>CM075471.1:225000-872500 GCA_037950665.1 Hypophthalmichthys nobilis
ACAGGCCTATAACACACACACACACACACACACACACAAGTCTATTTGAGCAGCACATGATGGAGGGAAACATTGCATCACGCTCACATCTAATCTAGAAAACAAACCCACATGGGACGTTTGACAACAGGGAAGTCACGAGTGATGAACTACTGAACTCAACACTCTCACTTCATTCTGCTTTCTTTCCTAAAACAGGAAGTGAATGTGTTAACAACACACTTTTGACATGAATTAGATTATATTACTGAATCAGTCACATGGGCTGGTCATGTGATAACTACTGTCCGTTAGTCTCAACACTGAGGTAACAGCGGTGCTCATGTAGTTTATTGATCCAGACGCTCTGAACCCACGACCTTCACTAGCGTCCTGCTCGACCAGACGATCCACACCATCATGTGACACACCTTCAAGTGTTGCTTCTAATCTCATCTAATCTTTAAAATCACATTGTCATAAAAAAAAATTAAATAACTGAAGCAAGCAAATAGATAAACAGATAATAAATAAATAGGTAAATAATAAATAAATGAATAAAGTAAATAAGTAAATGAATAAATAAAATAAATCATGTATTTATGTATATGAACGTTTATGTATGTATTTATGTACATAATAAATACAAATTATTTACCCTAACCCTAAGTAAATAATAAATTATTAAAGTAAACAGAGATAAATAAATAAATAAATAATTGATAAATAACGTAAATAATAGTAATTTTATTTACCCTAATTCTACATAAATACTAAATAAAGTAATATAGTAAATAAATAAGTAAATAAATAAATACATAAATAAAAGTAATTATTTATTCAGCCTAACCCGGATGGATGGATGGATGGATGGATGGATGGATAGAGTAAGGTTTCATTTGGTTTCCATGTGTGGACATCAGGAAAGGTTGAGACGGAGACAGCTGAGACACTTTACTGCTCAAGAACACAGTCCTGTATGAAAGTCCCATCAAGCACCTGCTGAATCCCTTTATAGATGTCAGTAGAAACACTTACAGTGATGCTTCAGACGCCGGCCTCAATGAAGACAACAACACATCTTCACAGGAGGAGTGTGTCTGACCTCAAAACATCTGGAACAAAGACACGAGACGCACAAACACACCTGAGAGAGTGTGAAGAAACGCTCGATCAGCAGATTCCCCGAGAAACGAGGGCGTCCCAGAATCCCTCTGAGCTGAGGAACGGTGAAATCAAGCTGGTCTACCTCAGTCAAGCTCATGTGAAGTCCAGTACGGGTCACAAATGAGAGAAACCGTGGGGATTGTGGGGACCAAATAAAACAAGTTCAAAGTGAAGTTGAGAACTCGCAGTGTTTCCCCTTCATTAACTAGACTGTGGTGGCTCGCCACATTCTAATTTGTCCCGCCACAGTCTCAAAATTAAACGGAAATAAGGCCTGTCGTGATATTTAAATAATCGTCTGATAATTGCGCTATTTTATACAAAAATGGGAGTCATAGAGCAAAAGAAATAGACTAGCACCGATTCAGTTTTCGTGCACTATATTCAAAGTCATCTGAAGCCATTCCATAGCTTCATGTGAGGGACAGAAGAATATGTACATCGTTAAATTTAAGTTCAAGGAAACTCGTCTTCCTGCCGCTGCAGCTGTCAATCATTCTCTGTTCACTCAAACAGCACGTCGCGTTCAGTAACGACAGTCAGCACAGTAATACTCTCCAATATGATATATTCCCATTATAATACTTGATATGTAGATGAAGGGCTGTGGATTTGCATAAAATGACTTTATCTTGCTGGAGTTTTTGAATGATGTCATCATACTGGCTACAGTGTGTCTGTTAGTTCACACAACACAGGGACTATGAATTCGCGTCACACGCACAATAACTGGAATTTAAAAGTGAGAAGAAACATATGATCAATAAACTGTTAGATGCAGATATACACAGGGATTGTCTTTGTGCCGTGAACTTTTCAATGCGCAGCGCAGCGTAACTGCGCGCTGTGACTCCATATTGCTTTAAGCACATCATTCTGCACCCGAGATGCGCAGAAGCGTTTTGTGCTGCTGTTTTGAAGCGTTTCATATTATCATGGTTTTGCACACTGAAAGATTATTAATAGCCTATTTTGTTCTGTCGTATCTGTCATATCTTGTTGCCCCATTAAAAGCTGCACAATACATTTAAAATAAACGTCTTTTAATCTTCTATTATTATAAATACATATAATTCTTTATATTCACATATAAATAGAAATCTAATATAAATATTTTTTTTTTTCATTTCATAAGAATACAAATAGTAATTTTAAACTTTTTATTAACATATTTAGATTTTATAAAATTACTGTGCAAAGTTTTTCTCAAGATTCAGGCTAGCATACTTTTTGCTGCTGAATTATATGTAATTATATAACCTGGATTTTATTTATTTATTTATTGGTCAGCTAATGATTATATATTTTTATTTATTTGCTATTTTTCTCTATAATGAAGTAGTGTGTTTAGTGCATTCTGGATTGTTTAACATATCAAAGAGTGACCATTAATTCCACAAATACAGATGTATAGATACAGACCCCCACTAATTATTCTAGAAATAAATTATTTCAACAAGGTAACCTCTTTTGCTACATATTTTTAATGGTTTAAATGTATACTCTACATGTTTGACCACTTATGAACGATCATTTAGCCTACTATATGTTGTGTACGTGACTAATGTGCCCCACCATCACCAATAAATGAATTACTATTAGAGCACAAAATTGTTTATAAGAGAACAAATCTCTACATTGATCTAGTCACTTAATTTTGGTCTCAGAATGCACCTGATTTATGCATTTAAATTTAAAATGTGGAAAAAATTTCCTGCATGCCCCCGGACCCCCCAAGAGAGACCGATGTCCACCCACCACAGTCTCACAAAATCCTGTGGGAAACACTGAACTCGTCTGGATTCGTCTGGATCTCAGATGAACAGCGGATCCATGTGCAGGACCCACCGCACGGCCACGCAGGAAAATAAGCAGACAGACCAAATTACAGCAGAGGACCGCAGCTACAATTACAGCTTGTGTCGGAGCAGGGAATGATTCTAGGAATAACATGGAAAACATCCCAGCGGATGAAACACTGAAATTCAGCACAGGCAACACTAGAGCGCTGGTTTCAACTTTCAGCGGTTTATTTATGGACAATACATTTCAGATCTGAAGTCACATGACCCACTGACCACGGAGCTGAGGAGCCATAACATCACAATCCAGCAGAATCCACAGACTCCAGACAATGATTATCTCACACACACACACACACACATTACAAGAGTAACAAAGTCAAAAAATAAAACTCTTGTCATCATTCCCTCACCTTCGTGTAAGCTGTTGTGTTTCTTTCGCTCTCACATGTAAATAATTTACCATGGTAAAAACGGTACTGCAGAATCTTCACCTTTTCAACACGGTCCGTTATAACCATCATAACGAGCCGCTCAATCTGACACGATGAAATATGGATGAGCCAAAGAGGGTTTTTGAGGTGTAGTATCAGCTTTCACATGTTGAATCATTAATAAGAGGCCTCAGCGATTACTGTGAGCAGCCAATCACACGGTGTCTTTATCAGTGATCGTCTGCATCACATGACTCGGAACCGGCTGATCCGGCACTGAAACACTGAGCCAGTGTGAACACAAACTACAGCTGGGATTCGCCCTTCTGTCTCCTGAGATTATAATAATACACTTACAGAATTATACCAATATAAGAGATACAAGATCATATTTTTCAGTTCTTGATGAATAATAATGAACATGTCTGATGAATATCGTCTTCTGTAGAGCTGCGTTATTGCTGATTTGACTGTTTCATAATTGATGAACTTGTTATTGAACTGATTAATAATTACACTATTGTTTTTTGTTTTTTTTTTAGTTGGGTATTAATACAAATTCCACGATTCAATTAGCCTAGATTTTGATTCACAAGCTTGCAATTCAATTCTGGTTCAAATAGATTCGATTTGATTATTTTGGATATATATCAGATGTCAAACTTTCTCAAGGACATCAAATATCTCTCAACTAAAGCTGTAAACTATACAGGGAATCAGTTGGTACTGCATTATTACTATATACTGAAGGTTAAAATGAACTGATTTCTATACAAACACTTAAATTACACACAAGGAAGTTTTTATAATAACATCTTATAATACTAATTTTATAATTACACAATCATGCTCCTACTCCAATTCGTTTTCTTGAAATATAAACATTTAAATGGTCATAATTACATTAAATTATACAATACATTAAATATTGAAGAACAGGTTCAGTAAAAATATAATGAATATATAATCTAGTGCATATATTTATAAAAACGCTCCTCTCTAGAGTTATTTTTCTAGCTGACTATCGAGTTTATGGCCACTGAATGTCTTTTCTGAGGTAAATGTGACGTTACCGTTTTATCGGCGTCTTTCCTCGGTTGAAACACTGATTGATGGATTATATGAGACATGATTCATTTCAGTAAGTTGTTCTGAATCTTCTGATATTCATTTATGTTTATTTGCTGCTGTAACTAGTAGTAAAGAGGAAGAGATGATCGCTTCATGATCTGTCAGACTCTACAGGGGTAATTATTTCAATTACTCAAATTTAAATGGTCTAAATGACTCGAAGGCCCTCCTTCATCCAATTCAATCCGCTTGATAAGACGTGATGTAATGAATATATGTTTCCAGGTGCAAGCTTTCATTCCGTTTCAATTGAGAATACTCTCAACAGCCATTTATGAACACAGTTTAGTCGAATCACATATTAGATCCCCTCTGAAGTTCACCGACTGCTTCAGACCGCACTGACAAGCTGTCGCATGTAATCATAATCATAATTACTGTAAAGCACTGTTAATTTTTATTATTTGTAATGCTGATCATCTCAAAATGCATCAATAAAGTAAGCTTTTCTCCCAAATTTACTGGCCATAGCTTTGTAACTAGCACAATATTAAATTCACAATTTTTACAGCCGCAGAGGATTCATATCTGCGTTCAGGTTCATATCTGCTGCTCCACCAGAGGCCATCAAGCCTAAAGTCAGGGGAATTTAAACAACTGAGTTAACTAACCCTAACTCCAAAAAATAAAAATCAAGAGAAGACTTAAACCTGCACACTGATAGAGAACCCCATAAAAACATTACAGCTGAGATCTGAATCCGTCCCATTATGAACTGGCACTAAAACTGGATCTTGGATCTTGATCTTGATCAGTTCATTTGGACTCGAGTTCAAAATCTGAGGAACAAGAACATGCAGAAGCTTTCTGTATGTACATGAGTGTCATGATGACACAAAGACAACCGCTGCAGGTAAACCAAGTTAAAAAAATAAATAATAAAAATATTAAAAAAAAGTTAGGAACATTAAAAATGGTCAAGAAACCATTTGAGACGGACTGACCCACACTTCACTGAACCGATCGAACACAACACCTCCGAGCAGAAACGTTTCTATGATCTGAAGTGTGTGTGAAATCAAACACTAGTCAAAGGGCTCATATATCATGAGAGATTTAATTGTACTTTATTTACTATGAACTTACTGTAAAGTTCAGAGGTCATGAAAACAGACTCTGTTCTGATTGGATGATCTGAGTCCTCTTACAATGGACAAACACACACGAGACAAACCAGAGTCAGACGCTGTGATGCAAATCTCACAGTTACACTCAACAACTAATATCACTGGGCACAGGAAAGATTCACTATATTATGAAATGTGCACTCTTAAAAATAAAGGTCCAAAAGGGTCTTTTCTCAGTGATGTCATAGAAGAACCATTTTTGCTTCCCTAAAGAAAAAGTGATCAGTTCTTAAAAGAACCATTTTTTCTTAGAGTAAAGAACATTTTAATCACCTAAAGAAGCTTTTTCTGCAATGGAAAGATTCACTGATGTTCAAGGTTCTTCAAGAACCATCAATGTCAATAAAGAACCTTTAACTATTTATTGAGTATCAGTGGCCTGTTGCTGCTGCTCTATAAAAGCAATAATCACCTCAGAACAGCCCTTTACTGTGGTAAAAACACAGTAACCCAACAGAGATCGACCTGCACCAATCAGGCTTCAGGAAACCTCCAGGAGTCCATCACTTCCTGTGAAGAGAGCTCATTGATCACATGATCAGCAACATTAATCTCGATCAGCTCTGAGAGCAGCAGACCGATCGATTCAGGCCTAAACAACCATCACGTCTGTTCAGTCCTGCACTGCATTATGGGCCGAACGTTGACCCGGGTACAGTCCTGTCCTGTCCGTCATGAAACAAACAACACGCCACTGTAACCAATCATAAAAGTCCCACAGTTCTTGTGCTCTCGTGATCGATCTCCATCTGTGGCGATCATCTGAAGTTCAGTTGATGAACTAGAATCCAGTCGGACCCTGAAATGGACAGCATCATATTGAGCGTCTCACAGTTTCCATCTGAATCTCAAGTTCTGCTGCTGTGACTGAATCAAATCATCTGGTTAAACCAGTTTAACCACAGCAGCACTAACTAGTTCATCATCTGATCATCCCAGTGGGACGTCCTGCGAGCCCTCGTGACCTCCGGGAGACGAGATCTGGACCGTATGTTCATTACAGCTAAACTCCGTGTGTTTGCAGTCGTTTCATCTGCATGTGACACAATCCCAGCAGGCTAAGCGTCACTGAAGACAACTGAACACCAGAAACACACACAGAAAGACCATACAGAACACACACCTCTGTGACATCATCAGCTCTGTCCAGATTCATGTGTGCTTCATTAATAGATGATTTGAGCGTTCTTACTAAAACAGTGAGTTTTAAAGGAAAATTCAGACTATATGATTCAGCCTACATTCACATGAGTGAATCTGTTCATAAATACACAGACAATGTAATTTACACCAAATCAAAACTTTGATTTCTTTATTCTAAATAATAATGTTTTCTTACGAACATTAGAACTATTAAAATATGTCTGGAAGTTTTACTTCTCATTACTGTTATTCAGTATTCATAATTCAACCCTTTATAATAAGAATGAATTAAAAGCAGCACAACAAATGCTGATGAACAAATCCTTAACATTTACAGTAAAGATGAATATGGAGGTGGAAATGATGTCAGAAACTCTTAGGCTCTGTTTACAGCTGGTATTAAGCTAAATACAGGTGTAAAACAGGGTCTTTGTCCACTTTCAACCACTTCCAGAGGCAGACAAAATCCAGATTGCTTTCGTAGTGTAAACGCTCATGTGGTCGAATGCATTCGAACAGCCACAAAAGATCGCCAACTGACCTAATGCTAAACATTACGGGAAGAGTGCTAGCCAGACGGGATTTAAACTTTGTCAGCTGAAGACCCAAGTTTGGTTTGAAAATGAAAAATGTACTAAGCACAATGTTCTCTCACCATTCCTGATTTCCCGCATTCAGCTGGTCTTTCAGCTGCCAGAGCAGAAACTGAAGCTGATGCTCTCTGTATGTTTTTCCATCATCTCCGGCTGCGTTCAGATGTTAATGGCGTGAGCTTATTTTGCCCATTACATTGAACCCACAAATTTACCCGCCCATAGATCCTCCCCTCGAAGAAATCAGGACAGAAGTGGTTGAAAGTGGATAAAAGAGACGGATTAAAACACCAGATGTAAACGGGAATGTGTCTCCCTCGTCGACTTGTGATCCGACCAAAACACATCTTAATACCAGGTGTAAACAGGGCCTTAAAGGGTTAGTTCACCCAAAAATGTAAATTTCTGTCATTAATTCCCCACCCTCATGTCGTTCCACACCCGTAAGACCTTCGTTCATCTTCAGAACACAAATTAAGATATTTTTGATGAAATCCGAGAGGAATATGACTCGACCATAGACAGCAATATAATCAACACTTTCAAGGTCCAGAAAGGAACTAAAGACATTGTTAAAACAGTCATGTGACTGCAGTGGTTCAACCTTAATGTTATGAAGAGACGAGAATACTTTTGGTGCGCAAAAACAAAACAAAAATAACCACTTTATTCATCAATCTCTTCTCTTCCCCGTCATTATCTTACGCAGGTGACACAATAACACAGTGAAGCTTCCGTGTTTATGTCCGAATGCCGGCTCAGTATAGGCCGAAGCTGATCACGTGATCAGCACGACGCATGCGTGTGATGCTGACGCAGGAGCCGGCCAATAAAGAGTCGACGTTCTGACATAGAACCTGGAAGCGCTGGCTGTAAACAACGTATGGAAATGACACAAAAGAGAAGAGATTGTTGAATAAAGTCATTATTTTTGTTTTGGCGCACAAAAAGTATTCTCGTCTCTTCATAACATTAAGGTTGAACCACTGCAGTCACATGACTGTTTTAACGATGTCTTTAGTTTCTTTCTGGACCTTGAAAGTGTTGATTATATTGCTGTCTATGGACGAGTCATATACCTCTCGGATTTCATCAAAAATATCTTAATTTGTGTTCTGAAGATGAACGAAGGTCTTACGGGTGTGGAACGACATGAGGGTGAGGAATTAATGACAGAAATTTACATTTTTGGGCGAACTAACCCTTTAATATTCCTCAAAACAGGCTTCAGTGTGTTTATGTGAAATATAACTGACTGGTCTGTGGACAGAAGAACGTGAGAAACACATTTACTCCAGAGTGAAAACAGAGTGAAAGATGTAAATAGTGTTATAGAGCAGTGCAGTGACACTGACAGACAGCAGTGATGGTAAATCACACTGGTAAACCGTGGTGAAGACTGACCAGAATGACTGCACACACTTCATTCAGACCAGATCCACCTGTACTGAAGGACACCACAGCTTCTCTTCTACAGGGACAGAAGCACAGACCCGTCTGACTGACTGCCATTGATGGTTCCATGAAGAACCTTTAACATCCAAAGGGTCTTTATAGTCAAAAAAAAGTCTTTATCTTTAGATTATTAAAATGTTCTTCACACAAAGAAAAAATGGTTCTTTTAAGAGCCGATCACTGAAAGGTTCTTTGAGGAACGGAAAATGGTTCTTCTATGGCATCACTGTGGAAAAACAGCCTTTTGGGACCTTTATTTTTAAGATCCACACTGAGTCTCAGAGGATGTTCAGATGATGCAGATGTTCATTCAACACAAGTCTGAATGAAATAATGACCTGAAATCTGCAAACCAACTTTAATATCTCAAGTTCAACCAATAAACAGCAGTGCAATCACACACACACACACACAGGCCCATCATCTCACAGCCAGATTTATACTACAGACTAATAATCAATGAAGATATAATTTAAATATTAGAACAAATCTGCACAATGGGAAAGACAAGAATTACATTTTACCTTTACAAGACAATCATTGATGAGACTGACATTACAGTCATTTAATAACAGAGAGTATGAAGAGTTACTGATCAATGAATATTAGTGTCACACACACACACACACACACACACGGTCAGCTGAACCTAAGAGCAATAAAATGTCAACACACGAGACAAAGAGAGCCGGAGGAAAACGCCTCACACCGGAGCCGATCAGCAGTCAAATGATTGATTAGAATCGATTACTCACTTTCCGATCACCTCACAGAGCTCGTACACATCCTCAAATAGCACGTCGTCGTCAGCCATAGTCCCGCCGACAGATCCTAAAAAAGATCCGATTTCCCACAGAAACGCGCCGCGAATGTCAGAATCCGACACCCCCGGATCCTGCTGTAAATCCCCCGGATTCCCGTCGACGACCACCGAAGATGCCCGTTCACACCGGACGACGGACGACGATGATGGTGATGATGATGTCAGGGAAAATCAACGCTCCGGGATTCAGGTCGCAACGCTCCGGGAATCTGCCGCTTCAAATAATAAATGTCAGTGTGACGCGAGCGGCCGCGAAAAAAAAAACGGCTCGAGCGATTCCTACGATGAAAACGCGCTCAAAGCCGTTGCCGCTTCGGTTCCCGTCCAACGGCGCTCATGATTGTCCGTTAGACGCACCGGTACACGCCCTGATCCTCCGTTAAAGCGGCTCGGTGCGCGTGAGGTAAAGCAGCGCTGCCCGTGTAACGGTTTTCTGCAGCTCTTCGTTGCTCGGTGTCTCTCCTCCCGCTCCGCTGCTACTCCAGTTCAGCTCGCAGACGCTCCGCCCTCTCAAGGTTATGAAGCTGCGGGATGAAGAGCCGCAATGGCCGCCGAAGTGCGCTGGATAACCCGGATGTTTCCGTTGACGCTCTTCGGGCTGTTTGAGCCAAGATGGCCGAAGAAGGGCGCGCCTTCGAGCCCACAGCGCTAAGTTTCCTAATCTGACCAGAGAAAAGCCGTTCTCTGGTCAATCGGCCAATGGCAGGTCCGCGTCGCTCCGCATGCTGGTTGACCATCGGATGACGTAAGAGCTTCTGCGATTTTCCTAAGGATCCGTGCATTTTCTTACAGAATAAATGCTGCAGGAGGGCAATATAATGACAATCTCTGAGAATAATAGTAGGATCGCTGGCTGAACATTATTTTGTTTATGGTCCTGAATGATAGATCAAATCCATCCTGACATCACTGACTGAGCCACATGATCACATCAAGCTCAGAAATATTCTATAGCTCATAAAAATACAGATCTCATATAAACTGATACGGTCATTCAAACAGCTTATATATATATTACCTGCTTATCAAAATAAAAACACTCTCGAAGGAGCCCTTGCTTTTGCACTGAAGTCAGACAAAAAAAAAAAAATTCTTCGTATAATGCTCTTTAACAGTACATTCATAATCTCATAATACCAATGGAAGCCAACTGGAAGCAAAAAGAAAATAATCATGCTTTGTAAGTCATAATTATGACATAATGTTAAAAATGTGTCCTAGTACGCCATAATTTCGCAAAATCTCAAAATTTTTACTTTTTGTCAATTATTAGCCTACATAAAAAGTCAAAATTACAAAATTTTTGACTTAATATTGTTATAATTTTAACCTTTTAATCTCATAATTATGACATAGAAAGTCATGATTTTCGACTGTCTCATAATTTATTTTTTGTTGTTAATTTCAACTTTTTAATCTCTTAATTTTGATTTAGTATGAAATAAGTTAGACTTTATCTCATAATTTTGACTTCATGCCAATTATTACAAAAAAATCTAAATTATGATTTAATTTTATCATAATTTTGACATTTTAATCTCATAATTATGACAGAAAATAATCATTTCGACTTTTTTTTGTTAATTTCAACTTTTTAATCTTAGAATTATGACTTAGTATGAAATAATTTTGACCTTTTAATCTCTTAATTATAACTCAGTATGTCATAATTAAGATGTACCATATCTTGGGCTTCCATCCATCAGTGGCTCAGCAGAATAAAACCCTCCTGAAATTTTTGTTGCTTTGAGATCTTCATCCTAACAGTTTCACTGCGAATGATTTGTCATTAATGTTATTCTAGAGAAACAAACATTTGTCTTTATAATCTATCCTTGTTTCATGAAGCATTCGCTGCTGTAAATCACCGTCTTCATCAGTGGACAGCTGCAGAAACACATGATGTTAAGACTGTCTTTAGAGCTAATCTGACCAACAGTTAACGACAGGTAATCATTCAAATTAGACCACAGAAGTTACAATCAGTCTGAAAGAAGAAATCAGATGACTGGCTTGTAAGTCTATACTGTAAGCTGTTACTGCTCTTCATCATGAATCCTCTGAGCTTCTGCTCTTCATCACGCGTGTGTCTGATCTGACTGTCTGATCACTGAAGTTCAGCTGGAGCCACAGTCATGCTCTCAGTTACTATGGCGACTCCACAGGCAGAAACAGGAAGTGTCTGTCTGTGGGGAGGGGGGGGTGGGTGTTTCCGTGGTAACTCGAGGGCTTAAATACATGCTTGAGCCTCAACCAGCATCACAGTGAACACACACACACACACACACACAGACATGACATCATCACACCTGATCAGAAGTTCAACACTCTTACTTCAGCAATAAAAACAAAAACATGAAACACAAACGTGATGTTTGACTAAAGTCACTGGACCTAAGAGTCTAATAAAAATACTATTTATAAAAAACATTAAATCTGATATCTGAACACAGTCATGAGTCAACAAAACACTGTACAGTGAAAAGCATAAACATAAAAACATGATAAAGGTATAATGAAAAGTTTAATGTTCAGTTACAATAATAAAGTGTTTCCTGTAGCACAAACAGATCGCAGCGCTTGTAAAGTCATCCATG
This sequence comes from Hypophthalmichthys nobilis, assembly GCA_037950665.1. NCBI lineage: Eukaryota > Metazoa > Chordata > Actinopteri > Cypriniformes > Xenocyprididae > Hypophthalmichthys > Hypophthalmichthys nobilis. The sequence continues at coordinate 237,252 of CM075471.1, forward strand.
TACTTGAATTAGAGTTCAACACTAACACAAGTTTGCACAAGAATCCGATCTGAACATGTGCTGTAAATCCACATCTTCACTGTGACGTCTGTCATCGTATCTGCTTCTGCGCTTGAAGAAACTACTGTGTGAAAAACCACCTGATCTCCAGCTTTCCTTCATTCTGACACAAATGGGACAGTCGAGTGCCGAACCTTCCCTCCCAGCTGGAATGATACAAAATTCCATGTTTTTCCATTTAATCACCATTGCAGAATATGATTTATCTTTCATGTTTACATGCCTAATTAATTTGAAGACAATGAATGTACTTATAGTCAGGAATCACCATGAACTGTTTATATGTGGAGGAGCAGCTGGATATGGTGTATATTATTCATTTCGCACCTCCTGTCTGAAATGGGTGGAGCTAGATGGTCCAACCCCACTCTGACCCCACCCACAACACTACCACTTAACATAACTCCACCCACTCAGCCCAGAGAGGTGGAGCTCTGCAGTAAATGAACCAATCACAGTCCTGATTACTGAATGAGCTTTTATTGAACTCTTTTAATGACTTCAGTGACTTATAAATATATATATATGAACAGAATATTTAAATGAGAATATTTAAACACGTTTTTACACCTCTAATGTGAAATGTGTCAATAAAACATCACTCTACTGCCAATAACACAAACTGAAGCACTTCTTACATTCACAAATTTATTCCAAAACAACAACAAAAACATTTACACCACGTTGGTTTAGAGTTCTATGTATTCATATACATAAAAACAAAGCAATTAAACGTTTGAAATAATAACATGACAAGCTTATATCACTATTCATTTAATGCAAAGAAAATAATATAATAATAATCATCATCATCAGGAGAAATATTGACAACCGGTAATCTCATATGTACATTTCTAAAATACATTTCTATGTAAAGTGCAGGAGGAAATGATCTGAATCTGTGTCCATGTCAGCTCAAGTATTGCTTGAGAACTAATGAAGCTGCGCTAACAGATGAGTGATGCGATCACATCCGTCCGTCTGACGCTGAACTCCTCCAGCGCCTGCGATAAAAACTGCAAAACACAAGAGCTCATCATCATCATCATCATCATCAGGCAGCAGAACACTAAAATCAGGAAATGACAGACTTCTTTCTGAAAAACTGGACTGATCAACCCTTGATGAATTGAGCATGTCGAACACTAGATTCAGATTAAACGTCTTCATCATTAAACGGTCAGCAGTGTGTCTTCTGAAATCATATCCACCATCGCTCACTTCAACAAGAGCAAATATGAAGAAGAACCAAAACACATGATCAGAACCGGCGAGCTGAAACTTCATCTGGTAAAGGTGCTTGAAGATCACGGATCGCTCTGACGTCACTCGTCCCGCCTTCATCCACTATAAACCGACACTGAGAGTCAAAACCACATGTACATTTACAGACAAACATGATGAGTGAGTGTGTCCCGGATCCAAACGCAGGCAGTGCTTCTGTAAACGCTTCAGTTCCAAAACTAGAAAATCCACAAAAACATCTTCTGTGAAAGGGGAATCATGGGGCATAATTGTCGCTCCGGTCTACCAGGTGGGCATCATGTCGGGGAACCAGACGCGGCCCAGGTGTTTGGACACTTCCCAGTGGATGTCGTCCAGCCCGTACTTGTTGTCCGGCATCAGAACCTCCTCCATGATGGACAGCTGCGAGAGCCGGCCGCCGCACATCTTCACGAACTCCACGAAGGCGCTGCAGGAAACCTCGCACTCGCCCAGGCCGATGGCCGACAGCTGCTTGCAGCGATCGGCGATGCGGATCAGCTCCTCGTCCAGGGGTCGCAGGCCGTTGGCGCACACCACCAGCTCCACCAGCCGCGGGCACGTCAGCCCCACGCGGCCCAGGACCTCCTTACTGACCGAGCGGCCGAAGTACAGGTGCGTGACGGGCACCTCGTCGCGGAAGAAGGGCCCGAACTCGTCCTCGTACAGGAAGAAGTACATGACCAGGTTGAACTTGGGCGAGTGGCGCACCATGGCGTCCCAGCTGCTCTTCTTGATGGAGTGGAACTGCTGGCCCGGGTTCTCGCTCACTACATCGATGCGCAGGTGCTCCAGGTGAACGTGCCGCTCGGACGACAGCGCCAGCAGCAGCTCGTCACTCAACAGGTGGTAGTTTAGCGCCAGTTCACGCAGACCGTGACACTGATCCGCTACACACAGGATACCTGCACAGAGAACACATGATCAGGTAGTGTGACTAGTTTAAAACAGGACCGATTATACGTTCTTTAGTGTGTAATTGTTGCTGTTTGAGCATGAAAAAGGCGGGAGTTATTCTTTATATCAGTGTCAGTGTTTCTGAACTCTCTGAAACGCCTCCATTGTAGTCTTGAGTTTTCTTCACAATATTCCTCATTTAAATAATTCATACGCAGAATAAAGGGGCGGGGCCTGGTTGAGTTAGTTAGTAGTGTGTTGAAACTGGCGGTTATGGTAAAGGGCGGGACATTTCCCAAACACCAATCACAACACACTGCTCCAGCCGACCAATCAGAGCACGTTGTGCTTTTCAGAAGGAGGGGCTTCATAGAGAAAGCAATAAGGTTGACTCTCAGTGAAGGTTGCTGATCTGACGCTCACCTGCGGGAGACACGTGTGGACAGCTGCTCATCTTCAGCAGCTTCAGTGTGTCGCTGTTATTGGCCACCAGCACTTTGAGTGACGGATCGTCCACGGGAGTGTCATCGATCTTCAGAGAGGACAGAGATTTAGAGTTCACGAACACCACCGTCAGTGCCGAGATGAAATGAGACTGAGAAGACAGAGAGAGAAAAACAAGAGATGATTATGAGACTGAAACTGAGATAGAAAACAGAGAGTGTGTGTGTGTGTTTGTGTGTGTGTGAGAGACTGACTTTGGGCAGCTCCATGAAGGAGGGTCTTGCGGTGGAAATGAGCCCGAGGGTCTTCAGAGAGCAGTTGACCAGCTGAGAGAGGATGTCACATGCTGCTTCTGCAGATTCAGTGCTGCTGTCCACCTGAACACACACACACACACACACACACATGAAGAACGAGGACACGCATCAGCACTGACATCATCTTCAGCGAGCGACTCCCGCTCTCACCTTGAAGCTGACGTACTGCAGGTGGTTGGAGTGGCGTTTGATGATCTGTTTGATGAGGTCGGGGTGCGTGGCCTTCAGGTAGGAGCTGGCCGGCTGGTTGAGCTCGAACTCGAAGCACCTCCAGAGCTCCGGCATGTGGAAGGCCTGGTTCCAGCCGCGGCACACCTGCGAGGCGAAGGCCCGGTCCAGCAGCGGCAGGTACTGGAAGATCTGCAGCAGGATCTCCTCCGGCAGCTGCCGCCAGTCCACCTGCCCGTCCTCGTCACACCGCTCCTCTGAATCGCCCCGCCGGAGCCTCTTGCAGACCTCGGGGGCCCCGGGACCCGGCCCCGGCCCCGACACCAACCCGCCTCCCTCCTCCGCTTGATCGCCTCTCTTCTGGCCTCTTTTCATCCTGGAGAAACACATGAACAGTGGTTATGTTCAGAATGGAGTACTACACACTGCATACTAGATTAGATTTGCGAGATAAAAATTTTGAATTGTGAGATATTCCGTGGCTTCCACAGACTGCTACTGCAGAACTGCCATTTTCTCCCCCAGATAGGCTCCACCGTTAAAAAAAAGTCATCGTTGTTTCCAAACGCAAAATAGGTCTAGAGCACGTTATGTGGTTATTTAACGTCGTTACAGCTTGTGCTCATAATGATTACAATATATGGATAATAAACAACATCAGAATGTTGTACGCAGCTGTATGTCTGAGCAGATACTCCCAGTTTCTTCATTTTCATCAAGGATTCAGTTCAATTTTTACTCTATAATTAACTGTGATTAACAAGATCCGCTGTGATCTTCTGAGTTCATCTGATGGATTAACAAGCATTTGCCACAAACACATTCAAGCATGAATGAACTAAACAGAAATCAACTGTGTGTGTGTGTGTGTGTGTGTGTGTGTCACACCCAAACTGACACCATCATCAGTGAATCAAGCTCCAGCTATGCGTGAGAAAAACACTGTACAGATATTAATAATAATCAAGAGTAAATCTGCATCTGTCTGTTGGACAAACACCTCAGCTGAGAGCATCAGATTCACCAACATATAGAGATTCTGTCATTATTCCATCAGCTGGTCTGACTCTCTTGCCTTCAATTAAAGGGTTAGTTCACCCAAAAATGTAAATTTCTGTCATTAATTAGTCGCCCTCATGTCGTTCCACACCCGTAAGACCTTCGTTCATCTTCAGAACACAAATTAAGATATTTTTGATGAAATCCGACAGGTATATGACTCGACCATAGACAGCAATATAATCAACACTTTCAAGGTCCAGAAAGGTACTAAAGACATTGTTAAAACAGTCATGTGACTGCAGTGGTTCAACCTTAATGTTATGAAGAGACGAGAATACTTTTTGTGCGCAAAAACAAAACAAAAATAATGACCTTATTCAACAATCTCTTCCCTGTCATTATCTTACGCAGGTGACGCAGTAACACAGTGAAGCTTCCGTGTTTACGTCCGAATGCCGGCTCAGTATTGGCCGAAGCTGATCACGTGATCAGCACGACGCATGTGTGTGATGCTGACGCAGGAGCCGGCCAATAATGAGTCGACGTTCTGACGAAGAACCTGGAAGCGCTGGACGTAAACAACGTATGGAAATGACACAGAAGAGAAGAGATTGTTGAATAAAGTCATTATTTTTGTTTTGTTTTTGCGCACAAAAAGTATTCTCGTCTCTTCATAACATTAAGGTTGAACCACTGCAGTCACATGACTGTTTTAACGATGTCTTTAGTACCTTTCTGGACCTTGAAAGTGTTGATTATATTGCTGTCTATGGACGAGTCATACACCTCTCGGATTTCATCAAAAATATCTTAATTTGTGTTCTGAAGATGAACGAAGGTCTTACGGGTGTGGAACGACATGAGGGAGAGGAATTAATGACAGAAATTTACATTTTTTAGGTGAACTAACCCTTTAAAGGTGTAGTTCAACCAAAAATTCAAATTCTGTCACGAATCACTCCCTCAATAAAACTTCAATAAATGTATATTTGTAGCTCCTTCTATCCAACAATCACAATAAGCTTTGACAGTTTTGATGTGAAACAAAGCTTTTCATTTCTGTCAGTTTCATCACTAAATTGAGTGTTTTTGTGTCTCTAAACATGAATGAAAAGACCATAAACTCGATATTTAGCTAGAAAAATAACTCTAGAGAAGAGCGTTTTAATAAAAATACACTAGATTATATATTCATTATATTTCACCTATTCTTCAATATTTAAATGTATGTTTGAATAAATCAGTCATTACTGCCACCGTTTAAATGTTTAGAATTGGAGTATAAACCATTATGACATTAAAAAGTTATTATTATAACACTGTTATTATTATATTAAAATGCATTCAAGCTTTTAAATGTTTGTTTTCAAATCAGTTGTAACCTGTAATATTATGACTGACAGAGTTCCTGCACAGTTTACAGCTTCAGTTCGGAGATGTTTTTCCCTTGAGAACTGACATGTAGCGTTACTGTAACGTTATCTGATATATATTTAAATGAATCGACATCGAATCAAATCGCGGATCGAAGTCGAATCGTGCAATTTGTGTCAATGCCCAGCCCTGTAGAGAGACATTATGAGAAGTATTTGATGTTGTTGATGTACCTGTGTCGTGTTGCTGCTAGTGTTGATTCGGTGAGTGAGAGGCTCGGTGTCGCATCAGCCCGGGCCCGCGCTCCAGTACTTCACCCGAGCGGCCCGACCGAACACGATCATTGGCTCTCGGTCGATGCGATGGCAGCGGAGAGATCGACGCGCTGAAATCGGTAACTTTGGTGAAGATCGCTTCGAGTGTTTTTCTGTATTTCTTGTGACCTAATTACTCCACGAAGAAGCGCCCGTTCGCGGAAAATGGCGATGTGTTGTGCTTAGAAGCGAGAGGTGCATTCTGGGTAGAGTCGAATGAGTGTAGTTCCCAATGCTGCCGGTAGAGGGCGCTTCCCTCACAGTCACATACTGCACATCAAATACTGAGACTGTACCATATCTTTCTATGGCAGGAACAGCATGCGATTCAAAGAAAAACGTTTAAACAGGAGACATTTTCAAAGTGGGGGGGACCAAATTGCAAACAAAAGCCCAGAGAGTAAGATCAGATTTCCAGATATCGGACCAAATAAACCAATAAAAAGTCCCCTATACCCATTTACAGTGCTATAAATGCAATATCCTAGTGTCATTTTACAGAAAACCCTTTGAAAATACATAAAACTCTGCTGAAAGTGATATATATTATAGTATATTTTGTCTGTGCAATAATAAACAAACAAACAAAAAAAGAGGCGTTTGATCAATTTTATTCTTTCAGGAGACAAGAGTCTATTACAGTCTAGAACATCCTCCAGATTTGTATAATTCCTTATATGTGCATCATTTTTTGTCACCTGTGTTGAGCATCACCTCAGCATCACCGTCTGCCAGCTGTGCCAGCTGCTCACTACTCTTCAACAGAAACTGAAATAAAGAAATTACTGTTTATACACACAGTTTTTGCACTGTAATAATACCCATTTCACAATATCAAAATCTAGATTTACTGAAATGGCAATTCTATTCAAGTTTGCATACTTGCAGACAGCTGTGCAGTGTGCAAGTAGCCTTGCCATTTCCCAAACGATTAGTTTTGACTTTTTTTTTTTTTTTTTTTTTGGACAAATAATAGTTTATCATATTGGTTGCTGTGCTTCACATTTTAAAATAATAGTAATTCTATCAAAAATGAGTATAAGCATTGTAAATGTAGTAATACAGTTTATACATACCAAACGCGCAGTCCTGTCCACTCGTGCGTCCTCCCCTTTGCGTCGCTAGCCGAGACAATAATCACTTTAGTTTTTATGCCATCGATGCTTTACCGTTTCTAGATGTGATTATCAAAATCAAAACAGTCCATAAATGATGTTTTATTAACAAAGTTCGGGAGGAACACATTCAAATGATCTAACTAATCATCACATCACTCCAACTAGCAGTCATCAATCAGCAATCAACATATCTACCCAATCAGCACGAGTGGAGACCTATATATAAAGGCAGTCGACTCACCTATGTTTTTTTCTTTTGACCGTTTTTCAGCATCCCTCCACCACCCCGTCTCCTCACACTCGACTGGTTACTTTCCTAAACCAGAAATACGGTTGGAGTACTCTGGGTTTGGGCCAAATACCGAGCTCGGAGCCCTCTCCTCGGACAGCACGCCAAATACGCATACTATTACTATCCGATACTTATACTATTAGCTATCTGATTATTTGTAAGTGTGAACTCGTGAAACTATAAATCCTACGAAGTCAAGCCAGCTCGCGCGTCAACCGGACCTGAATGTGTGAGAGATCAGCCTATGTCAAATTTCTCGGTTTCTGAATGGACGGTTGGCTTGATTGACATGTCTCTACAAACACTAACTTTCGGACATGATTTACGGACATGTCCTCAGAAAACGTTAGCATGCTTTGATCGATGGTTTGGAGATCGCGTGTTTTTCTCCGTTTGAGAGCGCATTTCCTGTTCTGCACATCCGCACAAAACAATTGATTATTTACGAACGAAAGATCACAGAAATGTGAAAATGGTCTCATTTGAAAGAAAATATCCTAAGCTAAAATGTGATATAGAGTTTGTAGCTTTTCTGATAGTTTGATACTGACTAAGCAGCCCTTATCAAAACTGCGGCGGTCAATTTCTGCCTTTTTAAAACTGCGGGGGTCCTGACTCCCCTGTCCCCCGTGTCAACGGCGCCCCTTGTGTTTAGATGTTTAAATGTTTAAAACAATCATTCTGGTTTAAAGGATTATAGTTAAACTTTTTAAATACCTTTTTCTAATGCTAAGAGTGTTGAAATCAGGGTCATTTAAAGGGATAGTTCACCCAAAAATGAAAATTCTATCATCATGTATGAGTTTATTTCTTCTGTTGAACTCACAACGCGACCAAATACAGGAACACGCCGCAAATACTCACAACGCGACCAAATACAGGAACACTTTGCAAATACTCACAACGCAACCAAATACAGGAACACTTCGCAAATACTCACAACACGACCAAATAAAGAAACACGCCGCAAATTCTCACAACGCGACCAAATACAGAAACGCCGCAAATACTCACAACGTGACCAAATACAGGAACACTTCGCAAATACTCACAACGCGACCAAATACAGGAACACTTCGCAAATACTCACAACACGACCAAATAAAGAAACACGCCGCAAATTCTCACAACGCGACCAAATACAGAAACGCCGCAAATACTCACAACGTGACCAAATACAGGAACACTTCGCAAATACTCACAACGTGACCAAATACAGAAACACGCCGCAAATACTCACAACGCGACCAAATACAGGAACACGCCGCAAATACTCACAACGTGACCAAATACAGAAACATGCCGCAAATACTCACAACGCGACCAAATACAGGAACACTTCGCAAATACTCACAACGCGACCAAATACAGAAACGCTGCAAATACTCACAACGCGACCAAATACAGGAACACGCCGCAAATACTCACAACGCGACCAAATACAGGAACACTTCGCAAATACTCACAACGCGACCAAATACAGGAACACTTCGCAAATACTCACAACGCGACCAAATACAGAAACACGCCGCAAATACTCACAACGCGACCAAATACAGAAACACACTGTAAATACTCACAACGCGACCAAATACAGAAACACACTGCAAATACTCACAACGCGACCAAATACAGGAACACGCCGCAAATACTCACAAACCGACCAAATACAGAAACGCTGCAAATACTCACAACGCAACCAAATACAGGAACACTTCGCAAATACTCACAATGCGACCAAATACAGGAACACTTCGCAAATACTCACAACGCGACCAAATACAGAAACGCTGCAAATACTCACAACGCAACCAAATACAGAAATACGCTGCAAATACTCACAACGCAACCAAATACAGAAATACGCTGCAAATACTCACAACGCAACCAAATACAGAAATACGCTGCAAATACTCACAACGCGACCAAATACAGGAACACTTCGCAAATACTCACAATGCGACCAAATACAGGAACACTTCGCAAATACTCACAACGCGACCAAATACAGAAACGCTGCAAATACTCACAACGCAACCAAATACAGAAATACGCTGCAAATACTCACAACGCAACCAAATACAGAAATACGCTGCAAATACTCACAACGCAACCAAATACAGAAATACGCTGCAAATACTCACAACGCGACCAAATACAGGAACACTTCGCAAATACTCACAACGTGACCAAATACAGAAACGCTGCAAATACTCACAACGTGACCAAATACAGAAACACGCCGCAAATACTCACAACGTGACCAAATACAGGAACACGCCGCAAATACTCACAACACAACCAAATTTGCTTGTGTTTTTTATATTTGCATGTGTTTTCTTCAGTTGCAGTGCATTGCGCTCTCTCGGTCACCATATGATTCTAATAATCGTTACATTTTGTCCTTCAATTGTAAATATATGTTTAAGTGTAGAACATGAGTCCGGCAGGTTTTAGAGCTGATTTGTTTATTGTGACATAAAACAGAGAAGAAGAGTGAGGTCACATGAAGATCTGCGGATTTGTTTCTCCTTGTCTTCAGTCACATCCAGATGTTGAGGGGGAGTGAAAACTCGTCTGATAAAAGACAAAGAATGTATGACATGCTCATCTGATTCACACGCCCTGTCAATAAAAACACGCCTGGACTTGACATGTTTTTTTTTTTTATCACAATGGAGAAGGAACAGGTGAACAACAACACAAGTTCAGTGGCAGTATGAGGATGTGATCAAAGCAGAATGAGAATGAAAGAGTTTAAGTCTTTATGTTGTGTTTCTGAACTATCACAGCTAACTCAATAATAGATTATAAAATGTTTTTGTGTGAAGCTGCTGAAGCGGCAGCTGAAACTCACCGTACAGGTTTGCAGTGGGTTGGAGGTGATGCGATCAAAGTCCTCATTGGTTCTGACAGAAGGACAGGGTGTGACAGCAAATTAACACACACACACACACACACACACACACACACACTCACACGCCAGCGGCCGTCCGTCACACACAGGTCAGTCAAACACTAATACTGCAGCATTAATGAGTTTAAACTTAAAACATTTATATATGAAAGTATTAAATGACAGCAGATGAAGCTTGATAGCTAAATTTCAAATCCATCATGTCTTTTGTATGGAAGCTAATTTCTGCAACATAAGAAACAAAATCATGCTTTGGTCATGCTAATCATTCTAATTATGACTTGATTATGATTTTATGACATAATTATGGCTTGGTATGTCATAATCAACTTTTTAAGTCATAGTTTAAACTTTTTATCTCATAATTACGACTTTTATCTCATAATCATCATAATGTGACTTTTTGTCATAATTTTGACTGTTTATGCCAAAATTTTAACTTTATGTGATGATTATGACTTTTTGTAAGTCAGAATTTCAACTTTTTTATGTCAATTTTGATGTTTTAATGTGATAATTCTGACTTTTTTAAGTCAGAATTTCAACTTTTAATGTCATTTTTGACATTTCATAATTCTGACTTTTTAAAGTGTGATTTATGACTTACTATGTCATAATCTTGCCTTTTTATGTCATAATTATAATTCACAAAAGCATGATGTTTTTTCTTATGTGGCACAAATGGGCTTCCATACTTTTGCCTCATGAAAAATCATTCTCACAGATGAGCAGTATATGTATGTATATAATGTGCATTAGAGTGTGAGTGTAAGGAACGGTGGAAACAAGCAGCTGTAATCAGCAGGGTGTGTAGTGAATGTTTCTAAAGGGGCGTCTGCTGGTTGATCAGGACAGGTAACTTCAGCTCACACCCTGAGAACCAGGGAAAACTGCTGGAGATACGAGAACAAAACACAAACACTTGGCACCTGCCACAATTATACCTGACAACACGCCTGCAGCGCAACTTACACTCACACGCAAACAAACACTGATGAATTATAAATACAATGTGTGAAAAGAGTGGAATCAAATGAAAGGAATTATTATTGTTGAGCTTCAGAGCGACAGACGGAGTTGATTCATGACGTTGAACTCTTGATTTCACAGAACTTCACCGACTGTAACACATCATGAGCACACAGGCCAAACCTGGTAAGAGTTTCTGTTTATTTGAATCTCATGAAGCCTGTCAAGAACATGTATAGGTGTGTGTGTACATGTACATGTGTGATGATGTTGTGTCAACATGTTTGAGGGAGGAGAACCGTCCTCAAAGACAACAGCTGGATCAGACGAAACGCTGAAGAGGACGAGCCCGTCGAGTATGACACACACACACATACACACACACACACACACACAGGTGATGTTGAAATTATATAATGTGAGCTCCTGTTGTTTGTAGTCATGATCCTAACTTCGGTAAAGTCGTCCTGAGTCAGCAAAGACCAGTGGATGATGTCAGCAGGTGAGAATCTGTCAATCATAATCATATCAGCTGCTGCTTTCATATTAAATCACATTCATGTTCTGTGTAACTTCAGCAAGCCGGTGGAGGCCAAAAAACCCCCAGTGAACACTGGGACGTCCATCAGCTCCTTAAGCAAGAGGTGCCTGAAACACCTTCGAAATACAACAGCACATCATAAACATACACTATATCTATAATGTTCAATCATTTCTCTTTCTTATGATGTGGCAGATTCAGTGGCAGTCAGGAGCTGCTCAATAAAAGCAGGTTGGTTTAGATTGGTTTGTGTTTCTTAACTCAGATGCTCGTGTGTTCACTGACTCTTCTGTCCTCCTGTAGCACCACCACGACGAACACGAAAAGCGCCGCAACCGTCCCACCGTCGCCCACCAAACCTCCGGTCCCTGCCAAGTGAGATCAGCCACTCTTCATACAGGAACATGCTAGAAGTTTCAGAAACATGTGACATGTGTGACTCGATCTGTTTCAGGAATCCAGTGCTGAAGACTCCCAACCCATCCAGCTTCACGGCGCGCGTCTTTTCAGGCACAAACACGAGCAGCAAAACGTAAGTGGAAAGTATCCCAGCGTATCAGTCCAATGAACAGGGAACGTTCTCAGAACGTTATGGCAAGGTTCTCTCAAAGTAACGTTCCAGTAACATTAATAACAGTGCACAACAAGGCGATATAAGAACAGCTTTGTCCCAGTAGCGATTAATCTTTTAAACAGCATTAAGATGAAGTAATGGGTTTGTTACAATGTTATTTTAGTGTGCAGTTGTTTTTTTAGTGTTTTGTTGTAAAGTCTGTCTATTGTATTGTTTTATATGTATGGGAAAAGCCCGAAACTTGATCACTGAAACCTAATTTACCTACGGGTATAAAATAAAGGAACCTGAACCTGAACCTAATCTCAAAACGTTTGCACAAAAACATTATTTATACATCATTCATGGAGTGATTTTTCCTGAAACATTTCAGTTCGTCTAACATTTTTTACGTTTCTACTTGAATCAGAACATTCAAAAGTAACGTTCCGATAATGTTTGAAGAATGATACAATGGAATGTTCCCTTAATGTTCACATATTATTCAAGAAAATTTTTTTTTAAAACATTTGAAAAAAAATGACATTTTAAACATACAGAGAACATTCAGAAATAGCATTTTCATAACTTGGGAACATTCTTTCACATTCTTTCTAAATTCTTAACATACACTACCATTCAAAAGTTTGGGGTAAATTGAAAAAAAAAGAAAAGAAAAAGAAATTAATACTTTTATTCATAAAGGATGCTTTAAATTGATCAAAAGTGACAGTAAAGACATTAATAATGTTACAAAAGATTCTGTTTCAAATAAATGCTGTTCTTTTGAACTTTCTATTCATCAAAGAATCCTGAAAAATAAAATGTATGATGTTTTCCACAAAAATATGAACTGTTTTCAACATTGATAATAATCATAAATGTTTCTTGAGCAGCAGATCATCATATTAGAATGATTTCTGAAGGATCATGTGACACTGAAGACTGGAGTAATGATGCTGAAAATTCAGCTTTGATCACAGGAATAAATTACACTTTACTATATATTCACATAGAAAACAGCTGATTTACATTGGAATAATATTTCAAATTTTTTACTGTATTTTTGATCAAATAAATGAAGCCTTGGTGAGCAGAAGAGACTCTTTCAGAAACAGCAGAACATCTTACTGACCCCAAACCTGTGTCGAGTCAGATCTGAAGCGCACAGAAACACGTGTGTTCCTGACCCTGTTGAGTTGTTGTGATGTGGTCGTGTTTGTGTGTGTCAGGTTAAGCCCCGTTAAACCAACGTTTGGTGAGAAGTTTCCTGAAGTCACAGCGTCTCAAACTACCAACGGGTGAGTCGAGTCTGTGATCAGTGTACAAATATAATTCAGCTATTTACAAACCTTTTTCTTGAAGTCCCCCTGAGATTTTAATTCAATATTTCAATAATTTGATGTTCACGGTTCTCTGAGGTCAGTTAATGGTCACATGCAGGTAAAAAAAAATCATCTTTTTTAGTAAGTGTTTTTGCTTTGTTTTGATTATAGATTGTTTTATAAAATTATCCATTAATTTATCCATAGCTTTTCATCAGCTCATGGGAAACACTTTAATGTCAAAGTCAAGCCTTTTATTTGAACAGCGGTTTTCACAACACATTATTTCAAAGCAGCTTCACAGAAAATCATGATTATTTTCATGCTTTTTGTGTCAGTGCAGCTACTGTATATAGTCTATAGTTCAGTATATGAGTTTTTCTGCAGTTGATCTGTATTTTATTCATGTTGGTCACAGACAGGATAAGAGCAGCAGCAGCGCTGGACCGCCGGCGTCAGTGACGTGAGTCTGTCAAACACGTTTGAACTCTGATCTTTAGTCAAAGAAAAGCTGGAGTCTAACAGTGTCTGTGTGTGTTTAACAGCGTCTCTCCGTCAGCAGCTCCATCAATCACAGCCACTTCCAAGTAAGAGATTTTCAGTCAAATCCAGATGTTAATGACGAGTATCTGATGTTCTGACGTGTTTATTCCTTCATCCCGCAGCGGACCGAAGAGTTCAGCCGTCACGACGCCTGTGAAGAGCCCGAGCCGGTGAGATTCACCTTCCTTCAGCAGACTCACGAATCATCAATCACACTCCTGATGTTGTTCTTTGTTCTCAGGAGTGAAAGCGTGTCCGTCTCCACACTGGTGTCCACGTCCTCAACGCCGTCCGCTCAGTAAGTGTCTCCACAGTGACGTTCATCTGAATGTTGCTTCATGATCTCTGATTCTTCTGTCCATGAAACAGGACGACCGTCACAAACACTAAAACATCCTCCTGGACGCTGGACGAGACTCCAACCACGAGACCTGCAGAGAAACCCTCTGCGAGTCCAAAGCTGAGGTACGAACACGTCACGCGTGATTCCGTCATTTATACTTGCAAAGAAAGGATTAATCACTACAAGGCCAAAAAAGATAAGCATGGATGAATTGAACAATAAGACCATTAAGATCAGTAATATGCATTTACAGTTTCATTTCAAGCCAGCTTTAACACTCGTGATGATGAAATATTGTTGATTCTGACGCAGTGATGTCAGTTATTCTCCATCAGCGGTGACCGTGAACACGCGCTACACCTATCAGACCTCCAGGTAATGCTGCACACCTGTCATTTACTTCATTCACCACACCTGAGATCTTCAGGACACTCGTTCATCATGTGTTTTCCCGTCAGCGCTCCACTGGATGATCTCGCTGACACTTTATTGCCGAGCCTGTCTGGAGGTGTGCAGTCACAGCCTGTCAGATCACAGTAAGACACACAGACGATTCACACGCTGTTATCAGCGTCACACATGTGATAAACTCTGTCCACATCAGTTCATACGCAGCTGACAGCTGGAATACACTAGACATGATAAGATAACTCATCATTCAGAACAAACTGATCATCAGATGTGGAAATATGTCTGTTCTTCTGATATCAGAACACAAGTCAAGACTGTTTATACGGAGAGTCCCGCTGCATCACCGACTCTACGCTCTCCTCTGCAGACGACACTGGAGTCCTCCAGCAGGTCAGAGATTAATGACGTTAATGAAGTTCAGAGCTTTATTATATTATCCAGCGTACTGTAAGATCTCTCTGTAGGTCCATCAGCAGTCGGGATGTGTGTACGGTCTGTGGGAAACCCATCGCTGGAGCAGAGAGGATGATTCTAGAAGAGCTGAAGATCATCAGCCACACGTCCTGCTTCAGGGTAAAACATGAAACACGTCTGAATCTGCATTGATGCTCAGAACTCTGATGTAACGTCTGGAAAGTCTGTCTGTCTGTCCGACTGTCTGTCTGTCTGTCCGTCCGTCCGTCCGTCTGTCCGTCTGTCTGTCTGTCTGTCTGACCATCCGTCTGTCTGTCTGTCCATCCGTCTGTCCATCTGTCTGTCTGTCCGACTGTCTGTCTGTCCATCTGTCTGTCTGTCTGACTGTCCATCTGTCTGTCTGTCCATCTGTCTGTCTGTCCATCCGTCTGTCTGTCCGACTGTCTGTCTGTCCATCTGTCTGTCTGTCTGACTGTCTGTCTGTCTGTCTGTCTGTCTGACCATCCGTCTGTCTGTCCCACAGTGTGCCGTGTGTCACTGTGATCTCGGTGGTCTGGAGGCGGGAAAGTCTCTTTGGGTTCATCGGGAGCGAGTCAACTGCTCGAACTGCTTCAGTAAAATCAGAGGTACTTCATCACAGTCTCACGTTTGACAGGATTTACTACAGGAGCGTCACCACAATCATCTCTAACTATCATGTACTGTATTGTGGAATAATTATATTACTATCATAATACATACTGTGTTCATTTCATTTGTTTTAGGTCAGTGGTATATCTGAGATGGACGGATATCAATCTACATGGAGAAAAAATTATTATAGAGTTGAGACAATAATTCAACAGCAGATGTTAGAAAATGACAACTGATTAAGATTTGTCTGTTCAGAAATGGCATAAGGATATAATTATATATTCATGAGGAAACTGTTTACAGCATTTATATGGTAATAGTTATGAATGGCACAGTTTTGATCATTAATGAGGATAAATACCTGTTCTCTTAATATCAACTGTAACTGACATTAATGTTATGAACGTCACCTGTACACATGATATGAAATAATAAAAGTATATTCTGATTCTGACTAGTTTTTTCCTTCTTTTCTTTGCATGAATCACTCTGACAGACACAGATAGATAGATAGATGTGTGTGTGTGTGTGTGTGTTGGGTGGAGAGAGTGTGACAGTCTCGCGCTCCTCGTCGCTCATTGGTGGAGCGTCTCGCGTGCGGTGTAGCGTTGCTCAGCCCATCGCGCCGCCGATCGCACGCGCTCCTCTGTCGGTAATCTTCACCGGTGCGCGCGCGGTGTGTGCGGATGGAGGCGGCGGTGCTGAAGCCGCAGATGATGGCGGATGTTCGCGCCGAGCTGGAGGTGCAGAAACTGCAGGAGCTCGTGCGGAAACTGGAGCGGCAGAACGAGCAGCTGCGGACGCGCGCGAACATCGTGCTGCCCTCGCCGGCGTGCCTGCGCGCGGGCTCCTGCTGCATCCCGAGTCCGGCGCCGAGCCTCGCGTGTCAGTACTTCCCACCGGACGATCCCTTCCCGTATTTCCAGCCGCATTCCGCCGCGGATGAAGATGATGAGGATGATGAAGAGGACGACGAGCCGCGCGCGCTCCTGGACGAGCTGATGCTTCTGGACCTGGAGACAGTGAGTCCGAGCGGCGAGTCTGAGGAGACCTGGTGAGAATCCATTGTGTGTTATTATGAGCTGTGATCATCACAATCACATTGAAGCATCTTCATCATCATCTTCATTACTGCTAAATACATATACAATCATAAATGTAACACTGTTATGATCTGTTTCAGTCCATATTCTCCTCTGTATGATCTCAATGATGACTGAAACATTTGGAGTGTAACAGTTGTCTCGAGAGACACACACACACACACACACACACACTGCCCTAGATAGTCAACAGCGTGAGGAGCTGTGAAGATGACAGGTGAACCAGATTCACTCTGGTCGGCTGTGAGGTTTGGATTCAGAAGAGCTGGAGAACTGGTCTTCAGATGAATGAGTGTTCGCTGCAGGGCTTGATGGTCCATCAGATGAAGAGCTTGAGTTTGTGCTTGAGAAGTGATCAGATGTTCTGAACCTCTGGACGATCGACTCTTCATCAGACGTATTTGGTTGACAAGTCAAGTCAGCTTTATTTCTGATACAGAATGATGAAAACTTCATCAAATATGAGACAAATTCAGATTTAGTTCTGGAAAGACAATAGAGTCATTATTCAGTTCAGTAACAGTGTGAAATGAGTGCAGGAAGGTTTCTTCAGTCTTTATTTTGAATGGAGATTAATTCACTTCATGGTAAACACAGGAGAAGCTAAACTTGGAAATCGAGTAATTAAGAAGCCGATTAAGGTCCGTCTTATTAACGATGCGTCATGAGTCAGTAAAAGCCAAATCTTGTGAGTGAAGATTACTGACTTCTAAAAGGATTCCTTTACAGCTGATTCGACTTCATGCCGTCATTGATGAATTTTGCAGCATCGACACTGAACTGATCTGAATAATGACTCTATTGTCTCTGTAGAGCTTCTTTACAGCAGAATCTGAATTTGTGTCATATCTGATGAAGTTATTTTCCTGTTTATTACTGTGAACAATCTGTATTAGAAATAAATCTGACAGTCGAGGTTCATATTCAGTCCTTCAGATGAAAACATCTGCTGACATGTCTGAAGGAATAAAACGCATGTGTTTGGCCTGTGTCAGTCGTTGTGTTTCCATCCACCTGTTGGAAACACTAATATGAGCATAAATACTAAAAATGTGCATAAAAAACTGAGGGTGATAATTGATAATTTTATCTGATAAGATTTGACACTCTCATGTCAAAACCTCATGTGACTTTGCCTCAGCAGAGGCTGTGATTGGATAACTGGACTAACCAGCGGACCAATCACATCGCAGCATCTCAAATGCCGGTTCTGAAACGCCCAAGTCAAAATCAGAATGATTTGGTTTAAAGGGTTAGTTCACCCAAAAAAGAAATTTCTGTCATTAATTCCTCTCCCTCATGTCGTTCCACACCCGTAAGACCTTCGTTCATCTTCAGAACACAAACAAAGATATTTTTGATGAAATCCGAGAGGTAAATGACTTGTCCATAGACAGCAATATAATCAACACTTTCAAGGTCCAGAAAGGAACTAAAGACATTGTTAAAACAGTCATGTGACTGCAGTGGTTCAACCTTAATGTTATGAAGAGACGAGAATACTTTTGGTGCGCAAAAACAAAACAAAAATAACGACTTTATTCAACAATCTCTTCTCTTCTGTGTCATTTCCATACGTTGTTTACGTCCAGCGCTTCCAGGTTCATCGTCAGAACACCGACTCATTATTGGCCGGCTCCTGCGTCAGCATCACACGCATGCGTCGTGCTGATCACGTGATCAGCTTCGGCCAATACTGAGCCGGCATTCGGACATAAACACGCAAGCTTCACTGTGTTACTGCGTCACCTGCGTAAGATAATGACGGGGAAGAGAAGAGACTGATGAATAAAGTGGTTATTTTTGTTTTGTTTTTGCGCACAAAAAGTATTCTCGTCTCTTCATAACATTAAGGTTGAACCACTGCAGTCACATGACTGTTTTAACGATGTCTTTAGTTCCTTTCTGGACCTTGAAAGTGTTGATTATATTGCTGTCTATGGACGAGTCATATACCTCTCGGATTTCATCAAAAATATCTTAATTTGTGTTCTGAAGATGAACGAAGGTCTTACGGGTGTGGAACGACATGAGGGAGAGGAATTAATGACAGAAATTTACATTTTTGGGTGAACTAACCCTTTAATTCCCTCCAGAAGGTGTTTCCAAACACCAGCATCTGAACGTAAGAGAACATGACAGCGTTTATTGTGTTTCGTCTGACGCTCTGAGATGAACTCGTTTATGATGGAGGAAAAACATATTTATTACTTATATTTTGCACCAATTTCCCAGCAAGTGATGATTTTGTTCTCATGGAAACGCTGCTTTATTCTCAAATATTTTACGCCATATTCCAACTTTACGCATTAGTTAAACTCACAGTTTTGGATGGAAACAGCTAGTGAAGCTCTTCATTGATTCTCTTTCACTGTCTCTCCTCAGGCTCTATGCGTCTCCCAGCTCTCATCTGTGGTCCGGCGCGGGTCTGAACACTCTTCAGTGGTGTCGACATGTTCTAGATCAGATGGAAACCGCCAGACACTCGCTCTGCCCAAGACTGGAGCCCGGTACGTCCATAACTGACTCTGATTACTGACTCTCCGACATGACTGTCCTTCTCTGCTGACATCATCAATCCCTCTTGTTCATATTGACACACTTTTATTGAGACGAACATCCATCCAGTTTCCATCCAACTATCGCTTTAATTTCACCTGCTGCATGTATAGTATGTGCAAAAATAATGCACACACACCATATCAAGCTTTACATTCAGCCTGTCTGTAATGATTCGTGGTTGTCTGGAGGTCAGCGGGGGTCAGCAGGGGTCAGCGGTCTGAGGTGATGTGATGATGACACACTGTTATCCCGCAGGATTAGTGTAAGGACGCGGTGAGCTCCGTGTCTTAATGCGGCCCGTGTACTAACACACACAGATTAACTGTGTTTCATTACAGATGTGAATACACACACACTACACTTTCACATCACACACTCACATCAACTTCTCAAAGTCTCATGTAGAGCTGATAAAGTCCAGTCTGAGGGGGAGGAGCCGCTCATGAATATGTAAATGAGAGTGTGTGACGGACAGCTCAGACTCTGGGAAGGTTGTAATGCGTTCAGGATTTAGATTTAAGCTTGTTACTCTGCTAAATAAACCCTGTGTCACATTCACAGAGACACCTGAGCTATTCACAGCGTTAACCTGTCACCAACCCACCGCTGCCGCTTGACTCGCTGCTATATTCGGCCTGGGTTAGACGAGCGGTAACCATAGCAACTGTGTTTACATGAAAGGAACCGGCCCTTCATGCCAAGAGCCTTATAGCATGTAATTACTGAACCCGTGTTCAACAGACTCAGATACACAATCATGATCATGAAAATATTCAGCTGTAATGTTGTGCGTTTGCTTTCATGTGTCGATCAATATACTGACAGACTGAAGGCTTATAGAAGTGTGTGTGTGTGTGTGTGTGAATGAATCCTTGTCGTCACCCGTGTCTCTGGCTGACACTCAATGGCTGTTTGTCCCCTCGAACATCTCTACCCTCTTACATCACACACACACACACACACACACACACACACACACACAGCCGGTGATGTTGTTCATCTGTGTCTTCAGTCAGTAGATGGAGGTCAGGTTTCTCCTCTCCTGCAGTTCCTCGTGCTCGTGTAGTTGGAGTTTCTCCTCTCTGCACCTCCTCTCCCTCCTGTAAACCCTGTGCTCCTCTTCCCAGCAGCACCTGTGAGAGAGCAGGTAACACACACACACACACACACACACTGAGATCATCTCATAGACAGTGGTGGTTCAGCTTGTATGGCGCCCTGAGAAAAGGGGAGAAAAGACGAGCACAACTTGTTCTTCTGTGTGATTTCTGTCTCAGGTCGCAGCGCTCGGCGCAGTGTGTTCGCTCAGGCGTCAGTGGACGGCGATGCGAGCATGTCTGAGCTGGACGACGACTCTGTTACTCTGGGTTATAAACTGCAGGACCTGACGGACGTCCAGGTGATGGCGCGACTGCAGGAGGAGAGTAAGTGATGAATCACACCGCTGAGAGAAGATGAGCTTCGTATACAGAAATGTGTAGACAAAACACATTTATGATTACACAACACAAGTATGATTAAATATGCATATGAATTTTATTTTAATAGTATTTATTTTTTTTAAATAAATACTATATATAGTATGCATCGTGGTGGTTTAAGTTGAGACACTGCAGGCAAAAACAGGGTTTTTTTTCATGCACTGCTCAGTTTTGAGTCTATTTTATGTGACCAGTGGAGAGAGAACATCCAGAATAGACATTTAACTGTTTATTTTATTGAACTTTATGTATTTGTGTCTGTAGATTTCAATCGGTGAGTTTGAGTCAGAATCTCCATCTATATTCTGAAGGTTTGTTCATATTCGCCTGATTCATAGAACATTTTACTCCTAAAACATGGCGAAAAATCACAATCACTAAAACAGATCAGGTAAAAACAGTGAACATTTAGAAATAATACTTCTCACACTTTACAACAAAATAAACATGAGAACAAATTATTTTTAAAACTATTTTTGAACCATTTGTTTAAAAAATATATGATTATAAACAGTATTGTAACTATTTTTTTTATTTAAAATTTAAAAATTAGGTTTTTTTTATTTTTAAATGTTTTTGTTTTATTGTTGTGTGCTTCCTGAAGCTCAAACCGTAGAGCAACGCTAGAAATGCCAAAATCATGCGTTTGATTCCCAGTGAAATGAACATTCTTGAACTGATAAAAATGTGCATCTTCAAGTACATTTCTGTGGATAAAAGTGTCTGTCAAATGCATGAATGTACATTTAAATACCCTCAGAGTGTAGATGAGAAACTGACATAAAAAAAATCCATACATTTTGTTATTTTAGGTCTGTGCTGCTGTGGGTAAATTGTGGATCAAACTGACCCGTGAACATCAGAACCGTCAGAACTTTTGTACGCTCATTTCACAACACCTCAGAGTGTCGAAACTGTGCCGGCATCTTCATGACCCTTAATGAGAAATTGTCACAAAATGTAAAAAAAATAGTTTCTAACCAACTCAGTTTTGCATTTGACCCGCAACATAATACAAGGGTTAAAAATAACTTTTCAGAAAACTTGTAATACAAAAAATGTTTGCAATTCTTATTGTAATCAATCAAAAGGGGAAATATAGTGAAATACTTAATGAAATTAATACAAATGTATGTTCATGACTGTATTACAGTGATGAGAGTGTTGCAGAAATGTCCAAAAGATCCTAAAATCTTAATGCGAAATATAACTTCTTATTTAATTATTTTCTTATTTTGTTCGTTTGATGAAATATGAAGTGGCGTTTCGTGACATCAAGCGTTTGTTCCTCTCAGGTCTGCGTCAGGACTTTGCCACAACCTCTTCTTCCTCCTCTAATAACCGCCCGCAGCGCCAGCTTCTCCTTCCAGTTCGGCCCGCGCAGCGATTCGCACCTGGACGAGGAAGAGGAGGACGAGGATGAAGACTACGGTCAGTTGCCGCCGCCGCAGCCGCGTCTGAGTCGCGCCGGAGCCCTGCAGCGCGGCCTGCCGCATTCACACACCTTCAGCAGCATCAGGGACTGGAGGAGCAGCAGCACGTCACCCTGCAGCGCGGCGCAGACGCACACACCTGCGCAGACCCCTGCCAGCGAGACGCATGGCCTCAGGAGCAGCTCAGGTGATTATCATGATTAACTGCATCTGTGTGTCCTGAGGTCAAGTCAGGCTCGGATTCTATGTGAAGGAAATGCATCAAGCGGCAAATTAATGCTGAAGTCGCAGTCCAGTATACACACGCTATGATGATGTCATCAGTTTGTTTAGATTTTGAATGGAGATGACATACACTACTGTTTAATAGTTTGTATTTTTATTTAAAGAAAGTAACACTTTTATTCATCAAGGACACATTAAATCGATCAAAAGTGACAGTAAAGACATTTATAATGTTACAAAAGATTATATTTCAAATAAATGCTGTTCTTTTGAACTTTCTATTCATCAAAGAATCCTGAAAAATAAAATGTGTCACAGTTTCCACAAAAATATGAACTGTTTTCAACATTGATAATAATCATAAATGTTTCTTGAGCAGCAGATCATCATATTAGAATGATTTCTGAAGGATCATGTGACACTGAAGACTGGAGTAATGATGCTGAAAATTCAGCTTTGATCACAGGAATAAATTACAATTTACTATATATTCACATAGAAAACAGCTGTTGTACATTGGAATAATATTTCACATTTTTACTGTATTTTTGATCAAATAAACGAAGCCTTGGTGAGCAGAAGAGACTTTCAAAAACATAAAAAAATCTGAATTATTCCCAACTTTTGACTGATACTGTGATTTTCAAAGGTGACTCTTCAGCCTCATATAGTGTGACGTTTAGAACAATATTCTGTAACTAGAGCTGATGGTTGTTGAAGATGTTAGGGCTGTTTTTACCCATAAGCCCCAGACTGACCTGCGCTGATTCTCTTGTGTTTCTATCTGTGGCTGTTCTACTTTCTGTGTGTGTGTGTGTGTGTGTGTGTGTCGTGTTTGTAATTCTCCGGCCATCAACTGTGGAAATCAGTTGAATATGAGAGTAAGTTAATAAACTTTAATGTTTTTATGAAGCTATATGTGTAGATATAAATAATAACAATTAGTGTGTTGTAAACAATTCCGATAATGGGAACAAAATAACCCCGATTTTCATTTTGAAGTGATTTGAGAATGACACTCAGTAACAAAAACATGTTCTAAGAATAATTTACTAATGTTCTTATTAAGCTATGAAAATGTTATTTCTGAATGTTCAAAATGTAATTTTTATGTTTTAAAACCGTTTTTTTTCTTGGTTTTATGAACATTAAGGAAACATTACATTTTATCATTCTTCAAACATTATGGGAACGTTACTTTTGAATGTTCTCTGAAACAAGTAGTAACATTTAAAAAGCGTTAGACGATAAACATTTCAGAAAAAACATTCCATGTACGATGTATAAATAATGTTTTTGTGCTAACCTTTTGAGAACATTATTAAAGACCAGATAACTTTGAACAAACGTTCTATTAACATTACTGGAAGAATGTTCCCTGTCGGCTGTAGCTGGTTGTGTCCGGATGGGCTGATGGGTAAAACTCTCACTGATGTTGAATGTCTTTAAGCGTCTTAATCTAAACACACACTTCCTGCTGCGGCTCCAGCCTCTCAATCCTCTTAAACCTCATCAGTTGTAATTGGGCTTTAATCTGATGTAGAACATGTTTGTTTTATGTGTGTGTGTGATTGGCTGAGCTGACAGGAAGTGATGTTTCTTCAGATAAGCTGAGGAGGAGTATGCCGAACCTGCTGAGCGCTCCGATGCCGTCCGTTCCGGCGCCGGTGTCCCCATCCATGCGGAGCAGCCAGAGCTTCGACTCTCCCGGTGCGCTGACGCGTCTCCAGACCTGCAGTACGTCTCGCACGCTTCATATCTTCTCCGTGATGTGTGTGTGTCTGATCATGTGTGTGTGTCTGATCATGTGTGTGAGTCTGATCATGTGTGTGTGTCTGATCATGTGTGTGTGTCTGATCATGTGTGTGTGTCTGATTGTGTGTGTCTGATCATGTGTGTGAGTCTGATCATGTGTGTGTGTCTGATCATGTGTGTGAGTCTGATCGTGTGTGTGTGTCTGATCATGTGTGTGTGTCTGATCATGTGTGTGTGTCTGATTGTGTGTGTCTGATCATGTGTGTGAGTCTGATCATGTGTGTGTGTCTGATCATGTGTGTGAGTCTGATCGTGTGTGTGTGTCTGATCGTGTGTGTGTGTCTGATCGTGTGTGTGTGTCTGATCGTGTGTGTGTGTGTGTCTGATCGTGTGTGTGTGTGTGTCTGATCATGTGTGTGTCTGATCGTGTGTGTGTGTCTGATTGTGTGTGTGTCTGATTGTGTGTGTCTGATCATGTGTGTGTCTGATCATGTGTGTGTCTGATCATGTGTGTGTGTCTGATCATGTGTGTGTCTGATCATGTGTGTGTGTCTGATCATGTGTCTGATCATGTGTGTGTCTGATCGTGTGTGTGAGTCTGATCATGTGTGTGTCTGATCATGTGTGTGTCTGATCATGTGTGTGTCTGATCATGTGTGTGTGTGTCTGATCATGTGTCTGATCATGTGTGAGTCTGATCATGTGTGTGTGTGTCTGATCATGTGTCTGATCATGTGTGTCTGATCATGTGTGTGAGTCTGATCATGTGTGTGTGTCTGATCATGTGTCTGAACATGTGTCTGAGTCTGATCATGTGTGTGTCTGATCATGTGTGTGTCTGATCATGTGTGTGAGTCTGATCATGTGTGTGAGTCTGATCATGTGTGTGAGTCTGATCGTGTGTGTGTGTCTGATCATGTGTGTGTCTGATTGTGTGTGTGTCTGATCATGTGTGTGTCTGATCATGTGTGTGAGTCTGATCATGTGTGTGTGTCTGATCATGTGTCTGATCATGTGTGTTCTGTGCAGTTCCGGCTCCCGGGCAGCTGCAGGCTCGTGTCCAGAGCGTCGGGAACTTCTCGTCCCGTCAGACGCTCAAAGCCACGGCGTACGTCAGTCCCACCATCAAGGGTCCGGCGGCCAGTGTACAGTGTGTGTCCGGCAGCGGGATCCCTCAGCCCGGGAAGGCGTCCGTCTCTCAGATTCCGGCCCGCAGTGGTCTTCCGCGGCCCGCGTCCTTCATAGCGAGCGGCTCCGGCCCGCGCAGCAAACTCACGGCACCGGTGCGCAGGTAAACTTCATCTTCAGCTGCTTCTTTAAATCCTCAAAGCTGCTTAAAACTCCAAACTGATGTGGATTAAAACTTAAAATTAGTAAGTTATGAAAAATTCAGGCCGAGATCCTGAAGAATTTAGATCCTCTGACCTAAAACCAGCCGGTGTAAAGCAGCTGCAGTGATGTGTCCAGATACGACTGAGTTCAACAACTATCACACGCATGCGTCGTGCTGGTCACGTGATCACCTTTTGGCCAACTGAGCCGGCGTTCGGAACACGGAAGTCTCCACTGTGTTACTGCGTCACCTGCGTAAGATAATGACAGGGAAGAGAAGAGATTAAAGAGAATAAAGTGGTTATTTTTGCACTTTAACAAACCTTGGAACCTTGTTGTAAAGTGTTACTCATGTTATATTTCTCAGTAAATGACTGTAGAGAAATCATTGATGATCATTGAAGTGTCTCTGGTGTTTCTGCAGTTTGCTGACGCCTCCAAAGAGTCTGGCGACGCTGAGCGCGCTGCGTGACGGGAGCTGGCGTGACGGGTGTTACTGACGCGGGTCAGAGCGACGGGTTCCTGCTGGTCAGGGCCGATCGCTTCATCACCAGGTGCTGTGAGGACGATCTCTGTATGCAAAAACACACACACGTCTCATACACACATGCACTATCATCATTAGAGTGACTGATGCCATCAACGCGTGCTGCTAAAGCTCCGGCTGCTGCGACTCTCCAGGTGTTTCAAGTGCGCTTGATTCGGGTCTCTGCGATAAACCAACCGGGCTGGTTTGTACGATTGTTTGAAGTTGGAACAATTTTTGTGATATCAAATGGTTTTAACCAAATTTCAACACATTTTTAACTCTTTACAGGTACGAACACTTTATTATCAGTATGTTTATATGATTAATATTCCTTTTTAACTTGATAACAGACGACATACACCCTAAACCATGATCTGTGTGGACCAATTATTGCACCTTTTAAAAACGTATTTGACTTTAATTATTGTTTGGATTATAACTGTTCTTGTATTAATTTAAAGTTGCACTTTCACTGTTTTGTTTATTTCATCATTTATTATTTCTGCTCTGGAATCAGATGATTTTCCATGGCCACAGATGCAGCACTGTATTTATTTTCTTCTCGTTTATTTATTTTATTGTGTAAAATATATTTAAAAGAGTGTTCTCCATGTTTCTGTAAATGCACCACAGTTTTCTTCTTGAATATTTCTTTATGACTGATATTTTAATGGGTGTGTCTGTGTTTAATGTCCAAATAAACTTCTGTTTGTTTTGTAATGGTGATATTTCTGTGTGAATCCAGAACATCTGAGTGAGCTTTACTGACCTCTGCTGGTGACTGAATTCATTCACTGAGTAAAAATGAAAGTGTCTCTTCTGCTGATGGACTCAAAATTAAACATTTATTGAGTCTCACTCTGGATTTGAGCCTTTTTACAATCTATTATTTAAGACCGCTGAAGATCACCTCGTGCTTTAATAAGATTTACTCTTTTTCTCCATATTTGAGTGAACTATGGAAGACTATTTCTGCCACATAAGAAAAAAAACGTTTTTTGTAAATCATAACTATGATGAAAAGTCAAAATTATGACAAAAAGTCAAAATCATGACCAAAAAAAAAGTTATGACAGAAAGTAAAAATTATGACTTTGTACGTTATAATTATGAGATGGAAATTCATAATGATGGCAAACTACACTGACTTAAAAATTTGAAATTGACAAAAAAAAAAAAAAAAAAAAAAAATCTGAATTCAGTCATAATTATGACAAAAAGTTGAAATTATGACATGATCAAAATTATGATATAAAAGGTTGAAATTATGACAAAAAGACTAAATTATGACTTAGAAAGTGAAAATTATGACCAAAAAGTAGATATTATGAATTAAAAGTCATGCGTTTGACAAAAAGTTGAAAATATAACATTATGGTATGTCATAATTATGACATGAAGATTCAAAATGATGCAAAATTAATTTGAAATTATGACTTAAAAATTATGATATTAAAAAGCCAAAATTAACAAAAAAGATATTCTGAAAATGACAAAAAATAAATAAATAAAAAATTCTGAATTAAAAGTCAGAATTATGACTTAGTATGTCATCATTCAAACTTTATCTCATAATTTTGACTTTTTATGTCATAATTATGATTTACCAAATCTTTTTTCTTAAATTCACAGTGAAATCTTCTGGACTCAATATGAATTTATTTGTGGAAATTATTCAGTGTGAAACAGCATTTATGAGTTTTGACATAAATTTTGTTTCTGTAGTTCATGTACTTGTCTAATTCTATGACTAACTACAAATTATTAAAGATGAACCTGAAGAACCTCAATAGGGAATCTTAGTTGAATCACGTTGGCAAATTTGAAAAAGTTTATTTTCCCATACCGGGAGTCGAACCCGGGCCGCCTGGGTGAAAACCAGGAATCCTAACCGCTAGACCATATGGGAGGCGTTGAAGCATTGTGCGCCTGATGCGTACTTATATTTACCACTTATAAGCACACTTATATTTATATAGCGTGTTTGTGTTCACTGAGATATCAATTTGTTGTTTAACGTTGTTTATAATTATTGAGTAATCATTCAGTATCATTTTTGTCTGTCTTAATGTTTTAACTGAGCATTTCCGACTCTTCATCAAGGTTTGTCGCGCGATCTGTGACGTCATTTTGAAGTGACAGCAGTGAGCACTCATCAGTGAGCATGTAGATTTAGTAAAATATTTATGTACATTTAAGGAAGGAATTTGAGGTTTTTACCCTTCAAAATGTAAGTAATTAAGTAGATTTTAATCAGACATTTCAAGAACTCGCGCCTCTTGAGCTCGAACTGCAAACGGCGCGTAAATGTAATAAAGTGTCTGTGTTTGTTTGTGTTTGTAATGAAGGGCTGATTACTGGAAATCCCAGCCGAAGAAGTTCTGTCAGTACTGCAAATGCTGGATCGCAGATAATAAACCCGTGAGTGAATCTTGACACACTTACAGCTCGGTTTCTCGTCCACACTCGATCTGAATGTGTTTCCGTGTGTTTTTCTCTCAGAGCGTCGAGTTTCACGAGAGAGGAAAGAACCACAAAGAGAATGTGGCGGCCAAGATCGAAGAGGTAATAATGACGATAACACTCGAGTACTGCATACTGCAGTCTACCTGATGTATGTGACACTATATGCTCCGACTGCGAAGACAGCGACTATCCTTTCTGATTCATACTGTCACATGCGTACTGCACTCAGTATGTACTCAGTGTGAACATGTTCTGTGTGATCTTCTGCACTCTGAGATTATGGAAGCCCTTTTCTGCCACATATAAAAATCATGCGTAATTACAGCATAAAGACTGCAAATTATGACATACTAGGTGTCATTTATGATATAAAGAGCCAAAATTATACTTGAATAATAATTATGACATTAAAATAATAATTATGAAGCAGAATCATATCAGCTATTATTATTAACATCTTTTTCTTGACTATATTTGAAGTCACCATGAAATCAAAATGGACAATTCTTATTTTTTTAATGGAATATTGCAATTTTGATTCATGCACATCATTATTGTGCCTCATTATCAAATAAATAAGCATTTCACACTGATACACGTCACAGTATGAGAAAAAAGATGGTCTCAATGCCGACTTTCATCAGCCTGATAAAAGTTGAGATGTTTTTATGCAAAATTTGATTTAAAAGGCAAAATAACTGTTTATTTCTGTGATAATGACTGGATTCCACTCACATGGAATATGATGAGACCATGTGACATAATGCGTTTCACACTGTACAGTGAATATTTCACAGTATTCAGAGTGAAGCATTAAGTGTGCTACACTGTCACATGACTTTATTACGTTCAAAGTCGGCATGAAACTCAAGTTGTGCTCGTCTTTTCTTCCTTATTGTGTCGTATATCTGAGTGCAATGCTGAACAACTGTAGGGCGGGGTTTGATTTTGTCCGTGGGGAATTGATTGGATGTTTGGATACTATCATTATTTTGCATTGGTGATTTCAATTTTGTGCAAAAAATTATTTTCTTGGCAATTCATTCAGATCTGAATAATGACTCTATTGTCTTTTTAGAGCTGCTTTATATCAGAATTTTAATTTGTCTCATATTTGATGAAGTTTGCATCATTGATTCTGTTATTTTCCTGTTTATTTCTGTGAAGCTGCTTTGAAACAGTCTGTACTGTATAAAGCGCTGTAGAAATGAAGGTATCTGGACACGCGTGAGCTGGTAAACAGAAAGTTGGCTGCTGCTGTCAGAGCCGCATGTGTGTGATGATAAGAGTGTGTGAGACGCTCTCTGATTGGCCAGCTGTGACCCTGTCAATGTTCATGACAGATTAAGAAGAAAAGTGTTGCGAAGGCCAAACAGGAGAAGAAGATGTCAAAGGAGTTTGCAGCGATGGAGGAAGCAGCTCTGAAGGCGTATGAGGAGGATCTGAAGAGACTCACGGCTCAGTCAACAGGTCTCAGTTTCTTCGTTAACAGTTACTTTTATAAGTAATGTGTTACAATATCGCAGTACTCTCTATAAAGTAACTAATTGCATAACTTTATATGTAAAGTAATATGTTACTTTTGCGTTACTTTTTCTCACCTGGCAGAGACTCGCTCTCTTTTAGTCCTGGCAGGTGTTTTTTTTTTACTGAGAAGTTTGTAATGCATTCGACAACCTAGACTGCATTGTTTTCCTTTAGAAACACATTTAGAATATTATTATATTCTGAGCACATAGAATATGTCCTGAGACCTAGAGCGATGTATGCCATACAAAAGATGTCCTAACATTACGGGTCATATCACCTATTCTACAACTCTCTTTATTGAAGGCAATGTGTTTTGTTACTTTTGTATTTTTTGTCTGTTCCCACACATTAATGAGTGTGCATGTCTAAGTGACTGTTATGAAGAGATAGAATTTTAATTCAGTGGTTTAAAAACGTTTAGGCAAATTTATTAAACTGAAAAATAATGTGCATTACTTTAAAAAAAAATTAACAAATATTAATGTGTAAATTTATAAAGTAATGCGTTACTTGTTACATTAAAGTAATCTGGTTACGTAATGCATGTTACTTGAAATGCGTTACTTTATTCAATACATCAAAAAGGTAATCTGATTACGTAATGCACGTTACTTGTAATTTGTTACTTTGTTACATCAAAAAGTAATTGATTACATAATGCACGTTACTTGTAATTTGTTACTTCGTTACATCAAAAAGTAATTGATTACGTAATGCACGTTACTTTGTAATTTGTTACTTCGTTACATCAAAAAGTAATTGATTACGTAATGCACGTTACTTGTAATTTGTTACTTTGTTACATCAAAAAGTAATTGATTACATAATGCACGTTACTTGTAATTTGTTACTTCGTTACATCAAAAAGTAATTGATTACGTAATGCACGTTACTTGTAATTTGTTACTTCGTTACATCAAAAAGTAATTGATTACGTAATGCACGTTACTTTGTAATTTGTTACTTTGTTACATCAAAAAGTAATCTGATTACATAATACACGTTACTTGTAATTTGTTACTTTGTAACATCAAAAAAGTAATTGATTACTTAATGCATGTTACTTGTAATTTGTTACTTCGTTACATCAAAAAGTAATTGATTACATAATCCACAGTACTTGTAACGCGTTACTGCCAGCACTGATCGTTAACATGTTTACAATCACGTATCCGATCAAGCTGATGGTTCTCGTGTCTCTGTGCAGGCGAGAGTTTGCCTCCATCAGAACCTCCTGCTAAACCACAGAAAAAACCCAAAAGACGTCCCGCAAACGTGCCGTCACAAAGCAGCAGCAGCAGCAGCAGCAGCAGCAGCAACCGGCCGGATGCTTGGGTGGGAGGAACCACAGACGACGGCCAGGTGTATTACTACAACACCATCACAGGAGGTGAGACGCCACACATGGACTTGACATGCACACGCGTGTCCGTGTTCTCAGTGTCTCTGTGTGTCCTTGATCCCAGAGTCTCAGTGGGAGAAACCGGACGGGTTCGTAGGCGAGATCTCGTCATCAGCCGTGGGACACGCGCAGGTGAACTAAACTCATCTGTCTGAACGTGTGGTCTGAGGGTCTTGTGTTACAGATCTAACCTCATGTTTTCATGCAGCAGGATTCGTCAGACGCTGCATGGATGGAGGCCGTGAGTCCTGATGGATATATGTACTACTACAACACTGAGACGGGCGGTAAAAAAACATATTCACAACCATATCTAAACACATTCAGCTTCTGATTATCACCAGGTGTGATGTTCATCTCACTTTCTAAGGCCTCTAAAGGATCGACATGATCTAATAAACCTGTCGCACACAATCTCCTACACTCCTTCTGTCTCTGATTGATAGTTTAGACTTTTTCAGCAAGTAAAAGGTCTTTTAGTATAATTGTACAAATGTAAAAATGAATAGATTTTTCTATTATTTCATAAGTCATAAGTTTGATTTTTCATCCTGAATCCAGAATCCAGCTGGGAAAAACCGGATTGCTTCAATCCAGAAGACATTTGCCCTCCTGGTGTTGAATCTCCTCGTGAAGTGACGGGAGCGTCTGAAAACTCTTCTCCCGCTCAGCCCGAGCCTCCGTCTGCAGCAGAAGACTCGTCTGACCCTCCCAAAGACACACCAGAACCAGAACCAGAACCAGACCAAACCAAACAAACCAGCGGCCCAAAGATCAGTTTCAGGGTGAGACGCTGGCGGACACATTCACACTCAGAACTGACACATAAACACACAGTACCACGCGTCAGTGTGTTTGTTCTCCACACAGAAAAGAAAAGACGAGCCGATCCAAACGTCATCAGACGACGGAGGAGAGAAGAACTCTGATGATGGAGGAAACGGTGAGGAGAAAGAGGAAGACACGAGTATCACTGTCGCAGTGAAGGAGGTCGTGACGCCTGCCAAGAGACCCAGAAAGATCAATCCATACGGAGCCTGGGAACAAATCCAGCCGGAGGAAGATCCATAGTAAGACATTTGTGTTGTTATGAATTATTTGGTATAAATTCATCATTTGAAAACCAAATTATTAAAATCAAGTTATTTTTATTAATATTGTGAATTAGGTTTTTTTTATATATATTTTTATTTTTAGTTATATATATCGTTAGGGCTACGATTAGTTTTGTTTTAATATTGCTATTTAGGTTTAAGATGATTCGATTGCACCCTGTGGTGCCATTTTCCCGCCATTTAAAATTTTCTGAAAAACCTACTTTTTTTTAACTCGTCTTAGACCATTCGTCTGATTTTCACAAAAATCGAACCAGATGATCTTTAGACCATGCTGACAAAAATACATGGAATTCAAGTTAATTTGTCAAACTGTTCTCAATTAACGCGCAAACGATTTCGACTAAGAGCACGCCATAATGGACATGAGGCTATATCTCCGCAGTGCTTCAGCGTATTTTGACCAAACTTGGTGTGTGTTATGACAACCACGACCTGCGGGTACCTGCAAAGTTTCAGCACAGTTCCACCTAGTGGTCAGGAGATGCTAGGGGGCTTATAACTCGCGGCATGAAACGCAAATTCGCTGTTTTCTAAAACTATAACATGCGTTTAGAATCTGTTTTCTAAATACGTTATTGATCTTATTGTGCATATGTTTCATCTTTTTAAAAATGTTTTGATCTTGTAATGTTTAATCAGACTGTCTTAATTGGATCATCGTCAGTCTTCTCTCTGGTGACATGCAGGATTCTCCAATCATTTAGTGTGCTTAAACTCCGCCCCTACAAGCTCACGCTCATCTGCATACACTGAGTGCCACACCCACATCTCAACATCCAATCAGCAACCGATGCACAGAACCAAGTCTGTTACACTCGGATGTGTCACAAATACAGAAGAAAAGATCTGACGCTTCTTCTGTTTCGTTGAGACGTTTGACTTTTAGGACGTTTTATAATTTTTATAATGTCCTCGTGTTCAGCAAAACCAGCTGAAGCACCAGAGATGTCACTGTATCATGTGTTCAAGCATCCCCAGAAGGGTCTTCCAGACAGACAGGAAGTGCCAGTGTTTTCAGTTCTTCATGTTTGTGTGTTCTCGTCTGCAGTGAGAAGGTGGATCTGCAGCTGCCGCAGATGGAAAGCGCCATCTGCACTCCGACTCCAGCTGACATCCCGCCGGAGCCCCAGCCCAGGTTTAAGGAGCGCACCATCACGTCACTGGGGGACGAAGGCAGCGCCGGAGCCACGTTCAAGAAGAGAAAGACTGAGAACGGCAAATCCAGGAGCCTCCGGCAGAGAGGGAAGGACGAGTAGAAGATTCTCCACGGAACTGAGATCAGATCTCACTGCAGTCTTTGAGCTTCTTCGCTTTAGAATTTTTGTATTTTATAAATTGTTGGCAGAGGACTGCCTTTACCTGCTTCAAAATACTTTTTTGTGAATATTTCCAGGAATCAGTTTTGCTTTTTGATGTTTAAGTGATATGTCTGGTTTATGGAAGCTTGTTTTTACCTCAGAATAAAAAATAATTGTTGCAACAATTACAACTTTTCTCACAGTTGTGAGTTTATATCTCATTATATTGCAAGACGAAAAGTCGCAGAGCTTTTTTATTCCGTGGCAGAAACAAGCTTCTGTACTGTTGAGTGTTTTAGAATATGTTATTGTTGGCTTGAAGAATCAAAGCCATAGTTTCATTAAACCTTCATGTCTTAAAGATGAATTCAGACTTTCTTTGCTCACGACATTCACCTCAAATGACAATAAAACTTTTTACATTAAAACGGCATTAATTTTAGTCAGTGTCCTGTAATGCTGGTTTAAATGTTCTTCACACTCTTAGCGGTTATCGATCGTCAGGCGTTGAAGTTTGGGTTTAGTCCCATATCAACATGATTCACCCTGAATAAGATGATAGTGTGTCATCAGACGTGTTTCTGTGAGCGTCTGATAGGCTCGACGCCTTAATATTGAGTTGATAGTCACTCTCCACACCCACATCAAACTCTACAGCAACACTCATAATTACAACCATTTCATGATGATCTCCACAAACTGAAAGTTAATTTCATTTGTATATATATATATATATATATATACATATATATACACACACACAACTTTTACTAACATAATGTGATATACTACAAAATATATGCCATAATATCAGCCCTAAACTGCTCAATATGAGGCATTAAAATGTAAATATCAAAAATATGACTCTTTATAAAGCTGCTTGTGTTAAGACATATATTTCAGCAATTGGTTGTGTCCAGTCAACCGGTCACTCATGAAGTTTTTCAGTATCTCAGGGTGACTAATATGATGTAAAGTTTAATTGGCTGATTGTCAAGTCACCTTTATTTATATAGCGCTTTTTACAATGCAGATTGTGTCAAAGCAGCTTTACAGTGATAACTGGTATATAATTTTGGCTGCACAGCAGCTCTTAAAGAAAATGGTGTCAATGCAGGCAGATGCAAAGCACTGTTGAATATCAAATGTCACGTGATCTGCAGTAATCTGTCATTCTGTTCGCAGCACATCTTAACGGTCTTATTTTTAACAAAAACTAAACAAATGTTGATGTTTGACCTTCAGCATTTACTAGGTCTGTATTCCAGACATGACGCCACATACATATATAGAATATAGTTTAATGGCAGGAGATATGTATAACGAGACAAGCTCAAATCCTCATGACTGATGCGTTTGCAGCTTCATGATGTTTGACGGCATCTTCATGGATCAGCTGATGTTGTTCAGTTTGAGCAGATGATGTCTGTCCTGCAGGAGTCTGAGCAGATCCTCCAGAGTCTCGCCGCCCCGCAGGAACGCCTGACAGTGACCGAACACAAACAGATGAGAGACTGGAATATGGCCTTGATTTGGGAAAATTTCAGACAATTTGCTGTTGAGCCACTCAACCCTGTAAAAGCCTGGCATATGAAATAATAGTCCGAAAAAAAACAGTACAGCAGATACTGACATAAAAACATAAATATCAGTATCTGCCAATAATGTCTTGGATGATATTTAATAATCAAAGCTCTGTAGTTTTAAAACATATAATGCAGTGCAATACAATGATGATTGAGAGATGAACAAATAAACGATGGTCATATTTCATGATTTTTCTAATATTTAATGTCTGGATAATCAAGTAAAGCTGCTTCAGTCTAGTTGAAATATTACTAACAATATCAAAGTTATTCTAATGTTTACTTGATAAAACAGTCTAAACCGTCAGTCAGACACAGAAGGACTGGAGGAGATCGTGTGCGACAGGTTTATCAGGTCATCTTCATCATGTAGAGGCCGAATCAGATATGATACAGCAGCTTTATATGGTTTACATCGACAGGATTCAGAACGTTACCTTGATGTCACGCGTCACATGACCAATCCTGTGGTCCGTCACTCGATCTTGGCTGAAGTTATAAGTGCGTATTCTCTCCGACTGACATCGAGTGCCCACCTGAGCCACACACACACACACACACACATTATAATGCAGTAATATTATTATTAATTCACAAGGTCATTAGTTGTGTTTGGTTTGATGGTGGATTGATCTGATCAGTGAACTGGCCTGCTGTCTGCGTGCGGTGTGCGTCTGCTCTCTCTGCTGTCCCATGATGCTCTGGTACAGCCGCGCACGGAGCACACGCAGCGCCGTATCGCGGTTCTTCAGCTGAGAGCGAAACTGCTGACATTCAGCGACGGTTCCTGAAGACGAGAGACAAACCTGAGTCCAGCTTCACAGTCATCAGATATGAGACACACTCAGGTTCAGCTGTGAAAAGACGTTATTCAGATCAGTTCAGTGTTGTTCTCGTCTCAGTACTGAATCTTAAGTGTCGTATAAACCCAGCGCACCTGTGGGCAGGTGAACCACCCGTACGGCGCTGTCGGTGGTGTTGACGCTCTGTCCGCCCGCGCCGCGTGACCTGAACGTGTCGATCCGCAGGTCTTTAGACGCGATGTGAACGTCAACCTGCGGAGTTATAAACGTCACTCAGAACAGAAGACACGCGAGCACAATGCAGTTAAAGAGAAGACGTCTGCTCTGACATCACGCGGCTGCGGCAGCACGATGACCGTCATGGTTCCCGTGTGGATGCGCTGCATGCGTGACGACAGACCCACTTCAGGAATCCTCTGCACTCGGTGCGTCCCGCCCTCGAACTTCAGCCAGCGATACACAGAGTCACCCGAGATCCTGACGGCGGCGTGATGAAGCCCTCCTGACGTCGCACACACACACACACACACACACACACACACACACAATTAGTTTCTATTAAGTTACATTTTTATTTAAAAAGATTCTACTCACTATAGTAATGCACCGTTAAATATTATTTTTTATTTATTTATATTAACATTTTCTTTATTTATTTCAATGTAATTTAACAACTAATTCTTTTTTTAAAAATGTATTTATATCAATAAACAATTTATACACTGAAAAATGTATATTATAATCTAAAATTAGTTTCTATACAGTTACATTATATATTTTTCTACTCACTATAGTATTGTACTGTTAAGTGTATTATTTATATATTTGTTTATTTATTGAATTTTAATTTAATTTATATTAATCAAACTTTTTTATTTGTTTATTTTAATCTAATTTAATCTGTTTAATAGAGCAATAACCAATGTTTTATTTTATTTATAGTAATCAAAACTTGTATTTATTGTAAAGTCATTTTTATTTATTTACTTTAATCTTCTTAATAAACTAATAATTAATATTTTTATTTTACTGATTTATAATAATCAACATTTTTATTTATTTTACTGTAATTTAAGCTATTTAATTATTTATTTATTTATTTTATGTATTTTGGGATTAAAGATATTTTTTAAAGTTTCATCAGACATTTTTGATGTACATGACATTTAGACATCTAATTTAATGTATTTAATAGATTAATACCTCATATTTTTTCATTTTAATGACATTTTTACTTATTTCTTTATTTTAATCTAATTTAATAACTAACTAATATTCTAATATTTTATTTTATTTATATTAATCAAAACTTTTATTTCTTTATTTCAATGTAATTTAATCTATTTGATAGATTAATAACTAATATTTTTTATTTTATTTATTTGTATAAATAATTTTTTATTTATTTTAATCACATTTTATTTATTTAATACAATAACTACATATTTTTATTTGTATAAACACATTTATTATTTTTATTTTTTATTATAATAATACTTTTTTAATATATCTAATTCAATCTATTTAAAAAAATAATTACTAACTAATAATTATTTTATTTTTATATTAATGAAAACTTTTATTTATTTTAATCTAATTTGACCTATTTAACGGAGTAATAATATTTTTAATCATTTATTATAATTAATTTATTGACACTCGATTACTTTAATCTAATGTTTTCGTTCAGTTTCTCTAGTCTCGAGGACCCCGGGGCCGATGGACAAGCGAGGCGTACCGTAATCTGCCGGAGTGTAATTGCAGAGCTCAAAGTCCCAGTTTTTGTAGGAGGCAAAGCCGTGGTACATGTCGAAGATCTCTCGCGTGAACTGCTGGCAGATGTCTCCTACATCAACACACACACACACACACACACACGCATCACACAGCCGTCAGTGAACGTCTCGTGTCTGATGGGAACGTGATCAAACCTCCGGTGGTTCGTCCCGCTGCGACCTCCAGCACGACGCTCCTGTCGTCCAGATCATCGGAGGGAACCAGCGCCTCGATCAGCTGAAACATGAAATCAACATGTGACTTTCTCCTGACACAATTCCTGAAGAACGAGCGAAGGAACCGTCCAAACCTTCCTGTTCAGCTGCTCTATCCTCCTGCTCAGATCTTCATGTTCCTCTCGCAAGAGCAAAAGCATCTGCTGCTCTTCAGCTGCGGTGTCTGAAACACACAATCACACACTGCTGCTCACTGCCTCGTCACCGACTCTGAAACAGCCCATTTCTGACACATAAAATAACACAAGCCTTGGTAAATCACTTATGAGATAAAAAAAGTCATAATTATGAGACAGTCACAACAATTATAACAAAGTTGAAATGACAAAATCAATTATGAGATTAAAAAAATGAAATTATGACATACTAATTTATAATTATAAAAAAAGTCAACTATGAGAGTCAAAATTATAACAAACTAAGGTGAAATTATGACAAAAAGTCAATTATGAGATCAAAAAGTTGAAATTATGACATACCAATACATAATTATGAAATAAAAGAGAGTGAAATTATGAATCATAATTGAGATAAAACATTGATATGACAGACATAATTATGAGATAAAAATGGACAAAAAGTCAATTATGAGATCAAAAAGTTTTAATAATGAGATAAAAATTGAAATTATGACACTAAGTCAAAACTACAAGATAAAAGGTTGAAATTAACAGTTAATAAAAAAAGTCATAATTATGAGGTAAAAAATGTAATTATAACATACTAAGAGATACAAATTTGAATTACTACATAAAGTGTCATAATTATGAGCTAAGTCCAAATTATGACAAAGTTAAAATTATCAGATAAAAAGTTGATATAGCAAAAAATCATTATAATGAGGAAAAAAGTCAATATTATGTGATAAAAGTCAACATTATGACAGCCTACTAAGTCATAAATATGAGATGATTCAAAATTATAAGACAGAAAGTATTAATTACTTAGTGTCATAATTATGATTTACCAAAGCATGATTTTTTTTTCTTTTCTTATTTGGCACAAATGAGCTTCCACAGTTATTGAACTATTTGTCTCATATTTGATGAAGTTTGCATCATTGATTCTTTTATTTTCTTCATTATTTCTGTGAAGCTGCTTTGAAACCATCTGTAGAAATAAAGCTCGAGCAAACATGTTTAACAGTCATTAGTGATGGTCAGTGATGAAGACACACACACACACACACACACACTCACTGTGAATGAGAGTCTGTATCTCCTCCAGCTCTCTGAGCGCCAGTCGAGTTCTCTCAAACGCGTTAACGATCTTCGACACTTCGACCAGCTGAAGGTTCAGAGTTCTCCTGTCAGACTCAGTCAGCTGATCGCTCTCCAAACGACCAGTGATAGTCTTGTGCTCGTCGATCACGCGTTTAATGCGTCTCTGAACCGCGTCGTTCTTCAGGAAATCATCAGTTTTGTGGCTGTTTGATCTGCAGATTCTCACAGTCTGAAGAAGAGGCTGTGAAAGGCGCCTCAGGATCCGGCTCAGAGCCGCCGACATCAGCGGATCACAATCATCCACTAACACTGATCGTGTGTCAGTCAGTCAGTCTAGAGCAGCGAGCTCAAACACATGAATCCGTTCATAAATCACTCCAGCGGGCTGTTGTCTGGATATTTACGGGTCATCCCCATGAAACGAAAGGTCAGTGAAGCACAACAGCACACATGGCCACAGAAACAACAGGAAGCCGAGATGCTTAATGGGCGTGGCTTCGTAGCCGGTGCTGTCTCTGATTGGTCAGACACAATGTAAGCTGTTACTTTTCTCAGCGCTGCTCAGGACGGACTAATCACAGTCGTTTGAGATTACCGGTTCACGACGAGATACTCGGAATTAATTTGATTTAAACAAAATGACTTGCTGTCGTATAAATCTTTCTAATTAAACAGAAATTAACTGAGATTTCAGCGACCCCTGGAGGAGACACCCAGAAACGTCACATGGTGCAGTTTGACAGGAAACGTCACCAGCGCGTTGGCTCATGGGATGTGTAGTCTACATGAGTAACTGGTCAAATTTTGTAAAAGAATATTTTATTCTTAACAGGCACTGTTGGACATCAGAACATTTGCCAAGAGTTGCATTTGCTCTGTAATGTTATTTAAAATTATTTCCACCATGGAATAAAAATTGTTATCTCGCTAATGCGAGTTTATAAGCATATCTCGAAATGAAAAAAACAAAAACAAAAAACTTTTTATTTATTTAATTTTATTTTTTTATTCCGTGGACAAACAAATATAGGCTACAGACAAAAAAGTGAAGTATGTGTATGAGGCGTTTCATGGAATCGGTCCAAACGGTGAGCGAATCATCTGCTCACTTCATCATTCACAGTCACTGTTCCTGAGTCTCGTATGACAGTTCAGCGCGCGCTTCTCCAGTCACAAAAAACGCTACAAGTCACTATAAATGACTGTCAATGTAGAAACAGCTTATTCTGAGCGGATCCGCCATAAGGACAAGCTTCCGACCGACCGGAGAACCAGTGCACTGGACTCAGTCAGGATGGACACCGCTGTGAACGCGCGCGTGATGGTGGCCGTGAGCGTGATCGGGTTCCTCCAGCTCGTGTCCGCTGTCACACTGCTGCTGCACTGCACTGGATTCATCACACAGGTACTGGAGCTTTCTCTATTCTGTGCCTAAACATCTGTATGTACAGGTTAGGGAAAACATGGAAATAGTGGGGAGTTTGAACATTTTAAAGTCAATGAAAATGTCTAATTTTAATAAATGGGGTGAATTCAGGGTGATTGGGACACGTTTTCTAAGTAATCTCAATGACAAAAAGTGTCCCAATCACCCGAATTCACCCTATTTGTGTAGTTATGATGATCAGTCCTAAAAAAATAATTGATAATTGATCTGAATAATGACACTATTGTCTTCTGTAGAGCTGCTTTACAGCTGAATTTGCATAATTGATTCTGTTATTTTCTCAATCGTCTGATTGTTGATGATTGACAGCACTAGTGTCAGTGTGATTCCCATCAGAACTCTGTGATTCTCCTGCTTCCCATCAGGATCCCGGCTGAAACAGCTCGTTTCCTGCCTGTCTCTAATGTTTCTGATCTCTTCCAGATGGATTCAGTCACAGAGCTGAAGAACAACTCTGAGGTACGAGGCTTTCTTTGATTCATTTGTTTGATTTTGTTGTATGAACCCAGCTGACAAAAATATGATCTATCAACGTTTTTTTAACATTCCCAATAAGTTATGAAAACATTATTTTTAAAATGTCCTTTGTAAGTTCAAAATGTCCAGTTTTTAAAAAAAAATTATTGTTCTTGGTTATATGAATGTTAAGGAACATTACATTGTATCATTCTTCAAACATTAAGGGAACGTTACTTTTGAATGTTCTTCTAGCAACGTTTAAAAGGTTCTGAGGATGTTCACTGTTAGCTGGGAATATCATGTGAAAGTATTATCTGAGTTTAATAATAAAAAAACACTAAAAAACTGTATAAAAATATCTTGATTGTTTTAAAGCAGGCAGTTATTAAAGACACTGTGATCAGTGAACGATCAACACGTCAGAAACACAGAGAAACTTCAGCAGCTGCTCACCTGCCAATCAAACCCTCCAGACAGACACACAGTAACTGCAAACATTATCATTAACATGATCACTCTCACACACTGCAATGTGTTTCTGTCTCGTTTTCCAGCACAAATATCTAAACATTCTTAAATCAAGATACATTTACTGGAGAAGCAAAATGACTTGTTTTCTGAGAAAATCATCAAAATGTAGTGAGTTAAAGGGCACCCATAATGCTCCTTTCACAAGATGTAATATAAGTCTCTGGTGTCCCCAGAATGTGTCTGTGAAGTTTCAGCTCAAAATACCCCACAGATCATTTATTATAGCTTGTCAAATTTGCCCCTATTTGGGTGTGAGCAAAAACACGCCGTTTTTGTGTGTGTCCCTTTAAATGCAAATGAGCTGCTGCTCCCGCCCCCTTTCCAGAAGAGGGCGGAGCTTTAACAGCTCAACAACAACAAAGCTGGAGAATCTCACACAGCCAAAATGAGGATTGTCAGTAACGGTGTTCAGCCTTACATTGTTCAAACCGGAGTCGACACTGATGGAGAGACTCAGGAAGAAGTTACAACTTTTAGACGTTTCTGAATGGTTAGTGGATAAATTTATGTAGTTGCTGTGGAGTTGATTCAACTCATCCACTAGCATGTGCCGTCATGTTAATCTTTTGTGTTGAATTGACCCTCGTTTGTGAAGCAGTCCGGTGTAAAATGACGGCATGTCAACAACACTCTACTACAACAACTCTTCCTCTTCTCTAAAGCAGACCAACATGGCCCCGCCCCTTTTGTTCTGTGTTCTCGGGGGCGGGGTTTATGTAAATTTTAGGGTTTGTGATGTCGCTAACCCGGGAAGAAGTTCGTTGTAGTCCCTACCAGCCGTCTAAAAGTGATTTCTGTAAAATAAAATATCTCTCTTTGCATTGAACTTTGAGTGTCGTAACTTTGCAGATGTTGTTTATGATCAAACAGCAACATTACACACTAACTAAAGTTAAAAAAGTGAAATCATAATCAAGGACCCCTTTAAGAATGTTTAGATATTTGTGCTGGTAAATGACCAAAAATAATTTCTTTACAGTGTATAATCAGTTTTCTGGTGCACGTGTGAATGTTATACTGTCGTTCTCAGGGAACGTTCATGCCACGATCATCCACTGGAACCCTGATCAGGGTCATCTGTCACGCTTCGGATACCATGACGGACGAATTCTTGTCCAGAAATCAGGGCTGTACTACATATACGCCAAAACGTGTTTCCGTCACTACGAGAGCCTGGAGACGGAGGCTGGTTCTGGTCCGGGCTCGTCTGATGCCGTCCAGCTCATCCAGTACGTGTTCCAGGAGCGAGTCACTCACAGCGCCCCCTCCAGGACAGTGCTGATGAAGACCGGGAGCACACGCAGCTGGAGGAAAGGAGCGTACGACATGTGCTGCCATCAGCAGGCCGGACTGTTCCCACTGCGGGACGGAGACGGCGTGTACGTCAGCGTCTCCAACTCATGGATGCTCGACCCGGAGGCCGAAGGAAGCTACTTTGGGGCTTTCAGGATCAGCAAATGAGCTCCGTGAGGAGACTTATTTAATATCATATTTAAAGAGGACCTATTATGCTCTTTTACAAAGTCTTGTTTTTGTGCTCTACTAGAACAGGTTTTCCTGCTTGAATGTTGATTATTTTCCTCATATTCTCCATTGTTCAGCTCCTCTCTTCCCAGTCTGTCAGTAACGCTCTGTTTAGTTCCTGTCTCTATGAAGCCCCTCCTTCTGAAAAGCACAATGTGCTCTGATTGGTCGGCTGGAGCAGCGTGTTGTGATTGGTGTTTGGGAAATGTCCCGCCCCTTACCATAACACACTACTAACTAACTCAACCAGGCCCCGCCCCTTTATTCTGCATAAGAATTATTTAAATGAGGAATATTGTGAAGAAAACTCAAGATGGAGGCGTTTCAGGAGTTCAGAAACACTGACGCTGATATAGAGAAGAACTGGAACTTTACAGAGCTTTTTCATGATCAAACAGCAACAGTTACACAGGAACGGTTTCAGGTTCATTTGGACTCGTAGGGGAATACCTGTCTGAGCGTCTCATCCTGTTTGTCCACCAAACACAATGTGTGATACTTCCTCAGACGAGCAGGATTAGAAATAGACGCAAAACAATCAAACACACGCCAAATATATATATCAGAAATAGCAGAACGGGGTAAACAGTGTCTGAAGATCGAGATCAAACTACTGAACACGACACACATCATCATTACAACAACACACCGAACAATAAAAGATTCAGATGAGTCAAACAATCTGCAGCCAGATTTACACTGAAATAACATCTGTGTGAGATCCTAAACGCTCTGAACACGGACATCAAACAGAGACGTAAACATTGATGGCAGACTGACACAGTGAGAATCAGACGGCAGACAAACACAGTGAACAGATCTGATCTGAGGTCAGACGTGGTCCAGCGTCTGAATAAACAGTGTTTCTCTCTCACAGCTCATGACGTCTGTCTGAGACTCGGGTCAGTTCTCTCTTAAACAGTAAATCGATCAGCCTTTGAAGCGTATAAACTAAGAAAAAGTAAAAAATGTGAAAGGAAACATTCAAAAATATCAATATTCAAATGTGCCCTGATGAAAACACTCAGTCGTGAGATCACAGATCATTATATAGTGATGTTGATGA
Organism: Hypophthalmichthys nobilis; assembly: GCA_037950665.1. Taxonomy (NCBI): domain Eukaryota; kingdom Metazoa; phylum Chordata; class Actinopteri; order Cypriniformes; family Xenocyprididae; genus Hypophthalmichthys; species Hypophthalmichthys nobilis. The sequence goes on from CM075471.1 coordinate 282,035, forward strand.
ATGTCAGTGTGATTTATTGAGCAGATAAAGCCGTGAGAGTTTGAGTTCAGTCTGATGTTCTTACCTTTCAAGATGATGTCTTCCAAACTTACTGAATTCTGCTTTTGTAAATATGTTATCATGGTAATGTTATGAGGTTTGACTCCTGATAGTCCTTAAAGAATCAGATAGAATAAATAGAAAATTATTAACAAATTACTAACGTTTACCATCAATCTATGCCAAAAGTGTTTATGAAGTTTAGAGCTACATTATAGTTGTAAAAATACCAGCTATTATTGGTAATAAAAGCATAATAATTTATTGACATTATTTGTTGTATTTATTTTATTTTGTAACTTTTCTTTTTCCAGAAAATAATATTTAATAAAAAATATAAAATGTTTCTGTCAGTTATTGTTCTGAAGTAAAAAAAACACTAAAGAAAACATTTATGACTCAAAAGCTAAGATTTAAAGACAGGAGAGAACACACACACACACACACACACACACACTGATATATATATATATTCTCATTTCCGGTTTACTTTAATGTGAAGTACTAAAATAATTAAAACTTAATAAAACTAACTATATAAAAAAGTTAAAAATAATAAAAATGACAAAAACAACAAAATTACGAATGCTCTAACTATATATAATTACTTAAATAGTATCTAAAAGATACTAAAATAACCGTTGATATTGACGCGCATGCGCACATCCGTCATTCTTCTTTCCCGCTGTAATGATGGACAGTCACAGGTAAAGTTTATCAGCTATACTTCAGGGAAAAATGTAGGAAATTCTCATCTATTTAAAGAGTAAACCGCGACATTGTGTCTGTAATGTTTGATAACAGTTGGTTAGCTCGGTTTTGTCGACGGCATTTGAAGCTTTACTGACAGAAATCAGCCGTTAGACGACAGACGGAGTTTCTCAAGGCGATTCCTCAGGCCAATTTACATTAAGATAATCAAGTATAAAGTCGTAATAATGATCACACAGACCCGTTTGTTGTGTTGTGTTCAGACAGCAGGACTTTCCTCTGAATGACGCACTACAGGAGGTTCTGCAGCAGGGGGCGACGCGCGCGCGGGAACTGAGAGACGCGCAGCAGCAACTACACACACTACAGGTGCGCGCACACACACACACACACACACACACACATCGTCCTGAATATACAGCTAAAATAGCTGAATAGCTTGTTTGCAGTCACGTGATTCTGATGATGAAAGCTGAAAGTTCAGGTGTGTTTCCTGCAGGTGTCTCTTGTGGAAGCGGATCAGAGCTGCGAGTCTGTGTGTTCTGGTGTGAGTCTGAAGGAGAAGATGCTCAGTGGGGTTCACTGTGACATGGAGCAGGTGCGCCGCAGCATCGTCAGTCTGGACGCACAGATTCAGGCCGTCCTGCTGGAGAACCTGAGGCTCAGAAACTCCATCGAGGAACAGCAGGAGAAGTCCCACTCACAGCTGATGCAGTTCGGCTCGTACCGCAGCGAGATGCAGGAGTACCGGATGGCCGTGTCTGTGCTGGAGAGCCGAGCAGACGTCCATCAGGAGCTGCAGCAGAAGGAGCAGAAAGTGCGAGACCTGAGAGCCGCGCTGGAGGAGCTGAAGACGGATCTCCAGAACCCAGACGGCAGTGCTGTCCGACAGGCGCAGGTCTCTATAGCTGTGTTTACACACAAAGCTGCAGATGGCATAAAACATTTGAGAATAAAGCAGCGTTTCCATCCCATGTGTCCAAGAGAACAAAATCATCACTTCCTGGGAAATTGGCGCAAAATATCCGCTGGTTAGTCCAGTTATCCAATCACAGCCTCTGCTGAGGCAAGGTCACATGAGGTTTTGAGGGATTTATACAGTAAAATTGTAGTTTTTGCGCCTCTTTTTATCCGCCTCAATTGAACACATTTTTTTTAGAATTTATGCTCATCTTGGCGTTTCCATCCAGCGTTTTTATGCGATATTCCAAAATGTGCATAAAAACAGGTAGATGGAAACATCATGTGTTTGTTTTGATCTTTGCAGAAGGACATTGACTTTCTTAAGGTGAATATTCATGAAGCCCGACAGACTGTGAGGGAGAGAAAAGCTCAACTGGAGAACGAAGAGCGAACGCAGACGCAGCTGAGGAGAGAGATCGAGGTCAATGAATGAGTCACTCTCAAGTCCAGTCAGCTTTATTCCTACAGCGCTTTATACAGTACAGATTGATTCAGTGATGAACAGGAAAATTACAGAATCAGTGATGCAAACTTCATCAAATATGAGACAGATGCAGACTCTGAGACTGTCGTGATGTTTCTTGACTCAGATTCAGCAGCGCAGATGTGAAGCCGTCCTGAAGCGTCTGCGCAGTCAGCTGAAGAAGGCGCAGTCGGGTCACTGGCAGCTGCGCAGTGATGTCACACACCTGGAGAAGCAGCTGCAGGATCTCAGGAGTCAGCTGGAGGAAGATCAACCCTGAGAGAAACAGGTTATGCTTATGTTTGAGACACTAAGTTAAATGTGTTTGGATGCAAAGCTGTGATTCATGAATGTTCTGGAAACCACAGGGTTAAAGCAGCACTAGTTCAGTGGAGGTTTCTCAGCAGTGCTGCTGTTTTAAATCAAAATAAAATGCACAAAATATCATTTTTCATAAGAAGAAAGATTGAAGAGCTGTGAAATAGTTTCATCATCAGACCTGATCCGCTCTAGAAGCTGATTGGTTGATGTGAATGTTGCTGAATCACTGTTGAACGTCAGGAATCATGACGAGAATCAGTCCATCATTCATGAATCCTTCACCTACAGACCGAATCATCGATTTTCGTGATTCATATTTGACACATTAATCATCATTTACCCCGTCCTGTTCACCGGTCATTACTATGAAATCAGCTCTTTCTAAAAAAGCGCTCGGGAACATCAGCGCTGTTGTTTGATCGTCTCGCTCAGATGATGAGGAGCTTGTGTTGAAGGTGAACCGAACAAACAAAAGAGCGTCTGGCTTTGATATTGATGCTGTTTGAGGCCTGAATGACACACAAACTTCAATCAGACCATGTGATCATGAGACTCGTTACTGAACTCCGATTGATGTGAAATACTGTCATCATCGTATCCACTGATTACTGATTCTGTAAAGCCTGATGTTCTTCCTCAGTAAACCCCGGCGTACTGTAGTGTTTAATGCACTTCATGTTGTTGATAGAGTCCAAAAGAACAGAATATATTTTCTTTCTCTTTGTCTTCTTAGATCAGTCTGATACAAAATATCATATTCTAATCTATGTGAAAAACGAGTAAAAGTAATCTAAAGTCATCATAACCCAGTTCTAAGAACATTTTTCTATTACGTTTAATAAACATTATTTCTGAACGTTCAAAACATCAATTTTTTATAACGTTTTTGTTCTTGGTTATGTGAACGTTAAGGGAACATTCAATTGTATCATTCTTCAAACATTATGGGAAAATGTTTCTTTTCAATGTTCTCTGAAACAAGTAAAAAACGTTAGATGAACGTTCAAATAAACGCTCCTTGAACGATGTATAAATAACGTTGCGCTAACATTCCGAACAAAGACTTTATCATTGATGCTGAATAAACCTGAACAAATACGATGATGGAGAATGTTTCACACTGCAGAGAGAGAGAGAGTGAGGCTATGAGGAACAGCTTCCTGTTGGGCTCCGAACAAACAGGAAACACATTCAGACACAAGGCTTCAGAAGTTTGGACTCTCGCTGTCACACACACTAAAGCGCTGCTGTTGATTGGCTGCTGTGGGGCAGAGGGGGTGGGGCTTAAGGTCAAAGATCACAGCAGAACATAAACACACAAACACAACGAGCCGCACGATTCTTCCTTCAATTCATCCAGAGACACGTGATGATTTTACCCTCTTTCTCCGTCCCAGTGACCCTCAACACATTAACCCTATAAAGATACTGTGTCATATCTGATACAGCCTCTAAATGATCAATATGATCTGATAAACCAAATATGATACTCAAAAAAACACGTATGCAAACTTTTTCAAAAAATTGTCTAAAGGTTCAATAAACTGATCCATTTAAAAAAAATTAAAACTTTCTGACAATAATTGTGTGTCTGGTTTTAAAGGGGTCATGAACTGCGTTTTTTAAATTGTTTCCTGGGGTGCACTTATAATGTTAGTGTGATTTTTAAAAATTAAAAAAATTGTCATAATTTAGAAATAAAAGGCATTTTTCCTACCCTGATTTTATCCCTCTGATTTGAACACTATTTTAAGGGGCGTGTCTGTGTGAGACTTCAGTGTAAACACCCACTGCTGTGATTGGCTAACATCTTTCCATTTGAAATAGCCAAGTATTACTCTCTCTTTTAGCACATTTTTACTATTACGGCTCTCAAGGTTAACTAATCGTGAAAAGTGTTGATTATAGCATTACATTTAGATCGTGGCATGAAAGGTTGCAGTGATGAACATTGTTGCAGATCACAGACATGTTGTTGAGATCATGAAAGCAGTGATCTCGTCATTGCAACTCAATTTCTTCATACTAACGAATGCTTTCATTGTAACTAACAGTACAAACACGATATAACTAAGAGATTTGTTGAATAAAACGGGAGTTTTGGCGCGAGTCTAGAACTCAGTCACTGATGAACTCACGCTGTTTGATTGACAGCTCCAGCGATTGTAAAGAGAGCGTTCTTTGATCAGTTTCTATATATAATTTAATCACTGTTTAAATAACAGATTATTTTCATCCTACTAAGAGAAACAATGTGAACTTGAGCGTTTAGTCACTGGTTTGATTTACTGACACATGAAGAACATCTGACTGTACATGAATCATTAATATCAGATCAGACATTAGAATTAACACAGTTACTCACATGTTGTTTCATTACTGTTGAGTCCATATTGTAAAAGTCTGTTGGCAAAGCCTGCGCCGAAATGATTTACCAAAGAATCCACAGTGAAATGAACCGAATACAAATAAATAAAACTGAGACATTCACATTGATGAATAAATAACCATATTCCTAGCATTAGGATCCTTTGAAAGGTAATGTTATTTTAGTCCTGTATCGCTCTTCTCCCCTCATCTCACTAACACACCAGTGGGCGGGGCTAACGCTGCAATGATGAAGTAGGTGTTGATTTCTTCTGCAGAGGCGGAGTTTCACCTATCTATAGACACATTCCAGGATCAGTCGTTCTCTGGGTCTGGTGTCAATAAAAGCTTGATTTGGACTAACAAGGAAGTTTTCAGTTCTGAAACTTACAGGATATTCTTATAGTACGATGACCTCTTATATATCAAAAGCTTAATTCTTAATTCATGACCCCTTTAAAGGGTTAAATGTGAGATGTAAACGAGCTTTATAAGCACATGGATTCCTCTGTTCATGGAGCTTTAGCGTCCGTCTGTGGAAGAATGACCAGCTAAATGAATCATGAATCAGTCAGAGGACTAAAGTTAAGTTGTCTTCATGTCTATATTTAGTTGCCTAGCAACAACATCTCCGACCAGTATCCATGTGACACTCATACAGACACTGATGAAACACATGAAACGCAGGATCAGATACTGCTGGAGTAATGAACGACACAAACACACACTGTTAACATATATACATCACCATTCTTTCCCCAGATTAATCTGTTTTATATTACGTGTGCTCTAAAATGCTGTTTAAATATGCAAACAATGCATTATCTAATTAAATATGTATTAATTTGCATACATTTCCAGCACATAAATCTGAACATTGGATAAAGCAGGTTCATAATTCTTCCAGAGGACTTTTTATCTCTGTAAATCAGAAAATACTGTCAACAGACAAAAAACAAATACATTTTCACCATGTTTATAAGGGAAAAACCTTGTATAAATAAGGAGAATAATATAAGAACAAACATTCAGAATACAGATATGAATAAACCTGTAAAGTTAGGCGTGTGTAAAGCTGCTGAAGTGGAGATTTCTGACTCAAACTCACCGCCTTTAAAGATTGAAATTTACAGATGTAGATAAAGTGCAATAAAATAAACACTTAAAGTGCCCCTATGATGCTATTTTACAGATTCACGTGTCCAAGGTCAAAAACACTTTTCTTTCACACTCTGAAACGCTTCAATCAAGGATTCGGTCTCTCTAAACTCCGCCTTTCTGAGAGCTGCTCTGCTCTGATTAGTCAGATGGCTCAATCTGCTGTGATTGGTCAGAAACTAAACGCTCATTATCATATCTGAATCTCAGCTCTTGATTCACAGCGATACGAACAGTAACGATGGCGTGGATTTGCTTTGGCAGCAGAAAACAGCGTCTTCTCGACATGAACAACACGAACCAAACTCTTCCAGTCTCAGATACAACTACAGTGATTGAGGGCGGGGCAAAGAGACGCTGTTCAGCCAATCAAGACCAGAGGCGGGCATTATGCAAATTAGTTACAAACCTGCATAGGTTCAGCAGGAAGTGAGACTGAATTACTGACGACTCGTTTCAGTTCAGAATCGATTCTTTCTTTTAAGAGACAATAACTATTTATCTGCACTTTGATATTTAAAGCTTTGCAGACTTTTTACATTCATTTGAAAAAGCATAATAGACACTTTAAATGTGTATTCCGGATGTTTTCTTTCCACTGACCAGTGCGTGAAGGTCAGCATCAGTAACATTAACACCGCTAACTGACCTACAGCTGCTTGAGAACCAGCGGTATCTGTTTCCATGTGAAGGAGGGCAGCAGGACACCAGCGTTCATTTCATGGTCATTTATTAAAGTCAGTGTGCAACAGTCTAGTGCAACTGCATGACGTCACATTGTTTGAAGGAAACATGCATGTACTGTGAGGTCAAGGGTCACGATCACTGACCAGAGCGATGGACTGTAAGGCAAATAACTTAATCGTTCATGAGGAAGTCTGTGTGTTCGTTCTCATCGTGAAACTTGATTCACGACCCATGTTTATTTTTACACACAAACGTGCGAGCCTTTAAACAGTCCCGGATTCCCACAACACTGAAGGTCAAAGTTCACATTCACCCTTGTTTGGTCTTATTCACGTGTCGACTACAAAGTGCTCACTTATTCAATACAGCTATAAACAGCCACAAAAATAAAAAGCAAACAAAATAAAACCAGTAACGAAACCATCATAAAAACATGAGAAGAATGTGGCAACGACAGCACGAGTGGCGTCACGGCTCCGGCAGCACTGATTGTCTGAGGCGGGTGAAGCTCCTGACGCGTGACGTTTGACAGCAAGATGTGCTATGAGGTCAGATTGTCCGTCTGACTGTGGCGAATGTTCATGCTGGAGTCCGTTCACAGTATCAGTTAGTCCCGTTCGGGTCACCGGAGGAGGTCACGCGCTGGCTCCGGGGCCCGGGTTGGATGGGAGGGCCGGCGGGACCCCTGAGGTGGGCGAGCCGGACTGAACCTGCGCCTGAAACTGTGCCAGCTGCTCAGGACTGGCCAGGTTCTTCAGCAGTGCGTTCTCCTGCTCCAGCTGAGAGTTCTTCTCCATCAGCTCCTTGATCTGCTCCTTCAGCACCTCCACCTCCTCACGCACCGCGTACATCAGGTGACTCTTCACCAGGTCCTGCAGGAACACACAAATAAAAAAAACAATAAAAAAAAAAAAAAATCACAGCCAATCAGAAGAGTGTGTGGGCGGAGTCTCTCTGCAAGCGCACTGCACTCGCAATTAAATCAATCAAAAATCGCAGCCAATCAGAAGAGCGTGTGGGGGCGGAGCCTCTGTAAGCACACTGCACTTGCATTCAAATTTATCAAAAATCGCAGCCAATCAGAAGAGCGTGTGGGGGCGGTGCCTCTGTAAGCGCACTGCACTCGGAATCAAATGGTTAAGTACATAATCAAATTCAAAAATATTACACCATATTAACATATTAAAAATACTTAATCTCTATTCACATAGAATACACTTGTCTGTTCACAGTTTGAACGTTCTTGTTTCATTTATTTTCAAGAATTATTCATTGTCGCTTTCAATACAGCTATAAATATTCAAACTCACATTAAATTCTTTAATCAGAACCTGAGATTATCATATTTTGTATGTTGTTGTTCCAGCCACGACGCTGTAGAAATAGAAACCTGATCTTATGGACGCAAAATGAATTTCAGTGTAAACAATAAATCTGTATCACGTTAATTTTAGTAATTTTGTTGTGTGTTTTTAAAAGTTTGATAAGTTTTTTTTTTTTTAAATGTGCATTTTATTCATTTTTTAGTTTTTTTAGTACGTCAAGTTAAACTAAAAAATTAGAAATTTTGTCTAGATTTATTTTGTAACTAAAACAGTTTAATTGTTTTGGTTAACGATAATAACCCCGTCTCCTGTTTTCAGTAGTTTGTGATGATCGGAGGATTTATGAGCAATTTCTAGCTGGTTAAACATTTCCGAGCAGAACACAGCTAGAAATCCCATGACACTGACAATCACAATTTTACGATTCCCTTATATTTCCATGAGAATAAAGACCCTACAGTCACCTAAAGCGGATTTATAAGCGTTGGATCAGGGATTTTGCCTGTATGTAATCTTTGCATCCGTCTGGAGTGGGAAAGAGGAACAGAATGTTCTTCATCCAGAGGGTGGAGCTGCTCAGTTATTCAGGGCATCAGTGTCAGCGTTTGCCTAGCAACAACCACAGGCTCCAAATAGACCAATAATAAACACACAGACTGAGGGAAACATCATCGAAATGACGAGCTTCAAATTAATGTTCCCAACTTGCCTTCAATGTCATTACAATTCACATCCATATGTGACATTCGAACTTTATCATAAATAATAACCCAATTATTTTACATATCAAGCAACCATGAATGCGTGTTAAATGAACCGTATATGACTTAATTATTAAAGCCTTGTCAGAAGTCTTCGTGTCATCTCTGGTTATGTAAAGATGATGTTCACGCGCAGTGAAGCACAATAATCATCTTAATCAAGAGAATGTCAAATCAAACTCACCATGGCTTGCTCGATCTTGTTGTCTATGGCCACCACACTGGCTCCTGAGGAACTGAAAAGAAGAAGAAACAGTTATTCATTCATTCATTCGCGGTTCTGATGATCTTGCATAACATCAGCCCTCAAAGACGGAGCAGAAGATAAAGATGAAGATTCCAGGCAATCGAAACTGAAAGGATCCATCAGATGAGAAGTTTTCCAGTGCAGCCTGTCGTTTATTAGATTAATCACATTAACAGAGCTCCCGATATGATCATGAATATCTCGTATTCACCTGTTCTCTAGACTGACGGGTGACGAGCTCTCAGCGCCCAGAACCGACGACAGAAACGAGATGGAAAAACTCCTCAGCTGACAAACACCGACATCCATCGCCACCGTGTAACACGGAGAATTCATTCTATTCCGCCATCAAACGCGTCGAATAGAACCGAAAAAGATTCGAGTCGCGCTAAATGTCACATTCTCGGTTCTGTTCGTGATTTATTCCGCGAGGCGCCGATGATTTCGACACAAAGGCGCTCTGAATGAACTCAGTGCAGCGAGACTCTGACTGCAGCCACTGACATATTTGCATAATAAAAGAGGGTTCAGCGCACGGCAGCACGCTATTGGCTGAGACCGCGGGTCATTTCACTAATCTATGCCGCGCCCCGCCCCTCCCTCCTGCTGTTTCAGATCCGACACGAGATGGCGTTTATCTCCCTGTGGACAAACAGCCGCTGCTTGTCATCAAAATATCGTCACATTCCAAAAGGATTTCACTATTTAAAGTCACCATGAAATCAAAACAGACTATTCTTATTTTTTACGGAATATTGCGGTATTTATTATAAATTACTTGTCTGTGCACATCATTTTTTTTTTTAATTTATATGCTCTGAATCTTTAAACTCACCATGAAAGTGAAGTTGCACTCGTTTTCTCTATTGTGATGTATATCTGAGTGAACAGGATCAAATGTAGGGCGGGGCTTGATTCTGTCTGTGGGGAATTGATTGGATGGTTGTGGTTTGCTATTGGTGGATCTCATGTGAGTGACAGGTTGCCCCGCTTTCATCATCAGAGATCTAATTATTGGCAGATACTGATATTTATATGTATTTTATGTCAGTATCTGCTGTACTGTTATAAAGATCTCATTGATTTACATTCATATAAATATAATCATCTGCAGAGTCTTTGAATGAAACTGAGCTGTTTTTTCCTCCATATTCTCACTATATCAGACTATATGAACCATAAAAGCCTGATGCATCAAATATGATACTCTAAAAACATATGCAAACTTTTTTTTTGGAAAGGTATAAAAAACCTCAATTAAAAAAAAAAAAAAAAAAAAAAAAAAAGGCACTATGCAGAAATAAATTCAAAATATTCCTGTAAAGGAATAACTGAAACAATCAAATGAAACACGACTGCTGGAAAACTCAAATATCCACAGTGTTTTTGCAATAAAAAAAATGAACGCAATAAGTCGCTTTGGATAAAAGCATCTGCCAAATGCATGCCATAAAGATACAAAATATCAAGATCCATATCAAATATTGTCATCAGTAAAGACATGAATCACGTGTTCATCATCCTGACCCAGTTCCCATCAGCCCAAAACAAACAATCAGACCCCAGAGCCGGTCAGACGCGAGCGTCCGTGTGTTTTACCTGCGGTGTCGCTCCAGTTCCCAGAACAGCAGGTGCAGCGGCATCTTCTCGGGCAGCCCCGTCTCTCTCATGGAGCTGTCAATCAAACACTCCACACGCGCAAACCCCGAACACCCGCCGAACGCCCCGTTACGCCCTCACACGCAAACCACATCAACACTGCCACGCTAAAGATGTGTGTGTGTGTGCTAATTGACGTCCCACTGAATGGCTTCGATGCTCGTCACACACACACTAACAGTGGAGAAGATGAAGCCGTGATGTCACTGCAGTCACGTGACCTGCTACTGTTACATAAACAGTCAGTGAAGATTAGAAGCAGCAGCCAATCACATGCTCAGGTCTGGACACACACCACACGCCTGTAATCACGTCCTGCTCGCTCACGCGTATTAGCGTACGGTACGCCGCACACACAGCACGAGCCCAGCGTCCACCGCTACAGGACAAAGACTGAGGGAACACACGCTAACAGAACGTACAGACACACGGCTGCAGCCGACAACAACAACACATGACCTACAAGTTAAACCATCAAAATATGAAGAAAATGCTTGATTCACACAAACAGCACCAGCGCCTCTGACACACTAATAATGGGTCACATGGTCTAAAAGCACATTTCATGAAACTCAAATGAAGTCTTCCTCGCTCTACAGTAGGAGATGAAGAACTGAGGGCTTTATGAAACACTGAACTCAAACACTAACAAAATTACATGAGAGAAGAAAAGAACAGGTCAGACAGGTCATCTGTTGCATTCTGGGACATCAGCAGCACCACTAACTACTGATTCCTCTGATCAGCTGATGATGTTTAACTAGATCAAGCTGCTCTGATTGAATCTCTGCTGATGAGCTCGTCAGTGTATCCTAAATACACAATCAATGATGTGCTTTCATTTCCAATCAACACGCAAATAAGGGAATTTTAAGTGTATATAATTACATTTCTATCTATCTGTGTATAATGTACGTTATGAACATAAAGCACTCTGCTCCTGAAATATTTTCACATTCACTTCAAATTTCTGTCATTAGAAAGTAATGAGAGATCTGGATCAGCAGCATATTAAAGGCACAATATGTAGTTTTTCACCACTAGAGGTCGCTTATTCAAAACAAAGTGTAGCTTGATGACGCCTTGATTTCACGGGATCATGGGAGGTGTTGTCTTCACATCTACAGTGACGAGACTCGGCCAGAAATCATGTTCATGGATGAGCTAACGTATTAAAGATTTATTAACATTACCGTAGTACGAAGCAGAGCTGGAGCGATTGCTAATGAGAGACGAGCGCGACACACGCTCGAGAGCAGCGGAGCTTTTATTATGCCGCAGTCGCCGCTTCTGCTTCTTCCAGTCAGGCGTGTGTGGGGTAACGCCGTTTATCATTTGTGTGTTGAAGGTTATAATGCTACTCAACGTTCACTCGGCGGCTGCTATGAGACACCTAATGCACACTGCAGTAAGATCGATATTAGTCAGGGTAAAACATGGTAAATCAAGAAAACGAGATTTAAACAATAAGATTACTGTGTTGAGTTATAACATGATTAGATCGATGAATGTATCCAGTCTAATAAAACAATGTATTAAAGCATCTTTGGTGTTTTCATTGTTTCTACAAAATAAAACCGGAAATCGAGGATAACACGGATATGATGTTACTGATGGGCGACGCACGTCTGTGTCCTGGTTAAAATGGCTAATTTCTCTGGATTTAAATAGTCTTGCATAATGTAAGTACACAAGTCAACAAAATATACAACACTGTTCTAGGGGTTTTTGGATATTGTAATCTAAAAATCTTACATATTGCGCCTTTAATAAACTCCAGAGCTGCTGCTTCAGACGCACACAGTGTGTGTGTGCGAGTGTGTGTGTGTTTGTGACATATCAGGACACAAATGTGTATAATGACATGGGTATGACATAGGTATTGTGTGTGTGTGTGTGTGAGTGTAGGACTGATGAAGTGAGACTTTAATTCAATCAGACTAACATCTGAATGTGTCTCTGCAGCTTCACTCTTTCTTCTCGTCTCTCAGTGATTGTGTAATCTGGTGTTTTCACAAATGTTTCTGGGAGTCTCACATCACCTGCGTCTCGTCTCTCAGATGTGTGTGTGTAGGACACAGAGGACACATAGCAACTGTTGCCAAGGCGAGCTGAGCTGGTTGTCTGCGATTGGCTGTAGGTCTCTGTGTTGTCTTACATAACTGTCATGTCACACACACACACACACAGACGTGTTAATAAACACATCACACTCATCTAGGGCTCTATGAAATGTGTTTATTTTTTCTTAAATTCGTTTTTTTCCCTGAATTCCATTTTTATGTGTGTGTGTGTGTGTGTGTATATATGCGCTTTATTATTGTTAAAAAAAAAGTGCTCTATGAATTTTTTTTTTTTTTGAGAAATTCTGTGTTGTGTGTCTGTGTTGTGTGTTTTAATGTTTCTGGATTTATGATTTAATGCAAATTTATTATCAAAAACGGAAACATTAACAATGTATTTAATCTTTTGGCAAACAAAAAACAAAATCTGCCAAATTCTGAGACATTCTGCGTTATACTGTAAATTCCATTTTTACGATTCCATCCACATTTTCCACACCACAGAAATCACAGATCTGTGTGATGATGATGATGATGATGAAGACACAAACACAGACGGATGTGAGATTATCTGCTCAGTCAGATTAAAGACACACGGCTGATCTGAGGCCCAAAGCTTCTCCATCCAAACACAAACCAGTGTGAGAGGAGACGCACTGCCACCTTCAGGACACACAGAGCACTGCAGCGCCTCCATCTCAACTCTAAACACAGGACAATCATCAGATCAGAACTCAGTGAAACACCTGTCGAACCTGAAGCTGACACGAGTCAGATCATCATCGTCTGTACCGTCCTCAGATCAGCTGCTGATATCAGCTCACATACAGTCAGACACTGATAAAACATGTTCGTTACTTGAAATAAAATAAATGAAACTGAAATAAAAAATAAAAAGTTTTACAAATAATTAGTAAAACTTTAAAATTAAAAATATAAAAAACTAATTCAAAATATTAATGAAAACTATATTAGTATCTCAATGATACTAAACCAACACTGATTCTGTCAGAATCACAGAGTTAGAAATATGAATTCAGATGTCAATGCAGCACTTTCATATTCTAGCATTTTACATCTTCAACATGAAACCATTTTACTTCTGTAGGAGATTTCAGACACTGCTGAATGAAGACGACGAACCGAAACCGAACAGCACCTGACTTTAAGAGCAGGAACATGAATTCATAAACAGATTTCATCTTCAATATTAGTAAGAAATCACTGTACTAAACTCCATCCAGACACACTGAACCAGTTTATTCTCCGATCATCACTGACTGACTGAAGCAGATCCTCCAGAAACTGCTGAAAAACATCATGTTCTTCCTCAGTGTTTCTCGTTTTCCAGCACAAATATCTAAACATTCTTAAATCAAGACACATTTACTGGAGAAACAAAATGACTGAAGATATTAAGTTTTTTTTACTGAAATATCATGAAGAGAGTTTAAGTTTAAAACAAGAATAAATATCTGCCAATGAAGTCAGAAAAATAAACTTAATAAAGGAGGTTATTATTCTGACCTCACTGACAAATCTTGATTTAAGAATGTTTACATATTTGTGCTGGAAAACAAGACAGAAACACGATGAAGAACATGATGTTTTCTGTGTCGCATCACATGACAGCTGAAGTCCAGACTGACGCTGCAGTTATTACACACACAAGACGACGTCACATCAATGATTAAAACACACACGGGTCACGTGACGCCGATGGGGTTTTTCCACTGGACTCTCAGTGTGAGTCAACACTGCAAACCACAAACACAGACGCTCATGTCACATGACCTCACCACAAGTGTGGCGTCCTGTAAATAAAAATTATTTTTATTCCAATTCTACTTTCACTTTTGTCAGTCAACTTTCAGTTACTCTGCATTGCATTGTGGGATACAGTATTTCACACACTGTACACTGCAAAGAAAATAAGAATAAGGTTAAAGCACTGAATCAGTCAGCAGTAATACTGAGGCTCGTCTCTATCAGTAACACTTTGTCATGACGACGCTCACATCTTCTGCTGAGTCACTTACAGAACCGCAGATGCGTCACTATGGCAACCAGGCAGGCCGCTCGACCCGGTCCGCCGTCAGAGACTCTGATCCGGACAGACGGAGAAACAGGGCAGATCTAGAGGAAAGACGGACGAGTGCTCTGGAGACCAGCGGATATATTTAGAGGCTCAGGACTGACCGAACGTTGAGCTCAAACTGAAGAACAGAGACTCATTCAAGGACAAACTCTTCATCAAACACTGCGCTGACGTACAGCTGCAGAAACACCGTCACAGATTCATTTATAACTGCAGAAACACTGACGGATTCTGCTACGACACATTTAACCTGTTCATGATGTCACAATACAAACATAAAACTAGGCTTGCAACTTATCTTTATTTTGAGTTGAAATATGAGATATCATGAGATTCACACTTTAAACTGTTGATCTCAATGAGGTCAATATTAGATCACTATCAGGGTTATTATAGTGACCTGAGACTAAAACTAAACCCTTAAAAACATTTGTTAAGTGAAATAGAATAAAGTTAGCTGAAATAAAATAACATAAAAAAACCATGAACTTTTATTTCAACTAGTTACCAAGGCACAATTTCTCATTTTCATTTAATTTAACGTTATGTATTAAAATAACTAAAATAATAATAATAATAATAAACAATTAATATAAAAAAAACTAAACAAAAACATAAAATGGCAACTAAACTAAAACATTAAACCTTTAACAAAAATAAAATAGGAAATATAAAATTAAAACTACTTGATATTTTTAATTAAATATAAAATAAAATATAAAAAAAAATAATAAAAACTATATAACTGAGATATTCTATATATATATATATATATATATATATATATATATATCACACACATAAAGTTTATTTCAACTAGTTACCAAGGAAACATTTCTTACTTTCATTTAGATTTAGTTTAACATTACATACTAAAATAACTATTTTTTTTTAATATTTAAATTTTTTTATAAAAATTTTTTTTATAAATAAATGAATAAAATAAAATAAAGAAAAAGTTAATTAAAAATTAATACAAATATTTAAAAAACAAAAAACAAACAAACACCAAAATTACTAAAACTTTGTACTAAAAAACAAAATATAAAATGGAAATGACAATTACACTCAACCAATCCCACGCATTAAACCCTAAGATAACTCTTACCTGTCTTCATCTGCTCCAGCTGAGACGGCGAAAGCACCGGCGCCTCCGTCCGGTCCGAGCGCGGCCGCAGCATCAGGAGCAGCGGGTCCAGCGAGGCCCGTGAAGCCTCCTGCGGTCAGCCGTGGCAGAGACAGCAGCGAGTGATGCTGCAGCAGCAGCCGATGGGCGTCTTCCAGCTGCGAGGCCGTGACGTACGAGGGGGGGAACATGGCTCTCAGCGGAGCGGCGGATGAGGGCATGCTGGATGAAGACAGCTGGCCTCCAGTGTGCTGCTGCTGCTCCGGGTTGAAAGCGCTGCCCTGGGGCCGCGGAGAGACGGGCTGAGCGACGCCCACTGGAGGAAGTCCTGGAATCCCAACGGGCACTGGAGCAGCTCTGGGCGACACTGCAGTCTGAACGGGAGGAATCTGAAGAGGCTGAGCTGCCGGCATCGGGCTGTACTCCACTGGAGGAAGCGAGCCCTGGCTGGCAGACACTGGAGGTGCTCTGTTGCTCTGGGCCTCTACCGTGTAGGGTCGGACCGGGACACTCTCCGGACCTATCAGGATGTTGGCGGCGGGCTGGAGGTCTTGTGGGTGAGCGTGCAGACCAGCGTAGGCCTGCTGGACGTCTCCTCCGCCGCTCAAGGTGCTTCCAGAAGAGGAGCTGCTCGTGCTCTCGTGTTCGGTCTGGATGATGTTCTCCACGGCTCTGTGAACGGCGGCCACAACGTCTCCAGCTGGGGTGTCTTTTTCGTAATACTCCGCACAAGTCCAGCGACCCTTCCGAAATGGCTCCGAGTTGGAATCGAGCTTCACCACCCTGAAGCGAGAGGCTGTGCTCATCTGAGGAACTGCGGATGCAGCCGCCGTTGGCATTGCAACAGGTACGGCGCCGGTGTCTGGACCGGCTGCGGCGGAGTGGCTCGATGCCGCGGATCCGCCGGTCTCAGCTTGGATGGAGCATCCACTCGGAGCCGGAGCTTGCAGGACAGCAGGGATTGTCGACGCCAAAGCCGCGGGCCGCCCTTGAACGGCCTTGTGATGATGGACTCCGTTGACCATGTAGCCCTGGTGCATCACCGGCTCGTTTGGCGACGTGACTCCGGGAGTCTCGCCTCCGTGCAAACTATTCAGCGTCTCCTCCGACGAGCTCCGCGCAGGGACGCCGGTGTCCGTGGCTCGGGAAACCGACACGTCGAGGATGTCGGACGAGGAGAGGTCCTCCGTGTGGGACTCGTCCATGTCGTCGTAGCTCTCCGTATCATCGGCGATGCTGTTGTTGCCGCTGGCGGACACCTGCGCCGGCAGGACGCTCGTGATCTGAAAGCCGCTCTTCTTCTTGCCTTGCGTCCCGACGGTCTGGAGGTTGAGGCTGTGGGGTGGATGATGATGCGGGCCAGGCGACGAAGAGCCGGCTGGTGCTGGATGACCCATCAGCGCTGGCGTCTGGTGGTCATCAGATGGGACGGTGGCACCGCTGCCCCTGCGGCCAGCAAACACCGACGGGTGGGACATCCGCCTGCTCTCGCCGGTGGATTCTGAGTGATGCATCTGGTGAAATTCACTCTTGTACGGATGTAGAAATGGTCAAGCGAGTACTGGACCTGATGAACACACTACAGTCTGTGCAGTGAGGTCAAGAAACCGCTTATAGTCCCCATTTAGAGAGCTTCTCACAGCCAATGAGTGTTTATAATAAATAATGCAGGCTAACGCTAGCGGTTAGCACGTTAAAAGCTCCTGTTTGTTAACTGACAACTAACTAAATCCAGCAGCAGCATATATCCTGACAGAAACACATAATCACGAGTGTGTATCAGCGACACGCGTCAGCTGCGGCTCAATGCCGGCTAATAAATGAACATAAACAGACAGTCGACATCACCTCAGCACTGCAGACGCTCATCCGAACTCTTGATTTGAATGATTATTGACTCAAACGCAGTTTAAATCCCTTGTGTCGCGCTTTCTGCTCACAGGCCTGAGCGGAGATGGTGAAATGGCTTCATTCGCAGGTTTGCTGTCTCATCCTGTCTCTGTCTCATCACTGCTGAGCGCTGTTAGCACGCTAACCGACGAGCTAGCAGCTGTGGTGACGCCAGCAGGGGGCGGAGCCGCGGCGCGCAGGACACGCCCATCACGAGGCGCTGTTGCTGCAGCTGATCTGGAATCAGATGTCTCGCGCTTCCCGCGGATGAGCTGCGGCGGCAGAGGCTGATCTCAGAGCGGCTGCTCACTGAGGATTAACACGTTATGAACAATCATTCATTAGTTTTCACAAGGTTAAAATAACCATAATTTATTGTTTTACATAGACTATTTTTATAAGTTCTGCTGTTAATTGTTTTCAGTGATACTTGAGTAATAATATTGCAGTAGAGAGATGAAGTTTAATGCAGTTAATGTTAACAAATGGAACCACATTATAAAGTGTTATAGTTTTGTGGATGAAACCAAAAATAAAAACAAATCCACAGCCAAAGTTCATATTTATTCATTTTAATTGCACAATAAAAGGCACTTGTTCTGTCACGACTGGCACACGTGATCTGATCGGTGTGACGTTTTGAAGAGCTGATGAAGGACTTTTGTTGTGTTTGTTACAAGATGAACCTGCAGAACTTCTCAACATTAAAGAGGAGCGAAACTCTTCAGCATCTCCACCCATGATGGATGAGACACATGAACAGCTGCAGGTGAAGACAGAAACACACACAAGTCCAATCAGATCCTTTATTGACCTGCTGACAACATCTGTGAGCTTCAGTGCAAAAACTGATGGAAACATCACAGATCAAACTCATTTGTTATACAAATTCATTTGTATTGTCGTCATCTTTACTTTTGCAAAAACAAACATGATTAGTAAATAAAAATAAAAAAGTGAAAAACAAATCTATGGAAGCTTGTTTGAGATACAGAATAATAATAATAATAATAATAAAAAAGTTAATTGCAACTTTCTCACAGTTGCAACTTTTCATCTCACAATGCGGACTATCTCGCAATTCTGAAAAAAAAAAAACGCTTGCGAGAAATAAAAAAAAAAATTGCACGTTTATCTCACAATTCAGACTTTTTCCTTGCAATCGAGTTTATATCTTACAATGTAGACTTCGTAACTTCGAGTTTATATTTCACAATTTTGAGCTATAAACCCCTAATTGCGGAAAAAGTCCAAAATATGAGATAAAAACTCACAATTGCGACAAAAAGTCAGAATTGTGGGATTAAAAGTTTGTATCTTGCAATTCCAAGTTTAAATCTCGCAATTCTGACTTTATAACTCACAATTTTGAGTTTATGTCAATTCTGGGGAAAAAATAATCAGAATTGCAAGTTTGGAATGTTTTTTTTCCACAACTGCGATTTTTGCAATTCCACAATTTTTATCATCTCACAATTCGGCCTTTTTCTCGTAATTCCGAGTTTATATCTCACAATTTAGACTCGATGACTCGCAATTCAGAGTTCATTTCTTATAATTCTGAAAAAAGTCAGAATTGTGGAAAATAAATTCACAACTGCGAGAAAAAAAGTATTTTTTTTTTACTTAATTTATCCAATTCTGATTGTTTTTCTCAGATAAAAAGTCCAAAATGTGAGATAAAAACTTGTGATTGCGACAAAAAGTCAGAATTGTGGGATAAAAAAAAAATTCCAAGTTTAAATCTCGCAATTTATAACTCAATTTTGATTTTATATGTCAATTCTGGGGAAAAAATAATCAGAATTGCGAGTTCAGAATGTTTTTTTCCCGCGATTGCGAGTTTCTCTCTCACAATTCTGACTTTTTCCTCGGAATTCAGAATTCATAACTTATAATTCTGAAAAGCATCAGAATTGCTAAATATAATCTTGCAACTGAGAGAAAAAAGTCATTTTTTACTTAATTTATGCAATTCTGACAGTTTTTCTTAGATAAAAAAGTCTGAGATAAAGTTTATATCTCACAATTCAGATTTTTTCGCAATCCCAAGGTTTCTCTCACAATACAGACTTTATAACTTGCAATTCCAAATTAACATACGATAATTCTGAAGAAGGTAATTCTGCGACATATAAACTCGCAACCGTGAGAAAAAAAAAAGTACCTCGCAAATTTTTCTCAGAATTGTGAGCTTTAAATTCACAACTGCAAGTTACAAACTCTGAATTTGTAAGACAAAAACTCATGATTGCAAGTCTGAATTGTGAGATAAAAAGTCATAATTACCCTTTTCATTTTTAATTGTGTGGCAGAAATGAGCTTCCACAGGAATCATCTTTGATTGTCTTTACGTTGACTGTCTTTAGTTCCTGCAGCTCCATGAATCGTTCATCAGATGCTTCAAACACATCAGTGACTTTCACCATCAGTCATGTGTTCACTCCATGACCTGATGAGTTCGGCGTGTTCTGATCCTTCATCTGTCGCTCATGATTTGGTATGTCTGATGCGTCGCACACCCTCACTGATGGTTTAGTCCGGTCCATCCGCTGGTCTTCATGTTTGCTCTGGATCGTCACACACCAAACCCTGAGCGAACAGCTGCCGGAACACACTGGCTCCGGCTGGACTCTGGTTCACACATGTGACGTCACACACGGTTTCTGAGCGTCCTTCATCTCTAGTGACGTCTTCATCTGACGCGTCACCATTGTTTGTGTTCACAGACACTTTGATTTCCTGACAGTCTTTAGCAGCCAGACCGAAGAATCCGTTACGGACGATGTAGCGGACGCACTGCAGAACGACGTTCCTCTCGTGACGGATGTCAGGAGCCAGCAGCTGCACGACAAACACACACATTCAGAAGACGAACGCCGTCTGTTTTAAGATATATATTGATGTGGGCGTGTGTGTTTGACTCACCATCTCTAGTAGTGTCGGTCGATGTCGCTGTGGTTCAGCAGGTTTACTGCGACCGCCTCGACCTCCTCCTCGTCCTCTTCCTCGTCCTCTTCCTCTCCCTCTTCCTCTTCCGGCCGGGGCATGATGGGATTGCTGTGGTCTGTCTGTGTGTTTTTCCTCCTGCAGTGCTGTGCTCCTCTGGACATGAGCGTCCAGTAACGTCTTATTCTCCTCTAAAGCCAGACTCGCCTTCAACACAGCAGCGTCTGTGACAGAGTCAAACAGCAGCAGGAGTTCAGATGTTTGGAGCAGAAGTGCTTTAATTACGGATAACACGAGAAAATATAAAAACACTACTGGAAAAGTTGTCGTGCATCAAATGTAGTGCAAGTGTTGTTCATTGAAACCTTAATGTAAAGTGTGACGTCGTACCGTCTGTGTCTCCTTCGCTCTCACTGCTGGTCATTTCGTCCCCATAGCTGGACATCAGTGACCCGAGGGCAGAGGTCACGCACTTGGGGGCGACGGTGAGTCCAGGCTGCGTCTGCTCAACAGACTCGTCCTTATCAGACTCTGAAAGAACGAGATGAAGTTGATTATTCGATCAGATCTGAGTAATTCTCATTCGCGTCTGGAGCGTGTTTCTGACCGGGCTCACTGTCGGCCAGCGCTGCGAGCGGGTCTCGGTCCTGATGCGGCCGCTTCAGTGAGGTCAGCTGATGAGATCCGCCGCGGCCCCTGCTGTGGCTCTTGATGCGCCTGCACACACACATCATGATTAAATCACTCAACCAATCAAACGCAGCGAACGCATGTGATCAGAAACGCACCCGAACTGCGGCGTCTCCAGCACGTCTCCTCGCTGCTCTTTCACCTCCACCAGCTTCAGCTTCTTCTCCACGTTCCTCAGCGTCGGATAGTTTCTGCACACATGAAGAGGGTTTAACGCAGTGACACGAGACTCACAAACACTCCACAATTATTATATGATTCTCAACGTGTTCTAATAATAATTTTCACACTTTTGACACTGTCGCCATTGTATGGAAGCTCGTTTCCACCACGGAATAAAAAATGAAAGGTAATTATCTCACAATTCTGAGTTCTTTCTTGCAATTCTGAGAGTTATAAAATGGGAATTTCAAGATTTGCTTATAAACTCGCAATGGCAAGTTATAAAATCAGAATTCTGAGATAAAAAAAGTCACAATTATTTTTTATGTTTGAGTTTGTCTCATATTTGATGAAGTTTGCATCATTGATTCTGTTATTTTATTTCTGTGAAGCTGCTTTGAAACAGTCTAGATTAGAAATAAAGCTTGATGATTGAACATCCATCTCACTTGCGTCTCTCTTCTCTCCATTTGGCGACGTCCTCTGCTGTGTCCAGTTTGATCTTCTTGGCTCCTGGACCGTGATTCTGCAGGAGAACGTCAGTGTCAGTCGCTCAGATTTACACATTTAAGACCAGTTCACAACAAGAACATTCTGTTTATTCTCAGTTTTGTCGTCTGTCACTTTAAATGCTGGAGCTCTTTAAAGCAGGATGGATTCTGATTGGCTGTCAATGGAAAAAAATCATTCTGAAAGTGATCGTAATGATATAGTCCCTCTGTTATATATCAAGGGGTCCTTGATTATGATTTCACTATTTTAACTTTAGTTAATGTTGCTGTTTGATCATAAACAACATCTGCAAAGTTACGACGCTCAAAGTTCAATGCAAAGAGAGATATTTTATTTTACAGAAATCACTTTTTAAACGGCTGGGACTACAACGAGCTTCTTCCCAGGTTAGTGACATCACAAGCCCTAAAATTTACATAAACCCCGCCCCCGAGAACACACAACAAAGGGGGCGGGGCCATGTTGGGCTGCTTTAGAGAAGAGGAAGAGTTGTTGTAGTAGAGTGTTGTTGACATGCCGTCATTTACGCCGGACTGCTTCACAAACGAGGGTCAATTCAACACAAAAGATGAACATGACGGCACATGCTAGTGGATGAGTTGAATCAACTCCACAGCAACTACATAAATTTATCCACTAACCATTCAGAAACGTCCAGTTTCATTCTAAAAGTTGTAACTTCTTCCTGAGTCTCTCCATCAGTGTCGACTCCGGTTTGAACAATGTAAGGCTGAACCCCGTTACTGACAATCCTCATTTTGGCTGCGTGAGATTCTCCAGCTTTGTTGTTGTTGAGCTGTTAAAGCTCCGCCCTCTTCTGGAAAGGGGGCGGGAGCAGCAGCTCATTTGCATTTAAAGGGACACACACAAAAACGGCGTGTTTTTGCTCACACCCAAATAGAGGCAAATTTGACAAGCTATAATAAATGATCTGTGGGGTATTTTGAGCTGAAACTTCACAGACACATTCTGGAGACACCAGAGACTTATATTACATCTTGTGAAAGGAGCATTATGGGTTCCCTTTAAAGTTAGAGTGATTATAAAACTTTTTAGTTATGGTTATTGTTCTGTTTATCCCCATGACGTTCAACATGAGCTTCTGGACGGGACGCTTACGTTTCTCCAGTGGATCTTCACCAGCTTCTCGTGTGCAGTGAAACGACAGTCTTCAACAGAACACTGTGAACAGAAGATCAGACGAGGATCAGAATCACTGATTGAGCTCTGACAGCAGTTCATCTAGCGTGGATTATGGTGGATTGATTACCTTCACATGCTGTGAGATGTGTTCATCATATTTGTCTTGAGTTTTGAAGCCTCGGTCACACGTGTCACAGAAATGACTGAACTCAGGCTCTTTCTGCTGCTTCTGCTCAAAGAAACAAGCAAAACACAGCCATATATGACTGAAAATAAACACCAATACTGGAATAAAACAGAAAAATAAACTTTTTTTTACCTTTTTACCCCACTGGTGCTGCCCTGAACCCCGCCAGACATTACGACGATGATGATGATGATGATGATGACCTGACAGAAATGGCATGAGGTCAAACCGAGAACTGATGTGGAACTGTTTCATACTAACTACACCTCCATCAGTAGTACACTAAACACATGACCAAACTAACTCAACAGCTGACCGGGTATACAACACCCTAACCGGGACCCAAGGTACTGAGGCGGTACAGATGGTACTTTAAGTGCTAAAAGTATAGATTATTATGGTTTTATGTATATGACGCTCTCTCCTCGCGTACCTGCGTACTGCTGCTGTCCGTAATACAGCGGCTGCTGATGGTGCCGCTGGCCGGGGCTCGAGCTCCAGGGTCCGGCCGGCGCGGCTTGAGTCCAGCTCCAGTCTCTGGACGCCTCGAACTTACTGTGCTGCGGTGTGGAGCTGCTCCAGGGAACCGCCAGTGAAGCATCTGCTGCTCCGCTGAAGACCGGCGGCGGATACCGCTCCTGTTCACCCGTCATGACCCGCTGCAAGTGTTTTAGATCGGTTCCGATGAGAGTTTATAAAGTCACATAAACACAAACATGTGGTGCAAAAACATGCTGTCCTCCACACGTGTGCGTTCACTTAAACGTCACTTCCGAACTGCGCTGAACCAAAGTCCCTAGTCTTTGGTTAAACGCATCCTGACCATAGATGTATATTCACATAGATGCGTCGTAAGCCGTCCGCCATATTGGAACGGTCAAAGCCGGTCCGCGAACATTCAAGAGCAAGTTAACTGAGCGTCTGTAACAGCAGTTAGACACGTGCATGAATATCTAAACGATGATTTACAGAATATCTAGATGATTTTGCTAAACTAACACAATACAACAAGACAAACGCGTCAACTAATACGACATTAAAAAGTTACCATAGAACATTAAAAAAGTAAAAACCTGTAAAATTGAGTTAATACATATAAAAACACAAACTAACCCCATATGAAAAAATACTATAGTAATTTATAGTTTTTATAATTTGAACCATACTATAGTAAAGTATTTGCTGTGGTAATATAATAACTATAGTAATATAAACAAATTACCCAATACTGTACTAAGTTTTCTACAACTACAGGGTATATTATACTACAATGCACTACAGTTTACTGTAGTAAAAACTAAAGTATACTACAGTATTTATTACAGTTTATCAGTTCACTATAGTTAATACTGCAGTATGCTATTGTTGTAAATACTATAATATATACAGTATACTACAATTCACTATAGTATGGTTCAAAAACACTATAGTATTTACTATAAATTACTATAGTATTTTTTCATGTTATCTATTTCCTTAGGGAATTTAAATCTCGGTGGTTTCACAACCAGAAGCTGCGCAATGAGTGACGACACGCTGACCGTTCCAAGATGGCGGCGCGCCGACGTGTCTGAATGTGGCATCTGTGTATACATGTCTGTGGTCCTGACGCTAGATGGCGCTGTACGTCACACAAAAACACCAGATCCGAAAATAATTTAACTAAGAACACATAATATATTTGTATTTTGATTGTTTCGTTAAGTTCATCTGAATTTTATTCTCAAATAAACATGTGGAAAAAGACAATTAAAACTAAACTATCTTAATAAATGTGTGCATTAACTTTCAGAAATTACTACTATAAACACGCTCATTATCAGAACATCATTACAAGCCTGTTCAAACATCTTTTTTATTAAAGCATAAATATGACTGAAGACAATTTACATACATGTAATCATAGAAATGAAGCTTTTTCTTTCATAATCAACAAGCTGAGCACAGCTGAGCTTGTGACACAGTTTTCATTCCAAATGAGCTTTAAAAATAGTTTAAAATCTTGTTTAACTTTTGGTCCTCTTTAATCCTGTGACCTTTTTCCGATGAAACAGATTCTTGATGTTCTTCACCGACCGACACTTGCTGGACAATCTTGCATAGATAATGTATAATAAACAATTAGACTTAAATATTACAGTACGTTGTTAATTAATAGACTTTATTATCTGAGTTCACAAGGCACTGAATGTGAAGGCGTCTGATCACATGATTCTGCAGAGTTCTCTGGATTTTCACTGATTAATGGCCAGTAGTTTGGATTCTCTTCATACCACTTTACTGAAAACAACAAAGACGCGTCATACTCTTCATCATCATCATCATCATCATCACAGTATATGGAAGCACACAGAATCATCAGTAGAATCTCTTACTGGTCCGTCTGATTCCTTCCTTCCACGTGACTTTTGGTCTCCATCCGAGTCTGTGCAGTTTCTCTGATATCATGGGATACCGGAGCTCCGTCACGGGACTAGAGATGAAGAGCAGGAACGACAGTTAGTCATGAAGGATCATTCATAAATATGAACTGCAAACATTTGACAGGAAACACACCGGTCTTCAACAAACTCCATCCAATCATCCAGCGTTTCACACGAGACATTCTTCACCTTCTGTGAGCAGGAAACAGTTCAAAGATACACACGTTAAACAGATTAACTGATGAAGTTCTGTGATTATGAAGCATATCAAAACAATGGCTCAGTCTGCTGTGATTGGTCAGAAACCAGACACTCATTATCATATCTGAATCTCAGCTCTTGATTCAAACAGTAACGATCCCTACCATTTTCACTAGTTCTCTGGCCAACTGAATGATGGGAATTTCGAAGTTGCTCCCAATGTTGTAAATCTCCCCCAGAATGCCCTTCTCCATCACCGTCAGGAAGGCGTCTGTGACGTCGCTGACGTACAGGAAGTGTCTGGACTGCAGGCCTGAGCCCTGGATAGTGCTGCACAACATGTGCACTGATTAGTATTAAAGATCAGTGTGGAGCGGTGTGTTGTGATTGGTGTTTGGGAAATGTCCCCGCCCCTTACCATAACCGCCCGTTTCAACACACTACTAACTAACTCAACCAAGCCCCGCCCCTTTATTCTGTGTTATTTAAATGAGGAATAATGTGAAGAAAACTCAAGATGGAGGCGTTTCAGGGAGTTCAGAAACTTTGTGCTTTGGAACTTTTCCACACTAAAGCGTTACAGATCCGTTTTAACTCACCATTTCTGCTCCTGTTGAATGAGTGACAGGAATCTGGGAATGACCTGATCAAACACAATCACAGTGTTAAAACAGTGAATAACGTCACAGTCATGTGGTGCTGCTGCTCTCGTACCTTCTCATGATACTGCCGCGGTCCATAAACGTTACTGCTCCTCGTGATCACAACAGGGAACTAATGACAGAAAACATTAAATACAGCACAACATCACACCACAATCTCATTTCATGACAAAACAAAACAGTGACACTGAATTCAATTTTAAAGTGTTTATACATTATGGAAATATGTGTAGCACTGGCATTAATGTTTCTTTCTCAGCATTTGCGAGATTAAAAAGTCAGAATTATCAATTATCTTTACTATTTTTATTCCCTGGTGAAAACAAGCTTCCATATTAAACTAATGAGAATAAAAATAAAAGTAAAGCATCTGGAAAATACACTACAGTAATGAGGTTTTGGGGGAGAAACGAAAAATGTCAGAAAAGTTCTTCACCCACTATATATTTTCTGTGACCTGTATGTGTTGTTCTGAGACTCACAGACAGTATGATCACATGACTGATACCTTGTGCTTGGTCCAGTAGGACATGACGATGTTTTCAGCCGCAGCTTTTGAAGCCGAGTACGGATTGGTGGGTCTTTGTGGACTCAGTTCATCAAACGGCTGAAAACAAGAACCGAATCAAAACACAGCTGTACTAAACAGTCAACTGGAGAAGTTACTAGTTTACTGGTCCTCCTCACTGTTCATCTACAGCATCATTCAAGGTTTTCTCAAGGGCTTCATCATCACAAACACTAGCAGGGTTTATAAAGGTAGATTTAAGACTTTTTAAAGACCTTTTTAAGATCAAGGAAGGAAAACATGAGGAATAAATTGAAGGGAACGCAATATGTCAGTATGTTCTCTAAATGTAAATGTCTTGGTTGTTTTTACAACACTTCAAGAACATCATTATTTGCAGTGTGAGCAACATTCAACGTCATGACAATCTGCTCTGATTTAAAGGATTAGTTTAGTTCAAAATTAAAATTTCCTGATAATTCACTCACCCCCATGTCATCCAAGATGTTCATGTCTTTCTTTCTTCAGTGGAAAAGAAATGAAGGTTTTTGAGGAAAACATTCCAGGATTTTTCTCCATATAGTGGACTTCACTGGGGTTCAACGGGTTGAAGGTCCAAATGTCAGTTTCAGTGCAGCTTCAAAGAGCTCTACATGATCCCAGACGAGGAATAAGAGTCTTATCTAGAGAAACCATCGGTCATTTTCTAAAAAACATAAAAATTATATACTTTTTACTTTTTTGCACTGCTCTGTGATGCTCCACGCATTACGTAATCATGTTGGAAAGGTGGGAACATGTAGAGCTCTTTGAAGCTGCACTGAAACTGACATTTGGACCTTCAACCCGTTGAACCCCAGTGAAGTCCACTATATGGAGAAAAATCCTGGAATGTTTTCCTCAAAAACCTTCATTTCTTTTCCACTGAAGAAAGAAAGACATGAACATCTTGGATGACATGGGGGTGAGTGAATTATCAGGAAATTTTAATTCTGAAGTGAACTAAACCTTTAAGAGCTCTTCAAGGACAAACGAAGAACCTGCAGAAGCTCTGGTTAGTTGAGCGTGTCGTGGCCGAACGCACCTGGTCCAGACTGTCTCCGTACACCTCATCGGTGCTGATGTAGATGAAGCGCCGGACTCGGGCCTCCAGCGCCGCTCGGACCAGAACGCCGGTGCCGTCCGCGTTCACACGCATAAAGTGTGACGGACACAGGAACGAGCTCTCTGCACCACATCATGATATAAAGTGCGATTATTGTGTTGAAAATCAATTGATAACGTGCCGTCAAACATTTACTCACCCACATGAGTTTCAGCAGCACAGTGAAAGACAATATCGATGTTTTCCGTTGAAAAGAGGTGATTTATGAAAAATGGATTGCAAACATCCCCCTGAAAGAAGGACAGAATCCATCAGATGGACATTCAGCAGCAGTAAGTGGAGGTTTGACTGGGATTGTTGTGTTTATACCGGGATGAAGGTGTAGCGGCTGCTGCCCTCGACGGACCGCAGGTTCTTCAGACTCGAGCAGCGCTGCAGCTGAAACAGAAGAACGGACCGTCAGCGCTGAGATCTCACGCTGAAACAGTGATGAAGTCCGGTTACGAGAACTCACGTTATCAACGTTGATGATTCGCCAGTGTGGGAATCTCTCGGCCAGAGCCGTGATCAGATGAGATCCGCTGAGAACACAAACATGATATCAGATGTGAACTGTATGAACGTCATCTTTAGATCTTCTCTCTCCACTCTCGTCAGAAGTCTCAGTGTGTTTCGGTTATTTTTAGAGTACATTTACACAACAACGATGTTTTTCCTATGCGCTTTTCACGTACAGACAACAACGTTGTCAAAACGATCCCCGTTCACACGGATCAGCGAAAACAACTAAAATCGCTGTATTCTGCTGCCAGGCCAGTAGATGGCGATGTGATTTCGTAAATAAACTCCACTCGTCTATAGACTGAACACGTAACACGCATGTACATGACGTCACCGTTTTCACAAATTCACATTTTATACAGAGACAATAAGCAGTACATTGACTTTGTTTGAAGTTTAATAATAATAATAAAATATATATATACAGAGACAATAATTTATTACCGCTATCATTTTCAGAAAACTTGCACTTTGAAACCCATTTTGAAAAGTCTGCATTTTTAGGCCCCCAAAACGCCGCTGCTTTTCATAATTTTTACATCATAATTTCAATTTAGTATGTCATAATTTCTACTTGTTTGTCATAATTTCGACTTTCTGTCGATGTAGTATGTCATAAATTGACTGTCATAATTTTGATTTAGTGTCATAATTTCAACATTTTTGTCATAATTTCGACTGTCATAATTTCTATTTAGTAGGTCATAATTTCTACTTATATCATAATTTTGACTTTTTATGTCATAATTTCGATTTAGTATGTCATAATTTCTAGGTTTTTCATAATAGTTTTTGTCATAATTTTGACTGTCATAATTTCGATTTAGTATGTCATAATTTCGACTTTTTGTCAATTTCGATTTAGTATGTCATAATTTCGACTTTTTGTCAATTTCGATTTAGTATGTCATAATTTCGACTTGTTTGTCATAATTTTTACTTTTCACATCATAATTCTGACTTTTTACATCATAATTTTGACTTTTTATGTCAATTTCGATTTAGTATGTCATAATTTCTACTTGTTTGTCATAATTTTTACTTTTTACATCATAATTCTGACTTTTTGTCATAATTTCGATTTAGTATGTCAATTTCTACTTGTTTGTCATAATTTCGACTTTTTGTCAATTTCTATTTAGTATGTCATGAATTGACTGTCATAAATTTTGACTTTTTACGTCATCATTCGACTTTTTGTCAATTGCGATTTAGTATGTCATAATTTGACTTTTTATGTCGATTTTTACTTTTTAATTTTGATTTAGTATGTCATAAGTCGACTTATGTCATAATTGTGACTTTTTTATGTCAGATCCTTCCACAGAAAGCGGACAAACGTCTGTCTGTCCAGTGTTTTGATTGTAATGTTAGTGATTATTTACAGTAAATGACATCTAACGCAGCGACACAAACATGTATTTGTAACGGTCGACTCACATGAATCCCGCTCCTCCAGTGACCAGCACAGTGCAGCTCATCTTCACTCACTGGACTTCAGTTTCATCTGCAGAGATGAAGTTAAAGTCAATCATGAATCAGCTCTGAGACACCACTGTCTCTCTCTCTCTCTCCAGAGCGCTTTAAATAACAGTCGACGGTTTCAGAAACGCGTTACTCACTGTATCGATCACTCACTCCACAGTTCTTCAAGAAATAATTACATGATTCTGGGAAGCTTCGCAAACACAGCTCTCACGACAGTTTGAGAAGCGGTTTGCGGCAGCGCTGACACGTATGAGCCGAGCTGCCAGCGACTCTGTCCCCGCCTCCGCTGCGCTCTCATTGGCTACTTCACTGCGCTAGACTGAAAAAGCGTATTCCGATTGGCTGTAGCAGAAGTCAATCATCCGGTGGGCGGAAAAGGACAGTATTACCTCATTGATTGCAGTGAATGAAGAGAATAAGAGCTTCTGTTGAAATGAAATAATGTTTGTGTACTTTATCATTCTCATTGCTCTTTTGTTCAGTTCATGTCCTGCAGCGGGAAAAACCATTTCTGGGGTTTTCAGGAGCGACGCGGCGAGAGAAAATAATGGGCAATACATCACAAGATTTCTGTATCATGGTGGGTGTCTGATATTAATAAAGCATATCATGCATTTGCATTTTTCTTCCATGTATTTGCATGCATTTTTGTCCCGGCTTTCTTTTCACATGCATGTAAAATGCTTAATGAGAAGTTGTGACAGGAATATAGTTGTGAATAATGGGTGACGTGTATGACGTGCAGTCTGTTATATCACGGCAGGTGAGAATGGTCTGATGGCGTATCGTGTGGATGATGTTCAGATGTTGGTGCAGAAGGAGGCCAGACTGCTGCTGTTTCAGGGCTCGGAGGGGTTCGACAATCTCAGCTGTCTGGAGAGAGTCACTTCAGCTCAGATCTCCAGTAAGACTCATTCATTCGCATCGGAGTCCGTTTCTACAGAGAAATACATTTTGCCTTTCTATATTGAACCCGTGAACTTTGCACCCTGATTTCACATGACAGACACGTCACGCGGCCGTCTTCTGATGTTTATATGATGCTCAAACTAGGGCTGTAACGGTATACCGTATATCACGGTATTATATCGTGCACATCTGCCTACCTACGGTATTGCTACAAACATTCAGAATACAGATATGAATAAAACTGTAAAGTTTGGTCTCTTTAAAGCTGCAAAAGTGGAGATTTCTGACTCAAACTCACCACCTTTAACCCTCTGGTGCTATTGGGGTCATTTTTTTTTATTTATAATTTTTTACTTCATCTGAATGGTACGAAACTTGGTAAAGGTTTTGGCACTTGCTGTATGACAAAAAAAAAAAAAAAAACATGGACATGATTAAAAAATGTTAAATGGTCCTGAAAATAAAATAGTCACACTTCTATTGTTCGCAAAAATGAGCGCATTGGAAATTTATGAGCGATGAATTTCATCTAGTGGAAGCATTCGGTACTGCGCCCAAACAAATTCTTACTTAAAGCTCATTTTTTGAGATATAAACACAACTTGTTTAGATGTATGGCTTTGATTTTCTCACAGATTTGGAGTAAAACATGTTTTGGAAAATATATATTTCATATAAAAATTAAAAATGGTATTTTTGTGCATTTTCATAACAATAAAGGTAACATTTTAACTTTTTTCAAGTTCACTTTTTGAAACTTTTTTCACTTCAGCAATAATCTGCCAAGTGTCTTCTTTAAAATGAGAGCAAACTTCAGTCTGTGATCCAAAACATTCAAGATTTACCACAGTTTAATTTGGAAATTTCATTTTCAGTGAATAAATGGATTATAACTAATGCATAAATATAATTTAGTACCATAAAATCCTCTAAAAATACAAAATATTAAATAAAAAAACATTATCGAACTAAAATATAGTACAATCATTTCATTGAAATTTATAAAATATATATATATATATATTTATGCATGAAAAATAAAAGTTAAACACTAACCTTGCCTGCAGTGTCTCAAAAATCATCTAAAAAAGTTTATAATTGTTTTTATGAAGCAACTGAACAAACAGCATGTTGATTTTTATAATATAACGTTTCACATTCTCAGTTACTCTGAGCAAAGAGGAGCAGAACCAGACTATCCCGCATCAGTCCACGCCTCAGACGTGGCACCTGATGTACGCGGACCGCTACACCTGTCAGGAAGGGCAGATCGACGGCGTGCTTCAGGACGTCCGCTTCCAGATCACCCTGCTGAACCCCGACGCCGCGGGAAACCCACTGGATCACTTCAGCGCCGAGGAGGCCGGTGAGAGTCTCTGCTGGCACGATTCCATGTGTGTTTTTCAAAGATGATCAGTTTGCTCTAATGCAGCAAAAGTCTCATTGCAGGGCTTCACAGTTTCTACTTCCTGCTGATCGTGGCGTATTTCGTGGCGTCGTGTATCTATGTGCAGCCGCTGTGGCAGGCGCTGAGTAAAGGCGGCCCGATGCACACGGTGCTGAAGGTTCTAACCTCCGCGCTGCTGCTGCAGGGAACATCAGTGCTGCTCAACTACATCCACATGGCCCGGTCAGACCCGCTTCCTACAGCACTTTATCATCACGAGGAGGAGGTCATATGCTGATGGTGTGTGTGCTCTGACCCGCAGGTACGCTCGGGACGGGGTGGGGACGCCGCTGACGGGGAGCCTCGCCGAATGTGAGTCTGGACTGCACTCGGTTCTGACCGACCACTGTCTGCACCTGAATGTAAATGTAATGGTGTGTGTGTGTGTGTGTTAGTGTGTGACATGATCGCGCAGGTGCAGATGCTCTACATGTTGTTGAGTCTGTGTGTGGGCTGGTCTCTGAGCCGCAGCAGGAAGTCTCAGAGTAAACCGCTGCAGTGGGACTCGTCTCCGGCCTCCACTGCGCTCGCGCTGGCCGTCGTCATCGCTCAGGTCAGCCGCGCTCACACACGCCTTCAAACTCTAACTGCAGGAAATAAAGCTAATGGAGCACGAAAACAAACATTAAATATAATAATATAAGAAGAAATGACACAAATTCATTAGGATAAAAGCGTCTGCTAAATGAGTAAAAGTAAATTAACTGCATCTAGACTGTGATGAAACATTGGGATTCATTCACTATTAACTGCATGGATGTGTGTGTGTCTGCAGGGGGCGCTGCTGATCTGGGAGCAGTTTGAGGAGGCAGAGCACCACAGTTTCCACTCCTCCAGCAGTGTGTCCGGGTGGCTCCTGATGGCGTTGCGTGTGGCGCTCGCTCTGTTTCTGGCGTCAGTGCTGTATCAGATCATCTCAGCGGAGCGGAGCGCGCTCAAACGAGACTTCTACCTCAGCTTCGGCAAGGTAACAGCTGAGTCTGATTCACATGAACAGTTCAGAATAATTAAGATTTTTCTGTTTTTGAAAGAAGTCTCTTCTGCTCACCAATGCTGCTTTTATTTGAGCAAAAATACAGTAAAAATGGTGAAATATTATTACAATGTAAATCAGCTGTTTTCTATGTGAATATATAGTAAAGTGTAATTTATTCCTGTGATCAAAGCTGAATTTTCAGCATCATTACTACAGTCTTCAGTGTCACATGATCCTTCAGAAATCATTCTATCATTTATGACTATTATCAATGTTGAAATTGTGATACATTTTATTTTTCAGGATTCTTTGATGAATTGAAAGTTCAAAAGAACAGCATTTATTTGAAATAGAATCTTTTGTAACATTATTAATGTCTTTACTGTCACTTTTGATGAATAAAAGTGTTCATTTCTTCTTCCTTTTTAAACTTTTGAATGATGTATCACAGTTTCCACAGAAATCTGAAGCAGCACAACTGTTTTCAACACTGATAATAATCATAAATGTTTCTTGAGCAGCAGATCATCATATTAGAATGATTTCTGAAGGATCATGTGACACTGAAGACTGGAGTAATGATGCTGAAAATTCAGCTTTGATCACAGGAATAAATTACACTTTACTATATATTCACATAGAAAACAGCTGTTTTACATTGTAAAAATATTTCTGTATTTTTACTGTATTTTTGATCAAATAAATGCAGCCTTGATGAGCAGAAGAGGCTGAATCAGTGAATCTGAGGTCCTCCACTGACACTGTTCTATGTTTCAGGGCTGTTTCCTGTGGTTCCTGTGTCATCCAGTGCTGGTCCTGTTCTCTGTGATGCTCAGTGAACATCAGAAAGAAAAGGTAAGAGGAAACGCACCTCCGGCGCAGCAGCAGAGCGCTCTCACGGACGTCTCGTCTCTGTCCCGTGTCTGCAGGTCGTTACGATCGGCGTGATCCTGTGCCAGTCCATCTCAGTGGTGGTTCTGTACCGGCTCTTCCTGTCGCGCAGTCTGTACTGGGAGGTGTCGTCGCTGTCGTCGGTCACGCTCCCGCTCACCATGAGCCGCCGCGGCCGATACTGAGCCGTCAGACGGGAAGCTTCACGCTGGAGCGGCTCATCACGGGTCCGGCGTCGCGTGCGGGAGAGTCACGTGACGACGAGACACAGAGTGAAACTGGCGGTTTACATCATCCAGGGCTGATTCATCATAGTTCAGTATGTCTGACACACCTGATGAATGAGCCTCGTTCAACTGTGACGCTGCAAACGAAGGAAAGTTAAAGCTCAGTGTTCGTCTCTGTTCGGCAATAAGAAAATGAAACGTCTCTTATTTCTCAGCGCACACAGACGGGACGCCACTGCATCGTGTGTTTTATTTGTGGTCACACATGATTTCATTTCTGTCGTTCCCAATAAGTGCCTAAAATGACAATCATCTGAAGCGGGACGTGTGCAAAACATCACGTTCTTCCTCAGCGTTTCTGCACAAATATCGAAACATTCTTAAATCAACATACGTACATTTACTGGAGATGCGAAATGAGTCTTATTTATCAAAGGTTTATGTTTAAAATAAGAACAAATATTCGCCAGTGGAGTCAGAAAATTCAAATTACCAAATCAAGATTATTTTTGTAAATACAAAAACACTGAGGAAGAGCATCATGTTTAGCAGTGTTTGTGTCGACTGAATATTAAATCTATGGATATTTATTGATCCTTTTTACTGGATCCTGCACATTTCAGTGTCAGAGGAGAAAGATGTGAAAATAAATCCTGTTATCTAGAGCATGTGTTGTTAAGTGAAGGACTGTATCAAATATTGTGTTAATAAACATCATGCACACAGTCTGTATGTGTCACTGTCATAATTACAGTAATGCATATGCTAATGAAGAGATTATATCAGGATCATGACATGATGATGGAGAAAAACATTAGAATAACAGAATAATTCTGATGATGGGGGTGGATCTCATGTGAGTGACAGGTTGCCCCGCCCTCGTCATCAGAATTATTCTGTTATTCTGATTCAAGATTACGAGGAACATGAATTTAACACAATAATGATGTGAACCGATAAATCATTTAGAATAAACACTGCGATATTCCATAAAAATAAGAATTGTCAATTTTGATTTCATGGTGACTTTAAACTATCAGAGAGAAACTCACAAATGAATACAAAAACACACTTTTGTGCAGAAACTAAACTGTGTGATGTGACTTAAATTTAAATGTCCAAAAAGTTGTGTCTGTTGATGGATCTGAGCTGACATGATCTAACAATGAACGTTTTATTAACTAACGTTAAAGATTAATAACTACGGTAATAAATGTCTTGCTCATTGTTAGTTACTGCACTAACTGACGTTAACTAATGGGGGATTATGGGAACAACACTGATGTAATTCCATCATAACTGAGATTATTTCTGCATCAGTCAGACGTGTTTCATCATCACTGGATTTGGTAATCAGTCACACTCACGAATGTGACAGGAGGAGTGAGCGCTCATGGGAGTGACGGGGAAGGGCTCTTATAATTTAAGGGCTCGCACACATCACAATATAAAGCACAACACACACACACACACACACACACACACATTCTTTCATCTGAAGAAACATGAGTGAGAATCTGAGCAGCAGAAACACTGTCAGCCGAGATCAGGGTGAGTCAAACCGATTTTAGTTATAAATACCTTTAAAATTCTGTGTTCAGATTCAGATTTCTGTGAATAACTACTATTAAACATTCATGATTTCAGTGTTCAGTAAGTGATGAGACGAGTTAAACTACACCCTTCAGAAGGGTCTTTTCAGTCCTCTGTAGTTTTATCTGTGCAGTTTGAGTGTTTCACACTGTTAGACGTGATGTGAGTAACAAGTGTTCACTGGTTTATTAGAATCTGTGGTTAAAAACATCACTGACGTGTTCAGGGTTCGTTTGTCCGCGTCTTTATAAAAGCAGCAGCTTCTTCTTAGTGGAAACATCTCAACTAAACATAAACTTCATAAAGTAAAAGGGTTACACTTTATTTTAAGGTGTCTTTGTTACAGAAGCTTGTTTCTGCCACGGAATAAAACAATAAAAAGGTTGTTTTGAATTTATATCTAGTAATTCCATGTTTATTTCTAGTAATTCCGAGTTTATTTCTAGCAATTCTGAGTTTCTCGCAATTCCAAGTTTATTTCTAGTAATTCCAACTTCATTTTAGTAATTCCGAGTTTATTTCTAGTAATTCCATGTTTATTTCTAGCAATTCCGAGTTTATTTCTAGTAATTCTGAGTTTATTTCTAGAAATTCCGAGTTTATTTCTAGCAATTCTGAGTTTCTCGCAATTCTGAGTTTATTTCTAGTAATTCCGACTTCATTCTAGCAATTCCGAGTTTATTTCTAGCAGTTCTGTTTATTTCTAATAATTCTGAGTTTATTTCTAGCAATTCCGAGTTTATTTCTAGCAATTCTGAGTTTATTTCTAGCAGTTCTGTTTATTTCTAGCAATTCTGAGTTTATTTCTAGTAATTCCGAGTTTATTTCTAGCAGTTCTGTTTATTTCTAGCAATTCTGAGTTTATTTCTAATAATTCTGACTTCATTCTACTAATTCCAAATTTAAAACAATTCCGAATTTATTTTTAGTAATTCCAAGTTTATATCCCACAATTCTGAATTTTATTGGGTTTGGCTTGTAATAATGCATCATTTACTGTTTTTACTATAGTAAGTGCATGTAACGTGTAACGAGGACACTGTACAATAATGTGTTAGCAGTACATGTTTCTGAGATCTTATCAGACTTCATTCATTAGGAGGGACCACACCCGACCTCCGGTTTTGATGAAATATGTCATTTATCTGCTCGTGCTGAGACAGCGCTCTGATATAAACTCACCAAACGAGTTGAACTAATGAACAATGTGTTTCCAGCAGGTCTGATGAAAGTTGATTTTCAGTGTGTGAAAAACAACGCTGATCATCACACAGATGAAATCACGGTGGAGCGTCTGATCATCCGCAGAGGAAAAGCCTTCAGTCTGATCCTCAGCGCCGAGCGTCTATCTCCAGACGACATCCAGATGACTGTGGAGACGGGTGAAAACACACATCCGTCACATAAACACACACTCACTGCTAAACTAGAGGCCCAATGTTAGGAATTAATACAATTTTTCAATGTTTCTGAAAGAGTCTCTTCTGCTCACCAAAGCTGCTTTTATTTGATCGAAAAATACAGTAAAAAATTTGAAATATTATTCCAATGTAAATCAGCTGTTTTCTATGTGAATATATAGTAAAGTGTAATTTATTCCTGTGATCAAAGCTGAATTTTCAGCATCATTACTCCAGTCTTCAGTGTCACATGATCCTTCAGAAATCATTCTAATATGATGATCTGCTGCTCAAGAAACATTTATGATTATTATCAATGTTGAAAACAGTTGTGCTGCTTCTGATTTTTATGAATAAATAGAAAGTTCAAAAGAACAGCATTTATTTAATAGAATCTTTTGTAACATTATAAATATCTTTAATGTCACTTTTGATCAATTTAATGCGTCCTTGATGAATAAAAGCCTTTAAAAAAACATTTTAAATGATAGAGTACATTATTTAAACGTTTAAAAGAATTACAAACATTCAAAACATTTCAACTTTACCATTTCTTTTAAAACTTACTTACAAAAATCTGAAGCAGCAGAACTGTTAACAATCTGATTATTGTCAGTGTTGAAAACAGTTCATGTTTTTGTGGAAACTGTCATACATTACCTTTCAAAAGTTTATTCATCAAAGACGCATTCAATTGATCAAAAGTGACAGTAAAGACATTTATAATGTTACAAACGATTCTATTTGATAATAATCATAAATGTTTCTTGAGCAGCAGATCATCATATTAGAATGATTTCTGAAGGATCATGTGACACTGAAGACTGGAGTAATGATGCTGAAAATTCAGCTTTGATCACAGGAATAAATTACACTTTACTATATATTCACATAGAAAACAGCTGTTTTACATTGGAATAATATTTCACAATTTTACTGTATTTTTTAGCATAAGAGAAAAACATGAATTATGTCAAACTCTTGTACACTCTTCACCACCCAGTCCTGCTCTGCATTTATATTAATATCACATCATGTTGACTGTAATCTCTGTGTATTAAAGGTCCGGGCGCGAGTGAACAGAAGCGCACTCGCTCGTCCTTCAGCACTGACCCGCAGCGCTGCAGTCCCGGTAACCGCTGGAGCGTGACGGTGTCGAACAGATCAGTCTCCAGCGTCACCCTGTCCGTCATGTGTCCGTCTGACGCCTGCGTCGGCCTGTACTCGCTGTCGGTCAGGAGCGGCTCCTGCTCCATCCAGTGTGAGAGAGCCGTCACGGTGCTGTTCAACCCCTGGTGTGAAGGTGCGTCTGTCAGAACAAACACTGAGATGTTTCAGATCTTAATTCTGAAAGCACCTCTAATCTGCATTCACTTCTGATTTAAGTGTGACCGCACTGATTCTGTCTCCAGATGACTGGGTGTATCTGCCGAACGAAGCGGAGAGGCAGGAATACGTCATGAATGAACAGGGAATCGTGTATAAGGGAGTGGATGAATACATCACCAACATGAGCTGGGACTTCGGTCAGGTGAGGACAGCATAAACTTATCATAAGACAACATGAACTGTATATGATGGGTTAAACCGCACTGACGGATTTGTGTGTGAATGCCGCACAACAGTGAGTTCGATGTCTCTGGTTTCTCTAGTTTGAGGAAGATATAGTGGATATCTGTCTGAAGATGCTGGATTTGAACCCGAAGTGTCTGAAAGACGCACAGGAGGATCATTCGGCGCGCTGTAACCCCATCTACATCGGTCGAGTGGTCAGCGCCATGGTAAAACTAACACCGGTCTAAAAACACATTTACACGAGTGTTCAGGATTCAAAACAACACCTGATTTTGGGTTATTTTAGGACTCAATCATGAGTGAAAGAACTGCCTCATTTTCATATGCAGATAAGCAGTGATGAATATTCATTTCGGTGTTAAATGTTTAGATAAACTCAGACGATGATAAGGGTGTTCTGATGGGTCAGTGGGGCGATCGGTACATCGGAGGAGTCGTTCCGTCCAACTGGAGCAGCAGTGTGGACATATTAAGACGCTGGATCAAATTTGACTGTCATCCGGTCAAATACGGACAGTGCTGGGTGTTTGCAGCGGTCATGTGCACAGGTACACACACACACACTCTCTCTCACACACACACACACACACACTATAGCTTTAGTGAACTCTGTTGTGCTCCTGTAGTGTTGAGATGTTTGGGGATCCCGTGTCGCGTCGTCACTAACTTTCAGTCGGCTCACGACACGGATCAGAACCTCATCGTTGACGAGTACTTCAGCGACTACGGCGTGAGACCCAAACAAAACCTGGACAGTGTTTGGTAAGAGTCTTCTGAGCTTCAGTTCGTTTGATTTCGTCTCATTGCTGAAATCCCTGACGTGAGGAATGTGATGCAGGAACTTCCATGTTTGGGTGGAGGGCTGGATGAGGCGTCCGGATCTCTCCGAGGACTCGCTCTACGACGGCTGGCAGGTTCTGGACCCGACGCCGCAGGAGAAGAGCTCAGGTCCACAGACACACCCTCATCTGAGTTACATCACATACATCACATGTTACATTTACATCAGGAACTCATAAACTGCCGTGTCAGCCGAAATCCTCTGAGCTAAAATATTCCACCTGGAGATTTTAGGTTCATATTTTAATAGTTTAACAACACATTTTCATGGTTCTCAAATGCCAGTTAATTCTCACATGACGTAAACACATAAACACGTTCTATTTTGTTCTATATTTTTTTTATTTAATTCATTTTTACTAAGGGTTTTATTTTAATTTTTTTTTTTTATTTTAAGATTATTTATTTTTAATTTTACATTTTTATGGCCATTAATTTAATTAATTATTGTTTTATTTTAAACTTATTTATCTTTAATTAATAACTAATGATTTAATACATTTTTACTAGAGGTTTTATGTTGTGTTTTTAATG
Organism: Hypophthalmichthys nobilis; assembly: GCA_037950665.1. Lineage (NCBI taxonomy): Eukaryota > Metazoa > Chordata > Actinopteri > Cypriniformes > Xenocyprididae > Hypophthalmichthys > Hypophthalmichthys nobilis. Next base: position 322,897 of record CM075471.1, read on the forward strand.
TTAAGATTATTTATTTTAGTTGTATGTTTTTATTACTGTTTTATTTAAAAACAAAATTATTCTTAATTTTACAAATTATTATTGAATACATTTTTACTAAGAAAATACATTTTTACTAAAAGATTTATATATATATTTTAATATTTATTATTTATTTTAGTTTTACATTTTTATGAATTAATGATTTTATTTTGATTGTTTTATTTAAAAGATATTTATTTTTAAATTTATAAATTATGACTGAATACATTTTTTCTAGGGGTTTTATATATTTTTTATGATTTATTATTTTTGCTTTACATTTTTATGATTTAATTATTTTATTTTAACTGTTTCATTTAAAATATATTACTTTTAATTTTATGAATTATGACTGAATACATTTTAACTAAGGGTTTTATATATATATATATATATATATATATATATAGTTTATTTATTTTAGTTTTACATTTTTATTATTTAATTTAATTAATTATTTATTTTGACTTTTATTTTAAAATTATTTATTTTTAATTTAATAAATAATGATTTAATAATTTTTTACTAAGGGTTTTATATATTTTTTTACTTTTGATTATTTTAATTTTACATTTTTATGATTTATTTATTTTATTTTGACTGTTTTATTTAAAAGATATTTATTTTTAAATTTTTAATTATGATTGAGTGTCATCAGCAAAATATTCAGGAGTATTATGAGTTTGACCTTAGAGGAGTGATTTAACCCCTGATCTGTCCACTACATCCAGGCACTTACTGCTGCGGTCCAGCGCCCGTGAAGGCCATCCTGGAGGGTCACACCGACGTCAAGTACGACGTGCCTTTTGTGTACGCAGAGGTCAACGCAGATAAAATCACATGGTTGGTCATGGCCAACGGCTCCAAGAAGAAGATTCACTCAGACACGAGAACTGTCGGGCAGAATATCAGCACTAAAGCCGTGGGCAGCAACAGCAGACGAGACATCACAGATCAGTACAAGCACCCGGAGGGTCCGTCTCACACACACACACACACACACACACACACAGCTGCTGATATCTGACCGTCTGTTTCATATCAATGCATCTACTCCTCAGGTTCTGTGAAGGAGAGAGCCGTGTATGACGAGGCCGTGAAGCGAGTGACTGACCTGAAGCCGAGCGAGACTCCTCGTCCAACCCTACAGATGAAGATCAGTCTGGACGGGGCGCCGCTGAACGGCACCGACATCCAACTCAAGCTCATTCTGAGGAGCGAGAATGCACAAGATCTGTCGCTCAAGATGAGCGCTCAGGTCATGAGATACACGGGAAACCCAGTGGCCGGAGTCTGGAGCGACTCCACTGACATCCGACTGCAACCCAACACAGGTGTGAACGCTAACTAACCCGTGTCGCCTCCTTCACCAACACCAGAACAAGAAAACATGCAAAGAAATAAGAAAATAAAGCATTATATTTCACATAAAGAAAATGAAGCCTATTTTTAGGACTGTATTAAAGGGCACCTATAATGCTCCTTTCACAAGATGTAATATCAGTCTCTGGTGTCTCCAGAATGTGTCTGTGAAGTTTCAGCTCAAAATACCCCACAGATCATTTATTATAGCTTGTCAAATTTGCCCCTATTTGGGTGTGAGCAAAAACATGCCGTTTTTGTGTGTGTCCCTTTAAATGCAAATGAGCTGCTGCTCCCGCCCCCTTTCCAGAAGAGGGCGGAGCTTTAACAGCTCAACAACAACAAAGCTGGAGAATCTCACGCAGACAAAATGAGGATTGTCAGTAACGGTGTTCAGCCTTACATTGTTCAAACCGGAGTCGACACTGATGGAGAGACTCAGGAAGAAGTTACAACTTTTAGAATGAAACTGGACGTTTCTGAATGGTTAGTGGATAAATTTATGTAGTTGCTGTGGAGTTGATTCAACTCATCCACTAGCATGTGTCGTCATGTTAATCTTTTGTGTTGAATTGACCCTCGTTTGTGAAGCAGTCCGGCGTAAAATGACGGCATGACAACAACACTCTACTACAACAACTCTTCCTCTTCTCTAAAGCAGCCCAACATGGCCCCGCCCCCTTTGTTGTGTGTTCTCAGGGGCGGGGTTTATGTAAATGTTAGGGTTTGTGATGTCACTAACCCAGGAAGAAGCTCGTTGTAGTCCTTTTGATCTAATATTTACTTGAAGCCCCCTGAGATTTGAAGTTAGTATTTTGCATGTTCACGGCAATTAAAATTTGAATGGTTCTAAAATTACTCTTCATTTTCTTTATGTAAAATGCAATTCAGTTACTGGTGATCCAGGCATGTTTTTTGAGAGATTCACCCACATGACTTGGTTTCATTACAGGTTTTTAACATTCAGTATAAGGCGCACAAATAATAACAATCATGTAAATGTACTCGTTTCAGAACAAACTCTTCCCATCACAGTCCCGTTTGCTGCATACGGACCAAAAATGCTGGACAACAACTGCATCAAAGTGTCTGCGATCTCAATGGAAAAAAACGAGCCGAAAGAGACGTATCTGGTGGAGAAAGACATCGTGCCACACAGTCCGACCCTCAAGATCTCTGTGAGCATCTTTACACACACACACACACACACACTTTGAGTGTATTTGTGTCCGGTCACTGACCCGAGCGCTGTGACGTGTCTCAGGTGAGTGGGACTCCTCTATGGGACGCTGAGATGATCGCAGAGGTCGTGTTTGAGAACCCTCTCCCCACGGTGCTGAAGAACTGCTCCATCACCCTCACCGGCAGCGGCCTGCTGAAACAAACCGAGAAGTCCAAGTGAGCTTCAGCTTCTCCTCCACATGCTAAACTCTCTCTTTCACGTCTGCTGTGTGTGTTGATGGTTGTCTGTGTTTTGCAGCGCCGTTGAGCTCGGCCCGGGACAGAGAATCACGCTGAGGGTGACGTTCAGACCCTACAGACTCGGACCGAGGAAACTGGTGGCCAACTTTGACAGCTCCACCTTCAGAGACATTAAAGCCAGTCTGGACATCAACATCAGACCCGCGAGCTCACCTCTGGGATACCTCAACTTCAGCAAATGAGACGACTGGGAAGAACGAAGAATCAGCTGCATGAAGCTTTTATTAACAGCCATGTACAAAGCAGAGATGTTTTATCATTTAAAGAGCTCATTTGTCTGCCTTTATGCTGTTATAATGAGGAAAACAATTAACAGTAATCTAATGATTATCACCATTAAAAACAGTGAGAATGCATTATAGTGGACGACTTTAACAGGCATGAAAAAGTTGCAAATCAACACTTTTTCAAATGGCCTAAAATTTCACTTTGTTTAAGTAATATGTTACAATCCTAAACGTTTTTGTCAGCCGAACACTTTTGATGTAATATTTATTATTTCAGGTGTGTAGGCACCTGTTGCAGGTGTTCTTCTTCTTCTTCTTCTTCTCTGGAAGTCTATGGCAGCTCATAGAACCGCTTGTGGGAAAATTATGAAATTTGGCACACAGATAGAGGACAGTCTGAACTGTCACCATAGCAAATTTGGAGTCACTAACTCAATCGCTCTAGCGCCACCAACTGTCCAAATTTGCACTCACATTTATGCTAATAACTTTTGAACCTTAAGAGCTAAAAACAAAATTCTATTGCCGATCAAAGACAATTCGACTGCACCCTATGACGTCATGTTCAGTCCAGAAAATTTGCCCGCCTTTTTGAATTTTCCGAAAAAAAATTCTGTTGCTCCGATTATCATGAAAATTGCACCAGATCATCTTCAGTTGTGTAATTCAAGCAGATTTCTCAAACCGTTTTCGAAAAACGTGCAAATAAATTTTAAGTAGAGCTTGCAAAAATAGACGTAAGGCTGCATCTCCGCAACACATCATTGTATTTCAGCGCCACCTACTGGTCCGGAGATAAGAAAATGGATATTTTTGCTTATAACAACTGAATGGTTTACCTAAAAATCTTAAACTGGGCTCGTTAGATTTGCCCATATCAGTCATTTTGAATTTTGTAGTAAAATGCTGTATTTATATGCTTATAACTTTGGATGTGGTTTACTTATTTTCATGAGATCTCATTTCCTTAGACTCCTGAATCCTTGTCCAAACATGCTAGGCTTCGCCTTAGTGCAACATTGTGATTTAATGTTTACACAACACTTGTGAATGTTTGAAACCGTTAGTCCAATCAAGACAAAACCACCGTACAAAAATCAGAAACACTAAACACTAATGGCCAAATGTCAAAATTTTGATAGTGACAAAAAAATGCACTCAAAGTCAGGTGTGGGTAATATTTTATGTTCATACATGTCTATAACTCTTAAACTAAATTACATATTTTCACCAAATTTGACACGCTTATGTATAGGGGCACAAAAAAAGTGGTGTGACTGTGCCACTTGGTGGCGCTCCAACTGAACAAAATATGAAATTTTGTCTGATTGACTTCAAAACTGACATGCAGTGTCTTTGTCTCAGTTGTTATCATAGTCTATTATGGAAGTCTTTGTCTGCTAGTAGCTTCCTTGTTTGCTTCTGCTGTGCTTGGACCCTTAATTGCTGCTTGCAGCTATATTTATAATTTATATTTATAGTTTAAAGGGCTCATTTGTCCAGCTGTGTTCAATCTGAATAAATAAACATTTAAAGCAAAAGTCACTGTGGATTTAATAAATGTGGTTTTGTGCTGAAAACACTCGAGCGTTTACAGAAAGAGAATCCTTACACTCAGACATGGAGTTTTTATGAATAACACTATATATTCGAAATAGATTTTATCATTTCAGAGGTCAAACTACTGTGAACATCATGAATTACAACATCGCTTAGAAAGATGGACTAATTCATGGCTTTTGTGAAAGTAAGGGAAAGTTCCAGATTCCATGTAAAACACTTTCTGCAGCTCTGTGACGCTCTTCTGCCAGAACAGTAAAAGCACTGGAAGCGGGTTTGTCTGTTCAGATTCTGGCGGGTTGTGTTGTTGACGGGTGAATCTCGCTGCTATGAGCCGCAGTCGTGCAGCAGTGATTTGACCTTCTCCAGGTTGTGTTCAACGGCTCCGTTCAGAAACTCCACCCAGGAGACATCAGCCTCCACGCAAACATGACTGGACCTGATGGAAGAGATGTTCAGATGCTTCATTACACGAGGAGGGGAGAGAAATGTGACTGATGTGGGAAAAATGATGAAGGGTGGAAGAATCAAATGGAAACAAATGTGTGACTGTGTACTGGACCGAATAATAATAATTACATTTTGTAAACCGCAGGCAAACTAGTGATTATCAGACTAAACCAGTGACTTACCTAGTGATCTCCAGCACTTTCTTCAGCACACATGCCAGTTTACACACCTACAACAATCACATCATTCATTAGCACTGGAAACTTTGCCATATTCCTAAGAATCACATGAACCCCCCCGAGTTAACTGGATCATTTGTTGAAAATGTACGTCAACAACGACGCCCACGACAGGTAAGTAACTCATGACTAATGAACTGGCACACCTGAAAACACACACTGCTGCGTCCTGGTGATGCCATCAATATTGTGACAGATGAAACACGTCATTCTGGGAACCGGCCAACAGAGCCGAGGGGCTCGTCTGGACACGTCCCCTGTGCGTGATAAAGCTAGGCGAAAGTGAGCGATCTGTCGAAACTTACGTTATGATTGACAGCCGCACGGTCCACAGGGGGGTAGAGACTGAGGGCGAGGTCATCGATGCTGAAAACACACAAAACAAGCTGTCATTATTATTACAGTCACTGCGCCATGAGAAAGTTTGGCAGGATTGATGTTTGGTGTGGCACAGAGAGCTGCAGGGTAAAACACGCACTGTGAGCGGAAATCATGAGTGTTCAACATCATGTGAGACCACTAGAAACTCTTAACCAATCAGAAACAACACTTACACCTGGGGTCCACGCCCCCCTTAGGGGGGTGCCAGAGTTTATATGCTTTGAGGTCAAATATGGATACGAAAAACCTTTTTGTATAGTTTCTAGGAATGCTCCAAATGATCGGCCACTTATATGAAAATGTTGTCAATTACTTCCTTTGATTCTATATGTGGTCTCTCAGCTTGCCGATCACATAAACCGATCACATTTTTATGACGCAAAAGACGCGAGCTTGTTCACACCAGCTGTGAGAGCTGCGGCAAAGATGAAAAGTCAGCAGCGGCTGGTGTTTGTACAATAACACAGTGAAAACGTGTGTATGCTTCAAACTACTTCATTAAGAAAAAAATCAGAATCTTTCCACTCTCTTCTCTTCTGTTCCTAACATGTGAGCGTGTTCTCCTCAGCTTCAGGTGAAGGGTTGCCAGTAGTAGAGATGCTCCAGACTACCGACCATCAATCAGAACCGGCCAGTTCCGTTTTTTGTCCCGGACTTGCACACAAAATGCATTGCAATCATTTCCCAAAATGTAAATTGTGTGGACGTTAACAGAGGCCAGAGATGGGACACGCTGAAGACGGACGCAAAGAGAAGAGCAGAGAAAATACTGTACCGGGCAGAGCAAGCTGCGGACAACACGCATGCGAAAACATCTCAACTTTTCAGGATGCCGCAAGCGCACCGCAGGTCATGTGACAAGAACCAACCGATCAGCCATTCTGTAACAAAACATCAAAAGCTGAGCCAAACAGCTGATCGTAGCTGTACAGGGCGGGTTTTATTTCTCATCTCCATAAATATATCCAGTAGTAAAGCTAATGCAAGGGCTAGAAATCAAGTTATCCTTTGCTGAAACTTCCTACTCCTCGTGGAGAGCGCAGTTCATGGATGCATAGCAACAGCAGACGCCACGGGAGTGCAAGTGCTTTGGAACGCAGGAGAAAGCGGTGCGGCCGCACTTTCCACGCCGCGTTTTTAGACGCGCGATATGTGAACGCCCCCTTAATCTAACCTCCGTATGATGCCTGTTAGAGTTTATAAGTGCAGCGCTGGTGCTGCTGTGTTTACAGAGGTAACCAAGGAAACGCTACACTGCAAAAATGCTTTTCTTATTTAGTATTTTATCTTGTTTAGTCTAAATATCTAAGAATTCTTAAATCAAGATGTTTTTACTAGATAAGTAAAGCGAATAAAATTATCTGCCAATGGAGTAAGAAAAATAATCTCGTTTCTGTTTGAAATCTTGTATGTTGTTACTGTCCCAAACAGAAACAAGATTATTTTTCTTACCCCATTGGCAGATTTTTATTCATTTTACTTATCTAGTAAAAACATCTTGATTTTATAATTTTATATTATATATTTTATGATTTTATAATATAAGATAATTTAGCTTGTTTTACTTAAAACTTTTTTCCCAGAAAACAAGAAAAAATATCTTGTGTCATTTTATTATCTAGTAAAAGCATCAGGATTTAAGATTTTTAAGATATTTAAATACTAAGTAAGAAAAGCATTTTTGCAGTGTATTGCTGCTGTTCCATAAGCACCACCTTCTGGTAGAGAGTGAATTTGCATGTTTTTGCTTGTTTGTTTGGGTTTTTTTGGGAAGGGGGTGGGTCCTCAGGGTGTATGGATGGGGGCTTCATGGACAAAAGGTTGGGAACTGCTGACTTACACAACCGTTCAAAGGATTGGTAAGAACTGTACATGTTTAATGTATAAAAACCCCCAGTAAAAAATTGTGAAATATAATTTTCATTTAAAATAGCTGTTTTCTATGGAAGCTTGTTTCCACCATGAAATAAAAAAATAAAAAAGCTAATTGCGACTTTTTATCTCACAATTCTGACTTTTTTCTAAGAATTGCAAGATATAAACTCACAATTACCTTTTTTATTTTTTTATTTAGTGGCGGAAACAAGCTTCCATAGTTTTCTATGTGAATATACAGTAAAGTGTAATTTATTCCTGTGATCAAAGCTGAATTTTCAGTATCATTACTCCAGTCTTCAGTGTCACATGATCCTTCAGAAATCATTCTAACATGATGATCTGCTGCTCAAGAAACATTTATGATTATTATCAATGTTGAAAACAGTTCAGATTTTTGTGGAAACTGTGATATATTTTATTTTCCTTGATGAATAAAAGTATTTATTTATTACAAAAAAATTAAAATCTTACTGACCACAAACTTGTACATTATTTAAATGATTAAAATTGTTAAAAGCATTTCAACTTTATTGAACCGAATTATCAAATCCATTCTTTAAATGTCACAAACTGCGTTTGGTCACTTTATATTTCACAGAATAAGCTACAGCACGGACACGGACTTCAAGCCTAAATTTCAATAGTTTGATTCAATCAATATTTAATTAAACATTTTAATCGACCCACCTGGGACTGACGTCTTTAGCAGCGTCTGCGAGATCGTCTAACTGCGCGATGTTCTCCTCCGTATCCGTATCCCCGTTGTTTCTGACAGCGGAGGAGAGTTTGCGCAGACTCGCTCCGGACGCCTTCATCAGACCCTGACACTGACAGACCAGCTGACGGTCCGACTCTGACCAGTACGTGTCCTGGTTACCACGGCCACCTATTCCTTCATCATCATCATCATCATCATCGACTACGACGTCACCAAACGGGTCTTGAGTATCAGCCAGAGCCTGAAACATACAGAGTAATACTAACAACCTCAAACGGCTTATTAATGGACAAATACAGCTGAAAACTATCTTCATTTATTAGCAATAAGACTGCTGTAGATGTTCTCCGACCTGCTCCATTTCTTCCAGGGCATCTTTCACCAAACCAACATATGAAGTCAAGACGCCCGACACGGCACTGCGGTTATCTGTGAGGAACATGTGACACTGAAGGATCATGTGACACTGAAGACTGGAGTAATGATGCTGAAAATTCAGCTTTGATCACAGGAATAAATTACACTTTACTATATATTCACATAGAAAACAGTTAGTTTAAATTATAATAATATTTCACAATTTTTACTGCATTTTTTGATCAAATAAATGCAGACATCATTCTTGGTGTGAACGGGTCTTAACTCTAGAAGCCTTCTAACCTTTTGGTAGCTGATTAAACTGGTCACATGCGGCCCAGACTCCTCCGGTGGACATCAGCTGCTCCTGTGAGAGACTGCAGGAAACACGACACTAATAATACACCCATCTTTACCCATGCACATAATTATTATTGTGTTAAATTCATGTAATCTTGAATCAGAATATGCTTGCAGCATCTCTTATCTGATGACGAGGGGGCAACCTGTCACTCACATGAGATCCACCAATAGCAAACCACAACCATCCAATCAATTCCCCACAGACAGAATCAAGCCCCGCCCTACATTTGTTCTTGTTCCACTTCACTTGGATATATACGACACTATAGAGAAGAAAAGACCCTTTCCTGATGAGTTTATACCTCTGCACAGGTGAGGAGAGAATAACGTCCAGCAGCTGATGGAGTCCGTCCAGCACCTCCGCTGTGGCGTCTCTGACCACCTTCCTCAGCGTAATTCCTGCATGAAACAGGACATTCGCTTTATTTGGGTGCTTGTCATTTAGTTACTTGCTGAGTTCATCAACCAGTGTCACAGTTACCCTGACTCTTCGGTAACCAGAAGTAAACGGTAGACAAGGTCAACACGCTCTTCTGAACAGATTCAGCTATTTTTGCACAGTCCTGGAGTGAGAAGAAACAGAACAACACTATTACAGATGACAAAAAACACAGAAGGGTCAAAGGTCAGTCAGGGCTCTAGAGCAGACACCTCCTCTGATGGCGGCGGCGGCTTCGAGAAGATTAAACTGAGTTTAGTTGCTTCTTGAGATGTTGCTTTTACAGCTTCACCTGTGAAGTGAGAAGAACACGAGTGAGTCAGTGTGAAGATGAATATATTCAGATTAAGATCATCACAAACACTGAACTCAGAATCTCCCAGAAGTTTGACAAGCTGAACGTCCCGCTGCATTCATTCGACTCTCCATCTGAAAACATAAAGAGAGTATAAACACGATGAGCTGTGTGTGTGTGTGTGTGTGTGTGTGTGGAGGCTTTAATATATTGTTTATATCGCACTGTGCATGTGTTGTTCTCGCGCCGAACACAGTTTAGCCGTTAGCCGTCACACAAACACAGTTAAAGTCTGTGGTGAAATAAAGTGACAGAATGCCATCATACCTCTCACTCGATCTCTGCTGCACTTCACCGAGTTACAGAGGTTTCTTAACGGTAGCAGAACATCTGAACGGGAATTATCGGCACTCATGACTCGGTTCGCTTCTGTCACTCGATCCGTGGAACGAACGTCAAGCGGAACTAAGTTTTGTGATGATCGCGCCGGAATGAGTCTGCGGTTGCACATTACACCAGCAAAGGATACACTTCATGCATCCTCCTGTGAAAGAAGGACGCGTTCGAAGTGTCCTACTTACTGTTCTGAAATGATACAGCCTCAATGACGTATGCAACCTTCAAATGCGACCTCCGGAGGACGCAGCCTTCGAAATGAGATACAGCTTATGATAGTGAGGCAAGGTTTTATAAAAGCCACCGGAAGGCAACCTTTGTTTTAGGGCCTCGTGCAACAGCTGCTACACTCAATGCTTAAAATAAAATTCTAAATATTACTTTTTGTGTTTACATTTTAATATGCGGTTTTAATTAGGCTATTAACAAATAAAAGACTCAATTAAATAAAAGACTCTATTTAATCGAGTAAAGGAGTGATTCGGACGGCAGGTGGCGCTCGACGGCAGCGAAACAACAGTTTGTTTTGACCTGTTAGTCTGGATAATGATTTAAATCGCTACCAAATCAACTACCATGGCATCATTATGGTGTTTCTAACATGATACATTGTGCTGCCCCAAAGTATTCTTATAAGTACTTTGAAATACGATTATGAATGAATATGGTAATCATTCAGTCACATGGTTTATAATAAATTATTATTATTATGTGATATCATCAATGAACCATAGTATTTATCAAAAGCAGCCAGCAGCAGAGTGATCCGAGTAATGACAGTAGAGCTGAAATTGATGAATTTTACAGTTATTTTCTGCTTTAAAATGATCTACTGTATAAAATAAATGTGGCAGTTTCGAGAGGCTCTCGGCTGGAATTCTGTTCATGGAAACACTGTTTTCTGTGAACTATTCATACTTCCATACATGCTGTAAATGATTTCACATCATACAAGATACCAAAACAGATGCTGCACCAAAAAAAGATGCTTACATCTGAATTGCATCACGTATTCTATAGATTGAGTGTGTCATCAGAGTCTGTCTCAAGTAAACATGTACTCATATTGGGTTCAGTCACATCTGCTCTTGCATTGTTTGATCAGAGCAGCTTTATATTATTCACTTCACCATACAATGAGTTCACAGATCTTTACAGCTTATACTTGACAAACATCTGCAGAAGGTTATCAGTGAGATGTGTGTTCATTCACAAGTGTTACAGCGCTTATCTGCTCTTCCAGAGTCGCAGTCAGCATGAAAGATGATACCATACACACTTAATGACTTCGATTTACTGTTTGTCCAGTGTACTGACAAAATTAAAAAGTTATCTCTATCTCAACTCTTGTAAGTAAAACTTTAAAAAGCCCATGCAAAAATAATAAAAATTATATATATGAGTTGAGAATCTGAGATTTTAACAGCTGCAGCGTTTGTAATGTCTCTAGAAAGTCTTATATGTGGCAGAAAGTGTTTTTCGTTCTCTATAAATTGCTGTGCATCTGATGGCAAACCTGTGTGTTAAATTTTATTTATCTCGTTTGCATTCTTTTCTAACTGAATGTTCAGTGCATGAACTACACCTGATGATTTGAGATAATCCACCTCAAAAGAACAAAGACATCTGATCGAAATATGAGTGTTTGCTCTTGTAGTGATTTTGAAGCACATTTCATATGCATGTTGATTACATTCACTCACTGTCATGTTATGTCATCATTTTTAATTCTTATCTTAGGCATTCTTAGGCATTTTGACTCACCCATCTCTATATGACACAGAAATCTCCAGGAGAGTTTGATTAATAACTGAAGGCTGAGACACAAACATGCTGTTGAATAACACGGCTGTTCATTGACTGTATTTATCACAGTTTATCAGATGTTGTTGAGAAAGGACGCCGTTAAAGCCATCCGGTTCTTATCTTAGTGTTTTGTGGTCTTTGTGACTTAAGGGTTTGAATTAGAGGGTCTTTAACCAAAACAAGCACAAGTCTTCAGATAAGCGTGTCACGTACTCTTCTTGTCCTGTTCTACATGTTTGGGTTTGTTTGTTTGTTTTCATCTTATGACAGGTCACATCACGTCTCATTTCTTCAGCATTCTTCAACAATATATTTTTATTAAGCTGAGGTCCAGACCTTTTTAATTACTATTCCAATTATGAATAAAATATAGGCAAACTGTACTTATTTTTCATGCTGCTGAAAAAACCAGCATATGCTTAAGGTAGGTTTTAGAGCTGGTATGAGCTGGTCTTATGCTGGTCCTAAGCTGGCCCAGGACCAGTATAGGACCAGCTCAAAGCAGCATACCAGCTCCAAAGCCTATTTTAAGCATATGCTGGTTTTTTCAGCAGAGAATTGGAATATCGGATAACGTTCTAGCAAGGTTCTCTCAAGGTTGCGTCAAAGTTCTGGTCTTTAATAATGTTCTCAAAACGTTAGCACAAAAACATTATCTATACATCATTCATGGAAGTAAAACATTAAGTTGAATGTTCGTCTGATGTTTTTAAATGTTTCAGAGAACATTCAAAAGTAACATTCGCATAATGTTTGAAGAATGATACAATGGAATGTTCTCTTAACGTTCGCATAACCGAGAAAAAACGTTTGGAATGTTCAGAAAACATAACGTTTTCATTACTTAATGGGAACATTAGCAAAATTTTTTTTTTTTTTTTTTGTTATTTATTTCCATTTATGTTATTCAAAAAACTGCAGTCGTCCGGATCGTGTCGTTTAAACAAGATGGCGGCGCGCTTGAGTGCAGCGGCTTTTGGCGCGTAATGCTCATAAATCCTGCTTATAATCCTATTATTTTTAAAAAACTGAAACTACTGATTAATTGGAGTTATTTAATCGTCTCATATATGGACAATCCAGAGTAGAAAATAAACCAAGTTTCTGATTTTGCTCACTAGTGCTTCATTCGATTCAGTTCACTTTATCTGAGCAGTTTAAATGTACTACAGATAAAGAAGATCTTAATGACAGACATTGTGTTAAATGGATGAAAGCACAAGCAGTAGGTTAGTATAACATAATTCATAAGATGTTCAAATGTGTTTCTCCTCACAGAAAGCGCTGAGTAAGCGCGCGGACGAGCCTCCAGCTCACCGACCAATCAGCGCGCGGAGCTGCAGCCGCGCATGACGTCACTAAGTGATGCTGCTTGTTCAATTGTTGCATCACGTCGGAACGGGTCAAAGGTCGGTTTAGGCTCAAGTCCGAACGGGTATTTTCCCAAACGGACAGTGAAATGATTCAATAATTAACTGAAGCTACAGCATGCGTTCGGAGGATTAATGATTCACTGAGTGAGTGTGTGTGTGTGTGTGTGTGTGTGTGTGTGAGTGTGTGTGTGTGTGTGTCTTTGCTCCCCCTCTCCTCAGTGTTGTATATATATGACTGGCTGTCCCACACAATGAGCAGAACACTGATGGTCCTCCTCATCCTCACTGACTGATGAAGAGCTGCTGAATCTCTTCTACATTCACTTCTACACTAAAGGTAAACTTTAACAACTCTTATGTGAAGCAGATGAGATTGTTTTATTCTGTGTGTTCATGAATTATATTCTAGTGCATGTGTTTCAAACTGGGGAAAAGTCTAGAGAAAAGCTGTAAAAAATGAAATAAAAAATAAATTAGATTAAAATAATGAATACATATGTGAGTATAATACAGAAAGATTAGTTATTAATCTGTTAAATAGATTAAAATAAATAATACATTTAACAGTCATTAAAGTTCCCATTAAATGATGATAATGTTATTTCTGAACGTTTCTAAAACGTTGTGCAAATGTTAAGGGAACGTTCCATTGTATCATTCTTCAAATATTATGGGAACATTACTTTTGAATGTTTTCTGAAATGTTACATACATTACTAAAGTACGTATAATACTGTAACTTAATAGAAAGTAATTTTAGTTGTGTAATATTAATGTTTCATTGGATAAATTGGGTGTTTATAAATGATTGAAATCCCCTCTTTTAGTGGTTATGAATATTAGTATTGTCAGGTATTTTATAGCATGATCATTCAGTACTGTGGTATAAACACATAATGAAGGTTAATTTTTGTGTTTTCTGCAGGACTCTTTACCGCGGTAAACGCATCATGCCTCCCCAGCTGCAGTCGCAGAACCGGCCCACGGCCCGAGTCCTGCAGGGCGACCTGGCGTCTCTGAGTCCGGCGCTGCGAGAGTTCGTCGAGAACAGTGTGAACCTGTGCCAGCCGGACGCGCTGCACATCTGCGACGGCTCCGACGAGGAGAACCGCGCCATCCTGCGCCTGCTGGAGGAACAGGGCGTCATCAAGAAACTCCACAAATACAACAACTGGTACGACACTGATTCTCTCCGACAGATCTGCTCGGGACGGCGAGACGCAGAAACTGTTGCAGGAATGATTGCTATATGAACATGATAGTGAAGAAATCAAAGTTTAGCTTCAGAATCAGAAAGAGCTTTATTGCTTCTACACACAAAATATAAATAAGACACAATAATAAAATCAAAGACACAGCTAGGTTAAGTCAAGATAGACACATTTACAAATGATTAAATCTGCTATACATTACATTAAAACAATGATCTGATTTAAACAGTGTTTTCATCAGTCCTGGAGCACATCATATTCTGATAGTGTTATATGGATCAGGTGGAAATGACTGCAGTGTTACAGTGTATGTGAAGCGGTGTGATGTTCTGCAGCTGGCTGGCGCGCACAGACCCGCGGGACGTGGCTCGAGTCGAAAGTAAGACGGTCATCGTGACTCCGGAGCAGCGAGACACGGTTCCTTCGCCGCGAGGAGGAGGCGTCAGTCAGCTCGGCCGCTGGATGTCACCAGAGGAATGGGACAAAGCCATGAACGTGCGCTTCCCCGGATGCATGAAAGGTACAGAACCTGACAGATGTTCTTACAGGAACGTTAATAGAACGTTTGATCAGTCTGGTCATTATTAAAGTTTTCAAAACATTAGCACAAAAACATTTATACATATTCTTTCTAAAACGTTTGTTTTTTAAATATTACTACTTGTTTCGGAACTTTCAGAGAACATTCAAAAGTAGCATTCATAAGTAACGTTCGAAAGTAACATTCAAAAGTAACGTTCAAAAGTAACATTCAAAAGTAACGTTTAAAAGTAACGTTCAAAAGTAACATTCAAAAGTAATGTTTAAAAGTAACGTTCAAAAGTAACATTCAAAAGTAACGTTTAAAAGTAATGCTCAAAAGTAACATTCAAAAGTAACGTTCGAAAGTAATGTTTAAAAGTAACATTCAAAAGTAACGTTCGAAAGTAATGTTTAAAAGTAACGTTCAAAAGTAACATTTACATTTATTCATTTTTTTCTATGATGAGATTAAGTGCTCTGGAAAGAGTTTTCAGCTCAGAAGCAATGTTCAAAAGGAACGTTCCCATAATGTTTTAAGAATGATACAGTGGAATGTCCCCTTAATGCTTGTATAAAAATGTTTTGAACGTTCCGAGGATGTTCAGAAATAACATGTTCACGTGTCTGCCGCAGGTCGGGTCATGTACGTGATCCCGTTCAGCATGGGTCCGGTCGGTTCTCCGCTCTCTAAGATCGGCGTGGAACTGACCGACTCTCCGTATGTTGTGGCCAGCATGAGGATCATGACCCGCGTGGGCAAAGCTGTGCTGAACGCGCTCGGTAACGGAGAGTTCGTGAGATGCCTGCACTCAGTCGGCTGCCCGCTTCCCCTCAGGAGTAAGTACTGATGTGATTCACTAACTCGACTCAACGCTCGTTTAGAGACACTGACGTTCAGCTTCTCTCTCTCTCTCAGAGCCACTGGTGAATAACTGGCCGTGTAACCCGGATCTCACCCTGATCGCTCACATCCCCGACCAGAGGAAGATCGTGTCGTTCGGCAGCGGCTACGGTGGAAACTCACTGCTGGGAAAGAAGTGCTTCGCTCTTCGAATCGCGTCCCGCATCGCTAAAGAGGAGGGCTGGTTGGCCGAACACATGCTGGTCAGTCAGAAACATGCAGCGTCATTCTGATTCAGTGAACTCAGATCACATCCAGATGGAGCGTTAACACAGCTAAAGTCACTCACAGCGTCTGACTGGGAGAATTTGTAGAACTAATAACTACAGATTATAACTATAGTAATAATAACAGAATAACTATATGATTTTATATAAGAGATTATGAATAATTTATATTTAAAAATAGATAAAGAATTCTTTAATATATAATATATAAAACAAAAATAAAATTTTAATAAATTAAATGAATAAAGTTTGCAATATCAAGCAGCATAACAGGCGGTTTTTGTACAGGAAAAATAACTAGAAGCAGATAAGAATAGGAGCCTTGCACAAGATAAAAATAAAAGTGTTAAAAACAAGGTGCATAGGGTAGTACAAAGTAAAATAATATGAACTGATTTCTTACAAAAACAGCAGCTTGAATGCAATGCAAATCACTGTGTATAAAAACCGAAAAAACCAAATCCGTAAATTGAAATGTTAAAACAACAACTAAATGAACTCAAATTAAATGCAAAAAGGAATAAAGAGGCAAATATCTGCAGATAACACTAGAAAACATGAGAATAATTAACTGAATTTTTGAATGAAGATTGACAGCTCCATTAAACATGAATATGATGCGTTTCCTGTAGATTCTGGGCATCACTAACCCGGCGGGACAGAAGAAGTACTTTGCGGCGGCGTTCCCGAGCGCCTGTGGAAAGACCAACCTGGCCATGCTGAACCCGTCGCTGCCGGGCTGGAAGGTGGAGTGTGTCGGAGACGACATCGCCTGGATGAAGTTTGACAAAGAAGGTGCAGATAGTTCAGTGATGATAATAAGCCCTGTGCATTCAAAAAACACATTGACTTTAGGACGATGGAAACGGAAGGGTTAAAATGCTTGTTTCTGGCTTTTGGCCTACAGAAAGACATCATATCTCTGCACTACAGGTGTTCCAGCTAAAACACATCATGATGTATGAATTACTGAGTAGAAATATGCCATTTTTGATCATTCAGTTGACGTACTCTGTTGTTGTGTCAAAGGGAATCTCAGAGCCATCAACCCAGAGAACGGTTTCTTCGGTGTGGCACCAGGAACCTCCACCAAGACCAACCCGAACGCCATGGACACCATCCGCCAGAACACCATCTTCACCAACGTGGCCGAGACCAGCGACGGAGGCGTTTACTGGGAAGGCATGGACGAGGAACTGCCGGAGGGAGCGACACTGACGTCCTGGAAGAACCGATCATGGACACCAGAGGACGGTAGGTGCCGTCGGTCTCAGCGCCGCTTCATCTCGTCCCGATCTCGTCCCGCCGCTCACGTTTCTCTGTGTCTCTTCCAGGTGAACCATGCGCTCATCCCAACTCGCGCTTCTGCACCCCGGCCGCTCAGTGTCCCATCATCGACCCGCAGTGGGAGTCTCCCGAAGGCGTTCCCATCGAGGCTGTGATCTTCGGCGGTCGGCGGCCGCAGGGCATCCCGCTGGTCTACGAGGCCTTCGATTGGTCACACGGAGTGTTTGTGGGAGCCGCGATGAGATCTGAAGCCACGGCGGCCGCCGAACACAAAGGTGAGATGGACCGCTTATGTACTGGCTGCGAAATATATCGAAATAAAGCTGATGTCTCGATATGGCTTAGTGCGACTGTCAAGTTTAATGAAGTAAATACATGTGCTAATGAAAAAAAAATATTGCAATGTCAGGTTTTATCCGATACGGTGCAGCCGTAATGATCATGTTGGAGGAAATGAATGGAAATGATGCAATACTAAAGCAGTCTGTGTTGCTCTGTGTTCAGGTAAAGTGATCATGCATGACCCGTTTGCCATGCGTCCGTTCTTTGGCTACAACTTCGGTCAGTATCTGTCTCACTGGTTGAGTATGGAGCAGCGCCCCGCCGCCAAACTGCCCAAGATCTTCCACGTCAACTGGTTCCGCAAGAGCTCGTCCGGACGCTTCCTGTGGCCCGGATACGGCGAGAACATCCGCGTGCTGGAGTGGATGTTCCGCAGGGTCAGCGGCGAGGCCGGAGCGATGCCCAGCGCCGTCGGGTACGTGCCCTCCGCCCTGAACCTCAGCGGCCTGCCGGAGGACGTGGACCTGCAGGAGCTCTTCCACATCTCAGCAGACTTCTGGTCTCAGGAGGTGGAGGAGATCCGAGCGTACTTCCAGCGCGAGGTCAATGACGACCTGCCCGGAGAGATGGAGAGACAGCTGGAGCTGCTGGCTCAGAGAGTGAGACAGCTGTGAGAAACACCTGAGCAGATTTAAATCTATTCATCAGACATGAAACTCTTATTTTAGAAATGTAGAGGGTTTTTTTTTTAGTATTTTTAGTCCTCTGATCAGTGGCTGATCACTTTGTTATCACGGGGAAAAAAAAAGAAGGTAATTTTTATCTTGCAATTCTGCCTTTTTTCTGGGAATTGTTAGATATACACTCGGAATTCCGAGGAAAATTTGGGAATTGTGAGAAACTCTTTCAGAATTTTATTAAATTCTGAGAAAACAAATTCAGAAAAAGAGCTTCCATAGATTTGAGCCTTTAATTTTTCAGCTGACAGAAGATCTGATGACATCTATATGAAGATGTAAAGAAAGGAAATTAAAGGACTGTTTGTTATTTAACCTTATAAATTATTGATGCAAAATGTCCAACTACATGTTCACATTTATATATTCAGACGGAGGGTTTATAGCGGAAAACTTTAAACTGTTTGCAACCATTTCATTTTTCTAAATGTTTTAAATTATTTTTGTATTTCTATGACTTTTGATGTCTGCCTTATTATATCTAGATATTAATAATAAAGTTATTTAAATGTACATCTGTTGTTTGTGTTTTTTCTCAATCACAGTGAGCTTTACTGTCATTCCTCTATATGTGGAGACGATGGAAATGTTGTGCTATATATAAACATACAGATGCATAAACCACTGGAAGAAGTAATCTATCTGTACTTCACGTAAATACTTCACATATGCTTTGATTTACACACGCTACAGAAAAACACTCAGTGCAAACAGAAACAGACTACTGTAATGTATGCAATTATGATTACTTACATTTTAATACTGTCATGTGTGGAATAACTATTATAACAGACTAGTGACAAAATGTTTCACAGCAAATGACAAACACAAGTGTGAATTCAGCAGCAGATCTGATGATCATGATGATGATGATAACTGAAACTGATGGACAGTTTAAACACACAGTGTTTGGTTGAAGAAACGGCTATTAAACTAATGATGATACCAGATATATCTACAAACATACAGGAAAGTTAGGAAACATGAAAAAGAGGAGAAAAATGACATTACTGAACCACATATGAAGAAAATATGAAGAGAATCAGCCACACCAAGGATGATAACTATACCGATAAAGATACAGCTCTAAAAATTGTTCTGACTGTAAAAGAACAGCAGAATCACAGAACAACTATAACGATAACGGCACAGAGGAACAATATCGTTATTTTTAGAGTGTTTTTTTTTTTTCCAGCTGATGAATGATAAAAACATTGACAGCCAATCAGGATCCATCGTGCTTTAAAGAGCTTGAGCATTTAAAGCTGCAGCGTGCTTTACAAACAGAATGATATTGTGCGCTGGTGTGGACGCTAATATAGTTATGTTGGCTTGACAAAGACAAAAACATGCTAGCAATGTGTTACAACATGTAAGCAATGTGCTAATCATGCTAACATAGTAAATCATGCTAGCAACATGGTAACATGTTAGCAACATGTTAACAATAGGCTAATCACGCTAACAAACCATGCTAGCAATGTGCTACATAATGCTAGCAACATGCTAACATGTTAGGAACACGTTAACAACAGGCAAATCATGCTAGCAAAACAAGCTAAAACATGCTAGCAATGCGATAAATCATGCTAGCAACATGTTACAATATGTGTATCATGGTAACAACATACTAAATCATGCTAACAACATACTAAATCATGTTAGCAATCATGCTAGCAACATGCTAACAAAAGCCAAATCTTGTTACCAAATGTTAAAACATGATAGCAACGTGTTAAATCATGTTAGCAACATATTTAAAAAGCTAGCAATATGTTAAATCATGTAAGCAAAATGCTAACATGCTAATCATGCTAACAATATGCTAAAACATGTTAGCAATGTGTTAAAACATGCTAGCAACATGCTGACAAAATGTTAATCCTGCTAGCAAAATGCTGAAACGTGCTAGCAATGTGTTAAAACAGGTTAGCAGCATGTTAAATTATGTAAGCTACATGTTAACAAAATGCTAGCAATGTGTTAAAACATGTTAGCAACACGTTAAAACATGATAGCAATGTGTTCAATCATGCTAGCAACATGATAAAACATGTTAAATCATGTTAGCAACATGCTAATAATGCTAGCAACATTCTAATCATTTTAACTTGCTAATCATGCTAACAATGTGTTAAAACATGCTAGCAACATGTTAAAACATGCCAGCAAAATAATCATGTTAGCAACATGATAACAAACATGCTAATCATGTAAGCAAACATGCTAACAATGTGTTAAAACATGTTAGCAAAATGTTAAAACATGCTAGCAATGTGTTCAAGCATGTCATGCAACATTTTTTTTTACTTTCTCTGAGTAAAACCTTCAAGATTTTCAAAGTTATTTTAAACTTTCACACCTCGTTTTGTCAAGCCAACACCAAAGTTTGTCATCAAACTTTACTCATCTAGTTATCGTTATAGTTATCGTTCTTGGTGTGATCGGGCCTTTAGTTTGAGTGAAACTCTCCTGAAGGAACACAAGAGCTTCTGATGCAGCAGCTGATCTTCATCAGCCATTCACTCGTTAGATGATCACCATGAACCTGAACTGACTGAGAGAAACATCTGATACTGGAGCGGATGGAATATTACGAGGGGATCAGAAATAAGTTAGCATTAACATAACGACACAGCAATAATTAACAGAGCGTTGCAGACTGATGAAGCTCCCATACAGCAGGTGGCGGTATGAAGCTGTAAGGATGTAAAAATCTTGATTTAAGAATGTTTAGATATTTGTGCTAGAAAACAAGACAGAAACACTGAGGAAGAACATCATGTCTTGCAGTGAGTTGCACATATATGCTTTTAGCAGAACATCCATTTAAATATAATGTGCTGCAGTGAATTAGAATAACTTTAAGGCATTTAGTGGCTCTGTTGGAGGTCACTGGGCCGAGACGAGGTTCATGACCTCCAGTGAAGCTCAGTGAACACTGCTGATGTTACATCACATCCACACCAATGACAGTGATGAAGTTCATTCATGCTGACGCTCGTAAAACTTGCGTAACGTTCATATACTCAAGCGTATTTGCTAGTGGAGTGATAATGCAATGCAGCGACAGAAACATGGACTTCAGCTGGAGTGTTATCTGCCCGGAGCAGAGCATTCTGGGTAAATGGAGCAAGTTCTCACCCTCATATAACGTCACCACGAGCTGCTGACGCTCGACTTGCTCTGCTGCCAATAAGTGTCTTTCTAGGGAATGAGAAACATGTTGGACGTCGTCCATATAGTGGAGAAATGAGGGGAAAGTGCAGCAGTGAATCTGATTCAGGAATTCCTCATTTATTAACATACAGAATCCACTAATTCTGAACAACTACACAAAAATGACTTGATATGATTTCCTGTGAAATTTTTTATCAATCATCCAACATGTAACAGCTAACAGGGAACGTTCTCAGAACGTTCTGGCAACGTTCTCTCAACGTTATGAATTTAATTTTTTTTAAATGTTACTACCTGTTTCAGAGAACATTCAAAAGTAACGTTCCCATAATGTTTGAAGAATGATACAACGCAATGTTCCCTTAACGTTCTCATAACAACCACAAAACTCTCTTTCTGCAGCTTTACTGACTTTAAAGAGACAATGTTTTGCTTCTGGAATGAAGTGATTATTTTGATGGTAGTGTGTGAAGCGCGTGTGTAGCTCTTGTTTACTGCAGGTCACACACACTGAGACGTTCTGTCTCTGCTGATGGAGATCAAGACGAAGCCCTTCAGGAACAACATGTTTTTCACCTCTTATCTGAGTGAGTTCTGCATTCAGCAGCTGTTTAGACATTAACTCACTCGTGTGACCAATACTAGCGCAGTAACAGGTGGTTTGACGGCACACGACCTCTGAATGAACACGCTGTTCCTCTCGTTCTCTTTATTGGATAATTGAGATTCCATAATTCAGGGTACAAGCGTCTTATCGCACCAATAACTTTGGAACAGAGATTTCAACACACGAGTCAAGGTTTACGAGCCGCTGGAGTTCAAACTGAGAGTCAGATGAATCACTTGATCCAGTTTGAGTCGGATGATCAGATGAGGAGAATCCCAGACAAAAATATGTTCTATTTCTGAACGCACAAAATGTCCAGTTTTTAAAATGTTTTAAAAACATTTTTTTTTGGTTATGCGAACATTAAGGGAACATTCCATTTTGCACACATTATGGGAATGTTCTCTGAACATTCTGAAACAAGTCGTAACATTTAAAAAAGTTAGATGAATGTCTAAAAAATAAGTTCGACTGAAGACGAGGTTCAGGCTCGGAGTACGAATCCAGCGGGAACTGGAAAGTGTTAAAGGGTTAGTTCACCCAAAAATGAAAATTCTGTCATTAATTACTCTCCTTCATGTTGTTCCACACCTGTAAGACCTTCATTCATCTTCAGAACACAAATTAAGATATTTTTGATAAAGTCAGATGGCTCAGTGAGGCCTGCATTGACAGCAATGACACTCCCTTTTTCAACGCCCAGAAAGCTACTAAAAACATATTTAAAACAGTTCATGTGACTGCAGTGGTTCAACTTTAATATTATAAAGCGACGAGAATACTTTTTGTGCACCAAAAATAATAAAATAGCGAATTTATTCAACAATATCTAGTGACTGGCGATTTCAAAACACTGCTTCATGAAGCTTCGGATCTTTACGAATCATTTGTTTCAAATCAGTGGTTCAGAGCGCCAAAATCACATGATTTCAGTAAACGAGGCTTCGTTACGTCATAAGTGTTTTGAAACTTCAATAGTTTGCATGACTTTGGCAGTTTGATTCACGCTTCAAACCACTGAATCGAAACAAATGATTCGTAAAGCTTCATGAAGCAGTGTTTTGAAATCGCACGTCACTAGATCTTGTTGAATAAAGTTGCTAT
Source organism: Hypophthalmichthys nobilis (assembly GCA_037950665.1). Lineage (NCBI taxonomy): Eukaryota > Metazoa > Chordata > Actinopteri > Cypriniformes > Xenocyprididae > Hypophthalmichthys > Hypophthalmichthys nobilis. Next base: position 346,302 of record CM075471.1, read on the forward strand.
TTTGTTATTTTTGACGCACAAAAAGTATTCTCATCACTTTATAATGTTAAAGTTGAACCACTGTAATCACATGAACTGTTTAAAATATGTCTTTAGTAGCTTTCTGGGCGTTGAAAAAGGGAGTGTCATTGCTGGTGATGCAGGCCTCACTGAGCCATCGGATTTTATCAAAAATATCTTAATTTGTGTTCTGAAGATGAACGAAGGTCTTACGGGTGTGGAACGACATGAGGGAGAGTAATTAATGACATAAATTTTATTTTTGGGTGAACTAACCCTTTAATCTTCACGGTACTTTAGACCATGATGGAAACACAAACAGCAACAGGCAGTGTCGCCAAGTCCACGGTTTACCCATGAAATTGGGCTACTTTTACACTTTTGCCGCAGGTTGTTTTCATGTCCACAAGTTGAAGTGACCCCAAATAACATGATATTTACCCCCTGGAATGCAAATTTTACCTGGGGACCCCCCCAAAACACAATTGGGCTAGTTTTGTTGTGAAAACCTGGCAACAAGTCTGGGGGGAAAAAGTTCCTGGGACAAATTGTTCCCTTTTAGTCAAGTCACCTTTATTTTTACAACGCTTTATACAATACAGATTGCTTCAAAGTCCAGTGATGCAAACAGAATTAAACTCTGCTGTAAATAAGCTCTAAAAAGATGATAGTAAACAGTCGTTATTCAGTTGAAATCAGTTCAGTTGAATCAGTTGATTCATTTGCATTCAATAACTGTGTGAAGTTCATCAATTATGAAATGAGTTCAATTCAGCTATAAAACAGTGATGTCACCATCAGCTCAGTTCAGTTCATCCAATAGTGTCAGTACAGTCAGATCAATAATGTTGAATATAACTAAGCAAGCCAGAGGCGACAGTGTCAAGAATAAAACCCTGGGAGAAACCAGACTCAGTCACTCAGTTCTCCTCTGGCCAACGACAAACACGGTGTGATTATGATTCAGGCGGCATCACAAGTCAGAATTCAGATAGCTGTGTTCACACTCTCCTGCAGTTATATGAATATCTGAGTTACTGTAATTGTCTGTTCTTCTGCACATGCTGGTTTTGGAACTTCTTTTGCAAACTTTTCTCACTGAAACAGCCGTTCATCAGGTTACAGACTGAATCTCGTGTTGGCACACTGATGATAGTAATGGTGAGCAGATGCAGATTTGTGACCCGAGGTGAAGCTGTTGCTCAAGCGCTGATAGAAGAACAGAAACTCTCCATTTCAGAAACCAGTTTGAACTGGAAACATCTGGATCAGCAGTTTATTTCTTACCCTATACTTTACTTGTTGAAAGTTTGGCAATCATAATTAATTAATTTATTATTATTATTATTATTGTTTATTATTAAATGTTCCTACTGAATAGATATAGTTAAAACCTTTCAGTCATACGCTATTAAATTCTTTTAAAATTTATATTTTACTTGTTGAAATACTTTGTTAGTGTTTGGCAATCATAATTTATTATTATTATTATAATATTCTCTTTATAAACACCTATTAAACATTTCACTCATACTCTATTAAACAGACTAAATAATTTCTGGTTAACTGTGTATTATCAAGTGTTAAATTAATTCTTGCTATTTCATCAAAGCTGAATAATTAATCAGTCAGAACAGCCTCTAATTAGTTTATTAATGAATCGACTGTAACTAGTGGAATAAAGACGAGGGTGAATTAACTTCAACTTTAACACCAGTTCAATTCAGATGAACACAAATAAAGGATTATTTATTAATTATATATAAGTTTAAATTTAAATACATTTATTATTATTTTATATTTAGATATTAAAAACTTATTATTATTAAAATCTATTTATTATTAATTACTCATTTTTATTTTTTGTCATTGTTGTGTTTATACTGCTTTGGCAAAATTGTTAATCCATTTAAAGTTCTTATAGATTATGAAGTGCACTAGATTCTTCATACAGTGCAAGATTCTTGTCTGTAAAGTAATAACTAATGCCACAGGCCATGACTACTCTTTTTTTTTTTTCAATGCTAAAATGTGCAAATCATAATAAAATGTCCTAAAGAGCCCAGAGCAGCAGCAGTGATTCCTGCTCATAGAGAGTCACTGATATGAAGAACATGAGTGATTGTATGAAAATGATGAGAGTTTGAGGACAGAAATCATTCATGCCACGAGCCTGACATCTACTGGACAGAAGCATGAACTTCAGCAGTGGACATTTACTGATCTGAAGCGCCACCTGCTGGATCTACAGCTGTAAACACACGAGCACAGGAGATTACTGAAGAACAAGAGCATTTGACTATAATGCAAACAGCAATTTTTTTTAGGCCGGGCAGTGTGTGTGTGTGTGTGTGTGTCTGTATATATAAATTTAAACAAAACGTTGACATATTATATTAAACATTTACATTAATATATCATGTAAATACACAATAATAATTTTAATATAAAATATGAACTATAGCAATGTAGAATGTCATGATACTTATAATATGGAATTCCGGCATTGGACTAATTTCCTTAATCTTCTTTAAGCGCAGAGGAGCAACTGAGTCTAATGTGCTGGAAAAGACAGAGTCAGTAGTTTCTGTTGCAACATCGATTTCTTCTAAGCTGTCTGGTATGCTAAGGCGATGAAACTGATCAGGAAGATTATTTAGAAAGCGATCTTTAGTGGTAGAAGTGATGGTTCTACCATATTTATGGCAGGGAGGCAGTTTAGCAGCCTTGACTAAATGTAGTATACACGAGACTAGATAATGATCTGAGATGTCGTCACTCTGCTGCAGAATTTCAACGGCATCAATATCGATTCCCTGTGACAATATTAGATCTAAAGTTTGATTACGACAATGAGTGGGTCCTGACACGTGTTGTCTAACACCAATAGTGTTTAGAATGTCTGTAAATGCCAATCCCAATGAGTCTTTTTTATTATCTACATGAATATTAAAATCACCAACAACAAGGACTTTATCTGCAGCCAGTACTAACTCCGATAGAAAATCAGCAAATTCTTTGATAAAGTCTGTATGGTGCCCTGGTGGCCTGTATACAGTAGCCGGGACAAATGTCAACTTACATAATGTTACATAAAGCACCAAGGAATTATATTTGAAGGACTTTTGAGTACTACTGAAGATATTATTATAAATTACAGCAACACCTCCCCCTTTGCCTTTCAGACGAGGCTCGTGTTTATAACAGTAATCTTCAGGGCTAGACTCATTTAAAGTAATGTAATCGTTTGGTTTTAGCCAGGTTTCTGTCAAACACAGCACATCTAGATTATGATCTGTAATCATATCATTTACAAAGAGTGATTTTGTAGAAAGGGATCTAATATTCAGCAGCCCTAACGTTATCATTTGTTCATCTGTATTATATCTGTTTTTTAATTTGTTGAACAATTAAATTTTTACCCTATAGGTTTGGGAGTTTTTTCTATTTACTAATTCGGGGTACAGACACAGTGTCTATGTGATGATATCTAGGTGAAAGAGTGATTTTTTGGGGGGATTTTTTTTTTTTACTGTGATGTGAGACGGCTAGCAGATGGTCGGTTTCCTGACCTGAGCCCCAGTATGTGTATTGGGGGATATTTTGTAGTAATTTGGATCACAGTTTTTATGGTTATGTGATGGATTATGTGTCATATTTCACATTTGTGGGGGGATTTTATTGTATACATTATTATACCAAATGATGCTGGGTGAGGTGCACTCTGGGAAAAGTAGTCCTTTTATACCATACGCAATAGATGTAAAACAACTACAATTTCCAAGATGCACTGCTAAAGAATAATGGAAAGAATTTAAATGATTAATTAATTAATTTATTTTATGTTTATCTATCTCTTATCTCTGTTATTACCAGGTGGGTGGAAACTAAATGTGCATTGAATGATCATATCTCAGTGTGTTTGGTGAGATATATATATATATATATATATATACACAACATATATTATTATTATTATTTAAAGAAGCAAAACACCTCACAACTTAATATCCGTGGACAGTAAATAGACTATTAAATCAAATCAATACATTGACATTGTAAACTAAGTGACGTTTTCTTTTATTATGGAAGTGTAACCACGATATCACAAATATATATAATTACTATGGTGAAATAAATAGTGTAGTTAAACGATCTTTCAGTCTTTGCCGCCGAACAGATAATGAACTACATTTCCCACAATGCACTAAAATTCGCCAACAACTTCCCGGGAAGCGTTTATTACTGACCGCTGCCAACATGGATATAAACAGCAAACCAGAGTCTCAAAAATGACATCTGATTCATTGAGATCTTCATTTGTGTTCGTATGAGAAAAAACGTGTTCTTTATCGCTTTATCGTAATCTTCACTAGATCTCGTGACTGTTTACGTTGTTTATTTAGCACTGAAGCTAAGCTAAGCTACCTGTGTTTGTGATGTGAGCTGGTAAACAGTCTGTTATTGAGGATGTACACTTTATTATCGGGTCTGTACAAATATATGTTCCAAAAGGACGAGTACTGCGTCCTGATCCTCGGTCTGGACAATGCAGGGAAAACGGTAAGGCTAGTAATATATAGTTCACGCCACTTTAGTGTACTTCTAGTCCATAAAGCCAGTTTTGCGTTAGTAACATTTTGGGCTTATGATGCCTACCTAGGCAAGGTTATTGTGAAACTCAAAAGGTGCTGTCTAGGTAGGGTGCTCACCAAATATTAAGACTACAATCCTCTGGAAAGCTGTCTAGGTAGGCTAGGATTCGAGTAAACTAATATTCTCACTAGTTAGGAAGCACACTAGGTTTTGACACTGTTTCTGTATTGGTATTTAGTTCATAGACTTGAGTATGATGATCAGAAGTGCAGTTTAGGTTGGCAGCTCATTATTTTTGAGACAAATGTTTTTTTCTTGAATATTGTAGACCTTTCTGGAACAAACAAAAACAAAATTCAGCAAAAACTACAAGGGCATGAACCTCTCGAAGATCACAACCACAGTCGGCCTCAACAGTGAGTGATTCATGCTGTGAAACTCGATGAAATAAACACAAATATAAAAGTGGTTTAACAAGTTTTTCCTGTCTGTTTCAGTCGGCACCATTGATGTGGGAAAAGCTCGTCTGATGTTTTGGGATCTTGGAGGACAAGAAGAACTTCAGTCTTTGTGGGATAAGGTGAGACACGTTCACTAATGTGATCCTGATGCTGTTGTTGAAGATTTTGGTCACTACAGAAGACGGAACGCAACTATCTGTCTGCAATGTCATGTTTACCATGTTTTACCTGTTTCAGTACTATGCAGAATCTCACGGCGTCATCTACGTCATTGACTCCACCGATGAGGAGCGCTTGGGAGAGTCGAAGGACGCTTTCGGTGAGTTTTGCTCCGCAGGAATCGATCAAATTCTTTGCAATCAGCAGCTTTTTTCACATCACTGTTTGACTTCAGCAGAAGAGAAGCTCAGATAGTTCCACTGATCTCCAATCAGCACAGAAACACAAACTGCAGTCAGTCTCCATTACTGATTAATCGTTTGATCGTTGTTATTCGATCTAATTGCAGTTATTTAAATTTCAGTCACATTTTGCCGTGCAAATATGGAAAATTTAAGTGATTAAAGAAATGCCATCAAATGCATGATAAACACTGTTATGAAGCATGCAAAGATATTCCTTCATATGAAATGAATGCTTGTGGGTTATTATATTAATTATATTATTACATTATATTTTATTTTAGAATCATTTTATATTACATTATATCATACTTTATTACATTACTTTATTTTATGTTATTACATTATATTTACATTGTATTTTATTACATGACTTTATATTATATTATAATTAATTCGATAACACTTTACAGTAAGGTCCCATTAGTTAACATCAGTAACTGCATTAACTAACCTTAACTAATACATTTAGCAAAACATTTGTTACAGTATTTATTAATCATTGTTATTAATGTATTAATAAATGTTGAAATAAACTGCTTTAGAAGTATTTTTCATTGTTAGTTCATGTTAACTAATGCAACCTTATTTATAAATAATTAATTAAATATTATTTTTTACAACATTAAAGTAAATCATATAGGCCTATTTTATTATATTTTTATATTATATATGATTCCAAGTAAAAAAACAAAACAAAAAAAAAGTTTACACTGTAAGTGACACAAACGAAACAGAATTAATTGCAATTTTTTTGCATGATGTTTCCTTATAATTTTAAAATTTTGTAGCGTTGACGATGTTATTGAACTGAACTGATCTGAATAAAGACACTATTGTCTTTTTAGAGCTGCTTTACAGCAGAATTTAAATTTGCGTCATTGATTCTGTTATTTTCCTGTTTATCAGCGTGAAGCTGCTGTGAAATAATCTCTACTGTATAAAGTGCTGTAGAAATAAAGCTGACTTTCTAAGTTGGAGGAACTTGGGCAGTTTATACCAAAAGTTTGACTCTTCAAAAGCAGCATCAGATCTGAATCATTGTCTGAACTGACTCCATCTTCCCATCATCCAGAGAAAATGATCAGCAGTGAAGTTCTGGAAGGAGTTCCTCTTCTTGTGCTGGCCAACAAACAGGACGTCGAGGTATGAGCTCAGTCAGGAGTCTGTGGTGCCGTGCGCCTTCGTTTCCAGTCGCGTTCACACACGGTGATGATTGTAATGCTCGTCTCTTGTTCCTCAGAACTGTCTGTCCGTCCCCGACATTAAGACGGCCTTCAGTGACTGCGCTCCCAAAATCGGGAAGAGAGACTGTCTGGTGCAGCCCTGCTGTGCTTTATCAGGGTACGTCTGGCCTCGATCATGTGTTCTTCAGTCTTCAGTGTGGAAGTGGAAACCTGCTGGATGCTGCAGTTCTGAGAAATACTGAGGAAACGACAGATCCAGTTCAGTCTGTGAAGAGCTTACGGTGATCGAGGGATGCTGGAGCTCGAAAATCAATTTTTGCAGTTGACATGATTGAAACTGTAGTTCCCAGCATGCCTTGGATGAGAATAATTAAGTATTATTTTATGTATTTTTGAGGAAGATGAGAAAAGGCGGAGATTTGATGCTGGATTATCATATTGGATTATAATTCTTTTGACCGTTACATATTGTACTGACATAAAATAAATATTAATATGTAGAGGTGCTATAAATTATATAACTTCATTGATTCATGGAAAATCGATTATATCATGTAAATCCAACACACTTTTTTCAGTGTATTACATTATATTATTTATATATTTGATATTTTATTGTCAATTTATAATGAACCAACATATTGGAGTCATTTTAATTACATCGCTGTTTCGTTAAGGTCGGGCCATTTTTGCATCTGTTGCAACTTTAGTACGAGAGCATTAAAATAATCTCAGATTCAAACCCTTGTAAGATCACATCTGCAAATCATTTTTCAAACTGATTCAGCATCAGAAATTATCACAGAAGTCTGGACGAGACATTTCACATGCTTAATTTTTTTTTGTAAAAAATATATATCTGTGTAAATGTTTGATTTTGTTATATTAGTGCATGAAATGCTAGATGAAAATCATTTTTTACTGTTGCGTCTTGCTCTAATCTTGTTGAGTTTTGTTTTGATGGTGGTTAAATCCATGTGATTTCTGTGTTTTTCAGGCAGGGAGTGAATGACGGCATTGAATGGATGGTCAAATGTGTGATCCGGAACATTCACCGCCCTCCCAGACAGAAAGACATCACATAGAACATCATCTGTGTGTGTGTGTGTGTGTGTGTGTGTGTGTGTGTGTGTGTGTGTCGGGTGTTTTCTGTAAATGCATAGAGGACGCAGTTACCGCAGTAATTCTGAGGACATGTAAGTTACGATATTATATTTGCAGACCTCCAGAGTTTGATATCTGTGCTGTGATGCTGCAGTGACACTGAAGATATATTTATATGCTAAACTGACACCGTCAGTCTTGATTTATCATGAGTTTTTAGGTTCTCTGCTAAAATCACCCCTTCAGATTAAATCAGTAGTTAGATGTTCCTCATGTAGAATTTCAAGAGGTGTGTTTCTAAGACACAAAACCTCATTTCTAATTACTAACCAGTTATATAATAAACGGCAGAGATGGAAAACAAAGCACTTGTGTCTCGGTTTAATTTGCACGACAGATGTTTTCTCAAATCCAGGAAATGTCTTTTTCTATCAGGACTCTGTTTTATTGATTTTCCTCTTGTTTAAGCTGAATGCATTTTGCATGAAGGCACCAGTGAATCAATAAGCCGCATCACATCTGTGACCCTGATCAATCACACTCCTGTTCGTGTGTGTGTGAAAGAGAGTCGATATGATGTTTAACATGTGTGCCACTCTTTAGGATCTAAATCACCCATCTGTTGACATTCCCAGGATGCAGATGTCATGTGATTAATCAGTGGTGTTTGCATAAGCATCACTAGTACTAATGTTCATATGTAATGTCACGTGTTTATTCAGATCTCTTCAAGTCTTAAAGTTCAGTGAGTTTTTGAGGCTGTTCTCGTGTGCAGTTGTTTTAGGACAGCAGGCTAAATCGAGCCGGTCTTCGCACGCAACCCTTCAGCTGAGGGTTTGGCCATGAATTGTGTATGAAGACTTGTGTAACAGCGCATCCGCAACTTGAACATTAGAGCTGCGCTTTCGGTTACGCTGCAAAAAAACTGGGGGTTTGCAGTATTTATTTTACTGGAAAACAAAATATATTTCCTTAAGCAAAATTGTAAGATTTGAATTTTATCTTGGATTAACATTTTTTTATTTTTTTTTCACCCCATTGAAATTAGGACTTGAACATTATCTTAACTGCTAATTTGTTGATCTATGAAAATGACCCTGTACTTCCTGCAAACGTACTTGTCAAAAATAAGCAGAGCTTCTGTTTCCATCTTAAATTACAAGCTTGATCCATTTCGTTAATAGCAGCAGTCTGATGTCCGTTTCAGATCAATAGCTGATTGGAAAGGATAAATGTCGAGTGTTTGTCATCGGACTGAACCCAGTCCATCTTTTGTCTCATCGACTGGACCTACAGTAGTCTATTTAAAAAGACAACAATATCTGGAAATATTTAGCAGACCAAAAGCAGTGAGACACAAAAATCACTGAATCACACTGAAAAAATGGTCTTCCTCAGTGTTTCCGTCTTGTTTTCCAGAACAAATATCTGAATATTCTTAAATCAAGATACATTTACTGGAGAAGAGAAGTGACTGAAGATATTAAGACTTAGTTTTTAATTTAAAAAAAAAAAAAAAAAATTAAGCAAATTTATGTTTTAACACAAGAACAAATATCTGCTAGCGTGGACAGAAAAATAATCGTTTTCCTTTTGAATTCAATTTATTTAGAAAATAAATCAGAAAAATGCTTCTCAAGTAAATTATATATTTATTTAAGAATATTTAGATATTTGTAAAGGAAAACAAGACAAAAATACTATTATTTTTTTTTTTTTTTTGTGATGCATATCAAACTTTATACCATATCAAATCAATCAAATATTGCAAGGACATGTAATGACTTTTAATAAACTGTTGTTTAGCTGATTTTTAGTGTTGGTCAGATTTATGAACTGCATAACTTGTTTTTTGAAAGTATTTGTGTGAATGTGAGCAGTAAAAATAGCTCTTGTTTCCAAGACAACGGCACTATATCACTGTATTATTGTCTCTTTTTTTCTCAGTTTATCTCGATCTGATAAATTCCAGCTTCGTCAGCGACATCATTTCTCTCTCCCGTCTCTTTATTTCTCTCTCCATCTCTCGTCCTCTCCACCTTCACCCCTCCTCCTCCTCCTCCCATCATTCCTCCCCTGATAATACAGACCATCGCTGTGCGTCACTCCTTCAGTGCTTCATTCCGTTCATCTCTCTGCTCCGCATCCGTCAGCTCCGGCAGCAGTATGGACAGCACAGTTTCAGGTAAGACCCAGAATCATCTCTGGATGCTGAGAGACTGTAGGAGGAAGTTTTTGCACCACAGAATCGACTGCTGGTGATGTTCTGTTTGCATGACGTTGTCCTTTGTCAAGCATGATGCTGTTGGGGTCTGTAATATCTAAGAGATAAATACAGACATTGTAATACAGGGTGTTTCTGTTTAAACAAGATTTATTGTGTGCTGATGCTGAACACTGCAGATGTTGCGCTATAAAAACACGGGTTCATTTGGAGGGTAGCAGTGCAGCAAAATGTGACGCAATGTTGTAGATGTGACTGTCTGGATCACATTCAAACATCAGTCATCCACTATATGGTCTCGTGTTGTCTTTGATGAGACCTTGAGCAGCCAGTGACCCTGATATCCTCTCTGCAGCAGGATATTGTGCACATTATATCATGTGATTCGTCCTAATGTCCGGCGGATGCAGCAGGATTTGAGTTATCTTTGCTATCTCAGCTGTCCATTGAGCTCATGTGTGATAAACACACACACACACACACACTCTCCAGACGGCACGGCTCGGTTGCACACGCCACACAGAACTCGGAACCTATTCCTCAGTTTCCTCAAATCAAGCGTACCCACAGTTCACCTTCACACGAGCTCACAGTGAAGTATTTTTTGCAGACATGTGCAGTGGTGACCGGATCAATAATGCATGAATCAGGTTAAGGGTGCGGTCTGTGTTGATGTTCATTGTTAATGCATGTTAACTGATGTTAACAAATGGAACCTTATTGTAAAGTGTTAACATTTGTAAAAAAAAAAAAAAAAATGTATTATGTCAATACAGCGACTTTAAATATTTTGTAACTAAATTGTAAGGTTAGAGTTGGTGCTTTATGTAGTAGCAAAGGTGTCTATGCATTTTCCATTCAAGATTTTAAGTGAGATTTCTTTCTTTGTTTTGCAGCCTACTCTGAGAAGCTGAGAGAGATGTCGGTGTTGTCTCTCATCTGCTCTTGTTTGTATTCCCAGCCTCATCCCAACACCTTCGGTCAGTTTGAAGGTAGGAGCTTCAGCAACTGAACAGACATTAATTGGAGGCCTCGATATAAGAATATTTAAAGGATTAGTTCACTTCAGAATGAAAATTTCCTGATAATTGACTCACCCTCATGTCATCCAAGATGTTCATGTCTTTCTTTCTTCAGTGGAAAAGAAATGAAGGTTTTTGAGGAAAACATTCCAGGATTTTTCTCCATATAGTGGACTTCACTGGGGTTCAACGGGTTGAAGGTCCAAATGTCAGTTTCAGTGCAGCTTCAAAGAGCTCTACATGATCCCAGACGAGGAATAAGAGTCTTATCTAGAGAAACCATCGGACATTTTCTAAAAAATAAAAATGTATATACTTTTTAACCACAAATGCTCGTCTTGCACTGCTCTGTGATGCTCCACGCATTACGTAATCATGTTGGAAAGGTCATGTGACATAGGCGGAAGTACCGCGGTAGGGTGAAAAACTCCATCTCATTTTCTCCTCCAACTTCAAAATTGTCCGACATCGTTGTTTTACCTTTTCTTGTAAAGGCCATTTGACTTAGTCTTTGACGTTCGCTTTGTAAACACTGGATCTTCCGCCTACGTCACGTGATCTTTCCAACATGATTATGTAATGCGTGGAGCATCACAGAGCAGTGCAAGACGAGCATTTGTGGTTAAAAAGTATATAATTTTTATGTTTTTTAGAAAATGGCCGATGGTTTCTCTAGAGAAGACTCTTATTCCTCGTCTGGGATCATGTAGAGCTCTTTGAAGCTGCACTGAAACTGACATTTGGACCTTCAACCCGTTGAACCCCAGTGAAGTCCACTATATGGAGAAAAATCCTGGAATGTTTTCCTCAAAAACCTTCATTTCTTTTCCACTGAAGAAAGAAAGACATGAACATCTTGGATGACATGGAGGTGAGTAAATTATCAGGAAATTTTAATTCTGAAGTGAACTAATCTTAAGTATGGACACACATTTATTGTCCTCATCTTGCCTCCACAGATATGGAGGTGAAGTCACTGAATAAGCGAGCATCTGGCCAGGCGTTTGAAGTCATCCTCAAGAGTCCGACTGACCCGTCTCCGGAGAGACCCCAGACTCTGGTGCTGCCAGCGCAGAAGAAGGAGCTGTCACTGGGGGAGCTACAGAGGAGGCTGGAGGCTGCCGAGGAGAGACGGAAGGTAAGATGATGAGGCCATTATATAATTTTTATATAATTTATACATTATATAATGCTTTATTTCATCTGTTGAGTTGTTTTACGTGGAACGTGGCACATAAACAAAGTTTACACTTAAAAGTACCAAGTAGTACCAAGGTTGCACCACTAGTTCTAGTAGAGTTAGTCAACAGGGTGTTCCTTCAACACATCCAGCTGGCTAGAATAACATTTAATTATTTAGCAGATGCATTTATCCACTGAGACATGTTCATGAAAAGCATAAAAATAAAGGTTCTTTATTGGCATCTATGATTCATTGAAGAACCTTCCAGATAACGTTCACAGAACGTTTTCTCAAAGTTATAAACAAACGTTCTTCTAACACTAATAGAATGTTCGTTCAAAATTGTCTTGTCATTAATAATGTTCTTAAAATGTTAAAGGGCACCTATAATGCCCCTTTCACAAGATGTAATATAAGTCTCTGGTGTCTCCAGAATGTGTCTGTGAAGTTTCAGCTCAAAATACCCCACAGATCATTTATTATAGCTTGTCAAATTTGCCTCTATTTGGGTGTGAGCAAAAACACGCCGTTTTTGTGTGTGTCCCTTTAAATGCAAATGAGCTGCTGCTCCCGCCCCCTTTCCAGAAGAGGGCGGAGCTTTAACAGCTCAACAACAACAAAGCTGGAGAATCTCACGCAGCCAAAATGAGGATTGTCAGTAACGGTGTTCAGCCTTACATTGTTCAAACCGGAGTCGACACTGATGGAGAGACTCAGGAAGAAGTTACAACTTTTAGACGTTTCTGAATGGTTAGTGGATAAATTTATGTAGTTGCTGTGGAGTTGATTCAACTCATCCACTAGCATGTGCCGTCATGTTAATCTTTTGTGTTGAATTGACCCTCGTTTGTGAAGCAGTCCGGCGTAAAATGACGGCATGTCAACAACACTCTACTAAAGCACAGTCCTCTTTTGTACGTGTCCATCACTGTTGGGATGTTTTTATGATTTTATCCCACTTTTTGGGCTTAATGTCAGAGAAGCTTCTCCTCACTGTCTCACAGTAAACATGTTATCCACTCAGTCCCAAGAGAAGCAGGTCCTGAAGCAGTTGGCAGAGAAACGGGAGCGTGAGAAGGAAGTGCTCAACAAGGCCCAGGAGGTCAACAACAACTACAGCAAGATGACAGAGGAGAAACTCAACCACAAAATGGAGCTGATCACAGAAAACCGCATGGCCCGTCTCAATGCCCTCAAGCAGCGTCTGAGAGAGAAGGTGAGTCTATCTGAGTGTCTTAATACATGTTTCTGGTCTTACTGTATGTTATTCTATAGAATGGAAGTGAACTTGGAGAGCTTCTAACGTTCTGTTCAAAAAGTTCCTCTTGGTGTTTTGTGAGGGGAGTAGATCCTCAAAATCCATGGCAAATCTATTTTCCATTTACACAATTGGCAGACACTTTTATCCAAAGCAACTTACATTACATTCAAGGTATACATCTTTTTAAGTTCATGCATTCCCTGGGAATCAAACCAATGTTCTTGGCGTTGTGAGCGCCATGCTTTACTGTTCGATCTACCGGAATGGCTTTTGTTTGAAACACACACTTTTTATGATCCAGTGGATAAAAATAAACTCCAGAAAGTCGTGTTACAGCAAAATGGGCTGGGGATACCATTTTATTTTGACTTTAAAGGTTTAGTTCACCTTAAAATGAAAATTAAACCATAATTTACTCACCCTCAAGCCATCCTAGGTGTATATTATCTTCTTTCAGCCAAATTCAATCTGAGTATCCTGGCTCCTCCAAGCTTTATAATCGTACTGAATGGTGGGTGAGATTTTGAAGCCCAAAAAAACTCATCCATCCATCATAAAAGTAATCCATACGACTCCAGGGGGTTAATAAAGGCCTTCTGAAGCAATGCCATGGGTTTTTGCAAGAAATATATCCATATTTATAACTTTATAAACTATAATATCTGGCATCCGGTAACGGCCGTACACGCGTTCACGAGAGTGACCTCTGACCCGACGTATGATGTATGACAAAAATGCATCTCTTCGCTTCAGACCTTTATTAACCCCCTGGAGTCGTATGGATTACTTTTATGATGGATGGATGAGTTTTTTTGGGCTTCAAAATCTTGGGGATCATTTACTCCCATTATAAAGCTTGGAAGAACCAGGATATTTTTTTAATATAACTCAGATTATGTTTATCTGAAAGAAGATTGAGGGTGAGTAAATCATGGGATAACTTTTGATTTTTGGGTAAACTATCCCTTTAAGCAGATACAGAAGAACTATAGACTTGAATTTTACCACACTTCCTATTGCCTATTGTTTTTCTGCAATAAACAGCTTACAAATGTACTTTACTGTCAATAAAAAAGAGAACTAGAACTAGTATGATTCCTTCCTGGTTACTGCAAAACAATTCTTATTTGTTGAATATTAATCATTCTCTCTCTCTCACTATTTTGTCAGGAGATTCACGCTGCAGAAGTCCGTAAGAATAAGGAACTTCACACTGAGATCTCCGGCTGAGGACACTGTGTGACGCCAGAGCCACGAGACGTCCAGTCATGACTTCATTTGGAGAATATGTCATTCTTTGGCCACACTGTCTTAAGAGGTCATATCAAACTCACTGTATCAGTTTTCCTTATCAATAAATGTCAACAACATCCCACATACACTACGAGGACACAAGTATGTGAGCACCCAGACACGTTTAATTTCAGAACCCTGGGCATTAATAGGCCGTTCGTCCTTCCTAACAGCTCCAGCTCTTCTGTGAGTCAGTGTTCCAGCTCATCCCAAAGGTATTCAGGTCTAGACTTTGTGCAGACAGTCAAGTTCTTCCACATTTCTTGATGATCCTTGTGTGGCTTTCTATTTAAGAGATGTTAGAAGTCTTATCCCTCCCTGAACCCAACCTTCACCAAAAATTTAGGCTCAAATCAGAGTGAAATTATACACTTATAAGAATGATGCTCATGATTTGAAGAAACCCTAAACAAATCCTTTTACCTGTTCCTGAAATCTGATTGGCTGATCTTGATCCAGGAACATGCCCTACTTGGCAAAGTAAGTCACCTGTTTTGTGCACAAGGACTTTGTCATGCTGAAACAGGCAAACGTCATCCAAAACAATTCAACATTTCCAGAATGTCATTGTACTGAGCAACATTAAGATTCAAAACCATTGGACTAGCCAAACACTTTTATTAGGAAGGGGTGCCCACATACTTCTGGCCATGAAGTTCATCTGCCTGCTGAAAAAAAACAACTTAGACCAGCTTAAACTTGAACTTGTTTTAGATGTACAATCTTATTGTTGACCAGCTAGACCAGTGGATGAGCTAAAACCAGCATGAAAGTGTTCAAACTGACACCAGCAATGATCTGGTCATTTATTCTGGTCTTGGTTGTAGTTTAGCAGAGCTGAATCTCACAAAACCAAAACCATGACTCTGTATCCACATTTACACTGCACTTTATGGAATGTGATTCATTCACGTGTAGTTTAGGTGCATTTCAAGGGTCACTGGTTTGTTTTTCAGTGACCTGAAAGAGAAATGTCTAAGCTATGTGCTGCTAACTGATTACTGAAAACCATTTAAAACGACAAGATTAAAGCATAACATGTTCGTAATGAGGAGTCTCTGTCATTTTTGCAACTAAGAGCGTACCCAAATGATTATTCATGATGGCAACTCATCCAGCCTTCTTAGATTTGTTGATGTTTATCACTCTCAGGTAAAATTGTAATTTATTTCTGACATCCTTTTGACTCACATTCTACATAATATAATCATGCGTTTGCTGTTATTATTATTTTAACTAATGTTTTAGCATGTATTCTGAGTATCAGTGAACTTTCTACTAGTTTCTGATGAGGTTTTGAATATGGAAATTACTGACACAGTAGTTTCTCAATATAGTTTCTAAACAGTCATTAGGACTTGTATTGCTGCTGATAAGACTCATTATATGTTCTCAATTACTGCTAAAACAGTGATCAAAGCTCAGTAAAATAAGAGGGTGTGTTTGCATACGTGTCATCTGCAAATTACAGATAAATGAAACTTGTTGTTTTGTTTGCTCACACTGCAGCAGGCCTAGAAAATGTGTGTGTGTGTGTGTGTCCTGGGTTCTTGTGAGTCAGGTGGATCTGAAAACACATTTAAAACTGCACACAATTATGACATTCCTGGGTCTTTAATCAGAGGCAGAAGAATAAGGATATTCAGACACGTGGCACATAACCCTGTTTTGTTTGTGGCTAAATTTACATAACCTTACATAATATGGCATTTAAAAGGGAGTGGTCAGATGGTAAATGAGTAAATATTAACACTCCATATGCATGTAATGTCAGTCTTTGTTGTCAGGCTTTGTTTAACAGTTTGTGTGCCGTTCCAGTCTGTAACTGTCGTCATCTCAGGCATGTTCAGGCTTCACAGACATAAACCTCAAGCCTCAGATCACCACCACAGATCAAACATGTATTTCCTAGTGTTTTAGTTTCACTTCACTTCAAGATAGTTTTCTCCAAATGGGTCATTAATTTGTAAAAATGTTATCTTGTGCAGTTCCTGTTTCTGTGAATTCTCTCGAAGGACCCTAACTTCAGAAATGATATTCCTTTAATTCAATCTTTACAATTTATTGGCACATTTCAGTGCTGATTTTTTTGAAAATGTCCCAAAGTAATTCAACTTTGCATTTAATGAGTGTGTGCATATGTAATCTCTATTTTCTTTTATTAGAAAAAAAAAGGCATTTTAAATCTGAGAAAAGGAATGTTCAGGATATTACTAGATAAGTTCCACTGTGAAACAATTTAAGCTTGCACAATGTGGAAAACATGTCTAATTTGTGTAGTCATCATGATTTAAAAATGCACATTTCATGCAAACATCAATATCCAGTTTTGTTTGTATAACAGCAAAAACATATTAATTTATAATATCTACACCAGTTTCGTACTTCCGTTTACCTTACATATTACAGCTGACATTAAGAGTTTGTGATTCTGCTCTGTTTGCTTCCTGTTGTTTTCATCAGTATTGAAACTGAAAGCTAACACTGCATTTGCACTGTCCTGTACAAACACACTGTCCAGGAAAAGGAAAGTTATTCTTTAATTCTAGGAAGGGAGTGGCTTAGCCAGCGTCACTCAGCAACATCTCTATAAATTGCTTAAAACCCTGTCGCAAGAGCACATGACTGAGGGTGAAACATCCAGTGTTGCAGGAAGATCGTAGTGTTTTGGAAAACATTCGAGATGGGTCAGAAGGTAAGATGGCGCTATGCATTACTAATTCAATTTTTTGTGAACATTTTATGTAATGGAAAATAATCATTCAAATTTCATTTAATTATGTTATCGTGGAATTCAAAAGCTGTTTGGCAAGAATGACAACTTTTTAATTTTGTTGTTCTTTCCTATAGAGTGAAGGATGACTGAGTCTCATTCTGCTGAACATCCTCTTTTGTTTTACACGGAAAAAGAAAGTCATACTTAGCATGAG
Organism: Hypophthalmichthys nobilis; assembly: GCA_037950665.1. NCBI lineage: Eukaryota > Metazoa > Chordata > Actinopteri > Cypriniformes > Xenocyprididae > Hypophthalmichthys > Hypophthalmichthys nobilis. The sequence continues at coordinate 363,964 of CM075471.1, forward strand.
TAAATTATTACAGAACTGAACTGTTCCTTTAAAAGAAGGTGACCTGAAATTACTGTTATAAGTTGTTTAGTTTAATCAGTTGTTTATATATCCTTAAATACAAATAAGAAATTGTTATTGTGTCATAACTGCTCTTACTCAGTATTTGTTTTGATGTAAACCAGGCTAATAGTTTTCAATTACCACACCCTTCTTTATAGATGTGAATTATGTGTGTAAAGATATGTTTCTTACAACTGATGTTAATTTAGTCTGAAGCCTGAGGAAGTTCGTCAAAATTAGAATGTGTATTACTTCAGTGTTAGAAAAACAACAACAAAAAAAGTAATTACTCTAATTACAAACGATTTATTTTCGCAGGAATCTCACATCTTCTAAATCATGGCTCTTGTAGGAAATCATCATAAACTTCAAACATTACAAGAGACGTTCGATCTGTGTGTGAGATGTAAAAAGTGCTGTAGAAAACTCGCTGATATTTCATACTTCCTTAACCAGACCATCCATAACTGCTCGGAAAACATCTTACTGATCAGGTGGAAAGGTCAAAGTTCAGTATGGAGGCCAGTTGATCCCCTGCCAAAATTTCCCAAACCTTCAACGTATATTGCTTGCTGGTTCTACATTGAAGGACGTGGATGTACGAAGCATAAAAGTAGATGTTCCTTCGCTAGGTGCCCAGAGGAAGCATCGGTGTGGAACGTCATGAAGGATGAAAATCTGACAATTCCTCAGGTTGTGAAAGTGATCAAACGAAACCTAAGGACACTGCAGTCAAAGCCTCAAGAGAAAGGAAGATTGTTAGACTGCATGTTATGTCAGGAGCGCTTCCCAACACATGAGGAATTCATGAACCACTGTTTCACGGTGAAGCACAGGAGACTGATCTTTGAAGACACCTCTCTGCAGTGGAAGTACCGTGATCCGCCACTAACATACAAGGACCTGAAACTGTGCGAAAGGTATTTATAAGAAGTGTGTCATGATATTTAGATGTTTGCTTGATTCAAAGTGTTAAAGCAGCCTTTAAAATGTTCTCCTATAGATCCCTGGTATGTGAGTATGGAGATAACTGCACAAACGCACACAGTCAAGAGGAACTTCGTGAATGGCAAAAAAGAATCAAGGCTTTACGGAAGAAAGCCAGAGAAGTTGGTGATCTGGATTTACTGTCCTATCAGGACGCTCTCTTGGAGGAATACAGGCACAGCGAGAACAAGGAAATGATTGTAAGTGGGCCGTACTGTAATGAACGATGTATAACGTCATCAGTGGCACAATGCTTACAATTACAACCGTGCTAAATCCTTTACTATATATTTAAAACCAAAGCTTGATTATTACTGTACATAATTGCTTTTTACAACATCATAAACATTGATTGAATCAATATTCCTGCAGGTCCGCGACACCCTTCCTGATGTTTCCATCACCTGTGACCCAGATTTAGACAGCGTCTATGTAAGGAAAAAGGGATTGCAGTATACATGGAATTTCACCATTATTTCCAAGGTTTGTGCATTAACTAATGGTACTTCTACATATGCTCTTGGTTTTTAGGAATTATGGGGTTCAAAGCAGAGTTTTGTGCTTCTTGATCAGCTAAATGATCAATGAACCCTGAGGAATACTTTATCCTTAAGGAATAATAAAAAGGGTTCAAGGCTTTCTTGCAAAGGTTAATAAGCTCTTGTCAAAGTTGTTTTGTTGTTGTGTGGGATGAATGTGTAATAATGCATATGTATAATCCAGTTTTTTGAGCTCTGTAATCTGCCAAGCACTGAACACTGAAAAAAATTGCTGCCTTAAATTTTAAGTACAATCCAGAATTTTTTATTTTTTATTTGCTTAACTTATTTTAATGAGTTAAAGTAAAAACATGCTGCCATGACTTATTGATCATATAATTTTTTACCGTTTTTTTTCCTAAACATTTTTAGACAGATGTAAATGTATTTTTAGTGTAAGATTAGGGCTGTGCGATTAATCGTAACTGATTTTGCGATTTCAATTTTGGCTTCCAACGATTATGAAAACAAGATAATCAAGGTGAAACGATTATTGTACAGCTGCTGCATTCCGTCCCGCACACCTTCCTTTCCTTCATAGCAGTGTGCTTTCGTTCCTCCCTAAGACAAATGTAACATTCAAATTAGCTGAATAAGTGAGATTTGATATTAAAGTGTCATTTAAAAGTAAATTATGTCGTGAAAGAAACCAGGCGTCTTTCTGAGCACGCTCTGAGACGGAGCCGAACATGCGTAAGCAAAGTATACCGTGGGCTTCGGATTCGTGAATAAACGATCAAATAGCCTACACACAAAAAAAATGCAGAAATGCCATTTTGATAGTATCCTCATAAACATTCAGTTACATCTTAAGTTAATGTAAAGGCGTGTGTAACAGTATGTTGGATCTTAAAGTGACAGCAGCCTAATAAACCTACTGCAGTCATTGACGTTAAACAACAAAAGACAGATAAAATCACTAGTTTTAAAAATGATTCATCTATATTCAATATATACAGCAGTGTTATTTTACATTAGATTGCTTTATTCAATTTCTGTTGTCGGCTATTACTTATTAGTACGTCTTCCTGAAAAACCTAAAGCACTGTTTATTTAATTTGTATTTTTGTTCTGTTGTATTTTTGTCAGTTTTGTTTGTAATTAGTTTCTTTGTTCTTTTTGTATTGCTGTTTACTTGTTTTCTGTAACTGTTTTTAGGACTTTTTACTTACATGAATTAACCTAGTATTAGTTTATGTGATTATGATTTTTGCCATAATCGAGCAACCCTATATACATTGATCTGTACTCAATCCCTCCAGGAACCTCTAGATGTGATTGCTTTACTCAGACGGGAACAGGGGGCGACATTCAGCCTCAGCAAAAACCCCCATGAGGAACTGTCATATTCCACTAGTGATTGGTTTAAAAAGAATAGTGGCCAAACAGGTGAAGATTAAATGTTTCTTACAAATCTCAGTAATAAAACTTACATTAATAAGTATTCATTCATTATTGAACTGCAATGTACAAAAAAACATTCAAATAATGACTGTAAATTGTTTCTGCAGAGTATGAAATTCCAGTGTCCTTCAAATCTGACCGACCAGGCCTGTACGAGCAGTGGGTAGTTTTTGACTTCAATACGAGACCCGTACTGCGACAAAAACTCAAGGTCAGAGTTGGAGATGATGAGTGTAAGGGAACATCAGTCACATGTCCAGCAGCTGAGTTTCCACAAGAAATACCAGAGACTGCCAACAATCTTGAGCCCTGGAGTGAGGAAAGCCTGGAAATCATTCCTTTTGTTGAAAGAGATGAGGCACAGAGAGAGCTGCTAAACAGATACCCGCTCGTCGTGAAACACCAGTCAAACAGTTTGATTTACCGTGAGAATTACAAACAGAGCATGCACAATTTTTTATACCAGGAGGAAAAGGTAGTAGGTGAACTGCTTGCCAGGTATAGTATATATACACGTTTAGGTCTAAATCCAATATTTGACTATTGCAATTTATAACAATTCTAATGTACTATTTGTTTCAAAATATTTTCAGGCTGAATCTACGAGGGATTGTGCAGTTGAAAAATAGACTGTTTGATGAACGGTTTGGAATGAAAATGGCTTATCCAGGGGAACTTTTTGCGGCTGTACCTCTGTCTCACCCGCTCACTCCTGATTCCCCTCAAGGTTTCATAATGAAAAGACACGCTATCAGATCTCTTGTTCGTGTCGTGAAAAACGATAATGATCGTACACCTATTTATGAGGCTGAAATTCTGAAAGACACTGCCACTGAGACACAAGTACACCTTCAGCTTTCCAAACACTGCTGCACTGATCTTAATCTGAAGAATGATGAGCAATGTGAGATGGAAGTCCAGTTCCAAATAAATCGTCTATGGTTCTGCGAGATGCACAAGGCCATTGATGATCTCTCTGACTTGGACAAAGTTTTGCCTGATCTAAAAAACAGCCCCTTCTGTATTTCTTCCCAGTCAGATAACATTGAGTTAAATGAGAAGCAGCAAGCAGCAATGAACTTTGTCCTGGGTGTAACAGACAACAGAAGCAGTATCTCACCTTTGTTGATTTATGGACCTTTTGGAACAGGGAAAACTCGAACCCTTGCAAAGATGGCCCGGGCTCTTGTGCAGCAACCACAGAACAAAATCCTGATTTGCACGCACACAAACAGGTAAGGCATCGCAATTCTGTGGCACTTCAGAGTACTGCTCCACAGAAGTAGGTCATCCTGCTGAAACGACCAGCTCAGGATAACTTGAATTTCAATACTGATTTATGCTGGTTACTGCTTGGTTCAGGCCTAGCTGGTGAGATACTGACACACCAACATCTAAAACAACATATGCTGGTCTTTTCAACAGAGCACTGACCTTTCATATACATTTGTTTAAAATACATTTGCATTCCTGTAGCTCAAACAGTAGAGTATTGCACAAGCAAAGCTGAGGTTATAGGTTCATAAACTGATTAAATTAATACCTTGAAGGCAATGTTCCTTTGCATAAAAATGTCTGCCAAATGCATTGTTCTAAAAGTTTAATTGTACCAGCTACTATTATCTATTTTTTTCCCAATGCAGTTCAGCTGATCTTTATATAAGAGGTCATTTCCATGAATATGTAACAACTGAACCCAATCGTGAAGCCAAACCTTTGAGAATCAAGGCAATGGAAAGCAATCTCAGATCCACTGATCCTATCACTCTACAGTACTGCCATTTATCCAAAGGCAGCAATCAATTTGAGTTTCCTGATAAAGCTGTTCTAGATTCCACAAGAATTATCATAACAACAACTGCGCTGGCTCGTTTCTTCAATGACATGAACCTCCCTGAAAACTACTTCAGCCACATTCTGATTGATGAAGCTTCTCAGATGTTGGAGTGTGAGGCTCTCATGGCATTGGGCTTGGCTGGCAAAAATACACGTGTTGTTTTAGCAGGAGATCACATGCAGATGGGACCCAAGCTCTTCTCTGTGAGACAAGACAAATGCTCAGAACATACCCTGCTCAATCGCCTCTTCTATTACTACCAAGCTGAAAACACTAATGCTGCCAAACAGAGTCGAATCATTTTCAGTGAAAACTACCGTTCCACAAAAGACATTGTGGATTTTGTGTCAACACATTTTTATGTGGGAAAGAGTGATGTGATCAAGGCTAAAGGAGATGTGCCTTCTCATCCACACCAGCATGCCTTGCAGTTCCATCATGTAAGAGGAGAATGCTGTTTGGACTCAACAAGCATGTCCTGGTTCAATCCAGAACAGATTCTAAGTGTTGTTGACATTGTGCAAGGAATAATGGTGGAATGGCCTCAAGAGTGGGGTGATCAAGATCCAGAATCAGTCTGTGTCCTTTCTCAAGGCAGACAGGTATCAAACATATTGCTAGTTACTAATTTATATTATGCTTTTATTAATGTCATACGGCTAATTAATCAAATTCACGCCAGTGTGTTTATACCAGATGCTTTTGCCTCTTTTGTGTCTCAGGTGTATGAAATACGACAAAGACTGCGTCAGCTTAGACTGCCCCGTTTCACTGTGGAGAATGCCGAAAATGTGCAAGGTAAGGATGATGCATTTACTCAAATGTAATGCTATGCCAACATGATTATATACAAACACACAAGCAGTAACGCATGTGATTTACAGAGCATACTGCCTTTTCCCATATTTTGCAGGAAAACAATTCAGAGTAATCGTGATTTCTACTGTGCACACGAAGGACAGCCTATTGGAGACGGACCGGACCTGTCTTGAGTTTTTCAATGATATGCGAGTGCTAAATACTGTTATGACAAGAGCCCAATCCCAAATAATTGTGGTTGGAGATGCAGCTGCTCTTTCTTGCCATCACTTTGGTATGTGCTCAAGACTATGGAGATCTTACATAGAATATTGCATCAACAAGGGAAGTGCCCATGACTTTACCTTGGATTCTTTGAAACAAGATCTCCTTGAGATATCTGAGCTCTGCAGAAGTGAGGATGAAGAAAGCAGTGATAGTGAATCATCTACATCTGAAATACCAGACATAGAAGACCCAATACTTCAAGAGCTTCTTGATGAGAGCAAAGACATCAATGTTGCATTGACAGAGGAAGGCTTGTTTCCAGTTTTTAACAATGGGAATCTTGTCACCAGTGTGAACAACCAGATTACAGAAGCAGATGAAGAGCAATTGATGACAAACTCTACCATCCACAAATGCTGTGAGCTAGTCATGGAGAGTTTTCATCAAGGTTATGCTAGACCACTTGATGAGCCCACTCTGAGAATCGATATCAAGGGTAGAAGGAATATCGGACAGGCATTCCCTGGAGACAAAGTAGAAGTGGAGATCCTGAGTGAGAAATCAGATCATCCTATGGGAAAAGTAATCAACGTTCTTGAAAGTGTGGATACTGTCAAAGAATTTGTCTGCACCCTTGAAAGATATGACAATCAAGTGATGACACCCATCAACAAAAGTATCACCAAAATTTACACACCATTTTGGAAAGACAAACCAGACCACGTTGCTGTAAGAAATCCTGAGAACCACAAAGTAGAGAAGTTCATCAAAATCAATGAAGAGGCACACAGAAAATATCTTTTTGTTGTCAAAGTCCTTAAGTGGAAAAAGATTTCCAGATATCCCTTGGGGATTGTTGTGGGACTGTTTCCAAACATAACAACTTTAGATGATGGATTGAATGTGCTCAGCATAGAGTTCCAGTTGAGGAGGACTCTTTCTTCATCTTTGGAAAAACAGATGCAAGACTTTCAAGGTCTCAGTTTATCTGAAGTTGGACGAAAAGATTTTCGCATGCTCCCAACATTCACCGTTGATCCTGCCGATTCACAAGACCTTGATGATGCAATCAGTGTATGCGATTTAGGTGAGTTCTACGAAATAGGAGTTCACATTTCTGATGTTGCAAGCTTTGTGGCTAAAGACAGTGAACTGGACAAATATGCAAGACAGCTGTGCACTGCATTCTATCCACGTGGGAAGGAGCCAATTTACATGTTCCCTAAAGAGTTGAGTGCCAATTTCTTCAGTTTAATCCCTAACCATGACAGACGAGCCATCTCCTTGATAATACAAGTAGATGCAAAAACAAACTGCATAAAGAGAAGATTTTTCTGCAAGTCTATCATTCACTCCAAGAGAAGGTTTTCCTATGATGAAGCTGAGGACATCCTTGAAAACACCTGTCAGCATTCTGACCCACTTGAAATCTGCCTTGTGAAAGCATGGAAGTTTGCTGAAGTTCACAGGAGATACAGGAAACAGGAAGACTGGTGCTACAAACAGCCAGATGAGGACGTAACCCTCGGAAGAAGACAATCTCACCAAATGGTGGAAGAGCTGATGATCATGTTTAACCACACAGTTGCTGAACGCCTTCTGTTTGATGGAACAACAAGGAGCCTAACTCCACTGAGATGTCAGGATGGGCCAAAAAGTGAAAAGCTTACTGAACTTTTTGTCAAAAATGCCACCTTGATTCCACTATCTGTTCACTTTTCAAGTCAAGCTCATGAAGTGAATAACAAAGGTTTGATCAACCACACAGCCATGCCAAACCCTCAGGCTCACACTTCTGATTCTGAATCCTTCCCTGTATTAAAATCACTTTTGAGATGCCTGAAGACAGCAGCAGAGCAGAAAAATATCTACAAAATAATTGACTTTGTTGCAACTGATGAAATTCACCCCCAACTTCTCCCTTTTGCTATTGCATTTAGGAGACTGTTTCAAAAAGCATGTTTTCTGCGCTCAAACTCAACACATGTCTCAAGAATTGGGCACTATGATTTGGATCTTGACAGCTATACTTGGGCCTCATCTCCAGTTCGCCGGTACATAGATGTCATTGTACAGCGCCTTCTTCATTCTCTGATGGACAAGACAGACATTATGTACACAGCTCGTGACATTGGCCTGTCTTGTATGGAATTTTCCAGGAAAAATGACAAACAGTCAGCATATGAGAGGAAAGCGAATGCTCTACATTTCGCATTAAAACTGTCGACCCAAAGTGAAAGGAAGGTGGCATACATTGTGGAACTTAATCCGTCAGGGACAAACTTCAGAGTATCCTTCCCACTTAACAGAAGCTCTATATCAGAAAACTTAGACATTATGTACAGGGATCTTCAGCTGGCAGATCAACCAGAGTTTGATGAAACAAACAACTGCATGATCTTGAAATGGGCACGAAGGATATATTCATTCTCCAATCCTCACATCCTTGCTGTAGTGAAACAACAAAATCCAAACTCAGTCATGGCCTATGTCCCTACAAAGACCTGGAAATGCCTAGCAGCTGCTGTTAGAGAAGAAAATTGGGACATAATGATTCCCCTGATTGAGGAGCTTGATGTTACCTCAAAAATTCATACAAGACAATTCCAGGAAAGACTGAGAAACTCTACAGTTTCAGAAACATCTGATCCCATGCACGCTGAGCATTATGCCGAACTGTCGCTGAGAATAAAGCAAGGTGAGGCAGTCGAGGTGCAGCTAGGTCCAGCCACGGCTCGAGGATTACTGACACCAGTGGTTCAGCTGTTTGTTGTGCATCCAAAATTTGAGATTTGCTTGGAGCATGTGAAAGATCCAATCAAGTGTTTTTCAAAATATGCGTTCCACTCATCAAGGGATTCATACAAGACATACATGGATTATCAGGAAATATGGAAACCTCTGTGTGAAATGGAGTCAGCCTTCAGTGCTGTGGCTGAAAATGAGAGCATTCTTATTGAAGATGTAGCCTTGAAATGGGAAACCTCTCCTCAAAAAACGCTTAAAGGTTTTTTTCTCCTCCCACTTGACAAGAAATCTCAGTGGTCTATTGAATGTGACCTGAAGAACAGTTTCCTCTGCATTCGAACTCGGATTCACAAAAGTCAGAGTAGTCCCTTTCTGGAAAACACAGATCTCATGGATATTCCTTCAATCAGTTGGGTGGTCCATGGCATAATAACAGAAGTTAAAGAAATGGACTCCAAAGAACCAAAGAGTTTACAAATTGATTTTCTGATTAACCACAAGCCCATGACAAATGTTCCAGAAGCAATATTCTCTGAGAAGACAAGATTCACTCTGGAGCTGATTACAAAGCTTCTGCCAGACGTGTAAGACTACAAATCATAGTTACTATAGCTTACTAAAATGCTCAAGAATACAGACTGTATCATTTTAAAGCTACTCTTTTGAGTATATTTATGTATAGTTTAATGTGTATCCCTAGATTAAGAGCACATCTTCAAACAATATGCTTCATTATGCTTTTTAATTAACTTTGCAGGCGCAAAGAGAATGCGATTAGCAGTCTAACCAAAGCTAACCAACTTGTAAAAACTATTGCCATGGGCAGGAGAATCAACTCTGGAGAAGGTACTGCATTTTTTGTAACATCTTGCACATATATACTTCAAACTCTACCATCAAACTTTAGTGACTTACTAACCTTTTTTTTTTCAAATGTAGTTTAATTTTGTTTAACACAATATATCTCCTCAAAGGATGTACAATTCCAGAGCAGAACACAGCCAGATTTGAGATTGACAGTTATCTCCCTTCTGGGTTTTCCCATCTAAACAACAGTCAAACTAAAGCTATAAGAGAAGCACTGACCAACCCATTCACTATTATCCAAGGACCACCAGGTAAAGTGAGATTTTCTGTTTTTCTTTGGTTTCACAAAGGCTATTGTAACTTCCAGTCCTTTCCTGCAATATTGTTGTTGTGCATTTTCACAGGGACTGGCAAAACTGTCGTTGGTGTGTATATTGTGTACTGGTTGCTCAAGAAAATCCAACAGCTTCCTACCTTCAGTACACAGAAGAAGAGGGCTATTCTGTACTGTGGGCCTTCAAATAAATCTGTTGATGTTGTAGCAGGTACATTTTGCAAACTGTATAAAAATATTGTTATTTTGCATATCGGAAAAAGTAGTAGGTCATTCAGGTATTTGGTACATACATAATTTTGAATATACAGAAGTATGCACAGTAAATATTGCAGAAATAGTGCAGCATAATAGTATCTAGTATGCGATTTCTTATAGCCAATTATTATTTGACATTTTGCCAGTTTGGTGCCTTTTAAAGAACACTATCTGACCGAGGATCACTGCAACTTTAACTGGTTAAACAAATGTGTTTCAGGTCATCTCCTAAAACTTAGAAGAGACGTTAGACCTCTCAGAGTCTACAGTGATCAGATGGAGATGTTGGAGTTTCCTTACCCAGGCTGCAATCTGAAGCTGTCACGCAATTCTAAAAGAGGGGAAAAACCAAACACGGAACTCAGGTATTCCCCAAATACTGACCATTAATCACTTATTTGGGTGTAGATACTAACTATCAGTGTTGTGTGTGTTTAAACTTGATTTCCACTAGCATGTTTATTGTTGTTGTTTTATTAGTTCCATTGCATTACACCACCTGATTCGAAAGCCTGGCAACAGATATTCTGATCAAATACATGCATTTGATTTGAAAATCGGAAGAGGAGATCATCTCACTGAAGAAGAAAAAAAACTGTATGTATGGCTCAATAACTACAAATCTCTTTTCGGTTCCAAATTATTATTTCTCGTTTGTTGGAATTTGTTTGGACACAATTTCATAAAAATGAAAAGCTAATTTAAAGTTCACACGAGTTGCAAAACAAAAACTTTTTTGTTTTAAAGGTACAAAGAAACCCTCCAAAAGGCTCGCAAACACGAATTATTGCAGCACGATGTCATCTTGTGCACCTGCACTGCAGCCTCACACCATGCCTTAGCTGAAGCCCTCGACTTAAAACAGATCATCATTGATGAATGTGCCATGGCAACTGAACCTGAAGCCTTTATTCCCCTAGTGGCTCATAAGCCTGAGCAGGTATGACTCCAAACCAAAGTCCTTTTTAGACAAACAGTAAAACCTGGATATTAGCAGCATGGGTTCTTATCCTACTAATTCCATCTTATAGATTGTTCTTCTGGGCGATCATAAGCAGCTGCAGCCTGTAGTGCACTGTGAAGTGGTGGAGCGATTGGGAATGAGCAAATCTCTTTTCGAACGTTACATGGAGAAAGCACTCATGCTTGACACTCAGTACAGAATGGTAATCATTTTTCAGAATATAGATTTAACACTGTATCTGTATCTACAGATTTCTGTCAGTTGTTGTTCCTTTGCTTTAGATGTCTAGAAAGGGCATTTCTGTTGTTGTTTTTTTATTCATAGTTTTTATTCAGCAATAGTTTTTTTTATTGTTTTTTTTTATATCTAGTAGTGATATTAACCAATGATCTAATAAATTACACAGTGGTTCTATTGTTATAGTTTCTCTTAGTTTAAAGTATAACTTGTCTCTTACAGCAAGAAGACATTTGTGAATTTCCATCCAAGGAGTTCTATGCAGGAAAGTTAAAAACCGGAACACGACCCAAACCAAGTCTCTTCCATACTACATCAAGGCAAACATGCATAGTCTTTGGTCATGTTGAAGGAAAGGAGAAAAGTCTGGTGGTCTCGACTGAACGTGGGAATGAAAATTCAAAGGCAAATGTGGAAGAAGCAGAAGAAGTGGTAAGTTAGAAGTGCAGTAAATGAAGTAAAGTGTATTTTGGGCTGTAGTGTAAATTAAAATCTATAGCCTATTAAGTTACACACATAACAGTTTATTTGGGGGTTCTTTCATTTTGTAGGCTGCTGCAGGTACAATATGTGTTTGTTTAGAAAGTGAAAGAAGGAACTATTATCTATGATCATAAACCTAAAATCTCTGAACTCCTACATAGCATAGTATAGGCTACACAGTATTCCGATATTTAATGAAAGGATGGCTCCATATATACATTCATAGGTCTGGGCTAAGCCTCAAATATCCACTGATTCCTAATTTAGATATTTCACATAGCCTACTACAGTTGCTACTACCTTTGTCTCTCATATCACTTCACGGTTTCTATTTTTCATTACAACACGAGCTAGAATAGGTAATTAGCGCCATCTTGCGATTCAAAATAGTCACTATATGGTCTCACAGGAGAATAGTAATTTTAAGCCGACACACATCATCATCCGTCTTCATCCATCTTTAACACATAACTTACGTCAAAATAAAACTACTAAAACATGTCAACCGTTACCAAATAAAGGAACAAATACTGTGTTATTTTCACAAAACACCGATATTCATAAACTTACTTACCTAATAACTCCAACTGATTCCCCTCAGCCGGTGCCGTTGGGCGGCAAGTGTTGGCGGTTACGTTTCCTAGGAGACATGACGACTCCTCAAAGCGCGCGCTTAGAAGTTCAAATGGTCAATTTCGTAACATTCAAATTTCAGGACGTTTTGTCCTAAATGGACGTTATTGGATGTATTTATATAATAGAAAGTACATTTCAAAAAAAAAAAAAGTAATATTATAAAGACTCTTAAAAATTATTCATAAAACGCAATTATCCAGTAATCTGTTGATCTAGATCAGCGCTGTGAAAAGTAAAATGTATCACGTGACCGCGTCGTCTCTATGCTTCATCTGCTAATGACACTTACAATATTAAATAGACAAATTGAAAATACACAATGATAATATAAATCAAATAATGTAATAAATAAAAAACATATTTAAATGTCTATAAGCCCCACATATTTCTGCCACAAAAATGTTGTTTTAAATTCAAAATTCCACCTATTAAAATGCACTGTTTTATTTTATTTAAAATGTATTTGTTTATTTATTCATTCATTCGTTAAAAAACAAAAACAAAAACATTTTGTTGTAACGCTGATGTCATTCGTCCAACAGGTGCGGATCGCCATTCTTTTGATTGAGGCTGGGATACAGACAAAGGACATCGCCATTCTCACGCCATATAACGCTCAAGTTGCGAATATTAGTGACACCCTGTCTGATAATGGTATACGTGACATCACAGTCAACACCATCATGAGGAGTCAAGGTAATAACATTTTTAACAAATGCCATTTTACATCAATGGACCTGGACCCATAATAGAACATTAGAGGGTTAGTTCACCCAAAAATGAAAATAATGTCATTTATTACTCACCCTCATGTCGTTCTACACCCGTAAGACCTTCGTTCATCTTCAGAACACAAATTAAGATATTTTTGATGAAATCGGATGGCTCAGTGATTCCTCTATTGAGAGCAAAGCCACTCAAACTCTCAAGGTCCATAAAGGTACTAAAAACATATTTGAAACAGTTCATGTGAGTTTAGTGGTTCTATCTTAATATTATAAAGCGACAAGAATACTTTTTGTGCGCCAGTAAAACAAAATAAAGGCTTTTCAACAATATCTATATAGGCCGATTTCAAAACACCCCTTCAGAGCTTTACGAATTGAATCAGTGAATCGGAGCGCCAAAGTCACGTGATTTCAGCAGTTTAGCCATTTGATGGGAGATCCGAATCAATCACTAATTCGAAACAAAAGATTCATAAAGTTCAGAAGCTTCATGAAGCAGTGTTTTCTTGTCGCTTTATAATATTAAGATAGAACCAGTGAACTCACATGAACTGTTTCAAATATGTTTTTAGTGCCTTTATGGACCTTGAGAGTTTGAATAGCTTTGCTCTCAATAGAGGAATCACTGAGCCATCAGATTTCATCAAAAATATCTTAATTTGTGTTCTGAAGATGAACGAAGGTTTTACGGGTGAAGAACGACATGAGGGTGAGGAATTAATGACATTATTTTCATTTTTGGGTGAACTAACCCTCTAAAATAAATATATATGCATGTATAACATAAAGGAATGTTTAGGGCACAACTATAGTAGAACTTAATTAAACTTAGTAAATATTGAGGAAGCCATATGCATGTAGATATTGTTTCTGAATTAAGGCGGATATAGTCTATCTATATTATTTCTGATCTTTTCTCTTTTGTTTGCTTGGCCACAGGAAGTGAGTGGAAATATGTCATCATGTCAACTGTGCGCTCATGCCCAAAGTCTGATATAGAGAGACAACCAACGAAATCCTGGATTATGAAACGACTTGGATTCATCATGGACCCACACCAAGTTAACGTGGGCATCACCAGGGCACAGGAGGGACTGTGCATCATTGGTTAGTTTACTGATGAATAAACAAATCTAGGCTTGTGGGCGTCCGTAATGTGTGAATCTAATACAGTTTGATCCGTTACACCTGCAATCTGAATTATGCAAAATAATGCACACATCAGTCATTTTTGTCTCTTATAAGCATAATTATTATTCAGTCCTAACAATAATTTCAAAGCAATATGTAAAATAAGCCAAATGCCATTATAATGATACAATAAACCTCGTTTTGATTTATCTTCATTATGCATTTTATAGTTATCTACAGTCTTGACGTCTGGATTACAGTGTCTTAATTCTGGTGTTTTGACAGGTAATGAGAACTTGCTGCGCTGCAGTGTTTTGTGGAGAAAACTTCTGGATCATTATCAGGAGAAAGGATGTATAGTGAATCCTGCCCGGAACATCCAGGTTCACAAACCCAACAGAACTCTGGGAATTAAGAGAACTGCTAGAAAATGATGTGCTTCATGCAGTTTTCTTTTTGTAGCTGCATTTACTTTATTCTCTAGCAGTGTCAAATGTGCCCTCATATATTCTACTGTACATTTACTCATTTATGCATTACTGTAGTAAGACAGGGTCAGATGTGCTTATATAAGCTATTGTTATGTACATTTTTTTCATAATTTCATAACCGTTTTTGGATGGCACTTTAGTATACAGTAACTTTTAATATTTAAATGTAAAATATATTTGAGTCTGTTTTATGTTATAATCTGATAATGAGGTAACTACTGTATTATCCTTAGAAATAAGATTATATTTTACCATTCATTTTTGTAAAGTTTTATGAGAACCATAAATTAATAAAGAAAAAAGTGCATTGTATTTGTTAAAAAAATGTATATATAAAAGCAGAAAAAAAAGCAAAGATAGTGAGATTTTTCTCCATGTAACTATGAAATATAGATCAATTTGACCACAGTAGCACCACTAGATTATGACTATAATCTAAATACTTGCAATGTTAAAATTTGACCACTTAGTGGTGCTATAGCATATAAGTCAAATCATAAGGCAATTAGTATGACATTTGGATTCTGTTGATTTAGAGATGTTGTAGAATAATTTCTACCAAAATTAGTGAAAAAAGTTTTCACCATGTAGTCACTTTTTTTTTTTTCTGATGTGTTGTAGATGTCTGTACAAATGCAAAATCCTTAACATTCCACTGTGTTTATTTGTTTACATGTATAAGGATGTATCCGTGTATGTAATTTATTTAAGTTTGTTTAATATGCAGCTCTTTACATAATTTGCACAACATTTGTTCATACAGGAGCTGCAAAATGTAGGCCTATGTGGACACTGAAGTCACAAATAAAAATGTGAATGTGATCGATTAAATTTGTGTCTCAAATGCTTTTTTCTTCAGTTACATCGCCGTTCTTCATCATGTCTGAAATGTGTTTGAATCAGGTGATTAATAGAGGCTCAGTTCTCACTGGTGTAGAGAATCACATTAACAACTTTAACACTACATCTATTGATCAATCATTTCAAACCCAACAAACTTCTGTCATGGCCAAATACTTTTAGGGCCAATAGGTCTATATTTTGATACACACACACAGATATAGAGAGAAACGTGTTAGTAAGGGGGAGACAGACGCCAGGCTGGTTTGGAAAAGACTCTGAAGAGAGCTGTGGTTTTGCGGGAGTGTGACGAGACATGGCAAGAAGAAAGAGAGAAACCACTGATGAGGGCAGAAAGGACTGGGTAAATGAAGAAAAGACATTACTTGAGAAGCCCGATTGTTTAAAGTATAAAGATTTGTTTTGAGAGAATATCTCAAGACATTGCATTTATTTTTCTATTCCTATGGGAGAAAAATAAACTTGAACAAATATTTCTCTAAAGTAAATGCATCTTGATTTAAAGATATTTACAGTATTTTTTTTTTTTCAGTGCATTGCATGAAAAGTATGTACCAAGAAACTGTGAACATGTGCTTGTGTGCATGAGTATAGTGCATTTCTTATGCTGACTTGTTTGGAATTGCATACATGCGTGTGTGTGTGTGTGTGTGTGTGTGTCTCATTAGGCTGTGAGAGGTTGGAGCTGCAGCAGGCCGTCTACTCTCACCACAGCCTTTGATGGGGTTCAATCAGCGCCACATGAGACGGAGGAGAGATGAAGTGGAGAATGGAGGGAAAAGATGTGGGATGAAAAGTAGGAGCGATATATATATATATATAAGGGAATATATGGAAGGGGGACTCTGGGAGTGGGCAGAATCGTTTTAATGCATGATGATGAAATTCAGGACATCAGGATCTCTTGCTTGGTCTGTTCTCACTTTTTACGGTCCATTTCTTGATAATTATAGTTATTATATTATTTACATTTAATTTTTGTTTTCTTAAATTAATTTGAGTAATTTATGATATTATTATTATTTTTTTTTTCCTAGACTATTCCATCTGCCTTTGTTATAGAAGGTCATGTTTAGGAAAAAAGTTTCTGAATAGAACCCTATGGGTTTTTGACTCAATTTGAAAGAGCCCTTTATGCCAAAAAAAGTTGTATATTAGGAGAAATTGGCTGCATAATACCAAAGTCCCTTTAAGACAAGTCATTTCACTCGGCGGCCATCTTGTAAACGCCTCGCGGACATGCAAATGCAGCTTCTGTCTCTTTAAATGGGGATACATCAAATTCTCCAAAGCTGTTCGCCAAGCTTTTGATTAAATTTCATATTTGAAATCAGCAATGAAATCTGACAACAACTGTCTCATATTTTTTGTTTCTTAACGCTTAAATCATGACAAAAAAAAACAAAACAAAAAACAACAGCATTTCAAGTTAATGCGCATGCGCAATGTCCGACTGTTTCTATAGGAACCAGAGCTTCTAACGGCTGCTGCAGTGACACTATCAATCGGCGATTGGCTCTTATTTAGAAGGCGGGACTTATTCCGCCATTTTGCGCGTTGCACTTTCTCCCATTCATAATAATTCGAGTGCACCATCTTTCTTTTATACAAAGTCTTTGGTAATACTTTTATGTTTAAGAGGTTATTTACATTTTTTCTAGTGGTAAAGCATGTGTACGAGCGTAACATTTCATTGCAATTAAAAATGAATTAAAACTAAATAGAATAAAACAAAATCCATAAAATGATCCCATGATGGAACCCCTAAAGGGTTCTATATATGAAGCAGCTGACGGAACTCTTTAAACTTCTAAATAGAAACT
Organism: Hypophthalmichthys nobilis; assembly: GCA_037950665.1. Classification (NCBI taxonomy): domain Eukaryota; kingdom Metazoa; phylum Chordata; class Actinopteri; order Cypriniformes; family Xenocyprididae; genus Hypophthalmichthys; species Hypophthalmichthys nobilis. The sequence goes on from CM075471.1 coordinate 381,300, forward strand.
TTTCTTATCCTGATAAGTACCAATATTGCAAATATTCCATGTAGACTGAGCTCATAAAACATGATTTTACAATAAATGCTAGTTTTAGTTTCAGTACAGCATTGCAGGCCAAACAGTCACATGTACAAATCCACCATCTGATTATTCAGAAGCTCTGTTTTGTAAATGTGATAATTATATGCTACTAAAATCCCCTCGCACAAAGGAAACGCATCATCTTGTTTGAACACCGAGTCACGCCCTGTGCATCCGCAAGTAACTCATATTCAATAAGTTCACCTGACTGCACAACTTCATTAGTGACAATTTAATGGCGAGCCATCCTGTGTCGTCTTGTCATCTGCACTCGTGTATGCGTGCGTACGTACATGTGTGAGTCTTTTCGCCACCGTTGTACAGATGTGACCGCAGTGAACCGTGCTCCCCCATTTTTCCACAACAAAGACCAATTAAACAGCGCTGCCTCGCAGCCGACCGCCAGCCGCACTTCCACAAACACGAAGAGCAGTTTAAAACCAGAGCTGGAGCGAGGGGCCTCCGCTGATTCAAACCAGCCCCTCCGGCTCGGCCAAAACTGCCTGCCTTACTCTTTAAATTAGTCCCATATTATGTCTGATTGTTTAGGAAGCACTTACAAACTTACTAAAGAGCAGTTAGCTCAAAAAATCTATCAAATAATTACAGGTCACTGGAAGAATACTGTTTAAGCCTGCTGTGAGTGAGCGGCTCTCTTAGAGCTGGAAACATGGATGAATAAAGATAATGTTTAGTGCGACTTCAATAACACAAGCTGGATTTTCACATTTTTCAGACTCCAGTGTGGTGTTTGTTGAAATTTAAATATAAAAACAAGTGTCAGAAACGTAAAAAGGGTGGCACTTATATTTAAATAAAATTTACTAACAATATTACAGGTTACTTGGTGTTTCTGTGCGGTTGCAAATGTGTTCTGTATGTTGTTTTGAGGGTTTCTGGGTGATTGCTGCAGATATGTGATTTTAATAATGTTGCTACTCAGTTGCAGCAGTGGTTGCTAAGGTGTTGCTAGGGTGTTCTGTTGTTAGTATGGCATTGCTATGTTAAGGTGCTCTTTTTACTGTACTCAAAAGAGCCCACAATGTGAAATAATCCAAGCAGTCGAGCTACAGGTGTTTGTTTTGACCAACAGAGGGCGCTGCTCGTTATAACAGCTTCAAGTCGTGTTATCGTTCGTCTTCCTTCTACTCACCTGCTAGCTTTTTCAGTGAAAACTAGACCAGTGAAAGACCGCAGTGAGTATCAACATCGTGTCATTATCAGCTTCAAAGTAAGGCACATAAAAACACACACAAATACATAAACTCGCTAATATATCTAACTGTACGCAAATTATATTTAACACTGTGATTGGCTGTTTGCGTTCAGGAAGAAAAAAGCGCGCGCAGGCGTCGTCTCGCTGTTTTTAGCGTCTTGCCATGAATCAGACTGTGATGACGCGTCTTAACGGTCATCAATATCGTAAATCGTAAAAAGTTTTTCGTATTTTCTTTTTTTTAAAATGTATGTACATTTATAACACTATATTTAGTATTATATTACCTTTTTTCCTCTTTTTGAAAGTTGTGAAAACATCTATTTGCGCAAATGGAAACACAAAAAAATATATTTAAAGGTGCAGTATGTAGGATTTCTGTCCGCTAGAGGCCTATTCAAAACAAAGACGTAGCTTGATGACGCTAAGTTTGCGCTCTTCCGGTCATGAGTACGAGGTAATGCAGCTCTGTTTATCATATTAGATACATTTGAGTGTGTTGAAAATGATGCTGTGAGACTCTTGTTTGAGACACACTGCAGTAAGATAGATCGATTTTAGAATATCATATTAAATGCTGGATGGCTTGTGTTGATAAATGGCATGCAATTAATTTTAAAACGTATTGTATGATGGAGAAAATTCTGTATTACTGTTACTAAAAATAAAGCTGCATCTGATTATGCTATGTTAGCTACTTCACAGAAGAGTGTTTTTCTCTGAGGCATGGTAAAGCATGGTACTCGCAAAAAATCAAGAAAATTATATTTAAACAATAAGACTAAACGTGTTGAGCTATATAACAATAATTAGTTTTCTGTTTATAAATATATCAAAACAGTTGTTCCCTTGTCTATTAAAACGTGTAATATATTAAAGCGTCTTTGGTGTTTCCATGGTTTCTACAAAATAAAACCGGAAACCGAGGGTAACGCGGGTATGACGCCATTGACAGGCGACTCCTCACACGTCCCGGAGCAATTTTCTCACGATTTACAAATAGTTGGGATATTGTAAGAACTCAAGTGAACAAAATATATAACACTGGCCTAGTGGTTTTTGGATATTTTACTGCAAAAATCTTACATATTGCACCTTTAATGAAGTCTCTCATTCACCGCTATAAAATGTTCCCAACTATGACGACTTCCGCTTCTGAGAAACCTGGAAATGTGAAAAAAGAAGCCAATTTCCGCCACATAATAAAAAAATAAATAAAAAAACGTGCTTTGGTAAATTTTCATCGCAACATAAAAAGTTTAAATTATGACCATGCTAAGTCATAATTATGATAAAAAGTCGAAATTACCAAATACTAAGACTTGACATCATCAATTTCTTTTTTGTCATAATTATGATTTACAAAAAAATGATTTTTTTCTAATGTTAAATGAATGTATAGTGTGTAACTTAATTGAGTCATGCAGACACAGCGTGGTAAATATGGGAAAGTCAAGTAGCTCATGAATACTGATGAATAAATGAACATTTGAACTATTAGAAATGTAAGGTCTGCTAGGAGAAAACGTAGCTAATGTTTATGAAAATATATTACACAGATTCCAGTTATGAATGTGAGAGTAACACTTTAAAATAACCTGACAATAACAAACATTTAGGCTATATAATGTTTAAAAGATTAGGCTATTCAAATAAATTCAAATGTTTAAAGATTAGTAATGTTTGATTAATAGTTTCATCATGCATATGCATATTCTAAAGTTTACTACTATTAAACTATGTAATTTCTGTTACTGGCTAATAAGAGCTATTAAAAAGTGTTATGAGATGATCAGGAAAAAGTTCAGCTATGTCATGTTTCTGAATTCTGTAGTAATTCTTCATAAATTTTTCCAGTGCCTGCTTGTGCTTTTGTTGTATTGTGAAATGTGAACCTTACGGTCTGAAACTAAACTTTGTCTGAGCGCTTAAAACATGATATACCATAGTTGATCACATGTCTAAATAAAGGTGACTTTGTGGTAATGAAAATTTTGGGGGAAGAATCAGATGTGCACATTCAGCCTCCTGATAAGACTGCATGCGTGTGTTTTGCGCATTACAGGTGGATGGTGTCCGTTTCTGGCAGCTCCAGTAGGGGGCGTCGTTCACCAAGCAGGCCCGTGTAACGTGGCGTGGGTAGCTCGCGGTGGTTTTGGTCAGGCAGACTGGAGCCCTTGGGCGCTGGCATGCAGCGCAGCATTCGGGAGGGGCCCCCTCAAAAACCATCTCCTCAGGGGCCACACCCACCGCGCTCGCTCTCTGTGGGGGACGGCGTGTTACTTCAGGCCAGGCCTCCGGATTTAGAGCGGCTCCGAGACCGCTCGCCTCAGCCAGTGGAAGTGAAAGCATTCGGCTTTATTTTGGAGCCCAGACTGCGTGGCGTTCGCTCGCTCCGAGCATCCGCGTGTAGATCACATGCACATCTGGGAAAGTCTGTTTACAATCACTTCCTCCATTCAAGTCTGAGACCAGAAACTCAAACTGTCCTTGACCTAAACATCAAATGTCAGTTTTTTGATGGTGGTCTTGACATTTATAGCACTCCTGAGTATGAGTGAGAAAGAATGGCCATACGGTGAGGAGGTGGAAACGGTGTTTTCTTTAGTGATGGCTATATTTCACCACCATCACTGCTTTAGCTGCAGGGTGTGGGTGCAGCGCTGGGTGGTCCGAGCTCTCCTTCAGCGTATGGTGTGGGTTTCTGACCTGCCGTGTTTTGTTTTGGTGTTTAAAGGAAGGGCTCTTTTTAGGTAAAATGTGCTTATTTTTACTGGGACCGCTCGCTTGTGCTCTTTCTATATGGCTTAATCTCATGAAAATGTGCAGGTTGCCCCCCAAAAATAAGTACAATGTATTTTAGGTACAATTATGTTTGTTTGTTTTTTTTTGCAGAATTTTCATCTATTAATCACTTTTTATTGCCAATGTGTGAACAGCTTGTAAGGAAACATAAACACGAGACCTTTACGACTTCCTAGCTTGCCTATGAAAGCCCGTTGCTGGAAAGGATGTTTTGAAAAAACAAAAAGACGCTCCCGAGAGCCTCATGTTCTGTGACACATGAAATTAATGCTTATACAGTGTTCAGGATAAAGTTGTGCTGTAATGTCAATGTGTCATGCAAGGAAAAGGGATTAATTCAAACTATAGCCAGATCTATATTAGTCTGAAATATGCTTTATAATCAAACTGTCATAACAGTGTAATTTTAATGACCTCATCTGTCGACATGATGCAAACACATCCCCATCGCTCTGATCAGATGCTGCTGTTTTCTCACCGCTGTCATTTTTGTTGTTTATTTGTTGTATAGAGGAAAACACTCAGCACATATAAACATATTCATCTAAACTTCGCTCTCAGCAGCTTTTTTCATTGCCCGGGAAATGAAGGACGTATTTGAAGGAGCCTTTGAATTGGGACAGCTTTCGACACAGTCGGCCTTCGAATGCGACCTTTTAAGGATATCACGGTATCGAATCACGTTCAGTCTCTTTTGCGTTACGTGTGCATGAGTAGTTACATGGCTGCAGTTCACTTAATGGCCACCGGTGTCGCTAATAAAGAGGGTTTCTGAATTCTACATGTAGCCGCTTTAAGCACGTTAAATCATTTTCCCTCCAAATTCTCGTTGTTGTAATGCAGACCTTTTATTTGTAATTCTCAATTTTGATTTCACATTACTGTGACTTTTTATTCATATTAGTTTGAAGGCAGTACTGCAAATACTATAAAATGGTTTATAAATACTTTACAATATGAATTTTCACTCTTAAAAATAAATGTTCCAAAAGGGTGTTTCGCAGCGATGCCACAGAAGAACCGTTTTGATCAGTTCTTAAAATAACCATTTTTTTTCTCCTAAAAAACATTGTAATAATCTAAAGAAATATCTAAATGCACACCTTAAGAAAAATGTGAAATGTATGAGGTGGCGAGGGCCTTTTACCCCACAGACAGTAATACTTGTTCAAAACAATCACTTTAGCAAAGTTTGTACTATTTTCTGTTTATTCTGATGAGTAAAATAATCAATTTTTGTTCAATAAATATACTGTCATTAAAATATGTAAATATAAAAATACAGAAACAAAAATATTTTAAGTAAAGATTCTGAAAGCATTGAAGGAGATCCCGCAATAATTTAATATAGATTTAAATAAATGATATTTGATTATATGATATGATTAATATCATATTTTTAAATATGATTGTTTCATTATAAATATAGTGATTATCTCTAAGGCAAACACCCAACTTCATATATAATATTTCCCGTCTGAATCTAACTATGTCATGTCAACAAATGGAAAAGCTGTTTATTATGATGTTAATTATTGTGCCTTTCGCCAGACAGCAGGGGCGCTGTTTACCCCAAACACCATACACTGTAAAAAAGAATTGTTGGTTTAATTTAAAAAAGTAAGTTACCTTGTTGCCGTTGAAATTAAAAATTTGAGTTAATACAATGAAGCTGATTGGTTTAATCAACAGAAACTCAAATTATTATGTTATCTGAACCACATTAATTATTAAAGTTGGTTTGACAAAAGAAAAATTGTTGTGATAATTCATGAAATTTTTTTTTTTTATAGTGTACTATAGTAGTTATTGAAAAACTATTGCTTTAATTACCTTGAACAAAACTGAAAATCATTAACAAGACCTTTGTCCCAAAATATATTCAATAATTTTAGTGACATAAATCGACAGCATTTTTAAAATCATCAAATATTAGAACAGAATCAACTTTGCGCTGCTTCCTGCGATCGCGTCAAGGATCGGCCAAATCTCCACGTGTACCTTGAAAAGTGGATGTTTTGGAAAGTGCTGCTGCAAGTTCTTGTGCCATCTAGAGGTTTAGAGGAAAATAAAATCAAATGCTCCTTTTACCTCGGTGTGCCTTTAAGCCCCGTTGTACCCTACTGTTTGTGCAATGTTTAAGTTTCTTCATGGAACCATTAATGCCAATAAAGAACATTTAGAGTAATAAGAATTAGTCTTTTTTGCATTATGGCTATGAACATTTGGGGGGAAATGTGCTTAATTCTAATGAAAGAGTCACAATACATATTTATTTTAATGCAAAATAAAATTTCTGATTTCTTTTTGATTTTGGGTTGAAATGTGACCTGGACATTTCTTGACCGGTTTCACTCATATTCTCGTCTTTATCTTAAACTTCCTCCATTCATGCAATGCGTATCTTCAGAATTTTTGTTTTTAAACTACTTGATTGGTTCTGTGTTTTGAGCCCGTTGCATGAGTGATGTTAAACTCTGTTAAACTGATGATTTGTGGAGGACACTTGTGGTGAAGCTCATGGGGGCGGACAGCAGCGCTAGTGGTAGATCGGTGCCATGTTTAGTATAGTCTAGAGTGCTGAGTAACCAGCAATTCATAAAATTGCCCTCTTTGTTATGATCATACTGGCTCCTTCAGGCCCCACACAGTTTGACATCCAATTCATGAGTATTTTACTGTCTTCAGTTAATGACCTGCACAACCAGAGCTGTTTTTTTTATTGCAGAAAGGTCTGTTGTAGATGATATTAAGCTTTTTTCTTTTTTATCCCATCTTTCTCACTTGTTTTTCCATAGAAATTCTTGTGTTTCTGTGACCACACGGTCTGGAAAAAGCCATCTCGCTGTGAGGCGAGTTTGTCCCTGACCCTGTATCTCCCTCTTACCACATTTCCATCTCAAAGCCACTCACACACGTCTAATCATTTCACTTTTTCCTTGCGTGGCAGCGTTATTAAGAAGTTTAATTTGCTGAGGGCCCAGGCTCAGAGAGGAATTCAGGGAGAATTATTCCATTGATTCACATTTAACCACACCGAAATCCTTGGTACTCTGATACGGAGTCTAATGATGAAAGCATATAGACCTTAAAACCCCAAACTTCAAAACTGTTCCAAAATGAGTCGTGCATACACTAAAAGACCTTATAATATCTATAAACTGGCCAAAAATGCTGATATTTCATCTAATGGTGCAGGCTTCAGTCACAATGACTGTAAATTAATGTAAAAAGGAATGGAGCTCCAACTGTGAAAGGTTTGATTTAATATGATGTTTATGAAATCAAATCGCTTGAGTTAGCTTAGTCACCATTTCATTTAAATTGCAATTAACATGTTGCAAAATCAAAAGTTCTATTAACTTAATCTTGGAGTTTGTTAACTTAAAAAAACTGTGGCAAATGATTACATCAAATTTTTTGAGTTCTGCCTACTTATTAGGGATTAAGTGTGAGTCACAAACCATAAATTGGGATATCACATAAAAAAACGCTCTATGGAAACGCCAAGATGCGCATTCTGAAGCAGAACCAGTGTAGAACCACAGATTTACATCATATTGATGTAAATTATTAGGAAAAACCACTTTATGACTCCCAAACGCCCTTCATTAACACAATAATCTACTGTGCTTTTAACAACTCATTACCTCGCCCAGAGAGGAAGACTTTTCAATGTAAAATACAAAAATAGAAAAGATAAAAAACACAAAATGTTTTCCTTCAGTTTCCCTGTAAATCTCTAATTATAGATTCCTGTCTTGCCACTTTGAAGGAAGCTGTTAGTGGGGATAAAGCGTTTACAGCTCTTCAGAGTGATAAAGGATATCCCAATAAACTATATCCACTGCTCCACCTCTCCTTTCAATTTCAGCCTGTTCAGGGTGTGGGATTTCTGATCCTCAAAGGGAAATAGGAAAGCTATTAGTCCAAATGGGGAAACCGCATGCAAATCGTTGGGAAGGCAGTTCCCTCAAACTGCGCTGAACGCTCAACATGTGGCACCGCGCTCCACAGTTTATATCTTTGCGTGTTCAGTAAGTTTTGCAAAGGCACACCCATTTTGAACCTTGATTTTTCACTCTGATGATCATGTAATGTTTGTGTCCTGTATGTACACAAATCAGATGTTTTTCTCCTAAAATTCCTTGGAAGAAATTAAAATAGACACAAATGAGAGAAAGTTTGAGTTTATATTGAGATTTTTGTTCAGTGCAGACTTCTGAGTTTGAGACTTTGATATCTCTTCTAAAACTCTAGAGGAGAAGAATGTGAGATTTTGCTTATAATTGCTTTGCGTGCATCATACATTATCACAGAAAATAAAAATGCCCAAGGCACATTTGTGTAAATGCTGTTCACTTTGATTAATGCAGCAAATTAAAAGACAAATCAAGCATTTTGAGGCTTTCGTGAGCTGCCACATTGCAAGTCTACATTTCTTCTTTGGTGAATCATTCTATTCTTCTAGCTGCATCACTGTTTTCAGTCACTCATGTCTTTGCATATGTTTCCGTTCATTTGAGAAGGAAAGTCATGAGATCAAATGAGCAGACGAGACTTGAGATAAATACATGGATGGATGTGTATTAGGCCATCCCAGCCATTTGCAGATACACATGCATTATTGTTTGGAAAATGGATATGATTCTTAGCTATAGATTCACCTCTCAACATTCACTCAAACTCCTCCAATTATAGTGTGCTGTATATCAGTTAAATGACTTGATGAGCATGTTTTTCTTTGTTGAACTATTTCATCAGTGTCATCATCAGTATTTTCCTAGGAAGAGACTGTGCATTTTAAATGCATATACCTGCTAAAAGTTTATTGTGTTATGAGTAATGAGCTTGTATTAAAAGCCACTGATTTCATACACTCTAAGAAATGCTGGGTTAAAAACAACCCAAGCTGGGTTGAAAATGGACAAATCCATCGAATGGGATGTTTTAACCCAGTGATTTGGATGTTTTAACCCAGCGATTTGGATGTTTTAACCCAGCGAATGGGATGTTTTAACCCAGCGAATGGGATGTTTTAACCCAGCGATTTGGATGTTTTAACCCAGCGATTTGGATGTTTTAACCCAGCGAATGGGATGTTTTAACCCAGCGATTTGGATGTTTTAACCCAGCGAATGGGATGTTTTAACCCAATGAATGGGTTGTTTTAACCCAGCGATTTGGATGTTTTAACCCAGTGATTTGGATGTTTTAACCCAGCGAATGGGTTGTTTCAACCCAGTGATTTGGATGTTTTAACCCAGCGAATGGGTTGTTTTAACCCAGCGATTTGGATGTTTTAACCCAGCGAATGGGATGTTTTAACCCAATGAATGGGTTGTTTTAACCCAGCGATTTGGATGTTTTAACCCAGTGATTTGGATGTTTTAACCCAGTGATTTGGATGTTTTAACCCAGCGAATGGGTTGTTTCAACCCAGTGATTTGGATGTTTTAACCCAGCGAATGGGTTGTTTTAACCCAGCGATTTGGATGTTTTAACCCAGCGATTTGGATGTTTTAACCCAGCGAATGGGATGTTTTAACCCAATGAATGGGTTGTTTTAACCCAGCGAATGGGTTGTTTCAACTCAGTGATTTGGATGTTTTAACCCAGCAAATGGGTTGTTTCAACCCAGTGATTTGGATGTTTTAACCCAGCGAATGGGTTGTTTTAACCCAGCGAATGGGGTGTTTCAACCCAGCGAATGGGTTGTTTCAACCCAGCGATTTGGATGTTTTAACCCAGCGAATGGGTTGTTTTAACCCAGCGAATGGGTTGTTTTAACCCAGCGAATGGGATGTTTTAACCCAGCGAATGGGTTGTTTCAACCCAGCGATTTGGATGTTTTAACCCAGCGAATGGGTTGTTTTAACCCAGTGATTTGGATGTTTTAACCCAGCGAATGGGTTGTTTTAACCCAGCGAATGGGATGTTTTAACCCAGCGATTTGGATGTTTTAACCCAGCGAATGGGTTGTTTTAACCCAGTGGTTGGGTTAAATGTTTGTCCAACCTGCTGGATAGTTTTATTTAATTCAACTATTGTTTAAAAAGATCCTATGTTGCTCGCTTAAAATTAACGCAAAGTATGTTGGAAATGAACATTTATTAATATGTTTAATGAATAATAATTAAACAATAAACATTAAATTTGCTTATTAATAAATGTTCACCTTTTGATTATTATTGTTTCCTCTAGTAATTATGTGTCTGATTTTTCATTTCCAACCTATTTTGGGTTCATTTTAAGCCAGACATATAGTCATTTTTAAACAATAATTGATTTAAATAAAACTGACCAGCAGGTTGGGCAAACATTTAACCCAATCGCTGGGTTTGTCCATTTTCAACCCAACTTGGGTTGTTTTTAACCCAGCATTTTTTAGTGTAGGTTCTAAATAGTTTTCCTATCTCCTCTCTCCTCATACCAGCAAACACGGGTGAGTTTACTGTCTTATTTACTACCACCAAAGTAGGACTGTGGATTAAGCTGCTAAGAGGTCCAAAAATGACCTAATCTACTGTTTAAATCTGCCAATAAATCACTGTGTGGTCTTTACTGCAGTGTTTCTGACAGCAACGTGATTCATGTCGTTAGAAATAACAGTGCCCCCTATGGCACCAATCTAATTAGCCAGTGCAGTTCAATACTATGATTGCAGAAATTAATGTGTTGCATGATTGTGTGTGTATCTGACTTTGTGCTCGGCGAGGTAGAGAGAGACACAGGGTCAGTTGAAGAGCAGACTGCTAAATATAGTCTGTGTGTTACTGTAAGGGCCAAACTCTCACAAACTACAAGCTTGCTCTGACCATGCCTTGTAATTGAGGGAGAAAATAAAGAATGAAATTACATGTTTATTTTTGAAAACAATTTTAATCTTCTCTCCCCTCATTTTGGAAAAAAGCAACACCCACAAGGACACTCAAAACCAAGATGGGCTGTCGGAAGGCTGTTCCAACTGTTTATTCACTTGATGGATGTCTGTAAGCCAGAGAAAAGACTCTTAACAGCTGACAGTGTCCGTGCAGCACATGTGCTCCGAAACTATAGGTGTTCTAGTATGGAGGAATTAGGGAAAAAAGCTAAATACTTCAGTTTAATTTGGTCAGACAGAGTAACACTTAAGTCGGTATAAAGAAAACAAACAGATCACCATTAGGCGTTAAATAAAACATCTTTGACTTTCATACATTTGATAAGTTTGTCCCCAAACACACAACTTGAAAGACATATTCTCCTTTTAAATGATTGTTTTTTAAAGGGTTTTTCTTCTTGACAATTTCTCAAATGTGTCATAATCGTGTCTGCATGAAATCAGGGTGTAATGATTATCTGAGAGATTGTTTTATTCTTTAAATTAACAGGGTAACAGTACGTATACTTTCTCTGCATCTCACGTGAGGTTCTGTGTGGAACCTTTAAAAAGGTTTTAAAAAGGAGAAATGATTGCATAGTACCTTCATGTTTAATGGCTTATTTCAATTTTTCTAGTGATTAAATGTGTGTTTATGAACTGTTTAATTCATAAAACAAAAAATGAATTAAAACAAAATTGATTAATTAAAACTAAATCCATAAAATGTTCCCATGATGTTCCCTAAAAGGTTCTTTATATGAATCTCCTGATGAACCTTTTCTTCTTCAGACTGTCAAACTGTGAAGAAGTTGAGAAAGACTGAAACACTGTATGATTCCCTTGATTTGATTTGATCATCATTCATTTTTATCACACTATTTGAAATGTATTAGTAGCATTCCATGGCATTTTTGTGAACAGATTATAGAATAGATCGTTGTACATAAAATGATTATTAACATGTGAAAACATTTCTTTCATGAAACTATAATGCTTATAACTTGGCTGCTCGAAGTGTGACATCTGTGTACGAAATAATAAATCTGAAAAGAAAAAAAAAACACTGTTTGTAAACTAACATGCTATAAGCCTGTTATTATATATATATATATGATGGGTTCAACTAGTTTACTGATTTTAGCACTGATTTTTTTCTAAAAAGTTTTAAATGGATAGTCGGTGAAATCTCATCACATGCTCATATTCACATAGTTTTAGAAAAATGAAACAATAAAAAACTACCATTTTTGATTATAAGCAGTGATGAAGTCCATTTGTCTTTTACTAAAAGAATGTTACTTTTCTCTTAGTTCAACATGTTATATACTTTTCTTTATCATATGAAAATATGAAGATTCAAGCACACATCACAACATTTGCATATAAAGTAATATTGCATATTGACATATTGCTTTCTTTTTCGCTCTCTTTTAAAATTTAAAAAGCATTGCTATATGCCTATATTAAAAAAAAAAAACATTGCCAAAGCAAATTAACTTTATACACACACAGTATATAGGCCTACATATAGTGTGTAGAAAAATATGATCAGTAAGTCATGAGAACATTATTTAGATTAATTTTACTCAACAAAATAAGCGATTTTCAACTTAAAACTTAATTTAAAGGTGGCAAGTGTTTTTTTTTTTTTTTTTTTTTTTAAACACAGCGTTCCGGAAATGAATGAACACAGTTGGAAAACCAACATGCAAAACCACTGATAAAGACAACAAGCATTTGTGCAATTTGTTGCTGATACATGTAGTGCTTGTGACAACTATTCCCAGTCTAATGTGTGGATGTGAATGTACATTGTAAATAAAATACAAAGGATTTTTGTAAAGTCAGGATATGTAAATAAGTAATAATGTGATAAGTAGGCCTAATTTCACCATCGAGCAGCGGTTGCTATAGCGACTTCTGATTAGCGAGATTTAACTTTTGATTTAACTTTTAACGTTTGAAAACTCTTTTGAAAAGTACACACACTTACTCTTTATTTAACAACAATAGGCTACATATTTTTAAAACCCCCAAACTTTTTATTTTAACTCTTTTTTTTTTTTTTTTTTTGAGGGGGATGGGGGGGTCCATGTGAATGGAAGCATATTTCCACTACGTAATAATAAATAAATAAATAAATAAATAAAATAATAACATTCGCTAGGTTAATATAATAATATATAGCCTATATAATAATACTTTTTATCCCACAATTCTTATTTTTTTCTCGGACTTTTTTCACAATTCTGAGAAAAAAAAAAAGAGAGAGAGAATTGCGAGATATAAACAAGCAATTTCGAGAGAAAAAATGTCAGAATTGCGAGTTTATATCTAATTAAGAGTGTCAAACCCCCCATAATGCGCAGTGTGAGTTGTCCATCTCTCTCTCTCTCTCTCTCTCTCTCTCTCCGAGCCTCCGGTCATCAGGAGGCGGGTCTCCCGGTATCCGGGTCTCCTCATAGAAGAGTCGCTGCTCGTACGGAGTTTATTTCAGTCAGACTCTCCCGGACCGCGAGCTTCTCCCTCCTGCTTTTGGACTGAACTTCACAGGACTGTTTCCTCCGGGATGGCCGCGTCGATTCTGGAGGTATGGAATACACATTCTGATCTGAGACCTGCGCGTGTTATCGGTCTGCTTTTAGCCTAGATCGGATTTCTAGTGAACTTCTACAGGCGCAGAACAAACGAGGGTGTTTGAACTGGCACTTTATTGATGTTTTGTTCAGATAAGGTGGCGTTATTGGTTGACATGTTTTGATTTAGGATACTCACTTAAAAGTTATTTGGATGATTTTAATAAGAAAGTAAAAGTAGATTGAACTATGTAATAATGTCTTAGTAAATGTAAAGAGAACAGTGAGATGAAGTCTCTGTCCACTCTTAAAAATAAACGTCCCAGAGAGAATCATTGAAGGTTTTGCATTCACTGAAGAAACTTTTTAAATTTTGTGTAATTCTGTAGTTGTTTTATGTTATGTTGTTTTAAAGAACACAGAAACCAGTACACTGAATGACAATAATGAACCCAACAGAGCAAAAACAAAATTGCTCAACTTAAGAACCATTGAGGAACCTTTATTGTGTAGTTTGTTGTAAGATAATCAATATAAGCCAGTCTGTAACCTAGACAGTGAATTATGAGAAAACTCTGAGACTAAGACATAAAACTCTTGCGGCGATGGTTTTGGATGCAGGCATCAAATTTAAGCTCCACGCGGTAATGGGGAGCAATTAACCTGGAAACGGGAGCAGAACTTGTGCCAAGATGAACCGCACACACTCAGCGGGAAATATCATCACACACACTGCGCCTTACTCATTAATTTATCATCACTTCCCAGCGGAAATGGGGTAGACCACTGCCATTCCAAATGAAGCCAAGTCCAAGCGTAGTCTGTAACTTTTAAGGTGACATTTTGACTTAACATCTTAAGTTTGGGTTGGAGTAATCCACTCAATCAACTCTTTAATATTTTTTTTAAAGATCGTGTAATCTTAAAAAACTTTAATCAGACCATGTATTTGTCAATGACGAGATATTTAAATCTGATTATGACTAAATTGCTTTCATAAAGTGTCACTTCTGAGCTATAGAAACTGTTCGAAGCCTCGAGATAAAGATATAGATTAGTGAACTGAGATTTGAGATTAAAACTGACACACAAACACACATTCGGGCTGCGTTCAAAACTGCATACTTCCATACATAGTAGGCAAAAAGCAGTAGGTGAACGAATAGTATATCTGAATCCTAAGTATACATAAAACAGTAGGCGAGAAATACCTAGGTGGCGAGATTCTGACTAATGTTGTGTCCGAATATGCCTACTTACCTAGTAGAAGAAAACAGTACGTGACAAGAGTAGCATGTTCATGCACTGACATCAAGCCTCAGTTTGAGAGTGTCTGTTTAGAAAATGGTCGAACATCTCTGATCTCTAAATCTTTGTTGAGTATTGTTTCTTTTTCATTCTTGTGCATCTGTTTAAATGATTGACAACATAATTGGAGTGTTCTAAACCAAACAATTGGTTATTCTTCTCAACAAAATCATATTGTTGAAAATCACTCGGCTGTTTTTCACAGACGGATGATCACTATGGAGATGTAAACATGTTAAACAGGAACTCCATGTGTGGTGACATTAATTATTGTGTTGTCAGTGGTGGTGCATATTTCTGTCTAGACTAATAGCGCAGGAATGATGATTGCGCAACGTCTTTTATTGAGAAGAGCATTGCAATGGCTACTTCTGAAATCCTGAAATCCTCTCATTCTCTTCTCAGGAGGAAACACGTTATGGATCCAGTCCCTTGGCTATGCTAACCGCCACCTGCAACAAATTCGGGAGCACCAGTCCAGTCCGAGACTCCGCCACACCTGGTAAAGCGGGAAGCACAGCACCGGTTAAGAAAGCCTACAGCATGACCTCTGAACTCCAGAGCCCTAAGAATGGACGAGGCAACGAGGGCGTCGCGGACACTTACAGCGGCTCCTTCAGCTCCGCCGGTGGCTTGCTCACCCCAACCGGCAGCCCTCCGCCTGCTCCCACGGGAGCGTACGGCTCCGACTACAACCCGTTCTCCACCTTCCAGACCTCGAGTGCCTCTCAGGACCCTTCGCTCTTGGGGACCAAAGCCACTGCGGACTGCCTGGCCAGCGTCAACACCTACTTGGACATGACGCACCCCTATGGCTCATGGTACAAGAGCATCCATTCCGGAATCACAGCCGCACCTGCGAACGCCACTTCTTCTTGGTGGGACGTCCACACCAACTCGAACTGGCTTAGCGCTGGGCAACCTCAACCCGACGGCCTCCAAGCGCCCTTGCAGCCGGTAGCTCCGCAAGCGTCCCTCAATCCCCAGATGCCGAGCTACACTCCCGATTTCACGCCTCTCAACCCAGCGCCGTACCCGTCCGTAGGCTTGAGTTCGTCCTCGCACTTGCTCCAGTCCTCACAGCACATGATCCCGCAGGACATGTACAAGCCCAAGCCCGTAACCACTTCTGGAATCCTGGACAATTCCATGGGGCTCAAACCAACCCGAGGCTCGGGCGGATACACGGGCGGCTCCTCCACCGGAAGGTCTTCTTGCGATTGCCCGAACTGCCAGGAGCTGGAAAGGCTCGGCGCGTCCGCCGCATCCCTGCGCAAGAAGCCCGTCCACAGCTGCCACATTCCCGGCTGCGGAAAGGTCTACGGCAAGGCCTCGCATCTGAAAGCTCACCTGCGTTGGCACACGGGCGAAAGACCCTTCGTCTGCAACTGGCTGTTCTGCGGGAAACGCTTCACTCGCTCCGACGAACTGGAGCGCCACGTCCGCACCCACACGCGAGAGAAGAAGTTCACGTGCCTCCTGTGCAATAAGCGCTTCACTCGTAGTGACCACCTCAGCAAACATCAGAAGACGCACACGGAAGCTAGCATGCAAGGGAAAGGGCCGGAAGAGGAAGCAGAGCCCAGAGGAGCCGAGGAGCCCACAGATTCCGGTAAAGTGGCTCCTGTGGGATCCGCCGGCGGCATGCAGGACCCTACCGTCGGTGGGGAAGAGAAGAGCAGCACGGGGAATGGTGTGGACAACAGCAGCGGGCTTCTGGAGATATAACCGCTGACGAGTGGAGCTACTGTTGCATTGGTGCTAAAGCTGCGTACAAAAATGATTTTACCAACTGTTTTTTAGGAACTAGTTGAATGTGCTCCACAGAGGGCCGTGTATCATGAACACATTTTCTAGACTGGCAGGTTTTGAAAGAAACACTCTGTACATTAATCGTTTCACACAAGAACTTCAGACATGTTGGTCTGGAGTGGCCTACATTTTTGGGGAGTATTTTTGAAGATTTTTATGTTTAAAAATGATTATTGAATTCATGTCTCTTTCTTTGTTTTAACTTTCAGGGGCGGCTGTTTTAGAAGCCCAACGTTCAGTAGATTGAGTCTGTTTCTGTTAGACATTTGGGCTTCTGATCGATGCACATTTCGTCCTTGTGATGGTGTTTTTATTTAATTAAAATGGATTTCTTTTATTTTTGTGTCTTGGAACACTTTCTTGAGGACTCATTACTTTGATAGGACGTAATCTTCAGTTTAGGAGGCAATCTGAACCATATTCTTCTGTGTCATTATTGGTCCTGTCGCGTATCATTGTTTTATTTAATTTCCTATTTACATCAAATCTAATTTATGTTTTAAATTATGAGCAGTTTGGAGACAATGTTGTGTTTCACTGGTTTTGCTGAATGGAGGTAGACCATGAAGCAAGTCATTTATGAATAAATTAAGTCTTCTCATTCATGTGATGGTTTTATTTATTTTTTTATTTTGACAGATCGATTTTAAGAAGTTCTTTTTGATTTCTTCTGAGTCTGAATCTTTTAACCAAACAGAATTTAAATCTTAAGAAAGACATTTATGTATGAAACGTCATCTTTTGATTGTGGAAATAAGATCAGTGAAATAGATTTCGATGAATTGATTATAGATAACTGACAACATATCATTTAGTTAAGCATTGAAACCACCACGTGTGGCTGTTTTGGAGAAACATTTGGAGGTTTTTGTATTATTAATATTTGTGTGAATTTCACAAAACATTTCAAGAACATCACTAGGTTCTGTTTCACCCTTAAATCAAAGGAAAGAAATAAGGATATAGCCTAATTTTATAACATTTTTCTCCATTATTTGTTATCAGTTAAGCACATTTTCCCTCAAATTATCATTGCTGTACAAATAATAAAATAAACAAATAATGTTATGGTAAAATCAATGGTAATGTGTTTATACATCATGGTCTTATCATTTGTCTGTACATTTATGTTCATTTACATTAAACATTTTAATTGTAAAGTATTTTTACTGCAATACAAAATACAAAACACTGTGTCACAGTCATGAGAATCATCCCTGAGAATAATCGAATGCAATGAGGAATTGTGGAGTTTAAAATGCAAAACATTTTTGTATTTCTTTTAATTTTGGGTTGAAGTATGGCTTGTTTTTGTGAGATTCAATGCATCTGTTTTTAATATGCTAAAAAAGACATCTAACCATCTGAAAGACGAAAAATCCTCATGCTGCGGATACAGTATGGAAATGTTCTCTGTTTGTGTAAAAATAATAATAATTGCAAGAAAACAACTTTATGTTCAGCCATGTCATGTTGTGAGGTTTGGCTTGAAAATGCTCTAGTATCACACCAGCATATTGAATCCAGAAACGCTGCATGTGGGATGTCATAAATCAAATGTATGAATGCTCAGAATAAGTTGACCACAAAGTGTGAGTAAAACCTTTTTTCTCCAACAATGAAGTGTCATTGCTTTGAATGTTTGGCCCGTGAGTAATGGTTTGCAGAAGGAACGAGTATAAAAATGCATAACTTTTCCTCATGCTCATATAATTTAAGTTAACATAAGTTTCTTTCGGTTCTTTCTCTTTGCTCCTGCTCTGTCAGTCGTGCTACCCTATGGCTCAACAAATGCTTTAATTAGTTTTTGCAGCACAAACAAAGCAGAGCTCTCAGTCGACACAAAGAGTCTCTCAGAAGGACACTCAAGGAAATTAAACCTCCCCCGCTGTCTGCGAGGACCAATTACCCCCAGCAGCCCCAGCACTGGACAATTACCCCCGCAGGACTGACCGCTCAAGCACTTATATAGTGAGAGGTTTTTATTTTTGCATTTATTTTATTTTATTACAGCACTTCAAATATCCCATTTTTATTCTTTACAAATTTATGCAATTGATTCAGCTCAGCAATAGGTGTATTTTTAGTTTTTATAAATCTTATATTTTTATGAAATTCAAGATTAAAGTTTGAAATTCTATCACTTATATGGTTAGAATGTTCAGCGTTCGGAATCTTAAGTGACAGGATGATGTCGTCAGCATGTTTGCATATGGAATTGCAATTTTATTTTATTTTATTTTAGAGGAGAGACTCCATCACTGGACTGATCACTGAAATAATTAAAGGGTTTAAAAGTGGGAGGTTTTATTTATTTATTTATTTTACCACAGTGCTCATGAGGCAGCATTTAAAATGTCTTTTTTTAATTTTTTACAAATTACTTAAATTAATTCATCTCAGCCATAAGCACACTATAAAAAGAATTGTTGGTTTAACTTAAAAAAGTAAAAAAAGTTCCTTAAAATTTTAAGTTCATTGAAATTAAAAATTTGAGTTAATACAATGAAGGCGATTGGTTTAATCAACAGAAACTCAAAATATTATGTTATCTGAACCACATTAATTATTTCAGTTGATTTGACAAATGAAAAAATGTTGTGATAACAAATCGTGAAAATATGTATGTCTAATGTTTATCTTTTCTTTTTAGTTTTTATGAACCTTACAATTTTATGAAATTCAAGATTAAAGTTTTAAAATTTCTCGCTTACATTGTTAGAATGTTCTCCGTTTGGAATCTTAAGTGACAGGATGACGTCAACATGTGTAATTATATATATATATATATTATATGTAGCAAAGATTTTGGAATAGAGCAATGGACTTTTCCTGTGTCTGAATTACAAACGAGATGCAACTTTGAAACGCTGCAGTACAAAAGCTGTGAATTCCGGAAGCATAACAGACGTGAAACACACATTATTATGATGCATCTCCCTTCATATAGTGCGCTCTCTTCTCATCCGACTCCTCTTTTACTTGGGATGTATGGTTCTAATTTACTGACTCTAATGAGCTGGAGTTGAGGTCAGTTGGTATAAAGCGTCCCGGGGCCGGCTCTGTCATCAGGGCCTGACATGTTTATGGTGGTCTGAAGTGGGCTTCGCGGTCGCGTCCGCAGCTTTAAAGACACGGGCGGAGGGTTGGGTGGGGTGTGCGTTCGTGGGTGGGGGTGCAGGAGGTTTATATGGGGGGTACAGGAGGGTCCGTGGCTTCTGACTCGGCCTCTACTATTATTTTTGAACTTTTATACTCCCCTGTGGTGGCGGTAACCTTGTTTTATTTTTATATCTTTATGTTGGAGGGGGGAAAAAAAGAAAGACGAGGATCTGCCTTGAGTGAAGCCATAAAAAGATAAATATACTCAGAGCCATGAGAGAAAAAGAGAGAAGCACAAACTCCTCCCGGTCACTGGATAAATACTAACTAGATTTTTACCATTTCTTGTGCATGACTTCTTGTGAGAGCTTGCCAGGGTGTTCTGAGGGCTTTTTAGGAGGATCCTAGCTGGTCAAGCACATGCGGAAGTATTGTTGTGTGCTGCTGCCTTTAACCATAAAAACATCACATTCATAAAACAGAATTCATTTGTACACACATTTCACAACATGTTCATGAACCTAATGAGAAAAAAAGTCCTTTCCGACAACTTAAAAATCAATGTGGACCCGCAACATAATATGAGCAAAGCCCTAAAGTATGAGCAATGACTTTAAATGGAGCGAAAGATTTAGTTGCATGCATTTGCAGAAGAAAGATTACCAGGATTAAACGATGAAGATTCTAAAGCGTTTGCCTTCTGTCTAATTGTGTTGTAGCTGATTAAAGCGGTGACAATGGCCCTTACACTAATCTACAGCCGAATACGGCCTTTATTTCCCCTCGTGACGCCCTCGGGAGCGGGAGAGGCCGATTTCCACAGGAAAGGGTCGCAGGTGTGCGCAGGTGAGCGCCTCATTGTTTTAGGGCTGCAGTGGAGGGGTGGTGCTGATGCCTCGGGCTCTACTGCATCCAACAATGGCCGCAAAACAAATGATGAAGAGAGAAAACCTGGTAACCTAAAACAAGAACCCAAGGTCAGGGAAGGTCAGATGGAAAACTGATTAAGAAAAAGGAAAGAGAGTATTCAGTTTGGCAACACAAATGAAGATTGATCATCATTAGCTCATTTAAATTAACTGCGTTGGCAGCGGGCTGGTGAATAGAAGCACTTATCTGGCCTTTCATGGCCGCCTTTATGGGCTCCAGTCTGTAACTGAGCTCGCTGCTGCCCTGAAATGTATCAAACGCACCACTAAATGGACCAATTCTGTTTATAGGAACTGTGGGCAGGCTGTGGCAGACTCCATGCCCCTGTAAAAAGATAATATGTTCCCTATTAAATGTCCCCTGGATGACAAATTGCTTCCAGAAAAAAAAAAAGAGAAAAGAAATGGAAGTTAGGGAAATGAGCTGTGACATTTCAAAATAGACATCCACTTTTAATTCCTTAAGTTTATAATTCTGTTTTATACTTCCTTGTTGTTTTACACTCATCTATGTCCTCGGTTATTCACTTGATGAACGTTTGACTTTATTCCATTCTTTTGCCTTTCATTCTTATAGTGAATTCACTGTCAAAACACTGCCTTTAAATTTTATTTTAACTTGACAACACATTTCTTGTTGAATTAACTCACCTTGAGAGTGGAGTTAACCTTTACAAGAGGTCAAAGTTATGTATCACTCTAAAAAAATGCTGGGTTAAAAACAATCCAAGTTGGATTGAAAATGGACAAACCCAGCGGTTGGGCTAAATATTTTCCCAACGTGCTGGTCAGTTTTATTTAACTCAACTATTGTTTAAAAATGACTAAATGGCTGGCTTAAAATGAACCCAAAAATATCTTGGAAATGAAAAATCAGACACATAATTACTAGAGGCAACAATAATAATCAAAAGGTGAACATTTATTAATAAGCAATTTAATAAATGTTTATTGTTTAATTATTATTCATTAAACTTTTTAATAAATGTTCATTTATTAAACATATTAATAAATGATAATTTCCAACACTTTGGTTTCATTTTAAGCAAGAAATACAGTAATTTTTAATAAAGTAAAGTTAAATAAAACTACCCAGCAGGATGGACAAACATTTAACCCATTTGCTGGGTTAAAACAACTCATTCACTGGGTGAAAACAACCCATTCGCTGGGTTAAAACATCCAATTTGCTGGGTTAAAACAACCCAATCACTGGGTGAAAACAACCCAATCACTGGGTTAAAACAACTAATTTGCTGGGTTAAAACATCCAATTCGCTGGGTTAAAACAGCCAATTTGCTGGGTTAAAACAACTCATTTGCTGGGTTAAAACATCCAATTCGCTGGGTTAAAACAACTCATTCGCTGGGTTAAAACATCCAATTTGCTGGGTTAAAACAACTCATTTGTTGGGTTAAAACATCCAATTTGCTGGGTTAAAACATCCAATTCGCTGGGTTAAAACATCCGAATCACTGGGTTAAAACAACCCAATCACTGGGTTTGTTCATTTTCAGCCCAACTTGGGTTGTTTTTAACTCAGCATTTTTTAGAGTGTATTTACATAAGTTGACTTATGACTTATGACAAGTGAAACCATGTCCAGGGAAAAATCGTTGTTATTTTAACTTTGAGTTGTTTAAACTTATGTGCAATAAAATATTAAGGTAAGATGACAAAAATGTTTGCCTTAATGATTGAGACATTAATTAATTTCTACTGCATATCTGTCAGAGAAACATATCAACTGAAAATTAAGAAGTGAGCAGAATATGCACATCAAATATAAAAGGTTGAATGTGTTCTAATCATAACAGACAATCCAAAGATGAAGTTAAGAAAGTAAAGTTAATTTTGTTGTTAGTTGCTGTATCAGAATGATATTAATATAAGTTGTTGTCTAACAGTTTTACAATTGCACAAGCAGTCTTTGATTGCAGCATTGGATTTGCTGAAAGCCTAAAGCACAACGCATTAGAAGAAAACTGTATAAACAAATGTTCAGAGAAATTAAAATTTGATAGGAAAATAGCTTTAAAGAGAGCCTCAGAGTGGGCGAGAGAGAGAGAGAGAGAAGTGGAAGGATGTTGAAGTGAGTGATTTGGGTTGGCAGGGTTCTGGTGGAGGAGTGTGGTGGTTCTGAAGTCCTCCAGAAAGAGGCGCCAGTGTGTCCGGCAGGGGCCCTGACCATGAGCCACTTCCCCCTCGTCTCCCCCCCGGAGTCACGGCCACAACGCCCCCCTAAACTCACCCGCTGGCAGGCCAAGGGCTGCTGCCACCGCACACTTCTTTAATATCCAGCAGAAATTGAAATATCTTTGTGGGTTAACACACAAACTCGCTCACACACAAGTGTGCGCCATCATGCACGCCGACGTATAACCTGATACACACATGATACACACACTCAGACGCAACCGTTTGGCATCATGCACACACAAGCATGTGGACTTTACATGCATTTACGCGCATTCACCACCAAAAATAAATATATAAACTGAAATCATCTCATTCTCTCATTTAATGCCAAGAGTGGTTAGAAAGACATTTTAACATGATGTTACAGCACGTAATGGGAGGATGAAAAATGCTCGACGCTGCACAAAGCAGTTTGGCTTCTAATAGCAAGACAGACTTTAAACAACGGCAACGCTTGACCTAGCGTGTGCCGCGTTACGCTGGTCGGAAGCCTTCCTCTTTGTGTTTATTTGAGTGTCGGCACAGCAAAAATATACGAGGATCTTCATTCAGTCTGTTAAACGGTTCTAGTTCAACAATCAAAACGCGAGGCGTAACGCTTCACAGAGCTGAAACACTGAGCACACATTCAGAGAAGCTTTTATTTTATACAGTAAGTTGACATTGTTTAAATTAGGCAAACAGTTACATAAAAGTGCAAAGAGTATAATAAAAACAAAACATTTAAAATAAAATAAACACTGCAGTCTCGTTTAAAGCTATTTATGAAACACAGACCATGTCATTGTATGTATGTGGAACGTGTGATTAATAGAACTGAATAAATCCAGGGTTTTCAAACATGGATCCATTGACCCCTGGAGGTCACTAGAGGTACATAAAAGAAGATACATTCATAAAAACAACTGTATATAGACATGAAAATATAAAAACATATCAATGATAAGTATTTCTGTTCAACCCAGTCTAAAATGATGTTTCATTTCCTCTTTAAGAAGATTTTTTTGTCTCCTGCATTTATGTCAAGATGCATACGGAGAGGCGACGTGTTGTTGAGGGACGTGCTGAAATTAACGCGCGGCTCGTCCTGCAGTTATTGTGAGCCCATAATGACGCTGATCATTACAGATGAGAATTCCCTTAAACAGCCTGGGTTTGGATCCGGAACGCTCCACTCCATCTCTAGAGCCACCAACCGCCGCTGCCGCCAAAAATAACACGGCAGCGCCACTCCAGCCCGCGCCTCACCACAGAGCGGCCCGCCGCAAGAGCCGGGATCAAAACACACACAAAAAAGGAAACACAGCATATTGGGGGAAGGAAAAAATTGTTCATATAACTTTACTCGACTTCTTATAAGATACACAGAATCTGCTGATGATTTTGGCTCCTGGTGAAGCCACAAAATCGAATCTACAGACGGGGCCAAGGCTGCAGAGAATGTGTGTGTGTGTGTGTGTGTGTGTTGTGAGCTCAATGGAGATTTGATGAAATAAATTGCCTGCAGTGGTGGTTCATAGTAAAGTCATTCAGCAATGGCAATTACATTAATAATTCAGGCGGCAGTGAACAGCTCATCAAATGCTCAGATTAAAGCTTGATAAATGAGATGGTAATGCTAGTGAAAGAATCATTTATACATGGAGACTCATGGAGCTCTATGCAAAGAAATTTTATCATTGTTGTAATGCTCATGTGCATGATCAAACACATTACGGTCACACTTTATTTCGATAGTCCACTTTTCATGTCAACTAACTCTCATTAGAGTATTAGTAGACTGTTAGGGTTAGTATAGAAGTTGACATGTAGTTGCAAAGTTACTTATAGTCAGTAGAATGTCAAAATAAAGTATTGGTAAATATTATGACGGTCTACTAATACTCTGATGACTGCTAGTTGACATGTAGTTGGAAAGTTAGTAGAATATCTGAAGTGGACTATTGAAATAGTGTTATAACTTCATATGGGATTCATTAGAGCTCACAAAAAATTGTAAAGAATTGTTTTAATTTTTTTATACAAGCAGGGTAGATTTTTATTTCTATTCGAGCACCACATTCTAGTGACATTAATGATCAACAATAAATAGTTGGTTTAGCAGCCATTTTATATGAAGGGAGGTCATGATGAAACACAATGCTGCCCCACTGAGGAGACATGAGAGCTGCACATAAACAGAGAGAAATAGAGAACGAAAGAAAAAACAAACTTTACTTTAAAACATAAATATACAAAATAATCAATAAAAAATAGTGCATTTTCTGAAGAAAATCTGCAGCCTCGTGCAAAAATGCCTTGCTATATTCTTGCTGAAGCTATGAGGGGCTTTTAGCGCGTTGCTGTGCGGTTGTTGGGGTGTTCTGATTGGGTTTGAGCGTTGCTATGCGGTCACTAGGGTGTTCTGATTGGGTTTTAGCGTTGCTATGCGGTTACTAGGGTGTTCTGGTCGCTCATTGGCGGTTGTTTACCTTATTAGTGAAAAGGGCCCAAAAGTTTCTACAGTATGACTTTTTTTAAATGTAAGTGAATGGGATTTTCCTACTTTTACCCATTTTTATCTCCCTCAAGGTGAAAGTTAAAAAGGATACTCAGGCTCAGGGGTTTGTTTAAATCACTAATTATGTTTAATGTAACGTGTAAGAGCTCAGCAAACTTCATTAGGGCTATTCACACATTAGGCTACGTTTGGTTTAGGTTCTAGAAAGAACTTTGCATCGACAAAATATAAAAAAACTGATTTAATAACATAGGAGAGAGAGTTTAGTAAACTATACAAAGCTTAGGTTGAATTTTTGTCTGTTAATGAGCAAATAATTATTTCTCCACTAGATGGAGCCATAGATATGTGTTTGGTAACCCATTTGGTTTATATGAAAAGTGATAGAAACAATAAATGTTAAATTAAATATTTCAATTAAATATAAATTATGTACATTTTATCCATTTTAGGATCAAATGATATTGGTAATAAAGATTAAAGGTTGTTAGTTGTGTGTGTGTGTGTATATATATATATATATATTTATATATATAGATAGATAGATAGATAGATAGATATAGATAGATATAGATATAGATATATATTTATTTTTTACAAAATTATGTACAAATCAAAGGACAGCAGTTTTCCTGTCTGTGTTGATTAAAACATAATATTGAATATTAGCTGAGTTTAGAGGCACGATATTCTGTTGTTCATGTACAAATTATCTAAATATATCCAGCATTCAACAGCCTTGTGGTATAAGTGACTATTTAAAATTATAAAGACATCTTTACACGGCTATTTAAAGGGATAGTTCACCCAAAAATGAAAATTCTGTCATCATTTTCTCACCCTCAAGTAGTCCCAAATTTAGCAAAATTTCTTTGTTCTGCTGAACACAAAAGAAGATATTTGGAAGAATGTCAGTAACCAAGCAGATCTCGCCTCCATTGACTACCATAGTATTCATTTTTCCTAATATGGTAAATGGGGGGCGAGATCTGTTTGGTTACTGACATTCTTCCAAATATCTTCTTTTGTGTTCAGCAGAACAAAGAAATTCTGCTGAATTTGGAACTACTTGAGGGTGAGAAAATGATGACAGAATTTTCATTTTTGGGTGAACTATCCCTTTTATGCCTGCTCAAAATTCTGTGTAAAGACATAATGCTGCATAAAACCCACCTCAGCTCACAGTACAGAGCCTACTATTAAAATTGCGATGTAGATGCATTTGTGCCACTTCTGAGCAGCATTAAACAGTCTTTGTAAAGACATAAAATTGTAACTTTAGATGCGCTTTTGTACCACCTTTACAGTGTAAAATTTTATTTAGGTATAAAATTATTGTTTTGATTTTAATGTGTGGTTCAGTGGAGGATTTGGCTTCATGAGTCACAGTCAACCAAATCAACAAAGCTGTATAATATTGTCTAAGCGTATAATATACAATAACTACAGTACAGAAAATAAATAAAAATATTAAAGATGCGAGAGGGAATAAAAGAAATTAAAAATGTGAGTGAATAAGTAAATCAATGAAATTAGTGTGTAATAAAACTATTATTATCGTTATCATTTTCGCCAACATTCAAACATTGATTTTCCACAGACTTGAATCTCCTCGCTTTGATCTCCTATTGGCTGTGTTCGTCCGCGCTGAGTCACGTCACTGCACAACGAACCGTTTAGCGTCTGTCTCCCTGCGCGTGACGTGACGCACTAGTTTCAGTGAACAGCCTAATTTATGTATGAATCGTTTGGACGCTGTGATTCTGAGGGAAAAGAGGAATAACGTTTGCGCAATTGCAGTGCTGGTTTAAAAACACGGATATAATTCTCGGTTTGAATTAGAAGCTCGTGTTTGAGGTCAGATCGCGTGCTGGTTTATCTAGTCATTAGTGAGTAAGTGAATGAATCTTCGATTTCAGCTCCAGCCCGAGGACATCACACGCTAACAAACATGTGTCTGTACTATAGTACATCGGTGTAAACGCGACAGTGTTGTGGAGATCAGGGCGGAATGGCACCGCGGTGGATCACGTTCATCGCTTTACTGTGGGGTGAGTCCAGCCTGCTCATGTTTAATGTCCATCTGCTCCAGTCAGTCCTCCAGTAACAATAATACTGTATTCCCATGTTTATGGAAATCGCATCATAACGCGCATTTTTGACATTCACCATGTTGGAACTAATATTAATGTTCCACGTAAATAATTTAGTACATGAATCTGGTAATTCAGTGGTATTTATATCAAAGTACCATGGTAAATATCATGTTGTCTACCATGTTATTCATTGAAGTACTTTAGAGTAGAATGTAAATACTATGGTAATCATTCAGAAGTATATCGAATGATTTTTGGTTATGTTTCATGATAATATGTATGTACACGTGCAGAAATTGTTTTTATACATGTATATTTACATTTGACAGATGCTTTTATCCGAAGTGACTTGCATTGAATTCATGTATATATCAGTTCATGCATTTCATGGGAATCGAACCCACAACCTTGGTGGGATACATTTTTTTAGGAAGCACTTTGATGTATGTATGTAAATACATTGTTTTATGATTATTCACTACCATATATATTAATGTACATTGGTATTTCCATCTGATACATTGTTTTTTTTTTTGTACAGGCTGATCATGTGTGCAGTTTAATTTCATTACAGATATTTGAGAAACTGAAACTTTGTGTTTAGATAATTTGTACCGATTGTCACAGGAGCTTGGTTTATACAGTGCTGTGATCTCTTCATTTCCACACAGCATAATAATGACATCATAATGTACGTATAAGCTGTGCAGGATTTCCACTGGCCTGCTGCTCCGGTTGTGCTTTAATTACGTGTCTGATCCGCTTAAAGCTTCTCTGGTCATTATTGAAGGGTGAGGGTGTGTGGTCACTTCCCGAAACTAGAAAACTAAAAAAACCCTTAGAGAAATTACCATAGTTTCCACCAAAATCCCATAGTTATAGTTATTGTCATAACAATAAATCAGAAATATATCTTTAAAATAAATGCTCTAAAGCTTATTGCTAAATTTAAATGCTCTTTCCTTTAAATAGTGTATGTAAATCAGTAACTATTGCCGTAGTAATAACGTGATGTCAATCGCTGTCATCTGCGTTCTGCCGAGACTAATGCTATGGTATTTTGGGATAAACTAGTTTACAGTGGTAAATCTTTGGAAGAAAAAACCTGTCAACACCTGTCTCGTTTTTCAGGTTGTGGTTAAACAGTACAGGTGACATCATTCTTAATGTCAACACTCAACCGCATTACAATAGCTTAGTTTATCTTGTTTGTATATCTGCGTGAGTCAGCTTATGTTAACTGTGGGAGAAGTTTTGCTTTGGATTCAGAAGTACCTTTTGCTGCCTAGTGCATGTCAAATCTAAAATTAGTTAAAAGTAATGATTTCAAATAAACAAATTATTTTAGTAAAAAAAAAAATAGTGCGAAAATGAGTGAAGAAATGTTTCAGATATAATTTAACCTTGTAAAGCTTGACATAAAATAATAGTTTGAAAAATCTAATATATAGAAAAATCTAAGCATGAGGACATTTGTACAATTAGACTTTTACTTTATAAAAGAGTCTAAACTATCAATCAGATGACAGAAGGACTGCAGGAGATTGTGTGCGACAGGTTTATCAGATCATGGTCATCGTTTAGAGGCATATGAAACAGTAGGTTGGTTAAAAGTGTCTGGTTTAGTTCCTTTAGCAGAATGAGGAGGTATGTAAATAACCCTCAGACAGTTCTGCATGAGGAAATAGATGAGTTCAGTTGTGACATCAGAGGTTGTAGACTGGCAGAATTAGATTACTGTTCGTTATTTAGACCCTTTTATTCAGAGACGCGTTGCATCACACACATACGGAGGGTGTGGGAACTAAACAGAGTGGGCATGAATAAACAATACTTACGCCCGGGCCTGAATATGGGGCGAGACCATGTTAGCTGAATATTAATGGGATGCACAGTAAATCAGTGAATATGTCTGTATCACCCAGTTGCATTTATTTTAAAGGGCACCTATAACGCCCCTTTCACAAGATGTAATATCAGTCTCTGGTGTCTCCAGAATGTGTCTGTGAAGTTTCAGCTCAAAATACCCCACAGATCATTTATTATAGCTTGTCAAATTTGCCCCTATTTGGGTGTGAGCAAAAACACACCGTTTTTGTGTGTCCCTTTAAATGCAAATGAGCTGCTGCTCCCGCCCCCTTTCCAGAAGAGGGCGGAGCTTTAACAGCTCAACAACAACAAAGCTGGAGAATCTCACGCAGCCAAAATGACGAAAGTTTTCAGCCTTACATTGTTCAAACCGGGAGTCGACACTGATGGAGAGACTCAGGAAGAAGTTACAACTTTTAGACGTGGATAAATTTATGTAGTTGCTGTGGAGTTGATTCAACTCATCCACTAGCATGTGCCGTCATGTTAATCTTTTGTGTTGAATTGACCCTCGTTTGTGAAGCAATCCGGCGTAAAATGACGGCATGACAACAACACTCTACTACAACAACTCTTCCTCTTCTCTAAAGCAGCCCAACATGGCCCCGCCCCCTTTGTTGTGTGTTCTCAGGGGCGGGGTTTATGTAAATTTTAGGGTTTGTGATGTCATCAACCCGGGAAGAAGCTCATTGTAGTCCCTACCAGCCATTTGTTGTAGTCCTTAAAGTGATTTCTGTAAAAGAAAATATCTCTCTTTGCATTGAACTTTGAGCGTCGTAACTTTGCAGATGTTGTTTATGATCAAACAGCAACATTACACACTAACTAAAGTTAAAAAAGTTCGGAAAACTGCTTTTTATCTATCCATCCCGGTGGTTAACATTCAAACTGTGAATGGCACACTTATTTACTTTGTCTCTGTTTCCTTTGGTTCTGTGTTAGAGTTCCAGTGCTGCGTGTGCCGTGAGGTCACTCTTCCCGCCGGTCCACTGTACCGGGTCGCCGGTTTCTCGCTGTCCCTGCCCTGCACCGTTTCGGGATACGAAGGCCCGCGGAGGCAGGACTTTGAGTGGTTCCTGTACCGGGAGGATGCTGGGACTCAGCACATCGGTGTGGTGTCCACGCGAGACACAGGGTTTCCGTACGCTCCGTTCCAGGGTCGCGTACAGGCGGGCGAGGTTCGGGTCGAGAGGGACTCGGGCGACAAAGCCAGACTGGTAATCCAAAGGCTCCGTCCAGATGATCAGGGCCGGTACGAGTGTTACACGCCCAGCACTGACTCACGCTTCCTGGGGAACTACAGTTCATCAGTGGTAGTCAAAGGTAGGTGGTGTATCAGAAAACAGATGGGTCGATGATGATGAAGAAGAATATTTAAATTAAATATTTTCAAATGCATGTGCTAAATTCTTAATCTGTAATGCTATAAAATATGTAGTAATATATATATAGAAAGTTTTATTTATATAGCACATTTAAACATAGCAGAGCTATCCTGAACAGAGTAAAGAAACATAAAATAAAAACAGTAAAGCCAAACAAAACAGACAATAAAACTGGACTATAATAATATTAAAGTCCAGGATGACACTAAGGTTCTTAACCTGGGAGGAACCTGAAGGGAAATGATTACCCAGCTCCTTAATGAGACTACTCCTTAATTTTGGTGGACCAAAAACAATTATTTCCGTTTTTCCTCATTAAGTTATTTGATAACCATTTCTTAATGTCCCAGATGCATTATAACGAAGGTTGAATGGAATCGCCAGCTTTCAACGGCAGGTACAGCTGTGTATCATTGCCATATCATTGAAATGAAACATTGTGCTTATTAATAATATCTCCCAGTGGACGCATGTATAAGTTAAAAAGAAGCGGACCCAAAATAGAGCCCTGAGGTACTTCATTAATAATAGGAGCAGAAGATGAAGAGAACTTACCCAACTCTACAGTAAAAAACCTGTCTTTAAGATACGAACTAAACCATCGTAAACATAATATCATAATATAATATTTACACCATATATAAGTAGTATTCATCTTGGTTTCATAAAGTTTCAAAACGGTAGTGCCGGATGCATGACATCCAATCACATTACCTCTTTTTTTTGAGGCTGCATCCACACATGTGCATATGATAGGAAAAGCGTTCAAATTTTTTGTTTCCAGACTTTTGACAGATACTGTTAAACACAAAATGTATTTAAATATATTAAGAAATATGTTTCTTATTTCTGCAGTGATTCCAGACACGCTGCTGATAACACACTCTCGCATTCTGAGCGGCCAGCCTGTTATCGAAGGCACGGAGCTTCAGCTGACATGCGCAGCGTCCGTCCAGTCAGTTCAGCACACTCACGTGTCCATCACATTCGGCATGCGGAGCAGCAGGGGGGCGGAGTCTCTGGGTCACAACCTGAGAGAAATCATCGCCATCGACCGCGAGCTGCGCGTGACTCCGGGCCACAGCGGCGGTTACGGAAAGAGATACAGAGATGGAGAGATCGCTCTGGAAAAGCGGAAAGGGGACGGAGGCAGGGATCTGTACGTGCTGAAGATGAGCGCTCTGGCACCGGAGGATTCTGGGTCATATTTCTGCGAGGCTGTGCAGTGGATCAGAGATCCGGATGGCCAGTGGGAACGCATCGCGCAGAGGACCATGGAGCTCGGGAATCTCACCGTTCAACCACTCGGTTAGAGACAAACTCTCGTATTTAATCTGTTAGTTTATGTAAAACAACAAACATGATTTGAGACGAAGTAGGATAAGAAGCATCAGATCTGCAGGCTTTGGCACAGGCGTCTGCTCTCGCTCATCTTAGCATGTAAACGTCTCATGACTACAAGCTGCTTTGGATGTTGCATAGTGAAGCAACTTGATCATAATAAATCTCTTGGGTTTACTTCCTGTTTTGGATATGTGTCAAAGTATTGGATATGTGCATTAGGCATCGCAGTGTAAATGCTGGATGATTTTGTCTCCTATAAAAAACCCTTCGTCAGTTTTAATGCATGTTGTTTTGTGTGCTTCTACTCACGGAAACTAAATTACGGTGCAGCATCGATGTTTATTGACCTGCGAAATAAGTGACAATTAGTAGGGCTGGGTATTGACACAAACTTCATACTGCCTGTGTAATTCTGTTTCCTCGTGCAGTGGACACGCTGACGGTGCGCTCGGCTCCAGACGGTGACGTCTCGCTGCAGCCCGGCGCTCCTCTCAGCCTCACCTGTCAGGTGTCCGGCGTGGGCACGTGGAACCGCTCGGCGCTGCTCGTCCAGTGGATGCGGCGCGGGCCGACGGGCGGTGTGGAGGTGGAGGTGGCGCGCGTGGGCCCCGACGGCGTGGTGGCCTGGGGCGATGATGTCAGCAGAGCGGGAGGCGGCAGTATGGAGAAGGAAGCCGAAGGGAGGTTCTCTCTGCGCCTGTTCTCCGTTCACCCCGCTGACGCCGGACTCTACCGGTGCGCCGTGAGCGTCTACGCCGGGAAACAAACGCCAGGACCGTCGAGTCCCGCAACGATCACTCAGAGATCAGAGTGGGTCACTGTGAGCCTGAAGACTGAAGGTGCGTGAGGAAGTGTTTAAATGTATGTTTTTTTACGTTTGTGAGTGAATTTATTACTGTTAATTATTTACTGCTATTTATTACTATTAATACATTTTATTTTTTATTATTATAATATTTGATATCTACTACTAATAAATAAATGACTAAAAAAATAAACTTTTAGACGTTAATTCATTTTTTTGAGTCATTTTGAACTTTTCACTTAAATAAGTTAAAATCGAGGTCAGTAAACATTTTTTAAGAAATTTAATACTTTTATGCATCAAGGACACATTAAATTGGTCAAAAGTGACAGTAAATATATTTAAAATGTTACAGAAGATTCTATCATCATATTAGAATGATTTCTGAAGGATCATGTGACACTGAAGACTGGAGTAATGATGCTGAAAATTCAGCTTTGATCACAGGAATAAATTACATTTTAAAATATATTCAAACAGAAAACAGTTATTTTAAATTGTAATAATATTTCACAATTTTCCAGTATTTAACTGTATTTTTAATCAAAATAAAAGCAGCCTTGGTGAGCAGAAGAGAGCCATCGATACATAATTTTAAAGAAAATGCAAAAATAAATTCTTCTAGTCTTTATTCATATGGTTTAGTGTGACTTATGACCCAAACTTATTTTCTTGAGCTTCATTTATTTATTCATATTTATATTTATGTGCCCGTTCAGATGTGCGTGTTTCTGCCACCATTGATCTACCTCGCCGGCCGCTCCTGAGGCGGGGCAGTACGGTCACTCTGCTCTGCAACATCTCTGTGGAAACTGCCGCTTCTTCACAAGTGGAAGTGCAGTGGCTTCAGAAGCCAGAGGAACCTGCGGGGAAAGACCTCACGTTTTCTGAGGACAGCAAAGGCCGACTCATAGCGACCCTGACCTACGACGGGCTCACGCGGATCTACAGCAACGGCAGCGATCTGAGCGTCGACCGCGTGTCTGCCGCCTGCTTCAGGTTAAGAATCTTCTCGGCCACTGAAGAGGATCAGGGACACTATCAGTGTCAGGCGGAGGTTTGGTCGCAGGATCCGCGCGGCGGATGGTACAATACAGGTGCGAGAGCAGAGTCAGTGACCGCACACCTGTACCTGTACGCACGAGGTGAGTCTGAATATATCAAATCTGTTTCTATACAGGAAAAACCCGTGTGACGGAATGCGCAGCGGTTGAACTGAAAGACTCATTGTTGAAATTTAATACATTTTTCTCCCCAGTTGCTGATCTGCTGCTCATTCCTCTCGTGGTCGGCGTGTCGTCGGCGCTGTTCGTGGGTGTGTTGATTATTGCGACGGTGACGTGCTGCTTCATGAAGAGACTGGCAAGACAGCGCTCTCACATCAGGAAGTAGGAAGTATGAAAGGGACTTTCATGGAAAACCAGTGAGAACAAAGACTTGATTGGAGCAAAGAAAAACGAGTTTTAAACAGGTACTTCGGCAGACTTGATGTAATGTGAACTCGCAATTGGAAACGGCATCATAACGATGCTGATGATGTAATGGATCGTCACGTTGTATTAATCCATGTGTGGATGTGGACACAAACGCATGTAGATTCACTTCAAGCTGTGACATTGTGATCTGCACTGTTTCTGTTCGCTTTGCTCAGAATGAAGGAAAAGACGTCACATGGTGGATATAAACCACTCTCTCTCCCACTAGAACCTGAATGCAGTTGTTTTGGAGAACTAGCAGAACCACTAATAGTAACCCCACAGACGTCCAGCACTGAAATCACTCACTGTTTTTACAGTGCTATAAAATGTGCTTATAATTCAGTGTCAGATAAACAGAATACATGTTCGTATAAAATACTTTTATGGCACTTTACGGCATGCCATAGTTTTTCACCTTTTCACTTTTTGTTTTCAAAAAGGTGTATGAAATACATACAGTTCCTGCCTAGTGCACGTTTGTTTCACCGTGACGTGTTTTTATAGTTAGTTCTGATAACGATTTTTTTTTTTTTTTTGTACATTGTTACTGGTGAATTTTACAAAATTAAGAAATGTCTGGGTCATATTTTACCTCCAAAATCTAAAGAAAAATAATTGTTTTCGGGGTTTTTTTTTTGCACAGTTTGCATGATATATCTGTGGAAATTTAACAAATATAAAACAACAAATTAAAACCAATTTACAACCTATATTCCAAATTTCTCTTTTCCATTTCTGAAATGCATCCAAGCATTTGTGATTTTTTTTTTTTTTTTAACACATTCAAACAAACAAACGAATAAATAAATTCAGTACAATTGCAGTGATTGTTGTACTAAAACCTATAATTGTACTTATTTAACAAAATATAAAATCATTTTGTAAATGTATTGGTATGTAAAATGTTGAAATAATGTGAAGAAAAACTTGATAATGTGTAGAAAATCTTTAAAAGAAAAAATATACTTTTTCCCCCTTTTCTGGGTGAAATAAGCCCCAGACAATTCTTGTCATTTTTGTGAAATTCACCTGAGTACAATAAACGAATGATCTCAGTGATCAGAACCACTGAGTAACAAGGGCCGAATAACCTTTGAGGAGTTCAGAGCGACAGTTTACCATGTTACCTAAAGGTACCAACAAAAATCAAATAACCACTTGGAGAATTTACTGAAACAAAACCACTTTACCTTAAAAATCACACAGAACTGAGAGGAGAGAAGCTCTGAAGCGAGACGGCTCTCCTCTCATGATGATGAATGAACTCTCTCGTGTAAACGCGACATGAGCTTTGAGCCGAGAGTTACTTGAAATGCCGTTCAGGCTGCCAGGATTTCCAACTGCACTTACAGGACCAAAGTGGGACAAGGACCAAACCTTGTACATTTGAAAATCATCCTAATGTTAAACCGTTGTTCTGCATTACTATAATTGTTCTGTTTTGTGCATCTGGGTCATTCTACAAAACGGGTGCCTTTTGTGTCCATCATTAACGTGTGAATAATGACTTCAGGAATGAAATAAAGTCTTGAAGTGTTTCCAGGCAAAAATACAGTGCTGTTCCATAAGTGAACTCGTCGTACAGTCTCCTCTTTAATCAATATCTTAGCTTTTTTTAGAAGATGATCTAAAAATTGTGTTTGTAATCTATTTTATATAGTAAAAATGGATGTTTTTAGAAACACTGACCCACTTACATGTTGTGCCTGTTTTAAAGGCATAGTTATATCCCTCCATTTATTAATTTAGCTTGAGAAATCAGTTTTTTTAAATCGAAATCACCCGTTTCATAGAATGACCCATTTGTTAAAATAGTGTTTGTTTTTTTGAAGGAATGGATGATTGTAGGACTGTTTTACTGATACTGTCTTCATTTTCTCCATGCATTCACCAAAATATGGGTTAGACAGTAGGTTAGATAGATGGACTAGAGATGTTCGTGGTTTTTGAGTCTCAGAATCATTCGGCTGATGTGATTTCTGCAGCTGGTCTCTCTGGGATTGTACTAATGTGAAAGCCACATTAACATCAGGGATTCTGTGTTTCTGTACTTATTTACAGTGTTCAGACGCTGAAATCTGATTTATCCTCTTATGCCACGTGACAAACGCTGAATGACAGAATATTCTCTGGATATTAATCCTCTTGTTTACGGTCCGAAACATCTCGTGTCATGCTGACTGTTTCAGACAGTAGCCATCTTGTTCGCTTTCCTCAGTTGTGCTGTTACATGATTTCAAAAATTACAGCATTTATGCCGTGATAAATTGTGCATGAAATGCTCAAGATTTGCGTTTTTGACCCCAATTGTGTGAATTTGGCTCAGAGTTGTAGGCTGGATTAAATGTTTTTAGCTAAATGATGATCATGCTGAAACACGTTTGTTGTCTTACCTTTTTATGTGCATTACATAATGTGCAGTAATGCGGTGCTCATGTTTGGTTTTGAAGCTGTAACACTGTTTTCTTGCACTGCATTTTGTGAGATTTTGTAGTCGGTGGTTTCATTGTCTGCTTCTATTTTGAGGTTCCTGAATAAAACATGCCCTGATAAGAGATGTCAGATTATTGTTTGGCACACAGTAATGAACCGGTAAGAAAGTTGCATGTGATCTAGTGCGTTTTGCACTCTTAAATTTGCATCGTATTCTAATGCGGTGGTGTGTGGTGACATCATCACCTTGGCAACCTCTCCACAGAAACTGCTAAAGTCAAACAGCGGGAACATATTGACCATTCGCACGTTCTAAACACCCTCTTTTAAATGAGCTTCTGAAATTGTCATGTCTCAAAAAACCCACATTCCTGAGGAACAAAGCACTTCTTCCTCCTTTAAATACATTTTTCAAAAAACATGCTTAATCTTGTTCCCTGTTCTGTCTTTTAGCTTCTGCAATACTCTGGTTTATTCTTGAAACTGCCCTTTTACTATCTCAAGTTTTATTTCTCGTGTGTGATTGTTCCTCATTTGTCAGTTGATTTGTATTAAAGCTTCCACTAAAAGACTAAATGTGTTCGGGGTGTAACAATATATCGTGTCAAAACAAAAATGTAACAGTATGTATCAGTTCAGGTCACATATTTGAACTTCCATGTTTATTGGGGGCACATATTGTATCTGTTGGCGTTCTTCTTCTTCCTCTCTGAAAGTCTATGGCAGCCCATAGAATCGCTTGCGGGAAAGTTATGAAGTTTGGCACACTGATGGAGCTCAGTCCCAACATTAACACCGATTTTGGAGTCTCTAAATCAATGCCTGTAGCGCCACCACCTGTCCAAAGTTTCACTCATGTTTATGCTAATAACTTTTGAACCATAAGGGTTAGAAACAAAATTCATTGGCACAAGATGATTCAACTTCACCCTGTGACGTTATTTTTTTTCATGAAAATTTTCCTGCCATTTAGTTCAGGTTGATTTGTCAAACCGTTTTAGACAAACGAATTTTACGTAGAGCTTGCAAAAATAGATGCAAGGTTTTATCTCCTCAACGCTTTATCGTATTCAGACCAAACTTGGTCCATGTCATCACAAGCATGACCTGAGGTTACATGCGGTGTTTCGGCGCAGCGCCACCTACTGGTCCGGAGATATGAAAAATGAATATTTTTGCTTTGTCCAATCATAAAAGTGGTCTTGTTAGATTCGTGGCGTCATGCCGAGTCGAATGATATCCAATTTTCCCATATCGGCCATTTTGAGTTTTGTCGCAAAATGCTGTATTTTACGAACGCATGAACGTATCATCACGAAACTCTGAATGGGTCATCGATGCCCTGAAGTTTCTACCTAGGACCAGTGCCACCTAGTGGTAAAATCAAATACTCAAATGCTTATAACTTTGGGTGTGGTCGACTTATTTTCACGGGAGTTTAACAACATACGCGAATATCTTCCAAACCATTAGTCCGATGGAGACCAAAGCACCATAGGAAAATCGGCCAAATGTCAAAATTTTGATAGTAAGTGGCAAAAAAAATGCACTCAGTCAGGTGTTCATACATATAAATGTCTATAACACCTAAATGAAATGAGATATTTTCACCAAATTTGACACGCTTATGTATGGGGGCACTCTGAGGACACACAAAAAGTGGTGGGACTGCGCCTCTTGGTGGCGCTATAATTGAACAAAATATGAAATTGGCTGTAACTACAGTACTATTGGTCTGATTGACTTCAAAATTGACATGCAGTGTCTTTGTCTCAGTTGCTATCATAGTCCATAATGACATTGTTGGTCTGCTACTAGCTTCCTTGTTTGCTTCTGTTGTGCTTGGGCCCCTTATTTGCTGCTGGCAGATATATTTAATTATGATTAGACATGGTAATGCAAGAAAGGCCAGACATTAATGTTTCTGCACATTAGATGCACGAACACTGACAGCCATAAAGGCTTAAAGTGCGGCCGGTTCAGCACGATTAATCTCTTTGTAGCCTCAGTAACATGCAATGTTACTAACATGCATTGTTAAAACTGACAATGAACAGTTGTTTTTATTAATTAACATTAACAAAGATTAATACATACTGTAATAAATGTATTGCTCATTGTTAGTTAATGCTTTAAGTAACAGTAACTAATAGACCTTATTGTAAAGTTTCCATATATATATATATATGATTTTACAGGTTTTGTATTTTCATAACACAGTATAAATTGAGGATATAAAATGAATTGCATTTACTGTTCCATAAGCTTAAAGTACTATGAATGTACAACTTTTTTTTATAATGTGCATTATTACATTCATTAAAATATAAACACTCATGAAGTTAAGAACATTCAATTAAAGTAAGCAACATTTACAGAGAGGCTGAAGTGCTTCATTAAGCATGTGAATGTCATTTCAAGTATGTTATGTAACACATTTCATAATGTGTCTCCAATAGCACAGTATGTCGTGCCTGATCCCCCACAAAGCACATGGTAATTAACAGAAGCAAGTATTGATGCTGCTGAAGAGGCTGATGTAGGTCACTGAGCGTTCAGATGTCCCTGCTAACTACACGTCCATGATCGTGGCGTCACCAGCTCCCAGAAGCCTGTCTGTTTTGAGAAAATGCAAACACTTGTTAAATATGATTTATGGCATTACTGTACTCTGAAGAGAGCAAACACAACATTTAACAACATGGAACCTTATAGTAAATCATTACCAATTATTATTTTTTTTTTTTTTACCAAACCCTTTTGACTTGCATTGAAAGTGATTTACTCAAAGTGACCCTGCAGTGCCACCAAGTGGATGTTGTTTCTTTTTTTTTTAATTACCATTTGTACAGTTCTATAGCGTTTTTTGCCACCTCTATTCTGCTATCTCTTATTTCATAACTTTATATAGCTTTTAAAATTCTTATGTTCTGCTTTATTTCTGAGCTGTTACCACATCGTACACCATCTGTCAGTGTGTTTTTCAGTTATCTTTGCTGCTCTTGTGACCTAATCCTGGACAGAACTTAATCGTCACAGTCAGTCGTGAGAGACATCTGCACTTTGAGCCTTCGTGATCAAACAGTGATCCATTAATCAAAGTGCAAGTGTTTTTATTGTGCGTTTGGGAACTTTGGCCGTGTGCAGCGCTTAAAGAGGACGGGGGAAACCTGCAGTGATACAGTGAAGTGGGTTCTGGTGTGTGGAAGCTTATTTCTGCCACAGAATAAAAAAATAAAAAAGGTAATTGCAATCTTTTTATCACAAAAAAAGTTACTTTATTTTTTGTATTCCATGGAGGAAACAAAACAAAACAAAAAAAAAACTATTACGAGAGAAAAAAAGTCAATTTTGATGCGTAAACTCTGTAAACCTAGGGGAAAAAAGTCGGAATTGTGAGATGTAAACTCGGGATTACAAGAAAAAAAGTCGTAATTGCAAAATGTTAACTCTGGATTACGAGGAAAAAAGTCTGAACTGCGAGATGTAAACAGGATTACGAGGAAAAAGTCGGAATTGCGAGATGTTAACTCGGGATTACGAGGAAAAAAAAGTGAATTGTGAGATGTAAACTCGGGATTACGAGAAAAAAAAGTCAGAATGTGAGATGTAAACTCGGGATTACGAGGAAAAAAAGTGAATTGTGAGATGTAAACTCGGGATTACGAGAAAAAAAAGTCAGAATTGCGAGATGTTAACTCGGGATTACGAGAAAAAAAAGTCAGAATTGCGAGATGTAAACTCGGGATTACGAGAAAAAAAAGTCAGAATTGCGAGATGTAAACTCGGGATTACGAGAAAAAAAAGTCAGAATTGCGAGATGTTAACTCGGGATTATAAGAAAAAAGTCGGAATTGCAAGATGTAAACTCGGGATTATGAGGAAAAAAAGTCGGAATTGCAAATTGTTAACTCGGGATTACGAGGAAAAAAAGTTGGAATTGCAAAATGTTAACTCGGGATTACAAGAAAAAAAGTTGGAATTGTGAGATGTTAACTCGGGATTATGAGGAAAAAAGTCAGAATTGTGAGAGAAAAAGCTGCAGTTATCATATTTATTTATTTATTTATTTTTAATACCGTGGCGGAAGCAAGCTTCTGTACTGTTCAGTTCTTACCCCAGTTCGCGGGCAGTGAATCTGCGCGTACCACTCCAGACAGTACAGACAGACATGGATACCCTGACCGATGAACAGACACATCCACAAGATGATGTTCCACACCGGACTCTTCCGTTTGTCGTTCATGGCGAAGTTGAACACCACTGGAAAGGTATAAAAAAAACATATACAAGCACTTCAGTCCTGCTCTGTAAACTCTGCATGACTATTTGTGAAAGTTTTAGAAATGCATTGACTGAGATTGCAATTTTCATAATTCAGTTTTGTATGTTCAGCAACAGGTTCTCTTGCTCTCTCACCACCAATACCCGCGAATGTACAGAACATCACTGGGTAGAAGAATCCGAAGCCCATGGTGAAGGCGTACTCATGAACTAGTGCAGAAACGGCAAAAACAGAGAGTGTGGCCACCGAGCGGAGTTTAGAGCCCGACAGCTGAGGGGTTCAGCAGAGATTCATGGTCAGAGTTATTAAAACACGACACGCATTTCAAAAGTGAGATTCAGGAGTCAGTTCTCACCCAGAGGAAGTCTCTGTAGCCGTAGTAATAAAGCCAGTCGTGGACGACGATGTTCCACGTGCGGTAATAATTGGCAAAGGAAGTCGAGTTCCACCAGTCCTGAAGAAACAGAGACGCGAGACACTGAAGAACTCGTCAACAACCTGAACACTCCCTGAACGTTTTAGAATGATTTTTCATTGTTCAAGTGAACTAATGTTAACAAATGGAACCTTATTGTGAAGCGTTTCCAACTTTTCTATAGGTTTATATGTAGAAAATATTAAATCGAAAATAGTTGAAAACTACTAGAGTTCACTTACTTTGTAAAACATCCGGTCAGCGAAACGCAGCATCTCAGCGAAAGCGTTGAGCCAACAGTGCAGAAATGCGTAGAAGCCCAACATTAATATGAGCATCCCTGAACACAAGATCACACGCACTGCCTGAGAAATTCAATGCGAAACAGTCATTTCTTAATATTAACTAATAGTCTGCACATCCCAGGTGACATCATCCGAAATGGAAAGTTGTTTCAGAGGTGAATTATTGCATTTTGATTAAAGTTAATAAATAGTTCGTACTGATGAATCGGGTCAAAAACATGTATTAAGAGAGAAATTCTCATTTTGCATGTGTGTGAAACTCTTGCAGAAGCGTTACACCGTACCTGGGAAGGCGGCGTGGAAGAGCGCCAGGATGAGCGTGCGTGTGCTGAACGGCTGGTTGCTCTTGTTCCTAAACACAGGGATGCACAAGCGCACCAGGATGAAGTACAGATAGAACAGACTGGCCAAGATCTGAGGAGACAGAGGAACACGAGAACGATGGATTCGTAAGGTGGGCGAATCTCATGAAACTAACACTGTTTTTAGAACCATTCAAGTATTTTGTATTGTGACAATTTTCACGACAGACACATTTCACTCCAAAAAAATAAAAATAAATATATATATATTTTATGTTAAATATACACTAAATATTAATTTTATTTTATATATTTATTTATTTATTTATATTAATATTTATTTATATATATATATATACACACTACCAGTCAAAAGTTTGGAAACATTACTGTTTTTAATGTTTTTGAACGAAGTCTCTTATGCTCATTAAGGCTGCATTTATTTCATAATAAATACAGAAAAAACAGTAATATTGTGAAATATTATTACAATTTAAAATTATGGTTTTCTATTTTAATATATTTTAAAATATAGTTTATTTCTGTGATCAAAGCTGAATTTTCAGCATCATTACTCCAGTCTTCAGTGTCACATGATCCTTCAGAAATCATTATATATCATATATATATATATATATATATATATATTTATTTATTTTTAATCAGACAATTAAACACCTGATAATACTGACAGATTGAGTATAAAACCATCTGCAGACCTTTTTTAATTTTATTTTTTATTTATTATATTTATTTATATTTTGGTCCTGACACCTAGTGTGGTGATTGGTTTAATTTATGTGTTAAATATATAAATATATTTTTTTAAATTGTCAAGTAAAGTTGTAAGTGCAGATCATGGTAGTATTTGTTGTATACTAAATTTAATTAGTGCTATTTAAAAAATATATGTTGTTGATTTTGACTGTTGACTGAAGGGGGAATGTGTGTAATTACCATGAAAATAATCTTACAATTCAAAACATTACTTTTTTACCTTTTTCTTTTCTTTGTGCAAAATACATTTTCTTGTTTTTGATTTAAATTTTTTTGGGTGAAATATGACCCAGGCATGTGTTAGTCAATCCCACCTTTAGAAAGTTCATGCCAACGTAGTTCCATCTGATGTACGGGTTTCTGAAAGGGAACAACAAACAGTGAGGATATTGATTTTTAAGTTTTTCACAATGTAATACAGCACAACAAGAGGTGTTTACCGCGGGTAGACCTCACGGTAGATCAGAGTCGGGCAAAACAGGAAGTACAGATAGCTGGAGAGGGACGGATATCGCAGCGATTCATCTGGGGAAAACAGACGTGAAGATCAGGGTTACAGCTGCGTATCAGCATTCAAACTTATGCAGTCAAAATCTGAAGACTGTCAGTATGTTTTCACAGCATTACCCTTCTGTGGTGTGTTTCTGAGGACGGCTGGTGTGGTTTCACGGATAAACGAGTAGCTCTTCATTAAAAATCTGATCTGTGGAGTAAAAGCAGATTTGCACACAGACATGAGAAAACAACATCTCTAGAGGACTGACGCTTGACCCGCTTCACGAACTACGGGTTCAGTTCTCTGTTAGTTGAAATGTATCTGCCCGGTTTTGTCCGTTAGGCCGCTGACCTCTTCCCTGACCTCTGACCCCCTATTTGAGCACATCTGTGTGTTACTGTTTTGATATGCATGAAATGCTGCCAATAATTTTGTGATTTATTTAATTTGGCAAAGGGCAGCAGACTTTGATTCCTGAACCCCACATGATCATTGGCACAAACCACTGGGCACTGCTTCGATTCTGGAACAATATTATTAAAACCCAGTATGTAATCTATTAATTTGTTAAACTTCTAACTTTACAGTATTTGATGTAATGACGTGCATGTATGTGTATATATATATATATATATATATATTATATAGCATATACATGTAATTTCATAATTAAAGTAGATCATTTAAATATATTTACAGTACCTGCTCTAATATGATGATGAATCGTGATGCGGGTGGCAGCTGATAATGCAGGACGACATACACTGGAAATATTCCCAGCATGCTCATCTGAGCAGCACACAGTACGAGCGCCGACCCCGCTGACACACACGTCCTCCAGCGGCTGCTGTGGTACAGTCCGGCCCAAACACGCAGAACGTGGTATGGCCCGAGCAGAGTGTAGCCGAACATGAGCGTCCAGGCCCAGATGACCGTATTCAACTGACCGAACGCGTAATAAAACAGATCAAAGTCCAGAACCAGCCTAAAATATACAAACACTCGCTGTCAGGCATATTTTAGTGTAATTGTCTGTTTTTGATGCTTCATTTATATACATGCACACACACACACACACACACCTGCCCTGGTCGATGTAGTCCACTGCTAAAGTGCTCATGACGAACAGGAATAGAGCAGCGATGAACATGTGGTAGATGGTCCTGATG
This sequence comes from Hypophthalmichthys nobilis, assembly GCA_037950665.1. Taxonomy (NCBI): domain Eukaryota; kingdom Metazoa; phylum Chordata; class Actinopteri; order Cypriniformes; family Xenocyprididae; genus Hypophthalmichthys; species Hypophthalmichthys nobilis. The sequence goes on from CM075471.1 coordinate 425,847, forward strand.
TGACTGATCTCAAATAACTCACTGGAGAGAGAAGAACAGTTGTCCTCAGGTCTTTTTTTTTTATTATTATTTTTGGTTAAAATATTAATAACAACAATAATAAATATAGCAGCAATTAAGGAGCCAAGCACAAAGAAGGCGCGATAAGTCACGCCACCCTGGCTGGGAAAGTCAGACCAACTGCAGCAACGAGCAATTAAAGACATTTTAAGATGATTGTAGGTAAAATGGCTGAAAAAGCATAAATACGATTACTAGTAACATTATTTAATTGTTTATCACGTTCGACCAATAGGTGGCGCTGTGTCCAAACTAATGTGGTGTGGTCACAGTAAGGTGTCAATGACGCACAAAAAGTTTGGTGTCAATATGACAAAGCATTGCAGAGATACAGCCTCACATTTGACCACAAGGTGGCGCTGTCTTGAAACTTTGAGTACAGCCTAGTGCTGATGGCACATACCGGGGTTTTCTAATGATACACCAATGCATTCGTAAAGTATAGCATTTTTTATCATAATACTGTATTGATGTTAGTGGCAATTTCATGTTTTGTTCAATTATAGCGCCACCAAGTGATGCAATCACGGCAATTTTTTTTTTTTTATGTGTCTTCAGCGTGAGCCCATACATAAGTGTCAAATTCGGTGAAAATATCTCAATTATAGACACTTAGATTAATGAGCACATAAAAAATGACCCATGTGCGACGAAAGTTGTTTAAACGTTAAATCACAACGTTGCACTAACCATAGGCAAAACCTAGCACGTTTGGTATTGTTGGACTCAGCAAGGATTCAGGAGTCTAAGGTGATGACTCCTATGAGTCATCAAAGTTAGGGTTAGCATGTACATATTTTTGTTTTCACCACTAGATGGCGCTGGTCCTAAACTTCTCAGGGTCCTTCAGGGCATCGTGCCGATGACATTTTACATGGCCGATATGGGAAAATTGGATATCATTCGACTCGGCATTACATCCTGAATATAACCAATTTTATGATTTTTGGGCAAACCGTTCAGAAGTTATAAGCAAAAATAAAAAAATGTCATATCTCCAGACCAGTAGGTGGTGCATGTAGCCTCAGGTCATGCTTGTGATGACATGTACCAAGTTTGGTCTGAATACGATAAAGTGTTGCGGAGATACAGCCTAACGTCCAGTTTGACAAATCTATACTGATAGTAGATAGGATTATATACATATAATGATGCAATAATAATAATAATAATAGGCCGAGTCTCTGGGTGGTTGCTAGGGTGTTGCTATGTGATTGATAAGGTGGTTGGATTGTTTCACCTCTTTTATCATCGATCGACTTCATAATCGGCACTAATAGTACTTACTCCAGCAGTGAGCATCTGGCTATAAACACCTTCCCCTGCTCCAGTTTGTGCCTAAAAAAATCAAAATATATGAGCAGAAACATTTTTTTCCAGAGCGTAACACCTTCTGCATGACAACTGATTAGCAGGATGTGACATCACAGCAGCTCTCACCTGTTGTTGGGTCCCGTCTCGTCCGTGTGTGTTTGTGTGTTTGTGGACAGAGACTGCATCGAGTCTGTGAGCGCTCGCTCCAGAACCTCATTCAGATGAGTCTGAACGTGTCTGATCACCGCCGCTTTCATCCTCTGCTCAGAAACAAACGTGATGGAGCAGTGTCACATGATCAGAACATCAGCTACAGCAATACCTGCTCCATTAAACCCTGCTGGAAGAACTCTAGTCAAGCTGGTCTTAGAGCTCAGACTGCGTCACTGAAAGGGTTGTGCTGGAGGAGACTTTACACAGTGCTCACCTCTTGCATTGTCATACATGCATAAATGTTGTGATGTCATTTCCACCAAGAGGTGCATCAGTTTTTGGTCAAGATCTTGTATGACAATGCAAGAGTCGAGCACTCTGTAAAGTGTCCTCCATGCTAGAAACATAATCACTGTAATAATGATCTAATCACTCTTAAGCAGTTATAACTGTAAAAAATTGAACAGTTTTCCATTGAAAAAGTAATATACCATAAAAACAATGCATTCTGGGTAACATTTGTCATTTTCAAGAAAGTAGCCTATAGGTAACTTTCTCGAAAACAACAAACATTTTACCCAGAATGCACTGTGTAAATCTGATACATTTTTTTACAGTTATTTTTTAGTGTAGTTAAATCCAAACAGCAACTTTTTTTTTTTAATTAGTAGTAGTAAGTAAATCATTCAGAAATCATTCTAATATGATGATCTTCTGCTCAAGAAACATTTATTGTGTACAATATTTTTTTTTTCAGGATTCTTTAATGAATAGAAAGTTCAAAAGAACAGCATTTATTTGAAATAGAACATTATAAATGTCTTTACTGTCACTTTTGATCGATTTAATGCATCCTTGCTGAATAAAAGTATTAATTTCTTTAATTTCTTTTCAAAAAAATAAAAATAAAAATTCTTACTGACCCCAAACTTTTGAACGGTAGTGTATGATGTTACAAAAGCTTTGTATTTCAGATAAATGCTGTTCTTTTGAACTTTCTATTCATCAAGGAATCCTGAAAAAAAAAGTACACAACTGTTTTCAACATTGATAATAATCATAAATGTTTCTTGAGCAGCAGATCATCATATTAGAATGATTTCTGAAGGATCATGTGACACTGAAGACTGGAGTAATGATGCTGAAAATTCAGCTTTGATCACAGGAATAAATTACTTTATAAAATATATTCAAACAGAAAACAGTTATTTTAAATTGTAATAATATTTCACAATATTACTGTTTTTACTGTATTTTTAATTAAATAAATTCAGCCTTGGTGAGCAGATGAAACTTCTTTTAAAAACATTAAAAATCTATATATACTGCCATAACATTTTTTGAATAATTAAAAGACAAAAAAAAAAAAAAAAACCCTAATGGTCTCAATTTATTTTAAACTGGATTATCATGTTTTTCTCAGCGGTGAAGTGTCTCACCTGCATGTCTTCCTCTCTCTGTCTCATCTCTCTCATGTTTGTGTGATTATCATCTGCAGACACAGAATACAGTAATCATGTACAACGGTTGAGCAGAATTAAGCATCATGTGATCAGCGCAGACTCACGCTGTCTGATGGAGCCGTTCTCGAAGGGGCGCTGGTTTCCACAGGCTGTCCGGCCTCCGGTGCGACGCACCGCGCTGCTGTCGGTGTCACGTGATGACATTATGACGTCTCTGAGGGGCTTTAATCGATCAGAAATGTCTGAGATAGACAGAAGATTTATATTCAGATGGTCTTTATGTTTCTGGTTCTGTGGAGATGAAACAAGCTCTTGACGTTTCATCACATTTCGGCATGTAGACACCGCTGAAGTTCACACTGAGCATCAGAATGTGGAGGAAAGCTGATTTAAGCGACTTTGAACGTGACGAGGTTGTATTTCAGAAACTGCTGATCTATTGGGATTATGATGTTTTATGTTGCTGGTTCTGTGGAGATGAAACAAGCTCTTGATGTTTCATTCTAATGCATCATATGACCTTTTGAACCCTGCAGAAATGACCTGAAGTAACCTGTGCTGGATCACTAACACCGGTTCACCCTCTGAATGTAAACAGGGCTAATCTTTGGCTGGGGAGGGTCTGTTCACTTCACGACCGACAGTAACCTTCAATCTCTTCACTGTAACGCTGCTCACCTCACATACATCAGTGTCAGGAGGAGACAGTCAATCTTATTACACAAATTCATGGTCATGACTAATAAATGATGTTGGAGACAAAACAGGAGATTTCAGAAGTTACTTAAAACTAACTTCATGAAGAAATTAATTTAATACTTATGAATCTACTTATGAAGTTATTGTGATTTACAATTAAAAAGCAAATCAATCAACCAAAGTGTTCATAAGAAGACATTTATTAATGAACTTCATGAAAACATCCAGATCGTATTTCACTCAAAAATCAAAGAAAAAAATTATATATATACTATTACATTACTATAATACGGTATTATTCTGCAGTAAAATTACTTATTATTACAAATTAAAAGCAATGCTGAAAGTAGCACCTTGATGTATAAATAGTATAATTAAAATAAGCATTTTTTTTTTTGTAGATTGATTGTCATGAATATAATATCAAAATACAAATATTGCTTTCTGTGAAGTTTTCCTTATCTATTTATTTTTTAAGTGAAATATGTCCTGACTGATTTCATGAGATTCACCCTAATATTTCAATATATATTTAAAGTAATAAAGCCCGCAGTACCTGCTTTTAATGAGTGAAAACGAGTGTTAATTGATGAGCGGTTCATGATCACGGACTCACCTCCGCAGGTCTCTGTCCTCAGCTGCGCTTCAGCGTTTGTCCCGTCTGTACGAGTGTTTATATGTGAGCTTTGATCAGTTCTTCTACACACCGTTATCGACGTGTTTACACTGAATCTGCCCTACTGACCCTGTGTTCACGTCACTGTGATCCGCTGCGGTCAGTCACGCTACTGTATGTACAGAATCAGTCATGATCACGGATTAAACCGTTCATTCAGCTGTTGGCCAGACAATTTTTAAACAGAAAACATTTTTTCTTAGTATTAATTGAATGTTTTCCTTATTTGCAGCGATGTAGATATGGACACTTGATCCAATGACACATTTTTGATCTTATATTTTTTTCATATTTCTCTACTCTAAACGGTGGTTTTCACAGCGATGCTATAGAAGAACCATTTTTGGTTCCCCAAAGAATCACAGTTTTCTTAGTGTGAAGAACGTTTTAATAACCTGTAAAGAAGTTTTTGTGGAATGAATGTTAAAGGTTCTTCACGGAAACATTAATGCCTTGATTTTTAAGTGTATACATTCAGAAAACACTGACGTTCATGAACTGGATTCTCTTTATTGAAACGTTTTTAATGGAAAGTTCTGCTACAGGCCTGTTTGTCCATCATGCATGACAAAAACCAAACACAAAAAGGCAAATTATAACACAAATCCTTCACACAGATCTTCACCGCACATGTGCCATTATTCGCATTTAGTAAGATGATGCACAGAATCTCTTTAAAACTAGTTAAGAAACCGCATGAGATTTTAAATAACAGTATTTTCCCAGTTAAAGGTTAGAAATGCCCCACATATATTATATCTTTATGAATGTATTATCTAATCAACCTCTTCCTGCTGCACGAGTTACTGTACAAGAATCAGTGAACGGTGCAAAATGACTGAAATCACTTACAGAACCTTTAAAGTGTTACCAAAAATATATATTCTTCTCATAACCTGACTCTCTTATCCTGACTGACAGATCAAGATGTGTAGACAGGTCAAAGGTCAGACCACACACACACACACACACACACGAATGTCTCAGTATCTGATCAGAGTTCACACTAACTGATGTGACCGTGTCTGATCACGTGTGTGTGTGTGTGTGTGTGTGTTGTCTCTCACACATCTGAATTTATAAAATGTCAAGATAATACTTTCTCAACTCCATTTATGATGTATAAAATCCTGATTCTAGGAACAATCTGATCTACTTAGAACTGAGTAGAATTCTTAATATTTTTAATCTTTTATGATCGAATGTCTCTAAGTCTCTCTTATGGAAGCTTGTTTCTGCCACAAATCACAAAAATGAAAAAGGTAATTGCAACTTTTTCTCAGAAATGTGAGAGAAACAGTCGCTATTACCTTTAAATATTTTATTCTGTGGCAGAAACAAGCTTCAAAACTGTAGAGTTTGTTATTATAGGTAATAATAGTTATTTTCTTTATACAACGATACTGATAACATAAATAATGCATACAAATCGCAACAAAAGCTACTCTGTCGTTTAAATATGAGTATAAAAATAGTTACAGCTACAGAAAAATAGCTACAGAATTTCATCGTAACACTAATGTAGACGATTCCGCTTCAGACTGACTCTGGGTCGTTCTCAGGAAACACACTGATCTCATATCGGATGTTTTTTCATTAGAATATCTGCTAATTTGCATGTCCTCATTTATCACTGAATTTTGCATTTTAATTCTGCATTTTCTCTTGTATATGGACATTGCCTGTTTAATAATGATTACAGTGATGCTACTAGAAATTATTATTGTTTATTACTGTAGGTACTAATATGTAGAAGATTGTGGGTAAATCAGCCATTGAAAACCCACTCTAGTTGTTTAATTAAAGTGTTCCTGAAATGTTCTGACACACACGACTGTTTTCTGAGAATGACCCGTCCGCCGGTGACCGCTCCACCTCGTTCATCTCACTGTTTTCCTGCTCGTTTTGCAGCAGAAGCTCTTCATCACTGGACTACATGCAGCCCGACCGCTTCTGTCAGTGTTTGAAAGCTGAATTTGAAGTTATGTGACGGATTCGAGTGAGCTGACGCTTCATATTCATCACTGCAGGCAACATGCATATATATATATATATATGAATATATATACAGAGGAGAATTCAGAAGTACAGGTCGCCTGGAGAGAAACAAAAACAACACGGTAAATATTACTTATCATATTTAATCACATTTTAGTCATTTTAATAAATTATTTCTAAATTATATTTATAATATAACAAATATTTAATATTGTGATTTAAATATATTTAATGTATTATCATATTTTGTTCATATAATAAATTATATTTTAATTATACATAATGTAATATATGTTGATGTTATTAAATATATTCAATGTATTATAATGATAATAGTTAATAACATTTATAATATAAATAAAAATTATAAATATAATTATATATTTTTAAAAATTTATTAAAATATTAAATATATTTAATGTATTACTTATCATATAACATATAATAAATATATTATAAAATATTATTAAAGCTTTTGTACTTTTATAAATAAAGTTTTTGTAACTTAATACTTTTTGTATTTTCATAAATTTATAAAACTACAATATTTAATAATATACTTATTTATAATGTAATACATATATTAATATATTATTAAATATGTTTAATGTATTATAATATTTAATAAGTTATATTATTAATAAATATTATTATAATTTCATAATTTATTAAATTACAAAAAATATTAAATGTGTTAAGTAATATATTAAATATATGTAATATTTTAATAATTTAATAAATTTATAAATCATTATATATAATATACATTTATAATGTTATATATATATATATATAATTGAATATTTAATGTATTATATATTTTTAGTAATTTAATAAAATATTTTTAATATACAAATACATGGTATATAAATACAAAATACCATGGTATATAGAAAAATAGGACAGTATTGTATGTAATACATTCAATATTTTTAATAACATATATTATAATAAATATATTATTAATTAGTTTTTGTAATTTTATAAATAATTTAATTACTAAAAATATTAAATATGTTTTTGTAATTTAATAAATATTTATAAATTACAATATTTAAAAATATAATTATTTATAATGTAATATATATTTATATATTATAAAATATTTAATGTATTATAATATCTATATTTTATAATGTTATATTATAAAAATATAGTACATGTATTAAATATTATAATTTCATAATTTATTAAATTACTAAAAATATTATTAAATTAAATTTATAATACATTTCATATATTTAATAATATTTTAATAATTTAATAAATTATTTATAAAATGTAATAAGTAATAATAGTAAGTAATAAGTAATTTAATAAACTATTTCTTAATATACAAATACTGTCCATTTGAAACAATTACAGCAACACCATGTTTTTTTTTTTTTTTTTTTTTGTAAATTAAAGTTTGATTCAACAAAGTTTGACACATCAGAGCCGGTCCAGTTCTTCAGTAGTTCTGGGTCAGTTCACCTGATTGTACCGCTGGTGTTTAGCTGGCGGTGGGCTGCTCTTGACCAGTGTGTTTGTGCTGGAGGTCATCTGACCGGTCATCAGTGACGGACGCAGAGCGACCGCTGAGACACACGCTGGAAACATCATCAGAGGCAGCTGAAGTTACTACAGTTACAGTATGAGCTTTACAGTCACACACCTGCATGCTTACCTGTTATCATTCACATCTCTGCCATTTCCTGTTAAAATAAGTGTGAATATGTATTAATATACTGATAACGAGTACAAAAAATAATGATAGAAGTTTTGACGGCGTGAAGCGTCGTTACCGATGGTGGCGTTCAGTGTGTGTGTGGAGTTCAGGTGTGTCTCGTCCGCCGACAGCGTCCTGTTCACACGAGGAACACACACACGTCTGACATCAGCGGTAGTAAAAACACAGTCACACACAATCCATAAACACTGTTACTCACTCGTCGGTCAAACTGGACTCGGCTGAAGTTAATTTGGGTTTTTCACTGGCGCTGTTGAACAGCACATTGCTGAATGTGATTGGCTCATCTCTGCTGCGCATGAACATGTGATTGACAGGTAAGGAGGCGGGGTAATGTCCTGGACGAATCGGTTTGGCTGAGGGCAAAAAATACAATTATAACTGTAATTTATTATAATATTTATATTTATTTAAGATATTATACACGTTATTAAACATATTTAATGCATGTTTAGTAATATCTTTAGTAATTTAATAAGTTATTTATAAAAAATTTGAATTTAGTAATATTTATATTTTATAATATCTTAAATATTATTAAATATATTTAATGTATTATATGTAATAACATTTTTAGTAATTTAATAAATTATAAAATGAATATTATATATTTATTTATAATAAAATGTTATTAAATATTTAATGTATGCCTTATATTTAGCAATTTACTAAATTATTTAAATATTTAATAATATAACTATTTATAATATTTATATATATTATTAAATATATTTAATATGTATTTAAGTAAAATAGTTTATGATAGTAATAGTAATACGTTTTTATTTTTAAAACTTAATATTTATTATTTTATTTTATGGTTTGAGGAATCATCAATATATCACAGTAACATTATATATCATGACATATTAAAATATTATTATCATATTATTCTACTCCAGTATGATCCCTCTTTAGAAACTCTTGTGTAAAAGAAGTGCACTTCACTGAACTGAATGTGCACTAATAAGGCTAATTCAGTGAATAAAATACTTCACAAATGAACGATCTGAGATGATGCTTGAGATTCATTTGGTTTAACTGTCCAGAAGAGACTAATGGCCGGCCACCAACCCAGAAATAGCCATGCAGTGCATCTTGGGAGTTGGACTGACCGATAAGAGCAGCATGAGGCCGTCGGAACGGGTTTCTGGCCCTCATGACGTCTTTGATGCGCTCTACTTCCTGTTGGTAGCGACGCCGGTCCTTCATGGCTCCTTCTTTAGCCTCGGTCAGCGCGTCCTCCAGCGCCCGAACCCGCTCGGCCGTCGAGCGCAGACGCTTCTCCAGCTTCGGAAGCTCGCAGCGCAAATCTGCGTTATCACGAACCAGCTGAGCGAGAGAGAAGCACAATCAAACAAAACACAATCCTGCAGTGGAAACGGTCAGGTGTTATATTCACTGGACAGGAATTCATGTCTCTCACATCCTTCAGATATGTAAATGAGGCTATTATAATACAAGTAAAAACTGTAACTGTAGTCAAGGTGAAGAACAAGAGTTAACATATTTAACTAACCTGTTTGTGAACTTTTGTAAGCTGTTCCAGGTTGTTCTCGAGAAAGGAGATCTTCTGTTTCTGTGTTGAACACCCACCGCTCTCATCCGGCTCCAGCTCAGAGCTCTGAAACACGCACAAATACAGCTTCATATAAAACATTCATAAACGCCATCGACTGTTCGAATCGAACGCGGTTTTGTGTCATCTGGTGGTTTAGAGGTAAATAACATTTTACATTTATGCATTTGGCAGACGCTTTTATCCAAAGCGACTTACATTGCATTATAATATACATTTGTATCTGAGTATGTCTATAACATCAAACGCACCTTTCATTATTATAAATTACAGTATTTTTAAAACATGCTTCACACACTCTAAAAAATTCTGGGTTGAAAATGGACAAACCCTGCGATTGGGATGTTTTAACCCAACGATTGGGATGTTTTAACCCAGGGAATGGGATGTTTTAACCCGGCGAATGGGTTGTTTTAACCCGGCGGTTGGGATGTTTTAACCCAACGATTGGGATGTTTTAACCCAGCGAATGGGCTGTTTTAACCCAGCGAATGGGCTGTTTTAACTCAGCGAATGGGATGTTTTAACCCAGCGAATGGGATGTTTTAACCCAGCGAATGGGCTGTTTTAACTCAGCGAATGGGATGTTTTAACCCAGCGAATGGGTTGTTTTAACCCGGCGGTTGGGATGTTTTAACCCAACGATTGGGCTGTTTTAACCCAGGGAATGGGCTGTTTTAACCCAGCGAATGGGCTGTTTTAACCCAGCGAATGGGCTGTTTTAACCCAGGGAATGGGATGTTTTAACCCAAGGATTGGGATGTTTTAACCCAGGGAATGGGCTGTTTTAACCCAGGGAATGGGATGTTTTAACCCAAGGATTGGGATGTTTTAACCCAGGGAATGGGCTGTTTTAACCCGGCGAATGGGCTGTTTTAACCCAACGATTGGGATGTTTTAACCCAGCGAATGGGCTGTTTTAACCCAGGAATGGGCTGTTTTAACCCAGCGAATGGGCTGTTTTAACCCAGCGAATGGGATGTTTTAACCCAGCGAATGGGCTGTTTTAACCCAGGGAATGGGATGTTTTAACCCAAGGATTGGGATGTTTTAACCCAGGGAATGGGATGTTTTAACCCAGCGAATGGGCTGTTTTAACCCAGCGAATGGGCTGTTTTAACCAAGGATTGGGATGTTTTAACCCAGGAATGGGCTGTTTTAACCCGCGAATGGGCTGTTTTAACCCGGCGGTTGGGATGTTTTAACCCAACGATTGGGATGTTTTAACCCAGGGAATGGGCTGTTTTAACCCAGCGAATGGGCTGTTTTAACCCAGCGAATGGGATGTTTTAACCCAGCGAATGGGCTGTTTTAACCCAGCGAATGGGATGTTTTAACCCAAGGATTGGGATGTTTTAACCCAGGGAATGGGCTGTTTTAACCCAGCGAATGGGCTGTTTTAACCCAGCGAATGGGCTGTTTTAACCCAAGGATTGGGATGTTTTAACCCAGGGAATGGGCTGTTTTAACCCAGCGAATGGGATGTTTTAACCCAGCGAATGGGCTGTTTTAACCCGGCGAATGGGCTGTTTTAACCCGGCGAAATTACTATATGGCTGGCTTAAAATCAAAATAATCAAAAGGTGAACATTTATTAATAAGCGATTTAATAAATGTTTATTACTTATTATTTATTAAACTTTTTCATAAATGCTCATTTATTAAACATTAATAAATGTTAATTTCCAACATACTTTGGGTTTATTTTAAGAAAGCAATACAGTAATTTTTAAACAATAATTGAGTTAAATAAAACTACCCAGCAGGTTGGGCAAACATTTAACCCAACTTAGGTTATTTTTAACCCAGCATTTTTTAGTGTAATGTTATAGTTAATACATTAACTAATGTGACCTTACGGAGCCCCTAAAGGGACATGGCGATGGAAAAATTATATTTCAATGCTTTTTCCTTCATCATGTCCCTTTAGGGGCTCCGTAGGACCTTAAGTTTTTGTGTGCTAAAATCAGCCATAATTTAATTTTTCATGACATTTTCCAGCAGCTCAGCATGTTTTCATTGTTCCTCGAGCACTCTTTAATCTCAGATGATTCTTCACGAGTCTCTCGTGTTTCAGGTGTGGACGAACGCACCCGTTTAACTCGAGCCGTGAGGTCCTGAACGAACAGCTTCCTCAGATTGTGGAGCGTCTGCAGTTCACGAGCCTTTAAAGAGAAACTGTGTGTCAAACATGTCATTATATTTCATATTCTTATAAGAAACAGTTCTTTTGAACTTTCTATTCATCAAAGAGTCCTGAAAAATAAAATGTGTCAGTTTCCACAAAAATATGAACTGTTTTCAACATTGATAATAATCATAAATGTTTCTTGAGCAGCAGATCATCATATTAGAATGATTTCTGAAGGATCATGTGACACTGAAGACTGGAGTAATGATGCTGAAAATTCAGCTTTGATAAAAAATATTTCACAATTATTACTGTATTTTTGAATAAATAAATGCAGCCTTGATGAGCAGAAGAGACTCTTTCAAAACATTAAAAAAACCTTGCCGACCACAAACTAGTGTATAAAGATGTCCTCGTTAAGCACTGTTTAGTTTAACTAACTGCATTTAGTATTTAAACTATACTACATTTTAACTGAATTTTAAATAACATGCAATTAAGTGTCCAAAACATTACACTCAGTCCACAAGGACAGATACTCACAACGGTCTCCTCCAAACCCTTCATGTCCTGCTTGGTTTGCTCCTGTCGTTCATGAAGATATCTGCAGACACAATCCTTCAGCATCAGCTACAGCAGTGTTTATGAACGTGTCCTCATGATTTCAGTCTTTCTCACTGAAGTCTCACCTGAGCTCCTCCAGCTGTCTGGATTTCTCATGTTCGCGTCTCTTCAGAACGCTGAACTCGACGCTCGTCTGCTCCAGCTGCAGCTTCAGCCTCTGATTATCACTGAACACAAACACACAAACACACGGTTACACGCGTGACGGCGCTCAGAGACGGACAGCGAATCTTTGAGAGGGTTGGAGACGAGTCTGACTCTTTGAGCTCGTCGATGATCTTCTGTTTGTGGTTGATGTCATCGCGCAGACGGCCCAGCTGCTTGTGCTGCGGCTCGCGGTGAACATCTGCTTTCTGCTCCACTTTCTGAGACACAAAAATATAAATAAACATCCTCACATCAGCAACAGATCGGCCACACCAGCAATAAATTAAAACCACCTTCACGTTTCCAGAGTCGTCAGTGTCCAGCGGAGTTTCCTGACCACTGTCTGCAAACATACAGACAATAACTTTACAATCTGAATTATATATAACATTATAATATAACATAAAATGACCTTTAGCCCATTTTTGATGATAGTGTGTGTGTACCTGCGGTCTGTAGTTTAGCGAGTTCTTCGCTCAGACAGTCATAGTTTTCTTCCAGTTGTCTTTTCTTGAGTTCCACGTTCTGCATGTATTCGGTCAGAGAGCGGATCTTCGCTTCATGCTGGAACACACACACACACACATCTGAACTGTTTGCATGTGTATTTGTGTGTGTGTGTGTGTGTGTGTGTGTGTGTGTGTTTCCTGACCTGTGATATGAGTAGCTGACAGGACGACAGCTCTCGGCCGGTCTCCTCCATCTTGCGGTGACAGTCGGACTGTAACGCCTCCAGCTGTCTGCAGCGCTTCACCACCGACTTCAGCTCCGACTTGACTTTGCTCACATACACTCGCACCACGGCATATTCCTCCTCCAACACACTCGACAGGTCACACGGCTGCCGGAGAGACTTCAGCTTTACTTTAGTCTTTCCAATAATGTTTGTTTTATTAAAGAATCAGTTCACAGAGAGATTACAATTCTGTCATTATTCACTGATAATCTTCCCTTCAAATCTCATTCATAAATAAACATTCTGATCATTCAAAATCACTTTGACTTCAGATGTGGATTACTGTTGCTTTAATAATGGTGCTTTAATAATGTGTTATGTTTTTTTTTTTGTATCTTGACAGACACAGATAATATCCAGCTAACAGCGAACGTTCTCAGAATGTTCTGGCAACATTCTCTCAATGTTATGAACAAACATTCTTCCAGTAATGTTAATAGAATGTTTGTTTAAAGATCTGGTCTTTAATAATGTTCTCAAAATGTTAGCACAAAAACATTATTTATACATCATTCATGGAATGTTTTTCTGAAACTTTTCAGTTGGATGTTTGTCTGACATTTTTTAAATGTTTGTTTCTACGTGTTTCAGAACATTCAGAGAACATTCAGAGAATGTTCAAAAGTAGCATTAAAAAGTAACATTCAAAACATTCAAAAGTAATGTTCAAAAATAACATTCAAATGTAGCGTTCAAAAGTAGCATTCAAAAGTAATGTTCAAAAGTAACAATCAAGTAACGTTCAAAAGTAATGTTCAAAAGTAACAATCAAGTAACGTTCAAAAGTAGCATTCAAAAGTAATGTTCAAAAGTAACAATCAAGTAATGTTCAAAAGTAACAATCAAGTAACGTTCAAAAGTAGCATTCAAAAGTAATGTTCAAAAGTAACAATCAAGTAACGTTCAAAAGTAACAATCAAGTAACGTTCAAAAGTAATGTTCAAAAGTAACAATCAAGTAACGTTCAAAAGTAGCATTCAAAAGTAATGTTCAAAAGTAACAATCAAGTAACGTTCAAAAGTAACAATCAAGTAACGTTCAAAAGTAATGTTCAAAAGTAACAATCAAGTAACGTTCAAAAGTAGCATTCAAAAGTAATGTTCAAAAGTAACAATCAAGTAACGTTCAAAAGTAACAATCAAGTAACGTTCAAAAGTAATGTTCAAAAGTAACAATCAAGTAACGTTCAAAAGTAATGTTCAAAAGTAACAATCAAGTAACGTTCAAAAGTAACGTTCAAAAGTAACAATCAAGTAACGTTCAAAAGTAACAATCAAGTAACGTTCAAAAGTAACGTTCAAAAGTAACAATCAAGTAACGTTCAAAAGTAGCGTTCAAAAGTAACAATCAAGTAACGTTCAAAAGTAACAATCAAGTAACGTTCAAAAGTAATGTTCAAAAGTAACAATCAAGTAACGTTCAAAAGTAACGTTCAAAAGTAACAATCAAGTAACGTTCAAAAGTAGCGTTCAAAAGTAATGTTCAAAAGTAACGTTCAAAAGTAACATTCAAAAGTAACAATCAAGTAACGTTCAAAAGTAACGTTCAAAAGTAATGTTCAAAAGTAACAATCAAGTAACGTTCAAAAGTAGCGTTCAAAAGTAATGTTCAAAAGTAACAATCAAGTAACGTTCAAAAGTAGCGTTCAAAAGTAATGTTCAAAAGTAACAATCAAGTAACGTTCAAAAGTAACAATCAAGTAACGTTCAAAAGTAATGTTCAAAAGTAACAATCAAGTAACGTTCAAAAGTAACGTTCAAAAGTAACAATCAAGTAACGTTCAAAAGTAACGTTCAAAGTAACAATCAAGTAACGTTCAAAAGTAACGTTCAAAAGTAACAATCAAGTAACGTTCAAAAGTAGCGTTCAAAGTAATGTTCAAAAGTAACGTTCAAAAGTAACATTCAAAAGTAACAATCAAGTAACGTTCAAAAGTAGCGTTCAAAAGTAATGTTCAAAAGTAACAATCAAGTAACGTTCAAAAGTAGCGTTCAAAAGTAATGTTCAAAAGTAACAATCAAGTAACGTTCAAAAGTAGCATTCAAAAGTAATGTTCAAAAGTAACAATCAAGTAACGTTCAAAAGTAACAATCAAGTAACGTTCAAAAGTAATGTTCAAAAGTAACAATCAAGTAACGTTCAAAAGTAACGTTCAAAAGTAACAATCAAGTAACGTTCAAAAGTAACAATCAAGTAACGTTCAAAAGTAGCGTTCAAAAGTAACAATCAAGTAACGTTCAAAAGTAACAATCAAGTAACGTTCAAAAGTAACGTTCAAAAGTAACAATCAAGTAACGTTCAAAAGTAGCGTTCAAAAGTAATGTTCAAAAGTAACGTTCAAAAGTAGCGTTCAAAAGTAATGTTCAAAAGTAACGTTCAAAAGTAACAATCAAAAGTAACCTTCAAAAGTAGCGTTCAAAAGTAACAATCAAGTAACGTTCAAAAGTAGCATTCCTATAATGTTTGAAGAATGATACAATGGAATGCCCCCTTAATTTTCACACAACCAAGTAAAAAACATTTAAAAAACTGGATGTTCTGAACGTTCAGAAAACATTCAGAAATAACACTTTCATAATAATGACAGAATATTCATTTTGGGATGAATGATTCCTTTAATGACAGCTTCGTAATTGATTCTTTTGTTAAAATTCCAGATTTTTTATTTCTGATTTTACTTGTCACTTTTTTTTTTCACTTTTTTCAGCGAATGGGTTGTTTTAACCCAGCGAAAATTACTATATGGCTGGCTTAAAATCAAAATAATCAAAAGGTGAACATTTATTAATAAGCAATTTAATAAATGTATTAAACATTAATAAATGTTAATTCCCATCATACTTTTTTCTTTTTAATCTTTTTATATGTATTTTATATGGCTTTTCTTCAGAAAACCTCATGCGTTCACACGCTCACTCACCAGTCTGAGGTCACTGTTTCCCAGTATGAAGCTGAAGTCGTTTAGATCCTTCATGAGGGTGTTTAACACCTCAGTGATGCGTTTCCTCTGCTGGCCGCTCACTTCCTGTAGCCGGGAAAACTCTGCCTCCAAACACATGAGATCCGACTGAGAGGAAGACAGAGAATTACATTTGAAATGAGCAAATATGATTAAATATTCATTGTGTGTGTGTGTGTGTGTGTTGGATCAATGGCAATATAATTACAAGCTCAAGGAAAGCAGTTACTGCTAACATTACAGCTGATGTTTATATTGTACTATAAATCAGACTTTTACTGCTCAATTAATGAACAAAGCAGCAAGAATAAAATCATTTGACAACAGAACTGCAGTGCGCTGGTGTGGTTATAGTCATCTGTATAGCTGTTGTGAACGGGCGTTAGGAGGTGCAGTGTTTTGCAGTGTTTGTCGTACGGTTTTGTGCGCCAGCTCCTCGGTCAGTCGTCTGTTGTGAAG
The DNA here is from genome assembly GCA_037950665.1 of Hypophthalmichthys nobilis. Taxonomy (NCBI): domain Eukaryota; kingdom Metazoa; phylum Chordata; class Actinopteri; order Cypriniformes; family Xenocyprididae; genus Hypophthalmichthys; species Hypophthalmichthys nobilis. The sequence continues at coordinate 442,574 of CM075471.1, forward strand.
GCTCTGGTCTTCGGCCTCCTGACTCTTCTGGTCGTAGTTCAGAGCGAGTTCCTCCAGCGCCTGCAGAACCTCCTTCACCTCGGCCTTCGCGCTGTCGCTCTCCGTCTGCAGACGACTCAACTCGCTCGTCACACGCTCACCGTCTCCACGCGACGACGCCAGCAGCTACACACACACACACACATCTATTTTACACAACAAGACTGAACTCAAATCATCCTCTATGCTGAAGTAGTTTGTCTCAAAGCTTGCCAACTGTTCTGCTACAGACTCAAAAGTATGTACTTTTTCTTCACAAAAACAGCGTATGAGTAGGTGAATTAGGACGCAGCAACAGTCAGTCGGTAGAATGTCTGTCGAGGAGCATCAAAATAAAGCATTACCACATTATGCTTTTTGGAATTCAGAAAATGTTTTACCTCTTCTTGATCCAGCATTTGCTCCTTCAGTTTTTCCACCAGCTGACACTGTAAATTAATCTCATCATCCTGTCAGAGAGAGAGAAAATCAATCAGAAAGCCAATTTTTCCATGCATCGACTACGAGCTGTGTTTGTGAGTGTGTGTGTGTGTGTGTGTGAGTGTGTGTGTGAGTGTGTGTGTTTGTGAGTGTGTGAGTGTGTGTACTCGCACCTTGTCGTCCAGTTGTTTGTAGAGGTTGCGTATCTCTTCCTCATATTTGCGCTGGTGTTCCTCTGGGATTGGCACACACACACTCGGACTCTGATTGTCTAAAGCTGCGTCTTCAATGACATCAGATTCCACAGGAATCACAGCCATCAGATCCAGCGGAGCCACAGATTCACCTACACCATCATTTACTGTTACTATAGTAAAATTATAATGCAGTTTTTAGGGTTCTCCTCTTGAGCTTTTAGAAATCTTCTGTCATTTAGTCGAATTACCTTCGTTTTACTACAGTTTTACTTCAGTAACCCTTACACTGCTTACTTCTAATGTGGAAGTACCATGGTACTTTTTAGTACTTTTTTAGTAAGTGGTCTAAAAACCTTCATACTATGGTACTTTGAAAACGCTCTAGCGCCACCAACTGTCCAAAATTGCACTCACGTTTATGCAATAAATTTTGAACTGTAAGAAACAAAATTCTTTATTCCTCTGATTCCTGGGCTCAAGACGATTCGATTGCACCCTATGATGCCATTTTCCGCCATTAAAATTTCTCCGCCATTTTGAATTTTCTGAAAAACCTACTTTTTTGTTTTTTTTACTTTTTTGTTGCTCAGATTTTTATGAAAATTGAACCAGATCATCTTCAGATCATGTTGTGGAATTCAAGTAGATTTCTCAAACCATTTTCAAAAAACGCGTGAATGAATTTTACGTAGCGCTTGTGAAAATAGACACAAGACTCTATCTCCTCAACGCTTTATCAGATTCAGACCAAACTTGGTCCATGTCCTAACAAGCATGACCTGAGGTTACATGCTGTGTTTCTGTGCAGCACCACCTACTGGTCTGGAGATACGAAAATGCATATTTTTGCTTATAACTTCTGAACGGTTTGTCCAAAAATCATAAAAGTGGTCGCATTCGTTTCAGGGCGTCATGCGAAGTCGATTGATGTCCAATTTTTGGCCCATATCGGCCATTTTAGGCATCAGCCATTTTGAAATGTGTAGTAAAATGCTGTATATAAACGTATCGTTACAAAACTCGGCATGAGTCATCAGCACGATGCCCTGAATGAGACTGAGAAGTTTCGGACCAGCACCACCTAGTGGTAAAAAAAAATATTTACATGCTTATAACTTTAGATGTTGCTGACTTATTTTCACGGGCGTCATCTCCTTAGATTCCTGAATCCTTGCCGAGTCCAACGATACCAAACACGCTAGGTTTCGCCTTATGGTTAGTGCAACGTTGTGATTTAGCGTTTAAACAACATTCGCGAATATCTTCGAAACCGTTAGTCCGATCGAGATGAAACCAACGTAGGAAAATCGGAAACACAGGTCATTGACTAAATGTTAATGACCAAATGTCAAAATTTTGATAGTAAGTGGCAAAAAAATGCACTCAAAGTCAAGTGTGGGTAATATTTTATGTGTTCATACATACATATGTCTATAACTCCTAACGAAATTAGATATTTTCGCTAAATTTGACACTTCTGTATGGGGGCACTCTGAGGACACACAAAAAAAGCGGTGGGACTGTGCCACTTGTTGGTGCTATAATTAAACAAAATATGAAACTACAGTACTGTTAGTCTGATTGACTTCAAAATTGACATGCAGTGTCTTTGTCTCAGTTGCTATCATAGTCATTATGACATTGTTGGTCTGTAAAACCACGTATTACCATGGTAAATGTCTCATGAATCTACAATCATGGTACTTTAAGGTCTAAGAGAGAAATAAAGTGTATGTTCTCACCGTTACGCCAGCGGTTAAGCTCCGCCTCCAGTCTCTGGATGTTCTCTTTCAGGTTCTTGTTCTTCTCCTTCTCTTTCTCGTATTTCCTCTTCCACTGCTCCGCTGTCAGCTCCAGGTTCACAGACGCCGTGTTCTTTATGGTCTTTGCGCTGAGAGAGATGGAGTGTGAGTGTGTGATGTATTTGCGAGCATGGCTTCGGTTCTGTGTGTGTTTGCTGCGTTACCGTTGTCCGAACATCAGGGTGGATTTGGTCTCGGCATCATTGAAGGCTGAAGGTGAGCAGCAGATGAACATGGTGGTTCTGCAGTTTCCGCCCAGAGAGTCCTGCAGGATCCGCGTCATCTTACTGTCCCGGTACGGCACGTGAGTCTTCTGCACGACAGAGAGAACTTACCGAGTTTAACCTTTGGTTCTGAATGGGTTAAGGCAATCTAGCTGTGGCATTAGTTTTATATGCAGATGCTGCTGTGACTCACGGTGCCTTCGGCCAGAGCTGATATAACGTTTCCCAGTGCAGACAGAGACTTGTTGATGTTCTTGGCTTCATCCAGAACGGCTCCCTCCGCACCTGTCTTACTCACCTGACCGACAGACAGAAAACATAACACAAGTTCAGGGTCAGTACGATTTTTTTTTCTTCAAGAAATTAATACTTTTATTTAGCAAGGACGCATTAAATCGATCAAAAGTGACAGTAAAGACATTTATAATGTTCAATTTCAAATAAATGCTGTTCTTTTGAACTTTCTATTCATCAAAGAATCCGGAAAAAAAAATATTGTACACAATAAATGTTTCTTGAGCAGCAGATCATCATATTAGAATGATTTCTGAAGGATCATGTGACACTGAAGACTGGAGTAATGATGCTGAAAATTCAGCTTTGATCACAGGAATAAATTACACTTTACTATATATTCACATAGAAAATGGCTAATTTAAACTGTAATAATATTTCACATTTTTTTTACTGTATTTTTGATCAAATAAATGCAGTCTTGGTAAGTAGAAGAGACTTCTTTTGAATATCGGTTGTGTGTATATATATATATATATATATAATTATTAGAGGGAATTTGAATAAGAGGGCAGGATACACTAAAAAATATTTTTCAACGTTGTAAATAAATCAAAGGTTATAAATCAAATAATACTTTCAGTCTTTCTACTTCCAAATTTCATGTTTAATTCAATGTGTTACTTTTTTGCTTCTTTGTAATTAATTGGGAATTTTCTGAGTGAAAATTGTTTCTACACAATTTGACTTTGATATCTTTGACATGTGAGATTAATGGGATGTTTTTCTCCAGTAACGTTTGTGACATTAATGAGATCTCTGTGTGATCGTTCTGTCCTGCAGGTGGACACGCTCCTGTGAGGCTGAAGATGTCAGAAACACTCAAAGCACCTTCTCGCTCCCGGCCAGATCCACCAGGTAGAGTTTTCCACAGAGCTTCTGCTCCGTCTCCACGTGCTCCTGTTTGATGCTGATGAGGAATATGCTGTGACTCCTGGAGCTGTGTTCATTCATATCTGACACACGACATCACAGATCAGCACCACAGGTTACATTACATTCTATCATTCTTCAAACATTATAGGAATGTTACTTTTGAATGTTCTCTGAACGTTCTGAAAATTAGTAGTTACATTTAAAAATGTTAAATGTTTAATTTAAAAACGCTCCAAGAACAATGTATAAGTAACGTTTTTCTGCTAACATTTTGAGAACATTATTAAAGACCAGATAACTTTGAACAAATGTTCTATTAATGTTACTGGAAGAACGTTTGTTCATAACTTTGAGAAAACCTTGCCAGAACATTCTCTGTTAGCTGGGACTCTTATAGTGCGTTTGTAACCATCTTTACTTCTACATTTACATTTATGCATTTGGCAGATGCTTTTATCCAAAGCGACTTGCGTTGCACTGAAGGTGTACATTTCATCAGTTCATACATTCCCTGGGAATCGAACACATGACCCACAATGCCTCTGTAATGTGCAGTATTTCTGGGTTAGAGACACTAACTTGTAACAGCGACGTGACGGTTGGCTTTTCCCTCGTCAATCACATCCATCACTTCATCCGGGCTGGAAACAAAACGTTCAGTACAGCCCTGTACACACACACACACACACACACACACACACATAAATGATTTTATGAAATGATGATACAATAATATATAATACAATATTATGATACTATACACTGTAAAAAATAAATAAATAAAAAAAATTCCGTAAAAAAACAGATAATGTACTGGCAGAAAATGACCAGGACATTATCCAGTAATTTTACTGACATTTCCATTAACCCTAAAACACAGCGCAATGAAGTTCAAAATTCAAAATACAGGTAAAACACCTGTAAAAAATAAATAAAATAAAACGGATAATTCTATTAAATTAATACAGTACAGTGTGCCCTATTTTTATTGATTTTGTACAAAATATGATATGGTTTTATGATGTTATGCTACAATAAGATATGCATATAATATTAAACATGATACATCTAATATAATGTATGATACAATAATAAATCATATATGATGGGAACATGATACAATATGATATATGATACAATACATGATATGATTGATATGACATGATACACGTCACATATTTCACATGATACGATACAATATGATATATCATTGTAGAAATTATATTGTATCATATATATCATATGGTCTATGATATATAATACAATATATAACATTATATATAATATACCATATGAATGGGAATCTCTCCTACACTACACTGTGAAAAAATATTTTTTGAAGTTGTAAATAAAATCTTTAGAGATTATTAGAGCATGAAAAAAAGAAAATACTATTTTAGTTTTTTTTTATTCACTGTGTTACTTGCCATTTCTTTGTAATTGTGAAATTTAATTGCAATTTCTGAGTGAAAATTGTTTCTACAACAATTTTTTTGTGTGTGTATTTATCATATTTATGCAGTTTAGTTTCTGGATGGGAGGAACTTTTGAGATCTGAAAGTTTTCATTTATTTGACAAGATGAAGGAAGATTTGAGCTCATGATCAGTGATGTTCAGCGTGATTCAGCTCACCTTCACATAGGGAACTCTGTTCTTGTCTTCATGAACGGACAGGTTTGTCTTACTCACTGAAAGAAAGAGAGAAAAAGAGGCAGATGAGGGAGAAAGAACAACAACAAAAAAGAAACGGGTTTGTTTCCAAAATTAGCCGTTCCAAATCCACTTTACACTGAAATCAAAAGATCACGTTTTATAAGATCAGACTATTTCAGTCTTTCTACTTCAATGTGTTACTTGCTGTTTCTTTTTTTCTTGTTTCTTGTTTTTTTTTCAGTGCATTTCTTCTGTGGAACACAAACAATGTTTAGGATGATGAGGATTCGTACTTTCAAGCTTAAAAAAGCATCATAAAAACAGCCTTTTCAGTCTGTTTCTCACACAGATAACTTCAGAAGACTTGGAATATACCATGTAAGTTCTATAATCTTCTGTTTTGATGTTTTTATGAAGCTTTTAAGGTGTTTCGTCTGTCTTCATTTATTGCATCACTCTTATAACAAGCTTAAAGGTTCGTCAGGCGCTTCATATTTAGAACCTTTTAAGGGTTCCATCATGGGATCATTTTATGGATTTCGTTTGAATTAAGAATTTTTTTTTTTATTTTGACGACATTTTATGAATTTAACGGCTTGTAAACATACTTTACCACTAGAAAATTGTAAATACATGAAACATGAAAGTATCATGTGATCATTTAACACATTATAAACCTTTTTGGCATAAAGTTTCTTTTTTTCTAAGAGTGAGAACATGAACTTTCTACTAAACATCTTCTTTTGTGTTCCACAGAAGACAGAAGGTCTGGAGCGACACGAGGGCCAGTAAATGATGACAGAATCTTCATGTTTGGCTGAATTATTCCTTTAATGAGCACATGCAGATCCACAGCACGGACAGCCTTGAGTTTATTATGACAGAAACGACCCTTCGAGACAGACGCGCTTCTAATCAGATTAACACACACACACACTCGAGAGAGAGAGAGAAACTTCATATGAGTTTCTGATGAGCAGATATGAAAGCGCATATGTGAACGTCAGTTCCTTTTAATCAAATATAGATCCAGCGAGACTGACGTCATCTCGCTTCGTATTTCATCTCCTCAGCGCCTGTCGATCTGTATCTGTGTTTCATTACTCATCTCTCTCTCTCATGCCATCTGTCTGCAGGTATTTTCCCAGATTGCTCAGTGACTCAGCAATCACAGCAGAATACAGATGAGCAGCGGCGGCGTTCCTCCAATCAGAATGCAGCAGCTGTGACTAAAACGGCACAGATGGACGTGTGTGTGTGTGTGTTCATACAGCACAAACGCTCTTATCTGAAGCTCACATGCTGAGATATGAGGTCTTAGCTGGTGTGACACTGTTGATAGTTTTGTAAGATTTTTTAATGTTTTTAAAGAGTCTCTTCTGCTCACCAAGGCTGCATTTATTTGATCAAAAATACAGTAAAAATGTGAAATATTTTTATAATGTAAAACAGCTGTTTTCTATGTGAATATATAGTAAAGTGTAATTTATTCCTGTGATCAAAACTGGATTTTCAGCATGATGATCTGCTGCTCAAGAAACATTAATGATTATTATCAATGTTGAAATTGTGATACATTTTATTTTTCAGGATTCTTTGATGAATAGAAAGTTCAAAAGAACAGCATTTATTTGCAATAGAACATTATAAATGTCTTTACTGTCACTTTTGATCAATTTAATGTGTCCTTGATGAATAAAAGTATTAATTTCTTAGGTAGTGTAACATGAAAACGGTTCTAAATTAAATTGTAAATGAGCACTCATCCATAAGTACATTTCATGCTCTTTTTATATCCAGTTTAAATAAATTATACCCAAAAAATAAATAATATTAATGAGTTTTAATTATAGCAAAGTCAGTTTGAGAAAAAAGGCTTTGAAATGATTCTCTGGAGTCTGTATTTAGGTCGACCTGAAACAAAATATACTGACTCACCGTCAAGTAGGTCACGAATCTTATCCATGTAGATTTCAAAGTAGGAAACCTTGGGAGAGAAACGAGAACAGCCAATGATGTGGAATTATCTGAAGCCTTTTAATTTCCTCACCAGAAAACAAAACAATCTGTAAATGACTTTTTTGTACCTTAATGTGGAACTCCAGGTTTTCATCCATGATGTAAATGTGGTTGAAAATGTCTTCAGCAATCCTCGGGATAATTCCCCTTCCGTCAGGATCATGCAGTTTTCCCTAACAGAGAAAGCAGTAAGAACACTTTAATTACATTTATTGTGTTTTATGATGCTTTTTCAATGTGAACATCCTGCTAAACATCGTCAGGACATGAGAATATGATGATAAAATCATCTTTAATACTGAGTAAACAGGGCTGTAGAGAAGGTGTTTTACCTCCATAGTGTAGGTTTTTCCAGATGATGTCTGTCCGTATGCGAAGATGGTGCCGTTGTAGCCGTCCAGAACATCTGTGGTCAAAAAGAGATGAGAGAGAAACACTAAATCTACATGATGAAATCTAGTGATGATTGAACTTAACACCACAAATCAATCATTTTTATTTATAATAAATAACGTGTGCCTTGAGATATTTGGACAATTATTTACATATTTTTGATGACTCAATACCAATCACATTCATACACACTGACCTTTAACAATCTGTTTGGCACAGCTGTTGTACACCTGCTCCTGTGTGCAGTTCGTGGGAAAGACTTTATCAAAAACATACGGCTTCCCCTGTAAGACACAAACACATACAGATATAAACAGACTGATGTGTGCATTTATCTTCAGATGTGTCAGTTTAACATCAAGAGTCACCAGAAGTCAGTCACTGGTAGAGATTCCCTCATTAGCTGAGAGATTACACTTAACCAATGATGTGAGATTGAGGCGGGAACATTCTGTGCAGTGAGCGTCCAATCAAAATGATCCAAAATGACAGATGGTGGATGGATGGATACTTGGATGGATGGATGATGGATGGATAGAAATGTGGATGGATGGATGGATGGATGATGGATGGATAGAAATGTGGATGGATGGATGGATGGATGGAAGATGGATGGATAGAAATGTGGATGGATGGATGGATGGATTGAGAGTGGATGGATAGATATGTGGATGGATGGAGGATGGATGGATGGATAGAAATGTGGATGGATGGATGGATGGATTGAGAATGGATGGATATGTGGATGGATGGAAGATGGATGGATGGATGATGGATGGATAGAAATGTGGATGGATGGATTGAGAGTGGATGGATAGATATGTGGATGGATGGAGGATGGATGGATGGATAGAAATGTGGATGGATGGATGGATGGATTGAGAATGGATGGATATGTGGATGGATGGAAGATGGATGGATGGATGATGGATGGATAGAAATGTGGATGGATGGATTGAGAGTGGATGGATAGATATGTGGATGGATGGAAGATGGATGGATGGATGGATGATGGATGGATAGAAATGTGGATGGATGGATGGATGGATGGATGGATGATGGATGGATAGAAATGTGGATGGATGGATGGATGGATGGATTGAGAGTGGATGGATAGATATGTGGATGGATGGAAGATGGATGGATGGATGGATGGATGATGGATGGATAGAAATGTGGATGGATGGATGGATGGATTGAGGATGGATGGATAGAAATGTGGATGGATGGATGGATACTTGGATGGATGGATACTTGGATGGATGGATGATGGATGGATGAATAGAAATGTGGACGGATGATGGATGGATTGAGGATGGATAATAGATATGTGGATGGATGGAAGATGGATGGATGGATTGAGGATGGATGGATAGATATGTGGATGGATGGATGGACAGAAATGTGGATGGACAGAAATGTGGATGGATGGATGGATACTTGGATGGATGGATTGAGGATGGATGGATGGATGAATAGATAGATGATGGATGGATGGATGGATGATGGATGGATTGAGGATGGATGGATGGATAATTCCTCAAACACTTCAAATGCATGTAACACAAACACACACACTCTCTCTCTCACACACACACACACACACACTCTCACACACACTCATACTCACTTTGCCTGTTATAATTAAACATGAAAGCAATTAGAGCTGAAGCAACACACATGATTCACATTAAGCTTCAGTCAGTAATTAGTCCCTCTGCTGTTTCCATGAGCTTTAATTGATCCTCAGAAGAGCATCAAAGTCTCCAGAGCAGAAAAAAACCTGAAGAGTCACACACACACACACACACACACACACACTCTCTCTCTCACACACACACACACACACACACTCACACACACACACTCTCACACTGTATCCAGTAGGACGCAGACAGCGCCGCACATCAGTGATGACAGAACTCTTAACTTCGCAGCTCTCAGAGAAAACAGAGCGTCGCACTGGTGAGCTTATGTCTGTCTGTGCTTGAAGGAATCATCACGAGCTCTTAAAACAAACACACACGGTGTTTACGGTTTAAGCTGCTGTCGACATGAGATAATCAACACACGCGTGTACATCAACACAATCTGTTTTAATCATCTTACAACTGCCCAGAGTTACACAGGAGATGAAATTAAGAGCAGATTGAGGAGCGAGGGAGATAAAACATCCGCAGCTGAGCGTGAGGGATTGTGGGATACGCTCTAATGGCTTCAGCCCAGCAGAGCTCAACTATTAACATTTACCTCTTTATCAGCTCCATCCATCCATCCCTCTCTCCACCGCTGCTGTTCACTCACGATCATGTTTACAATGATAGATAGAGTTCAGGGCCTGCAGTGTTTGTGCTCCAGATAAGAATGATCTTAATAAAAATATGTAATAATGGATAATTGTTTAACAAAAACAGGTTTTCTTCTGCTGTGAATGTGACAGCTGTGTATCGAGCAGAGCTTGTTCTGAAGCATTATGTGCTGCTGCTGAAAACTGATCCGTCTGCAAAAACACCCAAACTCTCTCTCTCTCTCTCTCTCAGCTAATTTCACTCCTCTATTTTCTGCTGCATTCGTATCTTTCTTTTATCTCTGTCTTTCATTAAATCCTCCAGCAGTTCATCTCTCCAGAAGATCTGGTGTCAGAATGAGTCTCACACAGAAAGACTTTCAGGACAGATTTCTTAAGCGAGGATGATGAAGGTGACTGACATTCTAACACGAGTCCTGATCTTTTAGATTCACTGAAGGTTAGAGACGAGAACAGGATAGAAACTGTCTATTGAGCTTTAATACTGCGTTTCTGCTGCAGAAGAGCTCTGCGTTAGTTACTACACTGAGGATAAATTATAAAATGCGTATCAGGAGTGTGCTATTGAAAATTACTACAAACTGAAATTTAATTTACATTCTGGAGGAGCAGCACATTTACATCCAAATCCTCATTAATCTACCCGAAATAGACCTAAACCACAGACGGCAGCTATAAACGGCTTAAATTATTCCCTTGTTCAAAGTCTTGATGTTGTTTTTTGAGCTCTACTAGATTGAATGTTGATTATTTTCCTCATATTCTCCATTGTTCAGCTCCTCTCTTCCCAGTCACACACTAAAGAAAGATGAAGATGTAAAAAAGCAGAATTGGTGCTCTTTCCTTCCTCTGAATTCAGTCAGGTTTACTGAACAGAAAGTCTCTGTGTGGAACTTGCATCAAGCCAAAAATTAAACAAAAGGTGAGCAGTTCATGCTGCTATTTTATGATATCAACAATATTGGTTTATAGGGTGTTTTTAAACACGTTTTCTGCTGAGTTCAGCGTTTGCCACGCAGCAAAAATAGGAGCTCTAATCTGGGTCGCAGCATTGCACGGCTTTTAGGAGTATATTGAGCTTGAATTCACACAATGAATTCTTTATCCTTTAATAATAATACAATTATCCTTTAATATAGGCTCTGATTTCAGCTTTAGTAGACGAGCAAAAATAAATTTTTTTCTAAGGCTCTTACATCAAATCTTTTTGGCTCCAGACTCTTGATATTGGAGCATCTGAGGTTTAATTAATTATTCATTCAGTGAGGCATTTTCAAAAAGAGAGAAAACAAAACAAATCACTAATTCACTCAGACGTTTTATTTACTGCACTGTAGAAAATTGCACATAAAGTGGAAACATCTATATTAACTGCTTTTGTTCAAGCCAAAATATTATTTATCATGACTGAATTAACATAAAAGTGCCCCTATTATGATATTCCCTTTATATAGTGTGTAATAGAGCTGAGAAGCTCTGAAAGATCAAAGTGCAGATAAATAGTTATTGTCTCCTAAAAGAAAGAATCGATTCTGAACTGAAACGAGTCGTCAGTAATTCAGTCTCACTTCCTGCTGAACCTACGTAGGTTTGTAACTAATTTGCATAATGTCCGCCTCTGGTCTTGATTGGCTGAACAGCGTCTCTTTGCCCCGCCCTCAATCACTGTAGTTGTATCTGAGACTGGAAGAGTTTGGTTCGTGTTGTTCATGTCGAGAAGATGCTGTTTTCTGCTGCCAAAGCAAATCCACGCCATCGTTACTGTTCGTATCGCTGTGAATCAAGAGCTGAGATTCAGATATGATAATGTGCGTTTGGTTTCTGACCAATCACAGCAGATTGAGCCATCTGACCAATCAGAGCAGAGCATCTCTCAGAAAGGCGGAGTTTAGAGAGACCGAATCCTTGATCGAAGCATTTCAGACTGTGAGAAAAGAGCTGATGCTGCAGTGGATATTATGAGACAATTAAAGTGTTTTTTGACCTTGAATGAATGTGAACCTGTTGTAGGAGACGACAAAACAACATTAGGAACCTTTAAAGGGGTTGTTGATTGTAATGTTGCTGTTTGATCATAAACAACATCTGCACAGTTACGACGCTCAAAGTTCAATGCAAAGAGATTTTCTATTACAGAAATCGCTTTTTAAGGACTACAACAAACAGCTGGTAGGGACTACAACGAGCTTCTTCCTGGGTTGGTGACATCACTAACCCTAAAATTTACATAAACCCCGCCCCCGAGAACACACAACAAAGGGGGCGGGGCCATGTTGGGCTGCTTTAGAGAAGAGGAAGAGTTGTTGTAGTAGAGTGTTGTTGACATGCCATCATTTTACACCGGACTGCTCTGGACTGTTGTTGAGCAACCGAAGCGTGAGCTGTTAAAGCTCCGCCCTCTTCTGGAAAGGGTCATTATAGGTGCCCTTTAAGGGTCCTACATACATCTAACTGGAAGGTAACAACTACACATTTTGATATTTTGACAGTGAAATTTGACCAGGTTTTCTCTGACATCAACACACATCTATACATCTCTACTGTACAGCTGCACTCTTGACCACAGGCCAGACAACAAAGCCGTGTGCATGACACAGTGTCTCTTTCAGGTTGTATGCTGCATGCTTTTAAAGGCTGTGGACATAATCAAAGCCGACAGTCTCCTTCCTCAGACTTCTGATGCAAGTCAGGATGTGAATCAGTCGAATAATAATATCTGCACAAATGACACTCGGGAGTTCAGCAGTGCTCATTTATCTCAATTCTTCACTAATGAAAACCTGCCCAGCCTTGAAAACGGTACGAAATGAAAGCGAATGCAGTTACATTGAAGTTTTTAAATTTTAAAGTTTCTGCACAACAGGAATGACCCATTTATCTGAGTATGCCTCACAAACACACACACACACACACATTTCTATCTATTTCTACAGTTAATGGACCCAATTCACTTCCATAGTATTTTATTTCCATACTATGGGAGTCAGTGGGGTCCATCAACTGTTTGATTACCCATATGCTTCACAATATCTTGTTTTGTGTTCAGCAGAATAAAGAAATTCATACAAGAACGACATGAGGGTAAATGATGTCATAATTTTCATTTTTAGGCTTAGTTCACCCAAAAAAGAAATTTCTGTCATTAATTCCTCTCCCTCATGTCGTTCCACACCCGTAAGACCTTCGTTCATCTTCAGAACACAAATTAAGATATTTTTGATGAAATCCGAGAGGTATATGACTCGTCCATAGACAGCAATATAATCAACACTTTCAAGGTCCAGAAAGGTACTAAAGACATCGTTAAAACAGTCATGTGACTGCAGTGGTTCAACCTTAATGTTATGAAGAGACGAGAATACTTTTTGTGCGCAAAAACAAAATAAAAATAACGACTTTATTCAACAAAGTCATCTTTACCCTGTCATTCTGCTACGCTATTTCCGGCTCCTGCATCAGCATCAAACACATGCGTTGTGCTGATCACGTGATCAGGCGTCGGCCAATACTGAGCCGGCATTCAGACGCAGAACCTGGAAGAGCTGCAATGAAAATAGCGTAGCAGAATGACAGGGTAAAGATGACTTTGTTGAATAAAGTCGTTATTTTTGCACACAAAAAGTATTCTCGTCTCTTCATAACATTAAGGTTGAACCACTGCAGTCACATGACTGTTTTAACGATGTCTTTAGTACCTTTCTGGACCTTGAAAGTGTTGATTATATTGCTGTCTATGGACGAGTCATATACCTCTCGGATTTCATCAAAAATATCTTAATTTGTGTTCTGAAGATGAACGAAGGTCTTACGGGTGTGGAACGACATGAGGGAGAGGAATTAATGACAGAAACTTCAGTTTTAGGTGAACTAACCCTTTAAGTCTAAAGTTCTGGTTGAACAGGATTAATGTTATTATGATTTCACTGTGAACTGAAGCCAGAGGTTTGCAGCAGCTGATTTCGCATCAAGACGCAGCTGTAGATTTTGGTAAATAAACCTTGATTTAATACAGTTACGTCGTAATCCTCATTGGTGCAGATCACCCACATAGAGGTTTTTACTGTCAAATCATGAGTCATAATTACAGCACATAAAAACAACATTTATTTCAGACTGTCTTTCCATCATGGCAGATGGATGGAGTTTTGTGTGTGTGAATGTGTGTGTGTGTGTGTGTGTGGGTGTTTATGTAAATTAATATAGAGGAGACATGGAGGACAATTCCAAGCTGAATTTATAATAATGTGTATATATATATACATATATATATATATGAGAGAGAAAGATGTATAGATGCTTTCATAAGCACTTGAAGTTCTGATTCTATTGTTTTGTAGGTATTTATAAATTCATGCATAAATATGTGACACAAATCTGAATGAATCAGATGATCAGTATGCAGTAGTGAGAATTTCATTAAAAATTAACATCACCATCTGGAGGAGTGTGAAAATGAAACTTTGATAATGATCCATCTGCGTCACTTTACTGACAAACAACTTGCTATTTATAAAATCTCAGTCAAGATGAAAACTTGCACGAACTCACCCCAATGCTGACAGTGTCATCTCCCTGAAATGTGGGAATATATTTGTCTCCACGGAGGATTTCGGACTGATTCAGGGGTCTGAAGCGACACAACACCCTGATGTTGCATTCTGCGCTGTTCTCAGCCATCCTGTGATGCTGCACTACAGGCTCCTTCAGATTCTTCAGATCCTCTGTAGATGAACAGATTCACTGACAGGCCAAACAATCAGGATGAATAACCCGTGGGATGAGGAGCGCGCGCAGTGAACGAGCCGCTCTGTCGCAAACGCGCATCAAAACAGAGTCCGTCGTTAAAACATCAGACCCAAACGCGTGATACTGGAGCGTTTGTGTGAATCGCTCTCTCGAGGATGTGTTGTGAGTGTAATTAGTGCTGCAGATGCTGCAGGGATACGGAGACACACGCGCTTGGTACCGCGCCTCTCTGATTGGTCAGTATTTGACAGGGGGCGGGGCGTGTGCTGTCAACTCATATTTTAGCCAAAAACTACTTTCACAAAGAAATATAAAGACTTATATAAATATATATGATTTTATATATTTGTAAAATATATATCTTTTATACATTTTATATATCTTTTATATATTTGAAAGTATATATATATAAAAGCAAATTATGACATAAATTAAAGAGGCTCTTGAAATTAAATTTTTAAATGCCAAAAACTTGGAGCCATTTCCATGATATATATTAATATAACATCATAAAAAGCCTTGTCCTCTAACCCTCGCGAGATCGCGCGAGGTTTTGTTTGTGTGTGACGTCACAGCTGTCGTTGTGGCCTGTGTCTGTGCGCTCGCGCGTCATCCGCTTCATTCAGTCGTTTATATTTCCTTTCAAACTGCAGTAAAGAAACACGCCGCATATAAACTCATATTAAACTGCCTTTCCAAAACGTGCTGCAATGGCCGACCCGAAGTATGCCAACCTGCCGGGCATCGTAAGTGATTAATTTAGTCCATAATCAACAACAACAACAGTGCGGTATATTAGCATTAGCCGAGGCTAACGGTCTGAGGCGATTCAAGCGAAACATTCATATATAAATTCACATTACAGACCGATTGAGTGTCCTGAGTAAATATAAGATGTACACGATTTTTTTCGAGTTATTTGACATTCTTGAATTTTCAGATTCTTTATAGGTGTGTTTTTAGCTCGTGTTTCTCACTGATGCTCGTTAAACAAACACACAGAACTTATAAATACTGCTTAAATTACTATCTTTTTCCGTCTCTGTCGCTTGTATTTTGTGTAAAGAGGCTGTTGCACACCTTTATTTTGCAGGAGGGATTGTAAGAATTAGATGTTTGTGAAGGGCGTTGGCCAGATGTAAGATGGGTGTATTATAATGTCAATATTTTAATGTCATGTGATTAGGCTGATGTCAGTCTGTATTGTTTACACGACCACTGTAGATTTACAGTATTGATCAATTAAGATGGGTTTCAATGGCAGGTTTTTACATTCGTCCCCTCAGTCTTTAAAATGGCATCCATAAATATTTTTATTCTGTTATTTAGGTATATTATAGCAAATGAGATGTATATAAATGTGTGTGTATGTATATAAGGGTCAAAGATTTCAAGCATCAAAACAAAAAGTGTAATACAGCTTTAAACAATCTCGTCAGGGATATTTGCAACAAAAAAATCTATTTATGTCATATTAAAGACTAATTACTTTTACCCCAAATGTACATTTTTAAACTTTGCCAATATCCTAGATTTTGTCAGCAAGAATTTTTTACTCATTTAAAATGCAATAAAATTTAGTATGCTCACTTATTCTTTTATATATTTTAATACGTACAGGTCAGAATAAGTGTTGTTTCTGTTTTTACATAATTATAAGTGTTACACTGAATGACAATGGAACATTATTTCACCCACATTTTGATATTTTATTCTCCCAAAACTTATTTGAAACCTTAAAAGTAGATGTTTTACTTGCATTTAATGTGCTTTCTGTGTATAAAATCACTTTCGTACATTTCTTTTGTTGCGGACATCTCAATGTCTTTGACCCATTTATTTATTTATTTATACACGCACTTGAGGATTAAAGTCTGTTGTGCCTTTGACATTATATATGATATCATCATCATCATCATCAATATTAAATTGACATCATTTCCCCCAGGCCTCCAACGAGCCTGACGTCTATGAGACGAGTGATCTACCTGAGGATGATCAGGCGCAATTTGAGTCGGTGAGTATTTGTGTGTGTGTGTGTGTGTGATTTGCTGTTCTGTGTGCAGTATGTGTGTATGATTTGAGCTAATTACATTTTCCCTCCTCGTTCATTAACCCACCATCACTGTTTGACTCGCTCCGGATGCTAGTTTGTGCAAGTAAGAGGTCCATGTTTCTCTAATGCAGTAACTGCATGGGTTGAAATCTTCCTGCGTTTCGCCTGTTTTCTAATTAGGGACAGTCGCGCCATTAGAATTGGAGTTTTTTTATTTTTAACTAAGAACAGGTTCATAAATAACTGTGTGTGTGTGTGTGTGTGTGTGTGTGTGTGTGTGGTGGGCTTATTATGTTATGGTAAAAGTGTGGTACAGGTTGTAACCTGCTAGATATAGTTATTGAGTTATGAATCAATGACTGGTTTACTCCTGTAATATTATCACTTTGTTTCATAACATGAACAGAATTGTATTCAAGATTTCTAACTTTTGTAAATTTGTAAACCTAATGCTGTTATTAACTTCCTGTGAAAGGCTGTGGAGTGACGTTTAGCTGTTAAAGTGTGTTTTAAGGAACAAATGGTGGTAAATTTGACAGTTTGACAGAAATAATGTGTGTGTTTCACTAACTTCCTTCTAGGGCTGCACAATTTGTGAGAAAAAAAAAATTCAATTTGCAGTTTTTCACAGAATTATTTTTGTTGTGTTTTAAAATGCAATAAAAATTGCTGTGCTTGTCTAAAGGGCTGCACAATGTTTTAATTATGTATGAATATAAAATAATAATAAAGAATATATATTTTTAGTATTATTGTTATTATTACTAAATAAAAAAATAAACAAAATATTACTATTACTATTGTAATTTCACTTTAAAATAAAAAAAAAGTATTTAGGAGAAATAATAATTACTAATAATAATTTTATTTTACTATACAATTGTAAAATATTATTACTAATATTAATATAAAATAACAACGATAAATATTTTTAGTATGATATATTATTACTACATAAAATTTAACAAAATATTACTAAAATATTACTATTGTAATATTTCACTGTAAAATAAAAAATTATTTAGGAGAAATTATAATTACTACTACTAATAATAATTATTTTAATATACAATTGTAAAATTATATTACTTTTCTTTATATATATATATATTCATTCATTCATATTATTTAATTTAATTAGATTTTTATATTGGCCTTAAAGCTTTTGTTGACAACAGTCATTACAGGTCTGGGAAGATGTTGCGTTCCCAAATCCACACATATTTATTTTATTAAATCGCAGTCTTATGGTTTTATTTTGATGAATTGTGCAGCCCTTCTTCCTTCAGATGCTGCACTGATTCTCTCATCTTTCTTCTTCCTGAAGTGATGGAGTCTGTGTCACGTCCGCTCTCTCCCCTGAACACCACTAGTGTTTGACACGAGACACACACACACACACACACACACACACACACACACACACACATATGCTGTAGACTCTTTGTCTCGTGTGTTTGAGTTTATGTAAAACTCTAATTGAATCTTCTCAGCAGGTGGCGGTAACATTACCCACTGACCTGTGAGCGCTTCTGTGTTCATGATGATCAGACGAAGAGCCGCTCAGGCCTGTGGGTGTGTCGTTACTCAGATCAGCTGTAATTAAGACTCTGACGAAATAAACAAGCAATCCAGTGATACTCACAACAACACAGCTCTGTTCTGCCCTCCCTCCAGCTCCTGTTGTGCATGTCATGTGATAACTACATTAATATCTCTCTCTCTCTTTCTCTTCCTCACTCTCTTCTGTTTTTCTCTTTTGCTCTAACTGTCTTTGGGGACCCAAGGAGCTGGTAAGAGTTTCTGATTCCCCTTTAACACCCAGTGACTCTTCTAAACCAATCAGATCGTGATCTGTGCATGTGCGTCTGTGAACTCCACACGCATTTGGACTAACGCTTCCTGAGCATTAATGTGATTGGCTGAAGCGCTGTGCAGAAGGGAGTTTTCATCAGCTGTCCGGTTGTGCTAGACAAATAAATCTGCTGATATTTGGCTATTTCTATGTGACTAATCAAACGTCAGTGATTCCAGAAATAAAAGAGTCTGTGCGTGAACGTCCTGTAAGTGCTCTAAACGATGGTGCCCTCTCGCTGACAGTCCCAGCCAATTAAAACAGAAGAGTGTCAAATACTGTGTGAGTTCACCGTACGCTTGCATTCATCAGACGCTCTGTCTGTGGAAGTGTGTGTTCGTGTTTCTCCAACTTTAATGGCCACAGTAGACGGCGTACAGATGTTTCAGCTTCGTAGATTTCTTTCATAATAAACTTTAGTAGCGTTTGCTAAATTAGATTTACAGTAAAGAAGGGAAGGAGCCATAGAAGCACTAAACATCATAACCTTTCACAGTTTTAGCGTAGATGTTTTGAGTTTGCCGCAGTATTTTAGGGATGCTCGAGCTTATTAAACACCTGCGCCGTCGCTTGACTCTCTTCCTGTCAGATTGATGTGTGTTTGAGAGAATAAATTGGTGCACGCACTGATGCATGATGGTCTGTGAATGTTTCTGAGTGAATTAAATCAGTGTTCTGAAGAACTTGAGCTGGACGAACGTCCTGTGAGATCACGGCACGCATGTCACTCTTAAATCAATCGGCTTCGCCCCTTCTGTGGGAGGGGCCTCAAAGATTCAGCCAATCAGAGCTTCAGAAGCGTCTCCTTTATAATCAGTCTAGATGTTTTGGTGTGTCTGTTTCTCGTGTGATTGGTTTATAACTCGTCTCGCAGGAGGAGCTGTGCAGCGACAGCGTGGAGCGGATCGTCGTCAATCCCAACGCCGCTTACGACAAGTTCAAAGACAAACACGTCAGCGCCAAGGGTTTGGGTGAGTAAAACCATTTCTGCAAGCAACTCTTTCAAAAGACACAGTTTATAGTTGTTATATGTATATGATTGTGTGCAGATTTCTCAGACCGCATCAGTAAGAATCGCAGGGTGGGCTACGAGTCTGGAGAGTACGAGCTTGTGAGTGATTCGTCATGATTGCTTTAGTTTACGGAGTCTCTCAGCGTTTGTTCTGATTTATTTCCTCTCGTCCTGCAGTTAGCCGAGGGCTGTGGCGTGAAGGAAACTCCTCAGCAGAAATATCAGCGGCTGGTTAACGAGATTCACGAGCTCTGCCAGGATGTGGAACGCATTCAGGTTAAACATTGACTTCTTTCATTTACCCGAGTTCTCGTATACTCTCACCATCTGCAATATTCCAGTGTCAGTTTTGATTTCATGGTGACTTTAACTGCATGACTTTTGTTTTCGCCCCTGCAGATAATGTGTGTGTGACGTTCATGTGTGTGTTTCCTGCAGGCCAGCACTAAGGAGAGCAGTGCGGAGGAGCGCTTGACTCCGGTGGCTTTGGCTCAGCAGGCGGCGCAGCTCAAACAGCAGCTGGTTTCTGCTCACCTGGACTCTCTGCTCGGACCCAACGCCCACATCAACCTCACCGACCCTGATGGAGCTCTTGCCAAGTGAGTCAGACTCTGAACTTCTGTGGCCACTTGAACAAACTGCTTAGACTAATCTTAAAAAATGTCAGTCATCTACTTTTTTTCCTTCAAGATTGGTTCTCACTTTTCAAAGGCAGTGACATAAAAAGGTAGATTTCCAATTTAAATTGGAAAAGTAAGACTGATATTCTCATCTAAATTATGTTTTATTAAGAAAGTTCAGGAGGAGCACTTTCAAATGATCTATCCAATCATCACATCATTCCAAACAGCAGTCAGCAATCAGTAACCAACATGTCTAACCAATCAGCATAAGTGGAGGACATCAAAAATACAACAGTTTTTCAGCATCCGTCCACTCCTCACACTCGTCTGGTTATACGGGGGAAGTTCTCTGGGTTCGGGCCGAACGCCGAGCTCGGAGCCTTCTCTTCGGACAACACGCCAAATACACATGCCATTTACTTATCTGACTTATTTGTAAGTGTGAACTGCTAGTTGGTCAAACTAGTTTTTAAGACACAGTCTTAACATTGTGGCTAAATTTATGCAACTGACCCCTGCCCTGCTTTTTAGTTTCAGAGGTTTTCGAACTGGGGTGTGAGAAAAGTCTAAAAAACAAAACAGTGTAATAAAATGTACATAAAATCATAAAAATAAGATTTAAATAATTAAAAAAACTTTGATTAATTAAATAAAACAATACATTAAAATAAATAAATAATAACATTTAACGGTACAGTATTATAATGAGTAGAAAAAGATATAATAATAGTGGAACTTAATAGAAATTAAAAATATTTTCCACATTTTTAAATAAATTAAAAATAAAAATAAACATTTAAATTATGATTATTATTATATCACAGTATAAATTAGTTCTTTATACCAGAGACTATATTGATTATTTTAGTTTTATTACATTTTTTATTTATTTTGAACTGTCTTTATTTTTATTATTTTAGTTTTCGTGTTCATTTTAGTTTAATTTTTTTTTTTAAATAATGCTATTTGGTTTTTTTTTTTTCAGTTTTAATTTTAGTTTATTTCCAGTTAATAATTTTAGTGCTTCAATTTTATTTCAGTCTATTGCAAAGGCAACATTTCTAGTTTTTCAACTAATATTTATATATAGTTTTTTCTGCTTTATTTCAAATAACAGAAATGCTTTGAATTTAGTTTTAGGGGCTGTTTACACGACACCGTTTTCAACTAAAACAGAACCTTTTTATGTGTTTTGCCCGTTCATTTACACGACAACAGAGTTGGTAGCTTAAAAAAATGCAAACTTTTGAAAACGGGGTTCACAGTGCACGTTTTTGAAAACGATACCGTAAAGTGTATTACGTGTTTTGTCTATCCACCTTATTGTTCATCGTGGAAATAAGGTTTTCTGTGAATGTGCGAGACTTACAATTTATTAGACGCTATAGGGAAATAATGAGAAGAATATCAGTGCTGTAAACTGTAAAAATAAGGTGGATAGGCATGTGTGTGCTCTGTAAAAGAATGCACATGCGCGTAGTCTTTCTGTACAAAGTGACATCGCTAACTACTTGTCTGGCATTTTTAGTAATTTTCACGGATCCGTGTGAACAGTCATCTGTACAAAGAAAAAACGTTTCCGGTTTTAGTACATTGTTGTCGTGTAAACGTACCCTCAGTTAATGATAATAGCCCTGTATAGATGCCTTTTAAAGCTAATGAGGATGATCATATCTGAGAGTTTATATACGAGTTTCCTACTCTAGAGTGTCCTGCTCTTGAATGCGTGTGAAGCTGACTCTTCTCTCCGTCTCTCGGCGCAGGCGGTTGTTGACTCAGCTGGAGGTGGCGCGGGGCGTGCGGAGCGGGTCGGGTGGAGAGGGCAAGACGGCGCCACCCAAAGGCCCGGATGGAGTGATTCTCTACGAGCTTCACAGCCGACCAGAGCAAGAGAAGTTCACTGAATCTGCCAAGGTAGAGTCTCCGTAAAACATGCAGTGATGTCACTTCCTGAGGTGGTTTCTGACGCAGACGTTCTCTCTGTGACTGTAGGTCGCTGAGCTGGAGAGGCGGTTGGCTGAACTGGAGATGTCGGTGGGCTCCGGCTCAGATAAACAGGTGCACGAGATTAAGAAAATTGAGCTGTTTTTTTCCTCCATATTGTCACTATATCAGAATACATGAGCCATAAAAGCCTGATGGATCAGATACTCAAGATAAAACACATATTCAAACGTTTGAACCGATTTTTGTGTGTGTTTTCCAGGGTCCGCTCAGTGCCGGGGTGCAGGGAGCCAGTCTGACGGTGAACAAACACACACTGATCACTAGAACAGCAGCATTAGTGTGAACAATCATCGTCTTTACTTTCAGAGTACAAAGATAGCAGATCAGCTGTAAAAAAACTTTAGGATACCACATGACAACTCTCGTTGCTTGATGTAAAATGAGTGAATGTGGTCACGTGATGGGAGTAATCACAGCTCATAACTCTGTGCAGGACACTATAGAGCTGCTGCAGGCTCGGGTCAGTGCGCTGGACGCCGCCACTCTGGACCAGGTGGAAGCCAGACTACAGGTACACATGACCACGCTCGGGGAAACCGCTCGTTTCATCAGCGTCACATGGTGTTCAAGGCTTGTTCACACCGAAACTGATGGGATTAGTTCTCAAAAGTGCATTTATGAATTTCAGCATCTCAACAAATAAAAATCTGACCTAACCCACAAAAAACAGCAGATAAGAGTCACAGCGAGGTCTAGTTTTCATTTTTAAATTTTTTGTACATATTTTTCATGAAATGATGTAGCGTGAACAAGACACTTTTGAGTGCTGAATGATTAAATGTCAAAATGTCTTTGTTATATTGTATGAATTTTAATTTATTTTATGCATTATTTACAAAATTATTTACTAACTTATTGGACCTAAAATTAGACTTCATTTGCATAATATATAATTATTAACATGTAATCACATGTATACACACTTTTTAGTTTTCTGCTGCTGTTATGTGTGTGTGTGTTTGTGTATACATATATTATTTAAATGTTATATTTAGAAAATTATTTAAAATTATTTACACTTAATGGTCCTGAAATTATGATAATATAAATAATGATATATATATTTGCATTTAAATGTACTTCTTACAGTGGCTGAAGTGACTGCTTGTTTTCTGCTGTTTTCTTCAGAGTGTTCTGGGGAAGATGAATGAAATTGCCAAACACAAGGCAGCCATTGAAGATGCTGAGACCCAAAATAAGGTGCGTCCTCACGCCCGTCCCACATGACTGTACTGCTGTCATCATCAGATGTAGAATGAACGAGCTCTCGTGTGCTTCAGGTGTCGCAGCTGTACGATGTGGTTCAGAAGTGGGATGCGATGGCGACGTCTCTCCCGCAGGTGGTGCAGCGACTGACGGCTGTCAAAGAACTGCATGAACAGGGTAACGTTCACTCTCTCACTTCATCTGTTTATCTTCATCAGCCTTTTATAATGCGTTTCACTGATTTAAATAACTCTTTAATTGGCCAGAAAATTATGAAAAATGCCAAAAAATCTTAATGAGTCATGTGCTTTCTGCAAAATATAATAATAAAAATAATGATAATAATTGTTATTAACACCCAAAACAATAGTAGTACTACTTCTAATAATAATAGTAATAAAACTTGTTTTAAATAAATTAAACATTTAAAAACTCATGAAATTTGGCACACTGACAGAGGCCAGTCTGAACTGTCAACATAGCAAATTTGTAGTCTCTAACTCAGTCCCTCTAGCGCCACCACCTGTCCAAACCTGCACTTATATTTATGCTCATAACTTTTGAACTGTAAGGGCTAGAAACAAAATTCGTAATGAAAATTTTTCCACCGTTTTTCAAAAAACCTACTTTCGAACTCCTCCTAGGTCATTGCTCCAATTTTCACGAAAATTGAACCAGATTCAGACTGTGCTGACAAAATGTTGTGGAACTCAATTCGATTTGTCAAACCGTTTTTGAATAACGTGCGAACAAATTTTACTTAGCGCTTGTGAAAATAGACGTAAGGCTGTATCTCCTCAACGCTTTATCGTATTCAGACCAAACTTCATCACAAGCATGACCTGAGATTACATGCTGCGTTTCAGCGCAGCGCCACCTACTGGTCTGGAGATACGAAAAATGATATTTTAGCTTCTGAATGGTTTGTCCAAAAATCATAATAGTGGTCTTGTTAGATTTGAGGCGTCATGCCAAGTTGAATGATACCCAATTTTCCCATATCGGCCATTTTGGTTGTCGGCCATTTTGAATTTTGTAGTAAAATTTTGTAGTGTCAATTTTACGAATGCATGAATGTATGTATCATTATAAAACTCTGTATGGGTCATCAGCACAATGCCTTGAAGGAGTCTGAGAAGTTTTGGACCAGCGCCACCTAGTGGTGAAAAAAAATATTTACATGCTTATAACTTTGGATAATGCTGTAGTAATGTTCCAAAGATGTTTGTACAGGTGTGTATTATTGTATGCTGTTTCTCCGTCTTATTCTTTCGTTCGGTGGTATTTCAGCGATGCAGTTCGGCCAGCTGTTGACCCATCTGGACACGACACAACAGATGATCAACAACTCGCTGAAGGACAACACCACTCTGCTGACTCAGGTATCGTTTGTGTCTCACTTCAGCACAAACGCTTGGGAAATAATTACGCAAACAAGACGTTAAACGTGCTGCTGCTGTTCACATTTTCAGGTCCAGCAAACCATGAAAGAGAACCTGGTGGCCGTGGAGGAGAACTTCGCCGCACTGGACCAGAGGATGAAGAAACTCTCCAAATAAAGCTCATCCGTCTTACTCGAGGAGAGAGAATGAAGGAAGAGGCAGTTTGACGTTCCTCCCATTAGAATCGAGCTCTTTTTCTCATGTCGCCCTTTTGTTTTTCCGCAAAGCAGATGAAAGTGTAGATGAAGGTCGAGACCAAACGTTTCACACTACAAACATCCTAAAGCTTCACCCTTCCTCCCGACGCTTTATCAGTCCGATACTGTAACTCACGCACACAAACGCAAACCCAAAGTCTCAAACTGCCTGTTTGTGAATGACCTGATGAGTTCTGTAGCAGCGAAAGATTTGAAGCACTTTCCATCATGATCGACATGGACTTGTTCTGGAAGGTCGTAGAGCTGAAGTGAGCAGACGCTGTGTGTAAATACAGGCTTATATGTACTTTAACTTGTTCTCATGAGAGATCGCTTGTAACCGTTATTGTATTATTAATGTGTGGAACACACTCCACAAATTATGATCATTTTCCAATATAGAATTTCAAATGCATCTCTGGATAATAAAATGCTTCCAGAAATCTGTTGTTGTTTTTTGAATGTTCACGTGTAGTGTGTGTATAAAATGTGTTAAAATATCTTCATGAAACATTCCAGGGTTAGAAATCAATTTCTGATTTATTGTAAATACAAATTTCCTAGTTGTAAGTTGGACATGAAGCCCTCTCCAGTCGTATTTATTATAGGAATCTGAGATAATTTTGATAGCGAAAACAGCCTGTATTTGACTGAAATTCCAGAATCATTAGCAAGCTGATTAAAGATGGCGCGGTGAATGTTTATATGGTTGTCAATAAATGGGATGCTAAATATCATTTTGGCTCGAATAAGACTTTCCCAAAAAATAGGCAAGAATAAACCTGGTGTCCTCCATGATTCCTGTTCTTTCCAACAACCAAGTACTTGAACGCAAGCTCGTAATCACGACTTTAGAAGTGGGAAGAAAAAATTTCCACTAACATGTGAAGGCAACATAAAATCAGCATACGCCACATATTTTACTACAATTATGGTTGCTATATAATTATGATTGAGCTTATTCTGCCTTCACATGCTTTTCTACTTCCTATTCTACTTCAATCCTATTTTTGCTGCGTATAAGACATACAATATGCTTCAAAAGATTATTCAAGTAAATATGCATAGTGTAACGACAAGGTGATGGAAAAACTGATGTGATGGAAAAGGTGTTATGGAAAAACTAATAAACAATAGCAGTGACAGCAGCAATCTTTCTCCCTTCCACCAGTTTAAGGTTTATGGCCGGCCCAACTTGAGAACTGGGGTATCAAAATTATCTTTGAGTTATGATTTGAGAGGGTATTCATGTCCAATTTCTGACTATAAAACTCCAACTAGGAATGTCCAATTATGAAATTCCGACTAGGAAACTCCCAACTAGTAATTTCCGACTAGAACACTCGTATTTACGATATTTCCGATAGCACGTGAAGGTGCCATTACATGCTGGTTAATTGTGATTTGTGCTGCCATGTTTAAAGTTTATGGCCCGCTTAACTCGAAAACTGAGGTATCAAAATTGTCTGGAGTTTCTCAGTAATAAAATATAACAGTAATATAACTTACAATGTAATTATAAAGTTAATGCCAAATTTCTGACTAGAAATTTCCGACTAGGAATTTCTGACTAGAAATGTACGGTATTTCTGATAGCACGTGAAGGCAGCATTACAAGCCTGTTAATTGTGATTTGTGCTGCCTTCACACGCTCTTCCCTCCGCCATGTTTAAAGTTTAAGGCTCGTCCAACTTGGAAACTGGGTTATCAAAATTATCTTTGAGTTTCCCAGTAATATATATGAGGTGTTCCAATTTTTGACTAGAAATTTTCAACTAGGAAACTCCAACAAGGAAACTGACTATTTACGAGTAGGAAACTTGTATTTTTGATAATACTGAGAGCACATGAAGGCAGCATTACATGCCTGTTTATTGAGATCTGTGTCTTCCAACTTCCAACTAAGAAACTCATATTTACAATAATTCTGATAGCACATGAAGGCAGCATTACATGCCCATTTATTGCAATTTTGTGCTGCCATGTTTAACGTTTATGACCCACCCAACTTGGAAACTGGGTTATCAAAATTATCCATAATTTCCCATTAGTAAATATAACGTGAGAGGATGTTTGTGTCCAATTTCAGACTAGGAAACTTTTGTATATTTAGTCTGTATATATACATTATACTGTATATTTTTGTATAAGGGAGACTTGCAAAGTAAGAAAATGATTCTAAACCGTGGTATTTTTTACTGTGTGCACATGACAATAAATCTCTTGATCTTGATTTAAAACCTTTTAATTTGTTAAATAAAAAAAAAATTAACTCCCAATAAAAAGGAAATGCTACTTGTTCACAATTCTCAAAGTATTTTCTTTACAAATCAAACATGAATATGAGAAAGGAAAGGTTTCTCTGCAGGAGAAATATTTTACAAATTGATCATTTTTTTCCTAAAAAAAGGTGTACAAAATAAAATACTAAAACTGTACATATATACATAAATTCAATAGTAAAATTGCATAATCAGCCACATTATTAAATCATTATTTTAAATATTCAGTAATAATCTTGTGCCTGTGTTGATGAGCTCTGGGTAACACAGTCCTGTGCGACACCATCCTCGACTAAAGCCCCTACAAACCTACAAATACACTAGACTCACTCCCTCCTGTAACACACACACATATACACATACAAAATATATATATATATATACTGCCCTGCAAAGACAAAATAGAGTTATGAGAGAAACTGGGTGTCGTTGGGCGACTTAAACAACATGTCTCAGTTTCAGTGTCTCTGCAGGACGGCATAAAACACTGCAAAAAATCATGTTCTTCCTCAGTGTTTCTGTCTTGTTTTCCAGCACAAATATCTAAACATTCTTAAATCAAGACGCATTTACTGGAGAAGCAAAATGACTGAAGATATTAAAAACATATATCAAACTCAAGCGAGTTTTTGCAGAAGAAAAGAAAAATCTGCCAGTGGGGTTTTCCTTTTGAATTATGTTTAAATTTACTGGCAAATATTTTTTCTTCTTGCTTTAAGCATGATTATTTCATGTCATGGTTCTGACATCAAGGAAATGTCATGTTTATTTGCATATAGTAAACACTTCACTTTGATTATTTTTTCTACCTTAAATATTTTATTTATATAATATATTTTGCTTCTCCAGAATATACAGTATACCTTGATTTAAGTATGTTTACATATTTGTATTGGAAAACAAGAAAATTCCCAAATAAGAAAACATTTTTTTGCAGTGTGACAAAACTCCTGCTGAATGCGTCTGGTGCTGAAGAGCGGTTCATGAGGTGCATGATGGGTTAAATGATAAGATGACATTTGTGATGCAATGATCAGTCGACTGGAAAGATTCCCAGAGACGAAGGGATTTTGGCTCTGGAACACAAGCTATCAAATGACAACAACACGGACACGCGCATGTGTGCATCTGAAGACTGATGGGAGTGAATGTTCAGACAGAGCTGTCAATCACAATCATCAAAAAGAAGCAAATAAAAGAAAATCAATAAAAGAACTGGTAAACGAACAATAACTATTCCTAAACTGATGCATTCATGCGACAATTTAACAATAGCTCTCATTAGTAAAATCCTCTCATGTTAGATGTAACAATGGTGAAGTTGCTCTGGTTTGAACGGTAACAGAAGTTGAACAAACACAAACAGACGTGACGGAGGAGCGAGATCACGGGAGACTCTTCACAGTGCGGCTCAGTCAAACGCTCTGATGGTGTTGCCGTGGCAACAGTGCTGGTGTTGGTGGTAAAGTTCAGTCAGACCTATCGGACCACACGGCGTCTCTTCCCTCTGGTGGAGCGCGCTGGCCTCGACAGCGATATCTGCGTCACAACACAAACACGGTTTAATACGTTTAATCATCATAGCCATATGGTGATTCCTGTTTTTTCCTCCCCAAATTTAAGAACTCTTGAAATTTAAAAACCTCTTCAATTTAAGAACTTTTGAAATTTAAAAACCTCTTAAATTTCAGGACTTTTGAAATTTTAAAAACCTCTTCAATTTAAGAACTCCTGAAATTTAAAAACCTCTTAAATTTCAGAACTTTTGAAATTTTAAAAAACCTCTTAAATTTAAGAACTTTTGAAATTTTAAAAACCTCTTAAATTTAAGAACTCTTGAAATTTAAAACCTCTTAAATTTAAGAACTCCTGAAATTTTAAAAACCTCTTAAATTTAAAAACTTTTGAAATTTTAAAACCTCTTAAATTTAAGAACTTTTGAAATTTTAAAACCTCTTCAATTTAAGAACTCCTGAAATTTAAAACCTCTTCAATTTAAGAACTTTTGAAATTTAAAACCTCTTAAATTTCAGAACTTTAGAAATTTTAAAAACCTCTTCAATTTCAGAACTTTAGAAATTTTAAAAACCTCTTAAATTTCAGGACTTTAGAACTTTTAAAAACCTCTTCAATTTAAGAACTCCTGAAATTTAAAAACCTCTTAAATTTCAGAACTTTTGAAATTTTAAAAACCTCTTCAATTTAAGAACTCCTGAAATTTAAAAACCTCTTAAATTTAAGAACTTTTGAAATTTTAAAAACCTCTTAAATTTAAGAACTTTTGAAATTTTAAAAACCTCTTAAATTTAAGAACTCTTGAAATTTTAAAAACTTCTTAAATTTAAGAACTCCTGACATTTTAAAAACCTCTTAAATTTAAGAACTTTTGAAATTTTAAAACCTCTTAAATTTAAGAACTCTTGAAATTTTAAAACCTCTTAAATTTCAGAACTTTTGAAATTTTAAAAAACCTCTTAAATTTCAGAACTTTTGAAATTTTAAAAACCTCTTAAATTTAAGAACTTTTGAAATTTTAAAAACCTCTTAAATTTAAGAACTCCTGAAATTTAAAAACCTCTTAAATTTAAGAACTTTAGAAATTTTAAAAACCTCTTAAATTTAAGAACTCCTGAAATTTAAAAACCTCTTCAATTTAAGAACTCCTGAAATTTAAAAACCTCTTAAATTTAAGAACTCCTGAAATTTAAAAACCTCTTAAATTTAAGAACTTTTGAAATTTTAAAAACCTCTTAAATTTAAGAACTCTTGAAATTTTAAAAACCTCTTAAATTTAAGAACTCTTGAAATTTTAAAAACCTCTTAAATTTAAGAACTCTGACATTTTAAAACCTCTTAAATTTAAGAACTTTTGAAATTTTAAAACCTCTTAAATTTAAGAACTCTTGAAATTTTAAAAACCTCTTAAATTTAAGAACTCTTGAAATTTTAAAAACCTCTTAAATTTAAGAACTCCTGAAATTTAAAAACCTCTTAAATTTCAGAACTTTAGAAATTTTAAAAACCTCTTCAATTTAAGAACTTTTGAATTTTAAAACCTCTTAAATTTTAAAAACCTCTTAAATTTAAGAACTTCTGAAATGTAAAAACCTCTCAAATTTAAAAACCTCTTAGATTTAAGAACTTCTGAAATTTTAAAAACCTCTTAAATTTCAGAACTTTTGAAATTAAAAAAACTCTCAAATTTAAAAAAACATTTAAGAATTCTTGAAATTTAAAACCTCCTAAAATTAAGACCTACTGAAAAATATGTTCTTATATTATTTAAGACATTTAAGACTTTTTATGGCCTTAAATTTAATAACAATTTAATTCTTTAAGTCTTAATGACCTGCGGGGACCCTGATTAATGCACATGTGCAGTCAAACAGTGTGAAATGTTTGCAGTATGTGCACGTGTGCGTCTCACCGTCGCAGTGGGCTGCTCTACGATGCTGTCTATGCCGCCCGGCAGGTCTGGACCCCTCTGCAGTCTGACAGGAAGAAGAAGAAGAAGAAGAAGAAGAGAGTAAAAACACAAAGCACTTCACACAAGTGAAGGAACGTGCTGAGCTCTGGACAGCTGCACTTACGACTGTTTCCTCTTGCGCCCCCTTCTGGCTCCTGTGTGCATGTCTTCAGTCTGTGTGGACAGAAGAGAAAGAAAACCAAGGTTATACTAGGAAATGAATACCAGTGCACTACTTAGTGCGCAGTACACACTGCTATGAATAAACTCTGCAACATTACATAATATTCTTATATTATTTTGAATTGTTTTTTTTTTTAATTGAAAAACCTTTCAGTTGTAGAAATAAAGATTAAATTAAAAAGTATTAACAAGTAATAAATAACAAAATTACTGAAATTTAAACTAAAATTAAAATAAACATTTAAAACGCTAACTAAAAATATTAATAAATACTATAATATACAAACAACACTTAAGTGCAGACGCCATGATCACACTCACCCTCACTTGCTCTGCGTCTCTGCTGCTGATGTCATCGACTGCCCTCTCACCCGGACTCAAATATCCCTGCGGCCTTCGTCCATCATCCTCCTCATCTGCCTCATCCTCCTCGTCATTGTCTCCTCTTCCATCTGTTCCTGAACCGATCCCGTTGCTATAGAGGCACACTTTGGCCGACCCATCTGTCTTTGCTTCCTCCATGAAGGCGGGATGCAGCGGGGCGTCTGACAGAGCGTCCGCTCCGGCCGGCCTGCAGGGCGGCGGCGTCGAGGGGTCCTCGCTGAGTTTGGGTGTGCCGCGGGCCGGAGACTGGGCCATCTCCATGCCGAGGCGGGACAGGTCCGGGTTGTGGACCGAACACGCCCGGCGCGGGCTGAGGGACGGCGGGGCGCTGGCTTGCTGAAGGAGGGGCGGCAGCTCGGGGTACGACAGCGGCGTGGAGTCAGAGCCGCCCTCGGCACCGCGCTCGCTCACCTGCAGGAAGGACGTGTAGATGGTGTCCATGAAGGAACCGTACGGGTCAAACAGCCCCGTGCCAGAGCCCTCTCTCTGCTGCGCAGGTGTCTGGACCGGGTTGAGCAAGGAATCCTGGGATATCTGAGCCGGTGGAAGTTCTTCTTGTGACGGAGGGGTCTGATGCAGACTCACTGGCTTCTCTCCCATGAGCGCAGGTGTCATCGTCAGCTGAGAGAGAGAAAATACATCAATGAATACCAGCAATTCTTTTGATTTAAAGGCTCCTGATTAACCCTTGTGTGACCTTATGGACATTTTTGTCTTTTTCAGTTTTTTTATTTTTTTATCATTTTGCCTGTGTTAACGCCAAATGCATACATTTTGGCTCTAATTTTACTATTTCACCACCATTTTCTTAAAAAAAAAAAAAAAAATCTATTTTACACTAGTAACACAAAAAATAGTTCCACTCAGGATCTTGAGGACAAAAATGTCCCCACTGAAACCCAATGTTGGTTGGTGTGTGTTGGTTTATACATGTGTATTTAAAAAATTGTGTGCGTGTGTGTAATATTTGAGAGAGAAAAACTCTACTGTACTGCAAATCACAAATCCAACTGCTTTGCTGGCATCTTTAAGCAGCGATGCTTACAGGTGTACGCAGCAGGTTTACCTGCAGACAGGTGAGCGGGTTGAGAGCCGTTTGGTTCTGTGGCAGCGGGACGCCCAGAGACGGGCCCTGCGGCAGCAGCAGAGGTCCGGCTCCTAGTAAACTATGAAGACTGTTGATGTTACCCAGAGCTGCGAGGTCACCTGAGAGCAAAGAGAAACACAACACTGATGCATTCTGGTCATGTGTTCCAATGGAAGATATTAGAGCAGTTCAAGATGACAAGGAGAACATCACCAAACATCACAATAGACTGATGGGTCAAAGACGTTGAGATGTCCGCATCAATAGAAATGTACAAAAGTGATTTTATACACAGAAAGCACATTAAATGCAAGTAAAACATCTACTTTTAAGGTTTCGAATAAGTTTTGGGAGAATAAAATGTCAAAATGTGGGTGAAATAATGTTCCATTGTCATTCAGTGTAACACTTACAATTATGTAAAAATTGAAACAACACACTTATTCTGACCTGTACGTATTAAAATATATAAAAGAATAAGTGAGCATACTAAATTTTATTGCATTTTAAATGAGTAAAAAATTCTTGCTGACAAAATCTAGGATATTGGCAAAGTTTAAAAATGTAAAATTACAAGTAATTAGCATCTGGGGTAAAAGTAATTAGTCTTTAATATGACATAAATAGATTTTTGTTGTAAATATCCCTGACGAGATTATTACACTGAATGACATTTTAGTAGATGTCTTCTGTAAATCATGGATGTATATTTAATTTTTGCTCAGAAAACAAATTAAACACGACCCGTTCTGGACTCTGATTTAATGGTTAAATTAAATTTTAGCAATCAAAAAGCATGTCTAATTAATTGAAATCATGATATACAATTTAACAATTTATTAAAAGTAAAAAAGGTTTTATTTTTTCTCAAATTTCAGTTTATTTTTACTAAATTCCACTATTTTATTAATACTGTTTATCCCCCACTATTTTTTAATTGTTTGATTAAATTTTAACAATAATAAAAAAAAAACTAATGAATTGAACTCATAAAACTGAAAACATTTAACAATAATAAGGCCCTTCATTCACACAGAGACAGGCAAAACATGCAGATTTTATATTTAATAGTGTTTTTGTACTTTAGTATTCACAGACACGAGTCCATATTGTCATCTGATGAAGCGTACAGCCCTACTTCTGATTTATTCATCCAAAATTTGCCAAAATCCACGTCACACACTAAATTCCATTTTTGTGACTGGATTCTGACCAAAATTATAGGGCTCTATTTATAGACACAAAAAATAAGATGTTCTGATAAGATGCTTTTTCTCTTCCACTGTTAGAGAGCAATGCTTGATACATTAAATGAGAATAAAAACAACATGAAGAAAACCTGAAGCATCATCAGTGAGAGAGTAACTTTTCCTGGTGTTTCTCAGCAACAAAAATGAGTTTTACACGTCAACATCAGATCCGGCAGAGCGCTCTGCGTCAGCAGTTCTGCAGCGAGATGATGTCAGAGGAATGTCACTGCTGTGGCCAAACTTTATTTAAGAAAAAACACTCTCTGTCTGTTTCACTTTCCCGAATTCTCCCACCCAGCAGTCAGTGTGAATGAGTGTGCCGAGTCAGCCGAGGTGTCGGTGAAGGTTCAAAATCCCCCAGAGCAGAGAGACAGCCTATAAAACGTCAATGTAATGCCATCGGGCAGGACGAGCGAGTTCAAGTGAGTTCAAGTACAGCCAATAAACACTACATGGCCAAAATGTATTGTGGACATGGAGGGAACAGCAGAGAATCAAACTAGAAGGAGGCTTCATTTTGCATCACATCGACTCAGAAGTCAAGATGCACAGGTTTTTCAATGATTGATAAAATATTACATAATACAATACTGCACAAAAATATTTTAGAAATGGAAAATGTGCATTACAAACTGACATGGCCTGGAACAGACCGTAGGGGAAGCATTTTTGTCAATTATTGTCGATAAAATGATCAAATATATGTGCATTAAATGGACTGGACAATATTTCAGTCAATCACTAATTTCATTATTGAAAATATTCAGCTGAAAAAGCAGTAAAACTTCCTCTCAACATGTGATAAAACTGTAAACTAATGCATATTTGCATTTGCATTTCTCTGTACCGGGGTGAAATACAATAAACAAACTGAATTGAAATAAAATAAGGATGCACTGAAATTTTTGGCTGAAACGGCTATTTTCAGTTTTGGAGGGCTGAAATCAGTGACCGGATGGCATGTTTTAACTGTGTTCAGCGTCTATTTCGTGACACAACAAGGATAAGCTACAACAGTTAAACATGTCAGCTGTGCGACACTAGCTCTGGATTGACCAGATTAATTTCTTGATTTTAATTGATAATGATATGGCTTCTTAAATCTCCTCGTCTGTGCTGTTTTCTGTTGATGCGTGAACAAAACTTCACTAAAAACTATTTGGGTTAATTGAGGTATTTGGATTAAAGACTGATCCACTTACCAAGAACCCCAGGGGCGAGTAGATGCGGCAGGAAGTGAGGTGTCTGGCCGTTGTTCTTGTCCTGCTCAGCCAGGGGGTCACACACTTCCGCCCCCGAGGTGGAGACCAGAGAGCCGCAGGACACCGAGGTAGAAACTAGAGCAGGGCTGGACAGAGTCCCCTAAACCACACAGAATTAGATTTTTGTATTGCACAAGATGTATGGACAGTATTGCATATGAAAACACCTTGAGGAAGATGAACAATAACCCATAGTACAAGAATTCCCAAAGTTTGTCAGCTGAACTTTCCTGATATTTGACCCCACAGTTTAGCATTTCTGAATTGGCATTCTGAGTGAGAAAATGTTCCCATAATTCAAAATAAATTATATTTTACACAAATAAAATGAAGCCTATTTTAATTAAAGGGATAGTTCACCCCAAAATAAAAACCAACCATCATGTTGTTCCAAACCCGTAAGACTTTGAAACACAACATAATGTATGTTTAATTAAACCAGAGAGGTTTCTGTCCCTCCATTGAAAGTCCAGGGTAGTGAAATGGGTTTGGAACGACATGAGGGTGAGAAAATGGTGAAAAATTGTATTTTTTGACATTAAGACTTTTTGCAGTGTGACACTACAATTAACCACATTTTCCCAACAAAATCTCAATGTAATGCCAAACCAAAAGTACGATTAATGACAATCATCCAGACACAAGGAGTTTTTCATGTTACAATTTAAATAATGTATTAGTGTCACGATACTAGAATTTCCAACTTCAATACGATACCTTGAAAAATATCGATATTCGATACCACGGGGGAAACTGCCATATATACCGCCATACAGATAATTTGTTATTATATCATACTTTTTTGATAATTTGGGTAATTTTGTTGTAATATCTTTCACACAGCACAGGGAGGCTTAATTTGAATCACTGATCTACATTTACATAAAAAAAGACAGGTAAACAGTAATAAAATAAGAACAAATAAAGAAATTGCAAATGATAGCGACAAATTAGAGACAAATTAAATAAACATGGCTTTAAGTTTTTTAGGTGGGTCTAAAGGTGATGATACACAGGGCAACTTTTTGAGCAATGTTGCTTGGGCACTTTCCCATTGAGAACGGGCAACAAATTTCAATCTAAAGTATCCAGTTAGAAATTTGTTGCCCATTCTCAATGGGAAAGTGCCTAAGCAACATCGTTCGGCAACATTGCTCAAAAAGTTGCCCCGTGTATTGTCACCTTAACAGTAGTATTCAGGTAAGAAATATTACAGAAATGAAAGCAATCAAATATATAATAACACTGGATAGTTTTCATTGTAAAAAATAAAGACTGCTTACAATTAAAAGATACAAAAGTTATTCAGTCAAGAGCAGCAAGTGATTTTCTGTCTTTTGCAGCCGGTTTATTAGGCCGCTGTCACTTTAAGAGCTTATGCACAGATCCAATACACTGTTACACAACATGCGTTTTTTTCTCAACTTTTTACGTTCCAAAACTGACTGTATTTACCGGAATACTCTGCCATTTTGACATAATTATGTATGTATTTGATGCAATAAGTCAAGAAAAACAACTCGATTTGGCACTCGCGAGCTGTTTGAAAGGCGGCTTTGTGTGCACGACACTTATATAGATCAGTGGTGCGATCGCTTTTGGTGTGATCACGAAACCTGCGGGATTTACTAAAATTGATTTTGAGGTTAAAAATTACCCAGAGATTTTATATTTAAAGTTTTCGTTTTTGTATTTAAATCTCACAAATCCCATGCAGTTCCACTATCAACCACTAGAGGGAGAACATCCAGTTGGGAAACCCTGTCATAGTAGATGGATACAGCATTCTGAGGCATGCAGACTGTATGTGCACATGTAGCGAAGCATGCAACTGGTGTTGGCCTGTGTGTATACCTGAGAATGAGGCGGGGGGGATGGCGTGTGGTTGGGAAGGGGTTCGGTCTGGGCGAGAGCTGCGGCCAGCAGAGCGGGGTTGAGGGACAGGAAGGCGGGAGGGGGTGGAGTGAGCGGTGCGGAAAGAAGAAGCGACTGGCCGTCTGCGCTGGGCGCTAGAGTTTGAAGAGCCTCCAGGAGCCCCGGCCCCATCAGGACAGAGTCCAGCAGAGCAGGGGTTTTCTCCAGAGACACTCCGTCCGCAAAGACCTGCTGCTGTGGCGTAGGAAGCTCCAGGTTGAGCGCTGGCAAGGGCAACATGGCAGCTGGATTCTGCCCGAGCAGCAAAGAAGCCATGAGTAGGGCTTGTAGCCCAGGGGGCTTTTCACCGCCTTCCACCCCTGCAACATGGGGCAGCGCTGAAGCCGAGCCTGGTGGATTTAACAGGCTCACCAGGTTGAGAGGAAGCTCGCTCTGGTTTAGGACGTTGAGAGGAGAGCCCTGGTTCAGGATGGCGCTGGTTGGCTGTGGTTGCTGGGCTTGGGTGCCACCCGTCCAGACCCCTAAAGGCAGGGAGCCGAGGAAGGGCGGCAGCAGGGAGGGCAGACCGGCATTGGAGGAGAGAAGCTGGAGGAGCTGTTCTTGGGTCATGAAGGGAAAAGCCTCTGCTAGCGGTAGGGAAACAGTGGGGTCGGTTGCGGGGTTAGAAAGATCGGAAGACGGGGCAGCGGATAGAGAGAGGCTGTGCTCGGGCTCACAGCCACCCAGCAATCTTGTGTCCGAGTCCGGCTGATCCATTGTTTCTACAGGACCTGCCAAGAAAACACAAGTGTAAAACAGACCACCAAAAACAAAAAGCTCTGGGGGGGCTGGATTCACGAAACATTCTTAAGAATAACCAACTTGTCTTAAATCCCCAAAGGTAACGTGTTTAATTAATTTATTGGGTTGTTTCTAATTAATTGTTGCAGTTAAGCATTACAACTTAACAGAGTTAAAATACATATTAATTAGGGGTGTAACGGTACACAAACATGACGGTTCGGTACGTACCTCAGTATTGAAGTCACAGTTCGGTACAGCATTTTTACATTTCGGTCTAGTTTAATTAGTGTCTTTTCTTGGTTGAAGTCAAGTCACCTTTATTTATATAGCGCTTTTTACAATGCAGATTGTGTCAAAGCAGCTTTACAGTGATAACTGGTATATAATTTTGGCTGCACAGCAGCTCTTAAAGAAAATGGTGTCAATGCAGGCAGATGCAAAGCCCTGTTGAATATCAAATGTCAAGTGTCCCCAACTAAGCAAGCCAAAGGCGACAGTGGCAAGGAACCCAAACTCCAACAGGTGACATAAGGTGGCAAATAGGTGTTAAAATGGAGAAAAAAAACCTTGGAAGAAACCAGGCTTAGTCGGGGGGCCAGTTCTCCTCTGGCGAAAGAGTTAAACGCTGGTTGAGAGATTACATGTAAACATATCTATGCATAGATCGTCTGTTCTTCTTCTGCGCTTTTTACTTTTACTTTTTACGACCTTCTTAGAATATAAGACATTTCTTAAGGTCTTTCTTGAGAAGATTTTCGTGAATCAAACCCCTGGTGTAAAAATGCCCCAAGAAACACAAGATAAGAAGTCTTACCTTTACTTTCCACAGCTTGGTTGTGATTTGACTGGTTAATTTGGTAGGTATTGTGGTCAGGACAAGTCTCTGTCGTTTTGGACCCACAACTTTTCTCCGGGAACGGGGGCAAGCAGGAGGTTGAGGACATCTGGTTCATTATGCTCAGAATCGAACTGCTGAGGTCCGGCGTCGTGCCCGTGTGGGGCTGGCTCAAGTTCAGGATGGTGTTGCTGGAGGTTGTTTTGAGGTTCATGGTTGTTTCGTCACCCATCAGAGTAAAGGGTTGGGATTGGGGCTGCTGGGCAGGAGTTTCGGGCATGGGCACTGTGCTTTGGGCTTGAAGTTGTGGGGTGGGGTTGTGTACACGTAATGTGGACTGTCCTTCGCAGTGTGGTGTCTGTGGAGTGATGGGTCTGGGTGAAGAGGGCAGTGTGTTCATGTGCCTGTTGCTAGGCATGGCAGTGGCGCCGCTGGACTGCTGGGTTGCGCTTTGCATGCTAAGAAGCTGAAGCAGGGCAGAAAGGGGCTGGGACGGAGATGGGGAAGAAAGCGGGAGGGAATTAGCAAGCCCGGGCTTCCTGCCTTCCTCCGAATCCTGCAACCTAAGAGTATTGTTCGAGAAGGAGGCATTCAGAGGAGCGACAGACAGCCGGTGGTTGTCTGAGTGAGGTACAGGAGGAGAAGGTGGCGAAAGGCATGGAGAGATGAGCAGCGGAGGCCCGGATAGATCTCCTGCAGTCCGACCCAATTGTGAGTCTTTCAGCATGCTTAAAACGGTGGGCGAATGCCTCTGCCGTTTGCGGCGCAAGTTTTTCTCAGCGACAGCAGGGGAAGCCGGGGAAAGGGAAGGGGAGAGCGGGAGCAACAGGGCGGTGAGGGACTGCGCTCTGGCGGAAGTGGGGTGGACGCTACTGTTTAAAGTGCTAATCAATACCTTTGACTGCTGCTCCTTGTCCAGGCCACTAAGAGGGAGTGCGGCCAGCGCATCAGCTGCACTGAGCTGGCCTGGGGTTTTCTGGTTGGCCAGCTGGGCTTTAGCGGCGGCAGAAAGGAGGCTGCTGGCAGGGAAAGAGTTATTTATGTGGCTCTTTTGCTGGATCTTCTGTTGGTTGAGAATCTGTCCTAGTGGAAGGCCAAGCAGTTCTGGGGCTTGAGAAGAACTCAATCCGTTCCTCTTGTCACCTACGTTGGGATGCGCCAGCGACGAGGCTTGTGACACCTGATGGTTGCTTTGGTTAGCATTGGAGCTGATGTTGGAGGTACTACAGTCTTTATAGTGCTGCAGAATGCCCTCCAAGCGACTACACGGACTGGAAGGCGCAAGAGGAAGCTTGGGAGAAGAGCACGGCATGGTGGCCTGCAACGGTTTGACCCCCTGGATGAAGACAGACCCCGGGGCCCCGTGCTCTGAGAGCGAGGATGTCGAGGAGTGGCGAGAGCGTTGATGGGGTGAGAAGGTGTCTAGGGTACGTGAGGGTGACAGAGGAGAGGGCGACTTAACACTCACTCCCTGTGAATGTGGTGGAGCTGCTCGACCACTCAGAGCTACGGATGAAGAGGGGGATAAGGAAAAGGAGTTGGAAGGGTCTGGGGGATGCACATGTGTGTGTACACTTGGTTTTGCATTGCTTGGAGAAGCAGGGTTATGCACTGTCCTTTGGGGGACGTTTTGGGAGAGCGGTGGATGAGGGCTCCACTGCTGTTTCGCATAAGCAGGCATACAGCCCACTGGCGTTGGGGGCTTCTTTAAAGGTGAACCCTGTTCTGGAGGTCGTGAAATAGGGGAGAGGTTAACAGAACCGTTTTGCAGAACAGAGCGAGAAGAGGACAGAGGAAAGCCAATGTTGGATTTGGGCTGGTTGTGTCTAGGCTGAGGGTAAGTGCAGTGGGCGCCGTCTCCATGAGCCACCATTGATCCTCTCAGCTCTCTGCCGTCCACTGAGCATACAACACCTCCTTAAACAAACAAGCAGACAACAGGACTCACCTTCCTGAAGAAAAGTGAACTTGTGTGGTACAGTGCCTTTAAAGGGTATTTAACCCCCTTGGAAATATTCATTTTACAATCTATCATAGAACCACATCGGTTTTTCGAACTAGAACAGAACAGAAAAATATTCAGATTTCAATGTGGAAAAAAATAAAAATCACTAACCATCACAAACTGGTCAAAATGTATTTAAAGGGTTAGTTCACCCAAAAATAAAAATTCTGTCATTAATTACTCACGCTCATGTCATTCCAAACCCGAAAGGGAACACAAATGAAGATCTTTTTGATGAAATCTGAGAGCTTCCTGTCCCTCCACTGACAGCTACACAACTACCACTTTGAAGCTTCAAAAAGTACATAAAGAGATTGTGAATTGTCAATTCCATATGAATTGAGCAGTTTAGTTCAAATTTTCTAAAGAGACTTCTAAAGAGATTGTTTTATATGATGAACAGATTCAATTTAGATTTTTATTTACATATAAACTGAACCTGCTTGACGAGTGAGAACAAACCTCTTCTGGAAGCTCAAATATGCTGCGTAACATGAGAATGAACCACATTCTCAGCTTCAGCAAGATCCAGTGAGGTTCATTCTCGTGTTACACAGCACGTTTGAGCTTCAGCGAGAACCAATGAGGTTCATTCTGGTGTTACGCAGCACGTTTGAGCTTCAGCAAGTACCAGTGAGGTTCATTCTGGTGTTACGCAGCACGTTTGAGCTTCCACAAGAGCCAATGAAGTTCATTCTCGTGTTATGCAGCACGTTTGAGCTTCCGCAAGAACCAATGAGGTTCCATCTGGTGTTACGCAGCACGTTTAAGCTTCCACAAGAGCCAATGAGGTTCATTCTCGTGTTACGCAGCACATTTGAGCTTCAGCAAGAACCAATGAGGTTCATTCTCGTGTTACGCAGCACGTTTGAGCTTCCAGAAGAGGTTTGTTCTCGCTCGTCAAGCAGGTGCAGTTTATATGTAAATAAAGATCTAAATTCAATCTGTTCATCATATAAAGTGATCGAGTCTCTTCAGAAAATTTGGACTAAACCGCTCAATTCATAAAGATTAGTTTTACGATCTCTTTATGAACTTTTTGAAGCGTCAAAGTGTAGCTGTCAATGGAAGGTCAGAAATCTCTCAGATTTCATCAAAAACATCTTCATTTGTGTTCCGAAGATGAACAAAAGTCTTACGGGTGTGGAATGAAGGCAAGTAATTAATGACAGATTTTTCATATTTGGGTGAACTAACCCTTCAAGTTAATAAACACAAAATAAGCATTTCCATAAGTATTCAAGTCAGTTTTAGAATGGTG
This sequence comes from Hypophthalmichthys nobilis, assembly GCA_037950665.1. Classification (NCBI taxonomy): domain Eukaryota; kingdom Metazoa; phylum Chordata; class Actinopteri; order Cypriniformes; family Xenocyprididae; genus Hypophthalmichthys; species Hypophthalmichthys nobilis. The sequence continues at coordinate 484,617 of CM075471.1, forward strand.
CTGTCACCAGTATACATGTGGGCAGTGTCTGGCTTAAATATAGTCTCTTCAGACTATAGAATATTCTTCCAGTTAGCTTCAATGTCTCAGACATGCCTTCTGGCAAACTGTAGCCATATCATATGACATCTTTTAACAGAGACTTTATTTTTGCAACTCTCCTATTAAGCTGTGACTAGTGAAACACCAAAGCAACAATTCACAGATCAATGACAAACTTAAAGTCCACTGTGATTCAATACTTACAGATAAACCATATTCTGATATGGCTAATACACCTGAGCTATTGTAAGTTGTTTTGTTTGTTTTTACAAAAACTAAACTTAGTGGTTGCAGTTTAGTTTACAAGTTAAACTTAAGTACAGTGAATTCTATACAGAAGATGACTGCATGCTTTAGCCAAATGTAATAATCTGAATGGGTAATATTTGGACACAAGATATAGAGTGTAATCTTCACTTCATAAGAACAGTAATGGTCTGCAATTTTCTTTAAGACAAACCATTAAAGGAATATTCTAGGTTCAATAAAAGTTAAGCTCCATGAAGAACATCTGTGACATGCTGTCAGTTACTACAGACAACCATTTCAACTCAACCCTCAGTTTGTAAAACCAAACCAAAAATGTGTTTACAGTAATGCACTTTCAACACATCATGAAAGCATGTCACAGAACCTGGAAAATTCCTTCAAAAAAGTTGGAATAATGTGTGTATTAAGATGCAATACCTGTGGCTTGAGCCGGCGGCGGGAGTTGGGAGGGCTGCATGCTTTGGCATAATGCCGCCATGGCATCAACTTTCCTGCGATGGTTACAGAGTTTGGTCATGTCTTCCTCTATTTTACTCGAATGATGACCAGGAGCTTGGACCATCGCAGCAGGGTCAAAATTAAAGACCTGAAATTGATTTTGCAACATAACAACATAGTTTATTGTTTTATAAATCACAGTGATTCACATACTATTAAAAAAGTACAGTGTATAACTGCACAGTATGCAGTCAGCAGTACACTAGTATTTCATTAACTGCAATCATTACAACCTAATGAACTAATCTGCAATCAAGTTTGCACTGGAAACATCAAATTAGGAGTCTTAAGCACTGAATGTTGATCTCACCTTATTTGGGACAAGCGGGCACTCGAGACCACACTTACATGTGCCGTCTGTCCGCAGATACACCCTCACCTCATCCACAGATTGAAGGACTGTACCACTCGGGCTGGAGAAGAAAAAGAAAAGATTGATATGGCGTAGTTTGACAGCTTCATTTGATATATGACAAGTAACAATGACAAATGCATTATGTAAGGAATAATTGACGACGGCCACCTGAGGTGGTAATGCGGTATGTATTGTAAATAAATGTGAAATGAACTGAATATCTGACAGTTCTTTTGCTGCAATTTGGTCCCGATTCTCTAATTTATAGAGATTTCTTTAAAGAATCACGGGTAATGTTGTTTTTTCACCAGGAATAAATGATGGAGGCTTATAGCTTCAACAAAAGCAAATACTATCGATTAACAACCTCGTTCCTCGCAGTAGGTGTGTATTTAAAGGCTTCAAGCTATCGTGCCAAATAAATTCCCCTATGGAGAAAATGAATGGGCAGTTTGCTTTATCGCTTATTCACATAAACTCTACCTCAGACCAGTTTGAAGCACCGCTTTCAGACCAACTAAACCCTAATGTCAAACACACTTGGGTCGGCACCAGAAAACCTAGTGTGAAGGCTAAACGCACCGGCATGTGTTTGCTTGGGTGAAGTCACACACATCTGTGTGTAATCATCGTTGTCAGGCAACTTAAGTGAAAAATGTTCCCGATGTAACTTTTAATAGCAACATTTAATAGCAATCTTGAGAAGAACAGCAAACATCTCACAGTAAACAACACAAAATAATGTATAGACGTACCTGATGTAAGACACAACCCCATCTTCCACTTTCCTCTGCCAGCCAACCGGGATCTGAGCGATGAGCGCCGTACCTCCATCTTTTTCTCCTGCTGCACTCTCACTGCCCCCCGTCATTTTCTGCTCACACACATCCAGCTCCTAAAGACAGAAACCAGTTTCAATTCAGATCCAAACTAGATTTGACAGAGATCAACTCACTTATTTTCATCTGAGAATGTTCACACTGGAATCATCATGTAGTGACAACTATATTTACATTAAATCAGTGGTGACAGAAACCAGCCTCAAATCAGATCCAAACTAGATTTGATGAAGATCAACTCACACTTAAGAATTATTTAAGTTAAAAATGTGTTCACACTGAATCTAAATATGGTCTGAGCATTTAATCTGACTATTCTGGATTCAGGAGTTATTTATAAAATTCATAAAGTGTAGGTACAGATGTCATCATGTAGTGACAACTACATTTACATTAAATCAGTGTAGTGACAGAAAACAGCTTCACATCAAATCCAAACTAGATTTGATGACGATCGACTCCGCGGGCTTATTTTCAGTTAGGAATGTGTTCACACTGAATCTAAATATGGTCTGAGCATTTAATCTGACTATTCTGGATTCAGGAGTTATTTATAAAACGTAGGTACAGGTGTCATCATGTAGTAACAACTAAATTTACATTAAATCAATGTAGTGACAGAAACTAGCTTCAAATCAGACCCAAACAAGATTTGACGAAGATCAACACACTTATTTTCAGCTGAGAATGTGTTTACACTGAATCTAAATATGGTTGTCACTCCTCTTCTGAGCATTTAATCTGACTGTTCTGGATTCAGGAGACATTCATAAAGTGTAGGTAAAGGTATCATCATGTAGTGACAACTACATTTACAATAAATCAGTGACAGAAACCAGCCTCAAATCGGATCCAAACTAGATTTGATGAAGATCGACTCACACTTCGGGCTTATTTTCAGTTAGAATTGTGTTCACACTGAATCTAAATATGGTTGTCACTCCTCTTCTGAGTATTTAATCTGACTATTCTGGATTCAGGAGCCATTTATAAAGTGTAGGTAGAGGTGTCATCATGTAGTGACATCTACATTTACATTAAATCAGTGTAGAGACAGAAACCAGTTTCAAATCAGATCCAAACTCGATTTGAAGAAGATCGACTCATACTTAAGACTTATTTCAGTTTAAAATGTGTTCACACTGAATCTAAATGTGGTTGTCACTCCTCTTCCAAGCATTTAATCTGTGACTATTCTGGATTCAATATTCATTCATAGATTTTGCAATTATGTCAATTACTACGTCAATTATCATAGGTTTAAGCATGTATTCAGCATTCAGAAATTCTGTAACTTAGCACTTTGTTTTGTACCTTTTCATTTTTATACAGCCTTGGTCAGCACCATTCGTGAAATACACCCTTTGGAGGACATATATATGTAGCATTAACGAAGCACAACGCAACAGTACAACAAATCCATCTCGACACACAATCCTCTGCGGTCCTCTCAAATGGACTGGGATGCTTCTATGGAACTCTCCACAAGCTGACAACCTGAAAAGATAAATAAAAAATACATTTCAGGAGAGATCGACATTGCTTGAGTAAAGAATATAAACTATTTTAACAATTTTCAACATAACCATTGGAAAAAATCAATCTTATTGACAGAAATACTAGATGATATTTGAAAATTTAGATTACATTGATATGCAAACAAGGTACTGTTTGACCACCATATTCAAGTACCACGGTTTCTGGCACTGAATACCATGGTGTTAGTAGGGTACCAGTCCAAAAACAAGGTACTTTTTCGTTAGAGTACGGTTCTGACATATGGCTGACAGTAGAGTGAAAAGTGACAGTTAAAACCGATAATCAACGCGCCAAGTCAAAAATTCAAATTTAAGTGTTCGAGATGATGTCACAGCCTAAATGCATAAAATTTTAACGGTTTTTATTCTGGCATTAAGGCGGGTGACTGTGCAGCGGCTAACGCTCAGGCTATGACGGGTTCTGACTGAAACAGCGAGCTAAAGAGTAAACAAACCAACACGAATAAAAGTGCGCAAAGTTTCGGAGAAAGCAGGACGTAAATACGGAAAGTAAATATGAATACATACGCCCAAGTACCGCACTGGTACTTTTGAAGACAGTACGTCCCGAAGAATAAACAAATGTCGCGTACTGACGGCTAGCTGGCCCATTCTTAAACATCCCATTTATATTATAAGCTCACGGGACACGCGATAACACTCCGATATTAACCAACGAAGCCGTCTTCATTGCATTAAAACGGAAGCGTTCTAGTTTGTCGCGTCGCGTACAGCGTAGTCGCGCTGTTAGCTTTCTTTAGCTCGCGGGCTACGTACCTCTCTGTTTACGAAGTTTCCTGCTTCTTCGGCGCGCTGCACAACACAGGCGAAAGACAGAACAAGCGTCTCGATGGACTTGAGTTGCAAATGTCGCCGTTGCAGGAGCTGTTATTAACGCCGTGTGATTTTTAGCCACTTCCCCGCGTCTTCATCCATCCGAGGCGTCCTGCTTAAAAACAAAGAGCAATAACGCTTGGTTTTATTGCGCCCCGTGCATTGTCGTCCAATTTCGCGTGAATCCTGCTCGGCCGCGGAGCGTGCGATCGCTTCATTCAAAGGTTCAGCGCCCTCCTAAGCGTCTTTACTGTGTGCATATGCGAGCGAGGGGCTGATTATGTCTGTGTGAGGTTGCTTTTAGTTTATCTTCGTTTCCAAGTTCCTATTTTTCCTTAGGATCCCGTGCCAAAAAAAAAATCATGGAGTTTTCGTCCACGCATGCGCAGTAGCTGATGTCAGGGTTGGGAATTCCGTACAATTTCAAAGCCACTAGGAGGAGCGAGAGAGCCACTCGTGAAGAGGAAAACGCGCCCTAGTACAAGTATGGACACACTTCTGTAGATTTGAGCTGCGACTGAGTTTGCATAGTGTAAAATAAATCTAGCATATTTGTAAGCTATTTTTTTTTTTTGTTTATCTTCAGATGTTAAATTCGAAGTTGAGAAATGTTATCGATACATCGTATGAATTTTTATATTTTAAGTTGTTTATTGATATAAACTGGTTGTATTAATGAAATATAACACAAATAAAATATAAATCAGTCGTCTTTTATGTTCTTCTAAGCAGTCAATAAAGGTAAAAAAAAAAAAAAACTAGGCTACAAATGGTAGCCTGAATTTATGATCCGCCTCAAACTATTCGAAACGTCATTTAAATTAAATTTAAACGGTCAGGTAACCGTAGATGTTCGTGAACTTCATCTGGAAATGTGAAGTATGAGCGGGAGGCGGGAATATCCTGAGAGAAAGAAATTTCTGCTCGTCTGCCATAAAATGGTTCTACACACACGCATATCTTTATTGACCTTATTGTGTCAGTTAGCTGAGAAAACAAAAAAATGGTCCGCCCGTAACTACTTTATAATTACTGAGGGAAAAAATCGCAGATAAAACCTACTTAGTGTGGAGGAAAGATGTAGGAAATCGGAGGTATTTCTTAGCATATGGTATATTGTAAAATGTCTGTTATTCTCTTGAGCAGAAATGTGATTCGCTGGCACAATCTGAACATTTGGGTGCGAGTTAGAAATATAAATCAGATCAACCTCCTACTACGTTGAAGGCAGGTATAACTCGACAAAGTTTTCAAAACAGAGGGAGTTACTGAGAGTTAAACCTGTTAAAACTTCAAAGGAATGTTGAGTAAACACAACTTTGGGGAATAAAGGCGTAACCTGCCAATAGAATTACACGCTCGGAGGTGATAACCATTAGGCAGCGGGGAGACTACACAGCAACAGCCAACCGATCGTGACGTGTTAGTAGCGTCTCAACGCGAGCGGTGCCCTGCTCCTGGAAACAGTATTTGAGGTTTCTATTCGCTAACCTTACGCGCATCCCACTTGCGCTGTTGCTAGGCAATACATTGCACGCTTTGCACCATGCAAGTTTAACTACTTAACTCTTGTGTTTGGAAGAGTTTCAGAATACTAACGAGATGAGTCCCTGGTGACATCAGTTGGCCAGGAGTTAATAACATCTATCATTTTAAAACGGGGGTGTACCTGTTCATTAAATACCATTGAACTAATTAGCATCATTTTATCTGAAGGATCATACTACAGGACAACAACATCTGGACAGCATTTTTACACAAACATGTTATAGTTATTCCCCAGGGCGGTTTTAGGGGTTCAGATCAAGGACAAGTTTCTGGTCACCCAAAGTTGTACCCATTAAAGTATATAATTTAAAACTCTTAAAAATAAAAGGTATTAACCAGTTTCAGTTCCCCCAAAAACAATTTTCTTAGTGTCAAGAACATTTCACTATAAATGGAAAAGTTCTTTATTGAACCATCAATGCCATCTGTAATTAATCTGGATAACCAAATTGCATCATTAGAATAATGTTTCGAACATCCACACTTTGAGTGTCCTATATAGACTATAGGATCCCTGTTGGAAAACATTCTATACATTTAGGGCGTGTTCTCGGACAGATTAAAACCTAATCTTGTGCTGATTTACACTGGAAGATCTTATCTGTGAACTAAATTCTGACCTTTACCATTTCAACGTCACTTTATCGGCTCATTTAGTGATTTGTGTTGAACAATAACAACTTAAGTCCTTTCATTAAAAAAAGCAGAATCTATACTGATTGTATCGAATGTGTCTCTCATTGTTATATTGTCAAATGGAGTGGAATGAAATGGCTGAGGAACGGGTGAAGGTGGGATTGTTCAAACTCCTATGGAATATCCTCGTTCCATATAGTGCTGAACTGGATGCGTTTGGGAACAGAAAGTATAAAAACACTGTGCTGGTGCAGTGCCAACCAGTTTTGGTTCCCCAAATAACCTTTGAGTGAAACCATTTTTCTTAGTGTCAAGAACATTTGAACACATTTTTTCACTATAAAGAACTTTTTGTCCATTGGTTCCGAGGATGTTAAAGGTTCTTCATGGAACCATCAATACCAATAAAGAACCTTTATTTTTGTTTTGTGGAAACCAAAACCAAATTGCAGCATCAGAACATCCACACTTTGAGTGTCCAATATAAGACTATAGGATCCATGTTGGAAAACAGTCTATTCATTTAGGGCGTGTTCTCGGACTCAGATTAAAACCTAATCTTGTGCTGATTTACACTGGAAGATCTTCTCATGTGAACTAGATTCTGACCTTTATCATTTCATCGTCACTTTATAGGCTCATTTAGCGATTCTAAATAGGTGTGTTGAGCAATAACTACTTAAGTCATTTAATATATCGAATTTCCGATTGTGTATCTCGTTATGATGTTGTCAAATGGAGTGGAATGAAATGGCTGAGGAACGGGTGAGGTGGGATTGTTCAAACTCCTATGGAATATCCTCGTTCCATATAGTGCTGAACTGGATGCGTTTGGAAACATGAAAGAATCGCCTCAGGGTCACTAGAGAGGAATTATTAAAGATGAAAAAAGAGCGAACAAATGCGCACAATATCACACGACGACGACCACGGATATTAACGTTGCCTGTTTTTATAGGTGCATATGCGAACGCAAGCAAAAATTGACACATTTTCCTACATCCTTATAGGGTAGTTTGTCAGTTTTTTTTTTTTTTTTAACGAAAGGTTGTTTAATAAAACATGCTCGGGTTCTGCTAGTCTTATCTCCAACTAGAAACCGGTTGCCAACGATTGCATCATTCCTTTCATGTGACTCCCTTACGCCCCAAATTCGTCCTGGCCGTCTTATGACTGCATCACATCTTCCCGCTCACACAAACTCTCGCAGAGCGAGACAACCAGCAGAGTCACCAAGTCCCGCCCCTCCCGCCCAGCGCGTCTGCTCATTGGATGTCTCTAAGCAGAAGAATTTCGACCGCCTCGCTTGATTGGCGCGCACGGCCGACCATCTCCTGTCAGTTTCTCGTAATTTCTGTTAGGTTGCACCTTGAGATCCTTCCCCCAGAGTTCGGTTGGAGTCACTCTATAAATGTCCCCGGGAGTTTCCGAAATCCACACTCGGTGACTTCAACTGAACAATGGTTAACATGAGCTATCACCAATCTCTACAAAAACACACACAAACCCTGAATCCGAAACAGCCGAGGAAAAGAAATAATAAAAAGAAAAGGGTGAGTGTCATCTATCTATTTCTCTATTCTTTATATTGTGATCTGATGTACTTTTCTTGCTGGTATATGTGTCAAGCTTTTCCTTTTGGAAAACAGGAATGCGCATGTTTTGGCCACTATCCCAGGCTGTTTTTGGAATACAGTTGTTCAACTCAAATTTCACAGGATTTTTTTCCCCTCTTTCTCCGTCCGTTTTCTTTATTTAAGGCAACATCTTAACTGGTTTATTCATTATTTACTTTAATAGTTACTTGTTTCCAAAACTACGCGATGACAGCTGTCATTTCGCTACAGTCGCGGCTTTTTAGACGCGCACGCGAGAACTTTTTCGCGAACGTTTTATTTTTAACGGTTATTTGTTACATCGATCGCCGCCAGTAACGCTTCGTCAACGGAACTGCGCTACATCAACTTTTTACAGTTTAAGAAATCAAATGGATGTAGTCACGATGGCTAACCCGCTGTGTTTTTATATCGTTAAAGTACTTTTAAAGTGTTATTCTGGTGCGAAGTGTTCGCCCTTTGTTTCCTCACTCCTGTACTTTGATTCCATGACGTCATTGGCTCGCTGTCAGTTTCGTAAATCCCAGCTCCAGATGGGCATAGTTAAGTTAGTTTATAAAAGAAAATTAATTTAAACAATTTTTAAGTGAATTATCGTATAATTTCACGACTGTCGAGTCCCTAAATATTCGATTTAGTCACATTTGGAATAACCAGCCTGAATACAACAAATAAACTCCATAACATTATTATTTAATAATAATAATAATAATAGATAATATAAATTTTTTTTTTTTTTAGTTGTGTCGCTTTACACCGCATTACGATTTATATATAATAATAAAAAAACACTTGGGAGTGCCTCAGGTGCATAAGTTAGGGCTGTTTTCATTCTCACACCGGCATCTAAAGCAGCTTGTTTGTCGCGTTTTTTCCTCGAATGAGTTCTGCGATGTTATTTCAGCGGAACTTGAATGTGTTCGAGTCATTCAGCTTGTTTTGACAGACGCTGTCTGCGCGCTCAGACTCACGCAGAGGGCGCCCTCGAGCGCACAATGCGCCTTTGTTTACATAAAAAAAATACAATGACCTAATTTTAGATTCAAGATTAAAGAATCAATAATTGCTACGGGTTATTTTTACGAGCATCCGATCGTCCACAAGCCCCTGTATGATGCATCTTCATGCGTTTGTATCACTTGCACGTGTTTGTTTCACAGCTGAAATAGATTTTTTTTTACTTTTTTCTATTTTTAAATAGCTTTTGAAATAGATATATATTTTTAATATTCTTAACTTTTTATTTTTATTTTTAAATAGATTTTGTTACCAAGTGCTGTGGCTTGAGCTGTTGAATGTTTTATTTCTCTAGAATTATTGGGACAAAATATCGCCACCAACTCACATTCAAACTTGATTGACAAGAGACACTTTAAAGGTGAGCACCTCTTTAAAGTTTTTATCATTTTTATTGAAGTGAATCTAAAATAAGCACTAAACCGGCTATAGTAAATAATAATGAACACCAACCTTTTTTCTCTGTTCATGCATGCACGCTTTTCTGAAACTCTTCTGAATATTTATTGTGCAGTAACACCGTCCGGCCACTGTGTGTCCTTGTTGCACCCGGTGGCCGAGCAGTCAATCTTAATATCGCGTATAATAGCGGGTCACCCAGATAAATCGGCTATTCCCAAAACCTGCGGTGCAGGTGAAGCTTTACTCTGTGCTGATGTGTGGAGCCGTGTCGTTATACAGCAACAGCAGGTTTGTTTTCATTACCTCTTCTGGACAGTTTATGTATTTTTTCTGGGTCAGGTCTGGTGTGCTAGGTGTGGGAGCATATCGTATTGTGTCTGTGGATAGCGACTGATTGGTGCGATGACTGCGGAGTGGCTGTACCCCCCTGGTGTGGGGCCGCTATGTGGTGCAGAGTTGGAGGCGTGGTATGAAGACCTACAGGATATACTGGGCTCCGACGCAGGCGGGGCCAAACTTACGCGAGCCCCGCCTTGCTCCGAGGTCAGTAACGTCAAACGCCGTTCTACAATCTCGTCCGTACGACGTTTTTCCCCCTAACGGTTTCTCTTCTTCGCCTCTTATGCAGAAGGAGCCCGAGTTTCTGGATGTGTTGGAGAGCTGCTCGCTCACCTGGTTGACGGAGGGGCAGGTATGGGGCGACGGTGTGCAACGCGTCACCGACGACCCGCCGCCGACGCCTCCGCGACAGGAGGACCGGAGAGGCGGCGATTCGGAGCACACCTCGTCCGGAGGAGACCTGCTTCCGCCCGAGTTCTTCGAGCTCCTCAGCGAAGGAGGCGTGGGCTCGGTGGAAACGATGGTCAGCGGCGGGTACCACCTCCACCCGCCTCCGTCTCCGGCCGCCAGCGAGGAGGAGCTCCCCACGGTTCCCGACACGTCGTCCTGCTCCTCGGCGTCCCGCTCGCCCTCCCTCAACTGCTCCCCGCCGGCGTCCCCTCCCGTCTCCTCGCGGCCGGGCAAGAGAAAGCGAGGGGGCGAGAAAGGAGGCGCGCTGTGCTCGCCGTCCCCGGGGAAGAAGAGCAGAAGAGAGCGCGAGCAGGAGAACGAGAGGAAGGTGCAGGAGCTGACGGATCAGAACGAGCGCCTCAAAGCCGAGATCGAGCGATTGGGAGAGGAGGTGCAGAGGACGCGCCGGGCGCTCATCGAGAGACTCGTCAACACCAGGAGGTGAAGGAGCAACAGGAAAGAAGGGGTTGAAGGGAAGCGAACAATTGACCGTGAAATGCACATTTAGAAGGAGATAAAAGACACGTGGGACGGGGGGGAGAGAGGGGAGAGCGTCTCCCACCGAGAGAGAAAGAGAAAGTCAGATTGAGCCGTAAAGAAAAGAAGGAATGTGGAGCCCAACGGAAACACGTCCCGGTCGAACCTCATCCCAAAACCAATTAGATTTTTTATAAAGAATGCAAAGCTTTTTCAGTAAATTAAAATGACTAATGCACTTCAATCAGGCAAATACTACTATGATAAATGTTAAAAATAGATACAAATATCAAAAGCAAATATGAAATTCGATAAATGAGAAAATAAAGCCTAATTTTACAAAGTTAAAGTTAAAATGACCGTAATGCGTTTTTTAAAACCTTTAAAACAGGAAAAATTAAAAGCAAGGACTACTATAGTGTTTAAATGTTACAATTTCACGAATGACACTATGAATAAATTAAAGAATGAGATTCTGTTACAGCAATAAAAATATCAAAAGCAAAGAAGAAATTAGATAAATTAGAAAACGAAGGTTTTTACAAACATAAAACGACTGTAATCAGCAAAGATTTAAGACAGTAAAACAAATACAATTTTTTTTAAATGATTAAAAGAGGACACAAATTAAAGGATGGTATCACAAATGATAATAAATAAAAATATTGAAAGCGAATATGAAATTAGATAAATGAAAAAATTTTACGAAGCTTTTTCAGTAAATTAAAATGACCAATGCATTTTTTTAAACATTTAAATCAGCAAAAATTTAAGGAAAGTACTAATATGGTGTTTAAATGTTACAAATAAAGAAGAAAACAGATAACTTAGAAAACGAAGGTTTTTACAAACATAAAACGACTGTAATCAGCAAAAATTTAAGACAGTAAAACAAATACAAGTATTTTTTAAATTATCAAAAGAGAACACAAATTAAAGAATGCGATATTTTGCATTACAGTAATAAAAATGCAGTACGCAATTAACTTATGAAAAAAAAAAAAATCATAATGGCACTAAAAACTACCTTTATTTTAAGCAAAATAAAACTTCCGAAGACCGGTTTCCTTGAGATTCACCTGGTAATAATCGCAAACGCTTGGTTTAAGCACCAACTCTTATTAAACTACCCAAAGTTAATCAACTTTCTGTGTAATTGAAAGCTGATTGTTCATCTGTGGAGAGGAGTCTGTAGGGAATGTAGCAGAGACGATGGAAGAAACGGCAGAACTGCAATAAAAAGGATGTAGAAGCAACGTGATTGTATCAGTAACATGATTGTAGAAGCGAACGGAGGTGTTTCAATGTAACCAGCCTGCTCTGATTGGTCTAATGTGTTAATGACAGGGCTTTTAAATGTGTTAGTGACAGAGATTAGTAGCTCAGGACTGTTATTCTGAACGACTGTGAGCCGTTTCTCTCTGCGCTCACCATCAACCCGAGGCCTCTAAGTGTGAGTGTGTGTGTGTGTTTAGATGAAGGGGAAGATTATTATGAATGGCGATTTTGCTCTCACTTATTTCTCTTGAAACTTTTTCAGAATTTTTAGAACTAGCAGTTTATAACACTCTCTGCCTCTGATCTATGCCTATTTTTCTATATGTGTATCACATGCATATCACATGATCATCATTACATGTAATCATTTACCTTCCTAATGTTAAAATAAACGTGCATGCCGAATTACTGTATTAGCGTAGCAAATTTTTATTTAGCCTTACTTAATATGGACTTGTATTACACACATTTTGTTATTAAAGTTTTTTAAAATGAACTAAATGGAGTCTTTGTGATTTTTGTCTTGGTGTTTATTGAGTGTATGAATAAAATACATGGTTGTACCAGAGTAACAAAGCAGAAAAATTAAACAGGAAATACATCATTTAACAGACCTCACTGTATTGTGAAATCTGGATTGGTTGGATTATTATAGGAGTGGTATCCAATATAGTTCCCAGAAAATATTCTAAAATATAAAGTAGTTTTCTTCCTCATGTTCACCTTTTCTCCTCTCATTTCTTCTTCCCTTTCGGAGCGGCCGGCTCTGGGTTCTTGCCCTCCGCAAGACAGAGTTGTTTTTTCAGCTCAATTAATTTGGCAACTTCCTCCACAATGACTGACTTCTCTGCTTTCTGAGCTTTTAGAGCTCGTACTTTATCGCCCTGAAACACAAACACACACCAATGAATCATACATCAGCACTACTCACTTATATGAATAATGATCACACCTTCAGTTAAAGACTATAATAAAAAGAGGCGAAAAAATGAAATTAAACGAGAAAAAAAATAATTTCCTGTTAAAAATGAAAATAAAATATATTTACATATAAAATATAAATTTCTAAAATTTCACCTTTATTCATTTTCCTTTTTAAAAAATTCTAACATAATAAAAGATATAAACAATAGATGATAAATGCGTGCGTTTTTTGGAAGAAAAGGGCGGCGTTCTTGAACTTTCCTATTAGATTATATTGAACGATTAAAAACAAACAAATGCTTCAACAGTCACACGGTCCGGTCCGGAAAATTGACATCTTCACTCTTTACTCAAATATTATTAAAAATGTTGTAAAGATTTTGTAATCAAATTGCGTAGTTGTGCTTGGAGTCGATTGTTTTATTTGCGATAATAACGCAATGAAACATGACAAATTGTGACATAATTTTTGGCCAGGAAATTATGAACATGCAAAATCAAGAGAGATCCAACCAAATATCAATAACTGATTATATTGTAGTAGATGTTTGCTTTTTCCTGCCAGCTTTTGGTTTTTTGTATAGTAAAATAAAACCTGTAGCGGTAGTTTTTGCCAAATGATTTTGTCAGATAAACACTTTAACCAAGTTTAGTGTTTTGTTCTTCCCTTATATTTAAAATATATATATTAAAAAAAGTATTTTCTTCTTATTTTGATGTTTTAATCGCCCTTCTAGGGTCATAAAAAACAAATATCCCCTCCAGACATCACTTTTGACCAGTATTGCGCGTGAGTGTGTGTGTGTGAGAGTGTGTGTGTGTGTGTGTGTGTACAGGTTTAGCTATACTTATGATCACCAAATGTCTCTTCACTTATATAGTGAAATATTATGACAACCAACTTAGTGAAGACATTTTACTGGTGATCACTAGTTAAAAAGGCTTATAAATCAGCCAAAACACGTTTGTTTTAAAATCTAGTGTTTTTTAAAATCACATGTTTCTGTGACGGGTTTGTTTAGGGGTAGTGGTTGGGTTAGGCCATAGAAAATATCATTAACCTGATATAAAATCAATGGAAGTCTATGCAATGCCCCTACTAATACAGTGAAACATGAGTGTGTGTGTGAGTGTGTGTTCTTACTTGTTCTGCCACTAAAGCCGTCAGCTGTTTGGCTCTCTCTGGATCTGCGCTGACGTTCAGCGAGGCGTCCCGCGCAGCACTAACGCTGGGTTTGGTCTCGACTGCTGCGGCGCTGGAACTCTGGGTCTAGAAACAGAAAAATCATATTTCATCAAATAGTATATTATGTGCATGTTTCAGAATTAAAAAAAAGCAAAAATTACAAGGCCCAAAAAAATTACTTGCATTTGTTTCTTTATGTTTGTTTTAATTAAAAAGATTTTTAATAATTATTATAAAGATAAAATAATCTGGTGATTCATAAGAGCAACCACACAAACGCATGCAGAAATATCTGTTAGTACACGCAGGCACTGAAGAGCTCTGTGAAATCATCGCTCTTAAACAAACGTTAAGAAGAATGTAAAATGAGGTTTGTTGTCTTTAAGACGGGCGGCCGGGGGCAGATTGTATTCTGGGTTGATAGAAACGGCGTGGCGTGACTGACAGCAGCAGGCTTTGATCCAGAGCTGCCGTTCTCTGAATACAGACATCATCACTGAATCGATTTCACAGTCAGTTTTAGTGAAAACAGACACAAAGCCGTGAGAACAGAGAGCAGTCACACGCTCGTCTACCTTCGCTTCCAGACTCTCCTCTTCTGGCTGAAAGAGGCCGAGAAACAACCGAAGATGTGAACGTCATTCTTTCTTCCATTAGAGAGAATATGAGAAACATCAAAACATCAAGCTGCTCTTCATCAGAGCCGGTATAACTGAGCGATTTTAATTAATCGGGGTTCTTACACCTTCTGTCTGATGAATTTCCACAACTGTTCCAGTCATACAAATATCACATACATATATATATATATTTGCATTGATTGTATGAATAAAATATGGGGTTGTACCAGAGTAGCAAAGCAGGGGTAATTTGTGGGTAATTCATAGATTTTATTGTATTTTAAAAAGAATAATTTAAACAGATTTCACTGCATTTTAAAAAAGATTGTTGCATATTTATAGGAGCGGTTAATCAATGCAGTTTCCAAAATAATTCTCAGAAAATGAGCTTCCACAACTTTTCCAGTTATGCACGAGCATTTTTAGGAATTATTTTATAGAGATCACACTCACAAAGAGCAATTTATAGCTGATAAAATATATATTTTTAATATAATAAATAAATTATGAAATAATTATATAAATAATTAAAATAAATGTTTTTAAATTATATACAAATTTATTTTAAAAAAATAGATGGATAAAGAGTAGGAGAACAACTGAGATATTAGAATTTTTTATATTGAAATATTATTTTATATAATTATTTTTTCATATATATATTTTTTATTTTTAATATTTTATATAATTATCTTTTCATAAATATATTATTTTACATATTTTTTAATTATAAAAAGATAATTATATAAAAATTAAATACAGAAAAAAACAAAAAAACAGATTTTTTACACTGAAATATTATTTTATGTAATTATTTTTTATATATATTTGTTATTTTTAATATCATTTTATATAATAATTTTTTCATATATATTTTTTTATTTTTAATCTTTTATATAATTATTTTTTCATATATATTTTTTTATTTTTAATATCATTTTATATAATTTTTTCATTTTTTTTATTTTTAATATTTTTTATAATTATTTTTTTCATATATATGTTTTATTTTTAATATTATTTTATACATTTTTTTTAAATTTCAATGAGTTTTTGATGAATTTTCAGAATTTTGTTAATTTCCATAAATATGTCTGGCCTGGAAATCCCAATTCCCGTTTCTGCCTGAGAACTCTGATTAATAATGGATGAATGTCTTTGACGAACCTGTTGTCCTCCAAATTTTTTCCTCAGAGCCTCAATCTGTTCGTTCTCCAACTTTTGGAACAAAGGACTGACCTGTAGGAGAGGTCAACAACAAAAGTAAAAAATATAACAAATAATTAAGTTGAGATTTTGCATATGTTCTGTAATAATGCTGTGCTCTTCCTACAGTCACATGATAACACAATATCAGGAGAAGTCAGGCGTTACCGTGCCGATGCGGTGCCCGGCTGGCAGTGTGCAGATGAAGGTTCCCGCCCCCTGCAGCATGGCGCTGGCGCAGGTGGGCGGAGCCTGCAGCTGGGCACGGATGGTGTGACTGACGGTGGGCATGTACGGCTCCAGCACGGCAGACAGGAGACACGCCACGTTCACCGACACGCCCGTCACGGTACCGGCGCGCTGCCTGCAGCCAAACACACGCAAACGTCACGCCTTCATTAAACACAATCAACCTCCAGCAGAACCAATTAACATGAGAGTGAGAATTAATTTGCGTGTTCTCAGGAAACTTTTCTTTTTCAGGAAACTATTATCTCTGTACATTTTAGAAATAATGGGGACATTTACAATAAGGTCCGTTAGTTAAAGCATTAAATAATCAATTAATGAATTAGAAATAATAAATAATTTCTCATGTAGCGGTGTGTGTATTTCTGCAGTGTGTTGCCGTACTTCAGCAAACACACTAATGCAGCAGACTTGATCATGTGACGACTTGCCTTTCGCCGTCTCCCCCTTTTATCTTCTTCCAGGGTTCATTAACCTGGATGTACTGATTCCCATGACGAGAGATGTTCAGGATGCACTTCAGAGCGTCACGGATCCTGGAACAAACACATTATAAGCCACATGATGAGAGTCTGATGCACTTACATCTGTTCACATGTGCAATATTACGAGACAAACTTGCAGAAGATTACCGTAAGAAATAAATGCTTCTCCGTCCAGTAATTTCATAATCAGGGTTACAGTGGCTTTTGTTTCACAATTAATTTCCAGCTGTTGTTGTGATAATTGGATAAGGATTTTCTAGGAATCATTTTATCATTTTATACAATTATTTTCTGTGAGTTTGGAAATCACAAATTGCCTGATATTTCCTGGTAACTGTGATTAATTGAGGAATTACAAGCTGCTGAAATATAGAGCTGAGCAAAACTAGACAAATTCAGTTACAGGCTGGTAGAGCTGCAGGATTCTGGGTAAACTGAGAATCACCCTTATGGTTTAAAATAGAGATCACGATTCTCCCATGATTCTGCACAGACACCTAAACAAAATAAATTTACTAGAGGTTCTGACAAAATGTTAATTACTGCAGTCTATTTAACAAATATTTCATTAATTTGAATCTTTAAGAAAAAGATCGGTTTGAATGAATGAATGATTCAGTGACTCACTCATAAACACTTCACTTGTTTCATTACTGGATGAATCTGCGTTTTTGAATGAATCTCTTGAATGAATGATTCAATGACTCACTCATTAAGACTTCACTTGATTCATTACTGGATAAATCAGCGTTTCATATCTATACATGACAACGGCTCTCTCTGGCTCAAAACGCAGATCTGAATGTTTGCTGTGATCGTACTTGTCAAAGCTTTAATACTCATAGACAAATCGATTCAACAAATCGAATAAGATCACATTTAAATCAAGATCGCCATCTTTTAACGATTTATCGTGCAGCTCTACAGCCTCTCCAGTCCTGCACAATCCAAATCTGTGAATCTCTGCATTTCACGCCATCCACACACGTCCATGAGGAATTGTGGGTAACTCCTGACCTGACTTTATCCAGCAGCTGGATGTACTGCTTGAGCTCCCAGCAGACCTGAGCGATGAGCCGCTTATCATCTTCATTCAGGATCATCTCAGGAACACAGCCGTCGAAGAACTTACTCACAAACATCCCAGCCCTGTGGAAACATTATCAGGATCGTTAAAGAAAATGGTAACACTTTACAATAATAAAGCATTAATAATAATTCTAACTCACAATCCTCCAACACAAACCTGTTAATGAAGTTGCCCAGGTTGTTGAGGAGCTCAGAGTTGTTCTTGAGAGCCATGTCGGCCCAGGAGAACGCTGAATCCTGAGCTTCAGGCCGCAGATACAGGAGGTAGAAGCGCCAGACGTCGGACGGGATGCCGGTGTCTTTGGCCATGTCACCGAACACACCCACACCACGACTCTTGGAGAACTTAGTGTCCTCATAATTCAAGTATTCTGGACACATGAAAACATTCATGAATTAAATCAGCCAATCACACGCTACAAAATCAATCTGTAGCATTAGAATTTTAAGACATTATTGAATATTAATCATAAAAGTTTTTTTTGAGCATCAAATCATCATATTAGAATGATTTCTGAAGGATCATGTGACACTGAAGACTGGAGTAATGATGCTGAAAATTCAGCTTTGATCACAGGAATAAATTACACTTTACTATATATTCACATAGAAAACAGCTGTTTTACATTGGAATAATATTTCAGTATTTTTACTGTATTTTTGATCAAATAAATTCAGCCTTGGTGAGCCGAAGAGACTTTTCAAAAATATTAAAAATCCAAACTTGCATTTTAAAGGGTCAATGTGAAGTGGAATAAGCACATTTGATAATATTAGATTTCAATCAGCTGTGTCGTCTGATGTTATTTTAATAATCTGAATTTAAAACAACATCTCACCGGTGGCAATGAGATTATTGACCAGTGTGTAGTTGTCTTGAGCTCCAAGAAGAGAACAAGGGAAAACAACACTGTGGAACGGAACGTTGTCTTTTGCCATGAAGTTATACAGCTCCACCTACAGGACACACATGACAATCACACGCTGAATCAGACCTGTTACAGACTGCAGCGTGTCGTCAATAAGTGGGAGAATTCAGAGAATTCATTAAACTGACAAGACGTGAACAGTTTTTGCAACTCCAAGACTCATTAAACTGAGAAGTGTGACTGATCAGCACCTGCTGAGGGTTCTTCCACCACTTCTCCCATTGGTCGGTGTAGTTTGCCGTGATGGACAGGTAGCCAATAGGAGCGTCGAACCACACGTAGAACACCTTCATGGACAGACGGATACAGTCGGATTAATGGACAATTTTAGTGAAATAACATCTGAATGTGCGTTCATACCTTCTCCTTGAAATCCTGGTGCGGCACGGGCGTCCCCCACCGCAGGTCACGCGTGATGCAGCGCGGCTTCAGGCCGTCACGGAGCCACGAGCGCGTGATGTGCCGTGCGTTTGCCGTCCAGTCGCCGGAGCCTATCGACTTCTCCAGCCACTGCTCCAACTCAGACTCCAGCTATCACAAACACACACTCAGACTGAGCTGAAGATGAAGAGATCAACACATCTCACATGACACAGGTGTTACTTTACCTTCGGCAGGTTCAGAAACAGGTGTTTAGAGGAGCGGATCACCGGCGTTTCCTTGCACACCTTACACTGAGGATTCTACAGGAGAGACGATATCATAATCAAACATACGCCACATAGTAAACACACACTACTCTGTGAGAAATTAATACTTTTATTCATCATTAAACTGATCAAAAGTGACAGTAAAGACAGCTGAAAGTGTCCCCTAAAGGATCTAGAAGAACAAGTGGTTTGAACCGTACCCTGAGCTCCACAGCATTGATGAGACGGCCACATTTGTCACACTGGTCCCCGCGAGCTTCTGGGTAATGGCAGTGAGGGCACACGCCCTCCACGAAGCGGTCGGCCAGGAAACGCTGGCAGCTTTCACAGCGCAGCTGCTCGACCGTGTCCTCCAGCAGAAAGTCCCTCTTGTGCAGACGCCAGAAAATGTCCTGAGCGATTCTGAGGAGACGCAGACATGATTTAGTCAAAAACACCTTTAGTCTGTCTGATACGGTGGCAGAGCTCAGTTAGATCTCCAACAATGATGTAACTACACAACCTGCCTGCGAATAAACATTCAGCATCACAGACTTCATTTAGGAGTATTTTGAAAATATAATTTAAGATCCAGAGAGTAATTTTATCTAGTGTTTTATGGCATTACAAGCTTTTATATAATGAGCAAAACAACAGCAATCAGTTCATGCATATGATATTTGTAAATAAATAAATAAATAAATAAAAATAAAAATGAAATAAAGTGGTGATATTGACATTGCCAATTCAAATAAATTCAAAATTTATAAACATTTAAAATTATAATTTTATAAATGTAATAAAAAATATAATAAAATAAGATATAAAAGAAAGAAAATATATTTTAAGATCCAAAGTAATTTGTTTATGTTATCAAATACTGACTAAATCATTTTATGTAATGAAAAAAATGAAAACAACAGCAATTAGTTCATGCATATGATATTTGAAAAAATAAACTAAACTAAACTAAACTAAAAATAAAATAAAATGTTTCTGCAGTGGTGATACTGACATATTGCCAATTCAAAATAAATTCTAAATTTATAAACATTTAAAATGCTACATATTTAAATTTAAAATTGATTAAAAAAAAGAAAGAAATATATATAAAAGAAAGAAAATATATTTTAAGATCCAAAGTAATTTAATCCATGTTTTATGGCATCACAATCTTTGGTTGAATCTTTTTATATAATGAATAAAAAAATAATAATATAATAAAAAAAAATAAAAAAAAACACAATCAATTCATGCATATGACATTTGTAAAATGTCTGCTGTGATGATATTGACATTGTGAATTCAATTAAAAATTTATAAAAATATAAAAATTATAAATGTTTAAATTTAAAATGGATAAAAAGATGATAAAATGGCATAAAAAAAATAAAAATTAGAAATAAAAATTAAATATATTCATGAATTAACCATAAATAACCACTAAAAACTCAAAACTGAAGCTTCATTAATCAAGCTGTTCTTACTCAGTTTGGAGTTCAGTGGTCGTGCGGCCGAAGAAATCAAAGTCGATCTGGAACCACTGGTAGATGGCGGCGTGGACAGTGTGGTATTTATCGCAGATCTCTTGCGGCGTCAGGCCTTCCTCTCTGGCTTTGTTCTCCGTGGCTGTGCCGTACTCATCCGTACCGCAGACGTACAAGAGATTCCAGCCTCGTAAACGCCCATATCTGCAAAGAAACACAGACAGACGTTCATATGTGACGTAATAATAATTCCCGCCTAATTTATACGCAGAATAAAGGGGCGGGGCCTGCTTGAGTTAGTTAGTAGTGTGTTGAAACTGGCGGTTATGGTAAGGGGCGGGACATTTCTCAAACACCAATCACAACACGCCGCTCCAGCCGACCAATCAGAGCACATTGTGCTTTTCAGAAGGAGGGGCTTCATAGAGACAGGAACTAAACAGAGCGTTACTGACAGACTGGGAAGAGAGGAGCTGAACAATGGAGAATATGAGGAAAATAATCAACATTCAAGCAGAAAGTGACGTTACCTGGCGAACACGTCAGCGCTGAGCACACAGCCGATGATGTTCCCCAGGTGTGGCACGTTGTTGACGTACGGCAGGGCGCTCGTGAGCAGCACGTTTCTCTTTCCTTCCTGAGGGAGACTGAGAAACACACACCATGACATCACTGATGGAAGACAGACAGACTGACGTGAGTGTTTTATATGCGGTGATTATGATCGTACATTGGGTGTTTCCTCTCGGTGACAGCAGGAGAAGCTTTGAGTCCTTCAGACCAGACCTGAGCCGCTCCTTCGATCTCCTCCACGCTCATCACACGCTCGCCGTCTTCAGCCTGACAAAACACACGTTACAGTTTCGCTCTCTTACTGAAGTGTGTGAGACGATCAACTAAACGTCTGAATCTCACGAAAAACAGAACAAATCGAGAACAAAATAAAACAGAAATCTGTTCATAAATATGATATTTGTAAACAAAAATGTCTGTCATATAAAGTATAAATTACATTTTGCATAAAGAATATTAAGCATATTTAAAGGTTCATGATGACATTATTTTGATTATAAATAAATTTTAACTTTAACTCCTAAAATGTTCTTATAATCAAGATATTATGAATCTGTCGAGAACATGTTCCAGTCATATTTCACACCAAAAAGGATTAATTAGGCCTAAATAAGAAAAAATATTTTGCATGAATAAATTAAGCCTATTTTAGGATCATTTGCATGACAATTAAACTTTAATCATAATGCATTTATTTCTTTAGATCTTGGTGACCTGCACATGCACGTTTTGTGAGATTCAATACATTTTGATTAAAAGGGGCTTAAATTGAGGATGAGCTGCTTAATTATACTGATTATAGTATTTTTCATCATGCAAAATATAATTTCCTTGAGAAATATGAGACGGATGTGTTTATTAAAACTTAAATTAATAACTGAAATAAAGCTGAAATGAAAAAATATATAATACATAATATATAAATATATAATATATGAAAATAAATATTAGAGGAAAAACTTCAATGTAAACAAACTATAAATGTTGTCTTGGCTGAAAATAAGTAATAAAATTACTAAAACTGAAATAAAGATAAATTAAAGCTATATAGAAATGATAAAACAAAAAGTAATAAAAATGACAAAAGAACATTAAAAATGACTAAAATTAAACAGAAAATATAAAAATAATAGCTAATTAAAAAAAAAACAAAGTAAAGCTGAAATAAAAAAATTATTAGATGAACTAAAAAAAAGCTGAAAATTAGAACATTTAAATGAACTGAATATTGAAATATGTTTAAGTACTACAATTACTAATATTAAAACTGAAATAAAAATAAATCCAAATACAAATATTAAAAAAAAGCATAACAAAATAGCAAGAAAAAAGCATATAACAACTAAAATTAAAATTGAAAACAAAAATAAATGGCAATTAAAAATATTAACTTTAACTGAAGCAAAGCTGAAATAAAATATTAGATGAAAAACTAAACTGAAAATGAAAAATCTTTGGCAACTAACTTAATTAAAATGTTTAAGTTATATTAAATAAATTAAAATAAAGCTAAAAATAATACAAATAAAAAACTATTAAAAATGACAAAAGCACATAAAATGACCAAAAATTCTAATTAAAATATTTAAAAAAAAAAAAAAAAGCTAATTCAAAATATTAATAATAATTGAAGTAAAGCAAAAATAAAATAAAATATTAGATAAAAACTAAACTAAAAAACTAAAAAAATTAACATAACATAATTAAAATGTTTAAGTTATAGTACTACAATTAATAATGCTAAAACTGGATTAAAATAAAGCTAAATATAATAAAATAAAAAACTATTAAAAATGACAAAAGCACATAAAATGACTAAAATGACTAGTGTAAATGTGAAAGCAGATGCTAATGTAAATCAGTGTGAGTGACTGATGCGTACGTCGGCGGTGTTGGTGGGACTGTCCCGGCGCTGTGTGTGCGCGGCCGTGTGTTTCTGCAGGAACGTCTTCAGGGCTTCGGCACCTTTTCCCCGCAGGACCGTCTGAGCGGCCGTCTGACAGGCCGAGAGGACACCGACACGCTGGAACCATCCGCGCACCAGCTCGCCTGCAGAGAACAGCAGCGTCAGACACGGCGCTCTCGCTCAGAGAGAACACACACACACACACACACGTGATCGACCGCTTACCTGCTTCAACACCCGCGTCAGATAACAGAGGGTAGAGCGCCGCCCACAGGACAACATCTGCTACTGACATCTCCTCCTGAAACACACATCAGCAACTGACGTCTTATTATCAGTGCTTTCATTCTCGACTAAAACTCTTACTAATCAATATTAGATGAAAAACTTTCCTTGGCAAAGAACTGAATTAAAATATGTTTAAGCGAAAGTACTGAAATTATGGAAAAGCTTTACAACGAGGTTTCATGGAAATGGAACACTATTTACAATGGAAAATAATTCTACAGTATCTTAGTTAATATTAATGTCAACACTTACTAATACGTTACTAAAATCAAAAGTTGTATCTGTTAATATTATTTAATGATGAACATTAATAAAGATGAATAAATACTGTAATAAATGTATAACTCATTGTTAGTTAATGCATTAATTAATGTTAACTTTATTGTAAAGTTTCACCAATAAAATATTAGATGAAAATTTTAAACTTAAATAAAAATTAGAAATGTTGCATTTGCAACTGATTAAAATACATTTAAAGTGCTAAAATTACTAATACTAAAACTGAAATAATAAATAAAATGAACAAAAACACAATCAAAATTACTAAAACAAACTAAAATTAAAATGAAAAACGAACATATAAAAATAAAAGCTTATTCGAAATGTAATTTTAAGTTTTATCGTGTTCTCTTCGTTTCTGTACTCAAAATCAAACAGTCCGATTCAAGAACTAATGACTCCCGTGAACTGAATCTTCTAAAGAATCGATCAGAAAGACTCCTGAATCTGTCAGATCATTCACTCTCAGCTGTATTTCACTCTGAAGTCTCTCTCTTACATGCAAACACAAGCAGGAATAGCTAATCGCTGCCATCTTGTGTCTCGAAACCGCTACTGACAAACAGCCTTGAAGGACTTCAGAATTACTTTATAGTGAAAATGTTTTAAAAAAAGAGAGTTTAGAGCGACAAATAATCAGTCAGAGACACACAAAAACTACATGAGAAAATAACAGACAACAAGTGATGCTGACTGCAGATTAATAATAATATTAAATATATATATATATATATATATTTTATCGCTTTGCACAACTGTTATCATGATTTTGTAAAGTAAACAATTGATTAATTAACAGTGCAGGAATATCAGCTTGAATTTTTCTCATTAATACTGAATATCTTCACAATCCAGCTTATAATTATTTTAAAAAAAAGTTATTTTAAAAAAGGTATTTATATGCTAAGAAATCATGTTATAAAACCAGGAAACCATGAATGAAGTTATATAAGGTTCTCCAGTGAGTAACGCTAACTGTAATCATGATCGCAGAAAGAGTCGAATGTTTTTACATTATTGATTTCAGGGGTCATGCAAACTTCAGGGAGTGAAATTCAAGGACTTTTTAAAGAGCTTCACACTTTTTCCAGCACTTCAAATCTCTAAATATGATCCAATTTTAATGTAAAATTTTATAATCACTGAAGCTGTCGGTCAGTGTGTGTGTGTGTGTGTGTGTGAGTAAGTGTGTGAGATCATGTGTGTGTGAGATCATGTGTGTGTGTGTGAGTGTGTCTGAGTGTGCGTGTGAGATCATGTGTGAGTGTGTGTGTGAGTGAGTGTATGTGTGTGAGAGATCGTGTGTGTGTGTGTGAGTGTGTGTGTGAGTGAGTGTGTGTGTGAGTGAGTGTGTGACTGAGTGAGTGTGTGACTGAGTGTGTGAGTGAGTGTGTGAGTGAGTGTGTGAGCATGTGTGTGTGTGTGAGTGTGTGTGTGTGTGAGATCATGTGTGTGTGAGATCGTGTGTGTGTGAGTGTGAGTGTGTCTGTGAGTGAGTGAGTGTGTGTGTGTGTGTGTGTGAGTGTGTTTGAGTGTGTGTGTGAGTGTGTGTGTGTGTGAGTGAGTGAGTGTGAGTGAGTGAGTGAATGTGTGTGTGTGTGTGTGTGTGTGAGATCATGTGTGTGTGTGTGTGTGTGTGTGAGTAAGTGTGTGAGTGTGTGTGTGAGTGAGTTAGTGTGTGAGTGTGAGTAAGTGTGTGAGTGTGAGTGAGTAAGTGTGTGAGTGTGTGTGTGTGAGATCATGTGTGTGTGAGATCATGTGTGAGTGTGTGTGTGTGTGAGATCGTGAGTGTGTGTGAGTGTGTGTGTGTGTGAGTGAGTGTGAGTGAGTGAATGTGTGTGTGTGTGTGTGTGTGTGTGAGTAAGTGTGTGAATGTGAGTGAGTAAGTGTGTGAGTGTGTGTGTGTGAGATCATGTGTGTGTGAGATCATGTGTGAGTGTGTGTGAGATCGTGAGTGTGTGTGAGTATGTATGTGAGATCATGTGTGTGAGTGAGTGTGTGAGTGAGTAAGTGTGTGAGTGTGTGTGTGAGTAAGTGTGTGTGTGTGAGATCATGTGTGTGTGTGTGTGTGAGATCGTGAGTGTGTGTGAGTGTGTATGTGAGATCATGTGTGTGTGTGTGTGTGTGTAAGTGTGTGAGTGTGTGTGAGTGTGTGTGTGAGTGAGTGTGTGAGTGTGTGTGTGTGAGATCGTGTGTGTGTGTGAGATCATGTGTGAGTGTGTATGTGAGATCATGTGTGTGAGTGAGTGTGTGAGTGAGTGAGTGAGTGTGTGTGTGAGATCATGTGTGAGTGTGTGTGTGTGAGATCGTGAGTGTGTGTGTATGTGAGATTGTGTGTGTGTGTGTGAGTAAGTGTGTGAGTGTGTGTGTGTGTGTGTGAACTGGACTCACTGCAGTGAGGAACGCTGTGTTTCTCTTGCTCAGACTCTGTTCCAGCCAGTTCAGGGGTTCCTTCATCACAGCGGCCGCCTCGACACGCTTCCCCTGCAGCGCCACCATGTGGAGAGACTGTAGGACTGCAGGCTGAACACAGGTTAACGGTATTTTTACTTTTACAACTAACGATTATTTTTTTGATATTATTAAACATTATGAAAAATTATTATACATTACTTTTTAATTAAAAATAGTTTTTAATTTTAATCCATTATTTTAAACAATGTAACTTCACATCCTGCCCAAAGCCGTCCTCAATATAATATGATGAATGTATAATGTAGGCAATGCTGTACATTATAAGCAAAAAAAGGGTTAAAATACAAACATTACATTCTAAACCTAAAACAACTGATTGATTGTTTACTATTTTAAAGTAGAAATTAAAAAAACTAAATTAAAAATGATGATTAACAAAAACAAACACACAAAATGTTAACTCGTACGAGGAACACATTTACAGATAAGAATATATGAGTTTTGGGTGAACAGAGAAATGTCTCAGACTTCATTAAAAATATCTTCGTTTGTGTTTAGAAGATGAACAAGTCTTACAGGTTTGGAAAGACATGATGACAGAATCAAATCTTAGACAAACTATTCCTTTAATTTTTGACTGCAGATTGTCACCTGTAAGTTTGTCGCCTCCCATTCCAGCCACTGGTTAGTGGCGTCAGTCGCCGGCTGACCGCTGATGTCATACAGGTATCTGTGGAGACACACATTCAGTGCATTTTAGCTGACATATTCAATTCAGTCAAAACATGTTGGTATAATAACTCCCTTTTTAATAAATAATGTACCACACCATAAATCAAGAAACACTGAGAGAACACGGTTTGTCAGACAATCTGCACATTTAAAGGGGTGATTGATTATGATTTCACTTTTTTAACTTTAGTTAGTGTTGCTGTTTGATCATAAACAACATCTGCAAAGTTACGACTCAAGGGAGATATTTTCTTTTACAGAAATCACTTTTAGACGGCTGGTAGGGACTACAACGAGCTTCTTCCCAGGTTAGTGACATCACAAACCCTAAAATTTACATAAACCCAACAAACACAACAAAGGGGGCGGGGCCATGTTGGGCTGCTTTAGAGAAGAGGAAGAGTTGTTGTAGTAGAGTGTTGTTGACATGCCGTCATTTTACACCGGACTGCTTCACAAACGAGGGTCAATTCAACACAAAAGATGAACATGACGGCACATGCTAGTGGATGAGTTGAATCAACTCCACAGCAACTACATAAATTTATCCACTAACCATTCAGAAACGTCTAAAAGTTGTAACTTCTTCCTGAGTCTCTCCATCAGTGTCGACTCCGGTTTGAACAATGTAAGGCTGAACACCGTTACTGACAATCCTCATTTTGGCTGCGTGAGATTCTCCAGCTTTGTTGTTGTTGAGCTGTTAAAGCTCCGCCCTCTTCTGGAAAGGGGGCGGGAGCAGCAGCTCATTTGCATTTAAAGGGACACACACAAAAATGGCGTGTTTTTGCTCACACCCAAATAGGGGCAAATTTGACAAGCTATAATAAATGATCTGTGGGGTATTTTGAGCTGAAACTTCACAGACACATTCTGGAGACACCAGAGACTTATATTACATCTTGAGAAAGGAGCATTATGGGTTCCCTTTAAATAATTTGATGACTGTCTCTTCCCATCAGATTTATTTTAGTGTCATGTACTGTATATCATTTATACAAGTTTATAAAATCTCGTGATCTGCTTCGTCTCCAAACTGGAACAGCCAGCTTTGTTGATTTGTTTATATTTGTTTCATTGATTTTTTTACTTTCTCTTTTAGTCTTGATGTTTCTCCTCAGGTGTTTGTTATTGTATATTTTGTTTATAGCAGGGTTATTATCGTTTACTAAAACCAGCACTCACTGGCAGATGCTGTTGGGGCTGAAGAGATGCTGACCGCTGGGCAAGAGCAGGACGGGGGACACGGGATGAGTGAGGTGGGGGACCACTTTCTCTGGAGGGACACAAACACACACAAACATGTAAAACACACTGACAAAATGTACTGGAATGATACCATGGTGATACAAGAGTACTTAGATTAAACTATATACTGAGATATTACCATGGTATACTATTAGTACTAAAACATACCATGGTACTTTTTGTTTACTATATTTATAGCCATCATGATAGTGTAAAAACATGATATTTTCAGTCAGCCTGAACCATTACAGACCCTCAGCAGCGTCTTTACTGTAACAACAACAGAAAGTTCCTCACAGAAGCTGATAATAAAGTCACTCACCCTCGTGGCTGATCACTTCTATCTCACATTTCACTCCAGTGAGCTCCAGCACCGCTAGTGCTTTAATACAGTGCGGGTTCCCCTCGCTAATGTACAGTTTCATTTGACCCTCTGTCACTTTAGCACGCTGTTGGATGAACCTACTTTGACAGGTCAGACGGACAACTGCGCTTTAACCCAGAAGAGCGATCAGAACCGGTCTGTGAATCAACTATTTACGCTGATGCAACCGCGCGTCAAACCACGTGCTCGCGTCAGAGGAAATTGTAGTTTTTAATTGTCTTTCGCCCATCGGAACTGCCTGGCGGAAGACTACAATACCCATAATGCAGCAGTGCCTGCGTAAACGTCCCTTTATGACAGCGTTAAGCTCATTGGTGAAAAAGCTGCACGCCTCGATGTAATTGGTCGACGCCGTTGTCAAATCTTCAAATCAATACACAATTATTAATTTTAAGCAAACATTTAAAACAATATTATTTATAATTCTGATAATTCTATTTATATTTATATCCACACTGGTCAAAAAAAAAATCTGAGAGGATTAGTAAAAAAAAAAAACTTCTATTTTGCATAGTTTTCTAATCGCAGTTGTTTATTACAATGTGTTTTATTATTAATTTCTTAAGAACATCATAACATTTTCATGTGTTTTTCTTTTCTTTTTTTTATACTTTCTTTTTATTTCCTGGGTTAGGTTCAATAAAATATACACATTTTCAATGTCAATCATACTTTCGGGACGAACATTTATACATACAGCTAAATTTACACATCATGTATTTTTCTTCCTAAATGTTTTAAACCATAATATATGAAATATACATTATTTCTTCTTTAAAAAAAAAAAAAATAAATAGGACAATGAAAGCAATTTTCAGCCTAATTGTCGTGATGTTTTATGCACAGCATTATCAAAGCATCACACAATAAAAATAGTACGGGAAACAAATAAAAAATAAAACAAATAATGCTGGCTTACGGAGTTTCGCTCTGGTTGGCTCTTCTCGGTCACGTGTCAGAGCCCACAAAGCCCCGCCCCTCCCCTCCGAGGCCGCTCGTGAGAGTTCGAGCTCGAGCGCCGTCCGGTTCAGTGACACCTGGAATAAAGCGCGCGGATGCACCTGCAGTTACCGGTAAGCCACGATCAGACGATTACAGCTCACAAACTATATTAGAGAGAAGCTCTTAAACCGACCAAACAAGAATATTATAAATAAAACACTTATAAAATTGATTAAATAGACCAAAACCTCCATTTGCATGTCCTATATAAAGAAAAACAAAACATTTTACTCTTAATTATTTAATCACCCTGTACTAAATACTGATGAGACATTTTGCAGTGTCTAGAAATGTTATTATATAGTGTGCATGTTATTTAAGTATAAATGAGGTGATTCAGTAGTTTATTACAGATCTACAGTATTTACAGATTCATAACAGTGTGCTTTTATTTTGATGTTATCTAGTGTTTTAAACAATCTCTCTAAGGTTTAACCTTTTCAATGTTGGTTTTTCAGTGGTTGATTCTTAAAAAGGTTGCATTTGGAAACACTGATTATATGTTATAATATTAATATTATATTATATACATACTGATTATATATTATATAGCCTATATATATATATATATATATATATATATATTAGGCTCATACTTTCAGCTTGTATAAGCGAGACTCTGTCTGTCACTTCCAGTCTGAGAGAAACACAGTTGAGCCGCTGAGAGAAACTCTGGGTTGAGATTCAGAGTGAAATATCTGAACCGCCACGGGCCAGAACCAGAACCAGAACCAGAACCAGCCCACGTGACCTTATAATCTATAGACTCACACACAGCATTTAGTGCTGTGAGACTTTCTGAAGTGAAATGTGTCCAGTAAGAGTATAAAGCTCAGATCCTTTGAGTTCATCAATGACTTTTGATTTGCAAATTTGAGCACAGATTATTGAGAAAGCATGAAACTGAGATTTCTTGCTGTAACGATTCAGATATTTGTGATTTATGAGATTTTTTCATTTATATAAGAACAGCCGAGCGCCACATTAAATGTACAGTTGCGTAACAATCTTTTGCACGACTGCAGAACAAAGCGAAAGCTCTTTGCTGTAAAGTCATTCCGTCATAATTCTGCTGCATAAATGCATTTCTTTCTGAAAATCCCATGAATGGAGCAGATTATTTTCTGCAGCGTTGGTTTCAGATTGACTGTGGCTACATCAGATCTGCTGAACGCCTGCTGTTTTCTGCTTCGGTCCATCCGGTTGGTTTCATGTCAATAGAACGTGCTGATCTGAGCTGTTTTATCAATATTTTGACATCATTGTCTGGGCTTTTAGTGCTCAAGATCTTCTGTGTTTCTCAAAGAATTTCTTGTGTCTGTAGTTCCTATATAAACAGGAAGAGGAAATGCTGTAAAACATTTAAACCTACTAAACTTGAAACTTCAGTTCAATTGCTGACCTACTTTGACTTTAATTACTCATAGTTGAAACTCGACATGCTCGTGAAATCATGACAGAAATGATTGTGTGAAATAAACGATGATAAATCCATATTTTAATAAGTTAGATTAATGCTCATGTATTTTCAGGCTGGTCTCATTGTTTATATGAAGGTATTAGTGCTGAAATATTGACAGCGTCTGACTGTAAACATTAGAGCGCATTGTTGTGGTTTTGGTGTATTTTATAGTTATTGTTTGTATTGATAAAACGCCTTTTGTGTTCCATGGGAAAATATTACATAAAGCAAAGGTTAAACAAACATTATGTAATTCTGTGTTTACATACTGAACAGAATGAAATGTTCTGAGTCAATAAACGTGATTGAAAACATAGTATTATTTATCATAAAATGCAACATAATCTATGAATTCAGTATGTCTGTAAAGTTTCAGATACGTAAATAATTTAAGTTTTAGATGCTGTTAAAATGGTACGTTTTAGTGCCTATGCAAACATAAGTAATTGTACGTATGGTAGAATCACATTTTATCTACAAAAATACATAATAAAAATAAGTATTATTCAATCATTTAAGACATTTATTCTTATATAGAACCGCTTTGGCATAAAAATTGAGTCTAGAACCCTAGAGTTCTGTGCAGAACCACTGAAGCTGTGTGGCGTTGAGTGCTGGACGAGTCTGACTCTCGCTGTCAGTCGATCAGAACAGAGATGAGACTGTGAGCGCTTGTGTTCAAAAGACCGTAATGGAAAAATCTCACAGCCATGGGCTCTTCCTGCTGGAACACACACACACACACACATGCGTATCATAGGCGTGTGTTTAGAGCTTTTTTTTTTACAGTGTCATTGTTACACGTTACATGTAGTTACTGTAGTAATAACTATAAATTATGCATAATTACATGCAATTAACCCTAAACCAAACCCTCATCCTCACCCTAACCCTATAGTAAGTACATGTAGTTCATTATTATTACACAGTACTTAAATGTACAATTACAGTGTAACACAGACACCTTAAAATAAAGTGTAACCGAGATTTTTATTATATTTAATTACAAATATTAACATATTCTATTTAATAAAATATGGACGCTTGTTTCTGCCATGGAATAAAAAACAAAAAAGGTCACTGCAACTTTTTTATCTCACATTTCTGACAACTGCCAGTTTATATCTCACAATTATGAGAAAAAAATGCGAGAAACAAAGTCAGAATTGTGAGATAAATAGTCGCTTTACCTTCTTTTTTTTTATTCCATGGTGGAAACAAGCTTCCATACAAAAGGAGTTTTAGCTCATTCCTGCAGGCAGATTTAACCTGAAGCCAAAGCCAAATAAACACACATGGTGTCTGATAAAGCCTCAGTCTCCAGCAGAGAGCAGCTTATCAGCTAAAGCTTGATGTCAGTGTGTTTTATACAAACACACCGCAATATCATCCATTACAATAGATGTATCAATGACTATTTGGTTTAACCAGTGTCTTTAACTCAGGGTTAACTAGTAGCTTTAACCCAGGGTTAACCATTGGCTTTAACACAGGTTTAACCATTGGCTTTAACGCAGGCTTAACCAGTGGCTTTAACCCAGGGTTAACCAGTGGCTTTAACCCAGGGTTAACCAGTAGCTTTAACCCAGGTTTAACCATTGGCTTTAACACAGGTTTAACCAGTGGCTTTAACCCAGGGTTAACCAGTGGCTTTAACCCAGGGTTAACCAGAAGCTTTAACCCAGGGTTAACCAGTGGCTTTAACACAGGTTTAACCAGTGGCTTTAACCTAGGGTTAACCAGTACCTTTAACCCAGGGTTAACCAGTGGCTTTAACCCAGGGTTAACCAGTGGCTTTAACCCAGGGTTAACCAGAGGCTTTAACCCAGGGTTAACCATTGGCTTTAACACAGGTTTAACCATTGGCTTTAACACAGGTTTAACAAGTGGCTTTAACCCAGGGTTAACCAGTGGCTTTAACACAGGTTTAACCAGTGGCTTTAACCCAGGGTTAACCAGTGGCTTTAACCCAGGGTTAACCAGTAGCTTTAACCCAGGTTTAACCAGTGGCTTTAACCCAGGGTTAACCAGTGGCTTTAACCCAGGGTTAACCAGAAGCTTTAACCCAGGGTTAACCAGTGGCTTTAACCCAGGGTTAACCATTGGCTTTAATCCAGGGTTAAATGTGACTCATTAAACGCTGTTAAATGAGCACTGTATTGTGAAGTGAGAAGGGCTTTTGATCTTTCCCATGCAAATACCATCACTTTTCCACCAGCTGTATTGGCACGGTTGACATGTGATGTATTTGCATGTTATCACCCTTTGTTCTGCATGAATGCCGCCTGAGTTGTTGTATGTGATGGTTATGATGTCTGATATCTATAAAGAACTGCGTCAGAGTGTTAATCAATGTCAGTGTCGTTACGAAACTACAGATGAACTACATTTACAAGACGTTTTTAATGTTGTTGAAATTGTCTCTTCTGCTCGCCAAAGCTGCATTTATTTGATCAAAAATACAGTAAAAACAATGAAATATTGTTTCAATGTAAATCAGCTGTTTTCTATGTGAATATATAGTAAAGTGTAATTTATTCCTGTGATCAAAGCTGAATTTTCAGCATCATTACTCCAGTCTTCAGTGTCACATGATCCTTCAGAAATCATTCTAATATGATGATCTGCTGCTCAAGAAATATTTTTTGTGGAAACCATGATACATTTTATTTTTCAGGATTCTTTAATGAATAGAAAGTTCAAAATTACAGCATTTTTATAACATTATAAATGTCTTTACTGTCACTTTTGATCAATTAAATGCATCATTGCTGAATAAAAGTATTACTTTCTTTAAAAAATATCACTGACTCCAAACTTTTGATAAAACATAATTCTAGAAGTTTTGAAGCCTTTTTGAAATTGTGTAATGATGATTAGTGAAGTTTAAGAATTTTGCAAATCTCTAGTTTCTGGGTCATGACCAATTGTGACATGTTTATTTAGCAGCTCAGATGTTTAACCATAAGTTTACCGCCATCTGATGCCTGATATTATTAGACTGTGTGTGTGGTTGTGTATTTGTGGTTGCTGGGAAAACATGAAGAGGTAAACGACACATTACAGCACCACAACCTCATACCTCAGTCCATATTACCTGATCAGTTCCAGTATAGAGAACACACACACACACACACACACACACACACAATGCAGTCGTACACTTTGTGCCTGTAAATGAGGTTAATCAATTGCTTCACCAGTCAAATGGATGATAACGACTCACTGTGCAGCGACCAAATGACACAATGTTCTGTAGATGTGTGTGTGTGTGTGTGTGTTGGCTAAATGTCCACCTGATTTGAGATCACTTCATTGAAGACGAGCACCAAAGCAAACCCTCTAATTATGAAGCCGGTGAAAGTGAGTGTACAAATGTCCCAATCTTTGCATCACATCAAGCAACATCATCTTCCATGACTGACCAATCAACGGTCCCGAAAGAATGAAACTAGAATTCTATTGGTGGAATCTGACAGTAGTATCACAAGAGAAACACAGCAACAGGGCAGAAAGAGTGAAGGGCAAAAGTGGAGCTCAATGCCACAGATCGACAACACGAACGCAATATTCCGCTTTCAAAACAAGTTAAAGATTAAAACAGAATAAAGATTCTGTCATCATCATTTAAAACCTGTAGGATTTTCTTCTGTGGAACACAAAAGGAGATGTTTAGCAGAATGTTCACGCTGTGTATGTGTGACTTGTGTGCGTTAATGCTAAAGTTGATGAGGTGTGCATGATGTCTTGTGACATCTAGTTGAGCATTTGATGTTATTTAACATGCATGTAGCGTTCACACACTGTAAGAGTGTGTGTTGAGACGGTTCATGTCTTGTTTTCTTCGTTTAAGGTCAGGCTGATATCTGTGACCTTCACTCTTGGCACAGATGGAGCTTACAGCAGATCTGAGCCTCTCTGTAGGAAATCACTTGTTTTTGCCACAATGTGTGCGTCTGTTTTTCTCTCTCTGTGCGTGTGTGTGTGTGTGTCAGACTATGAAGTGTTTGTGAAGGCCAGACGTGTGTTTGTAAGCATATGTGTGAACTGTGAGTCACGTCTACACTCATCCAATGATGGTGAAAAAAGAGATTTCAGAGTATTTTCTGGTTAGATCGACGTGTTTCTGGAGCCTCTGTGAGTCTGTTGGACTTTGGTGATGGTAAAGCGCATGTGGTTTCCTGTTTTCTGCA
The DNA here is from genome assembly GCA_037950665.1 of Hypophthalmichthys nobilis. Taxonomy (NCBI): domain Eukaryota; kingdom Metazoa; phylum Chordata; class Actinopteri; order Cypriniformes; family Xenocyprididae; genus Hypophthalmichthys; species Hypophthalmichthys nobilis. Next base: position 520,043 of record CM075471.1, read on the forward strand.
CGTTGCATTTCAGCTCCTTATTTCTCGCAGAGACGATAACGTTAACTCTCACAGTCACATGGAGAGAGACAGTGAAACCGCGTCACTGAGACATTTTAAGATGCGTTCAAGAATCACAAAAACATGCACTGAAAACCTGAGATTCAAAACCTCATTTTAACCTGGAAATAAACCGAAAGTTTTAGGATTTTCATAAATGTAAAAAAAAAAACATGATGATTAACTAATCAGATGCAAGTAAATGAGTGTCATCGGCCATTTTACAGCAAAAGAGACAAAATACAGAGACATTTTGATACTCATTTGTCAGTACAACTCAAATTGTTATGCTTATAGTGTAATTTGTAAAAAAAAAACAATGAGAAGAAATGCATAATAGAAGCATTTTCACAAGACCTGCATTAAAGAGGTGATTGATTATGATTTGACTTAGTGTGTAATGTTGCTGTTTGATCATAAACAACATCTGCAAAGTTACGACTCAAGGGAGATATTTTCTTTTACAGAAATCACTTTTAGACGGCTGGTAGGGACTACAATGAGCTTCTTCCCGGGTTGATGACATCACAAACCCTAACATTTACATAAACCCCGCCCCTGAGAACACACAACAAAGGGGGTGGGGCCATGTTGGGCTGCTTTAGAGAAGAGGAAGAGTTGTTGTAGTAGAGTGTTGTTGTCATGCCGTCATTTTACGCTGGACTGCTTCACAAACGAGGGTCAATTCAACACAAAAGATTAACATGACGTCACATGCTAGTGGATGAGTTGAATCAACTCCACAGCAACTACATAAATTTATCCACTAACCATTCAGAAACGTCCAGTTTCATTCTAAAAGTTGTAACTTCTTCCTGAGTCTCTCCATCAGTGTCGACTCCGGTTTGAACAATGTAAGGCTGAACACCGTTACTGACAATCCTCATTTTGGCTGCGTGAGATTCTCCAGCTTTGTTGTTGTTGAGCTGTTAAAGCTCCGCCCTCTTCTGGAAAGGGGGTGGGAGCAGCAGCTCATTTGCATTTAAAGGGACACACACAAAAACGGTGTGTTTTTGCTCACACCCAAATGGGGCAAATTTGACAAGCTATAATAAATGATCTGTGGGGTATTTTGAGCTGAAACTTCACAGACACATTCTGGAGACACCAGAGACTGATATTACATCTAGTGTAATACAAGCTTTCCTGTAGCTCAGTGGTTAGAGCATGGCACTAGCAATGCCAAGGTCGTGGGTTCGATCCCAGGGATTGCACATACTCAGATACAAAAAAAATGTATAGTATAATGCAATGTAAGTCGCTTTGGATAAAAGCGTCTGCCAAATGCATAAATGTAAATAAATGTAGTGAAAGGGGAATTATAGGTGCCCTTTAAGGGTCATTTAGCATCCTGCTTTATAAGTATATGAGGATTATCAGTAACCCTACACATTCACACACACACACAGTTTTCTCCAGTCAGTTGGTGTTGTGTCCTGCAGTGAGCATTAACCTGTCGTCCATCCGCTGTGAACTTCCTCTGAGCCACAGAGAGACAGACTTCATCATTCTTCAGTGTAACGCTGTCTTTGTAATGTTTGCTAAAAGCCTTTCTTTGTTGTTAACAGACAGCACGCGGTTTCTCTCTCTCTCTCTCTGTCTTATACAAGGGAAGTCCATTGGCAGATCAGTTCACACACCACAAATATCAAACTCCCCCTCAGAGAACTGAGAACTGCTGGGAATTGAGGGTGTGATGTCATGTTTGAAAACTCGACGGAAGCTCACTGAGGTTCAGAAGTTCCCAAGTGAAGCTAGATAATAGATTCTTGCTGATGACGGATTATTGGACTATCGCAAATTACCTTTCTAGTTTTGTATAGGGCTACATTTAATATCCTGTCAGTTAAAGGATTAGTTCACTTCAGAATTAAAATTTCCTGATAATTTACTCACCCTCATGTCATTCAAGATGTTTATGTCTTTCTTTCTTCAGTGGAAAAGAAATGAAGGTTCTGAGGTGAACTAATCCTTTAAATTGTATTATTAATTGTATTGAAACAATGTTGTGGGTTTGAATCACAGGTAATGCATGATCTACGTACATCATGAAGTTGCTTTGGATAAAAGCATCTCCCAAATAAATAATTGTAAACATTTGTGATTATTGGAATTATAAGCATGCTATGTGGTGAATGAAAGAGTCTTTCTGTTCCAGAACATGGCTCTTGTGTTGTGTCCCTGCACTGCCGTCCTCTCGTCTCGCTCCAGTGGTGTCCGTGTCCAACTATCACCCTCTGCGTGCAACTGAGCAGAACCATGCTGTCGGGCAGCTGGCGCCGCGGAACCATCATCCCGTCTGCGAGCGGGCCGGGCACGAGTAAAGGCGGGTCGAGACTGGGCAGCACTGTGATTCTAGAAGCTCAGTATGACTATTCGTACCGCGGTGCCGACGGCCGTCTGGTCTCCATACACGAGGGCGAGCGCTTTCTGCTCCTGAAGAAGACTAATGCGGACTGGTGGCAGGCGCGGAGGATCGGGGTGGGCGTGAAGGTCAAACCGATATATGTGCCGGCTACATACGTCATTGAGCTGCCCGTCAGCACGTTCCGCCCCTCGCTGCCCAGCAGCCAATCAGCATCTGAGAGTCTCAAGATGTTCTTCCAAGCTCCACGAGGTTCCCTCACACCCTGCATGCAAACGCACGGCTCAGGTAGAGTCACATGATGCTTATTTGTATTTTTGATCAAAAATACAGTAAATATTGTGAAATATATAACAGCTGTGAATATATAGTAAAGTGTAATTTATTCCTGTGATCAAAGCTGAATTTTCAGCATCATTACTCCAGTCTTCAGTGTCACATGATCCTTCAGAAATCATTCTAATATGATGATTTGCTGCTCAAGAAACATTTATGATTATTATCAATGTTGAAAACAGTTTCATATTTTTCTGGAAACTGTGATACATTTTATTTTTCAGGATTCCTTGATGAATAGAAAGTTCAAAAGAACAGCATTTATTTGAAATGGAATCTTTTTGTAACATTATCAATTTAATGCATCCCTGCTGAATTAAAATATTAAAGTATATATATTACTAATGAAATATACCATGTTTATTTATGCTTTGGCAAAATAAATATGGAGGTGAAGATGTAGATGTGAAAACTTTGCAGTTGTGCACTGAAATTTTCAAATAAATTAAATAAAATATATTTTATGTGTGTAAAATTTCTACACACATATATATAATATATTAAATGATTTAAAAATAAATATCAGTGTGCAGATATTTACTGTTTAAATATAATAGAAAATTTAGCTCCGAACAGCAATTATCGGGGTTCAAGCTCTTTAAGGCCTTTAAGCACATGCGTAAAAAGATATTATGTTTTAATTAGCAAACCTGTAATCATCTCGATCATAGATATAAAAGACCATTTACAGCAAATACAGGCAATTTATCATAGGAATTGTTTGGTTTTTAAAGCTTTTTAACAGTTATCGAGTTTCGTTCCAATCGGCCTTACTTCATTGGCCGATGGCAGACATGTTTTTTGAGATATGCCAATGTCCTCATAGACAGTCATGGCACCTTGGACAAAGACACTGCATGCCATTTTTCAAGTCAGTCGGACTAACGGTGAAGTAGTTATAACCATTTTCACAATTTTTTTCCCTGTTATAGCGCCACCAAGTGGCCAGTCGCAGTTTCCTTTTTCACGCGACCACAGAATGAGCTCTTACATACGTGTCCCAAGTTTGGTGCAAGTATCTCACTCCGTTCATGAGTTATAGCCTTTTTAGTAAAAGTGGCTCCGCCCACTTCTAACGTTTTGGCGGCCCTTAAATTGAAATTTCAACTTTTTTTTGATAATTATTGACAATCAGACTCCAGAGAATCTCGCTGCACTGGTTTGGTTCCGATCGGACCAAAAACCTAGGACTAGTTCGCAAAACTAGGTTTTTCAAAAAATCCAAAACACCTGAAAATGAGTTATGACTCATTTCGTACTTTTGACCGCTGTAGCGCCCCCGTCAGGCCGATCGGAGCGAGCCTTGGTGATGTTGTAGACGGTGTGAGTACTACCAGCCCTCAAAGTTTCAAGTCTCTACGACTTGCAGTTTGGTCTGTCTGATCACTTTTAGGGAGAATGCTGATCCTTGGAAAATGTAACAATTACAATAGAGTTTCAGCTCTTGATGACATCATTCTCAGTTTTTGCTGAACTGTCTCTTTAAAGTCTGATTTGTGTGTCGTTCCTCTCAGTGCCTGATAAGCAGTTCTGTCGTTCCATGGAGAATCTCAGCTGCAGCAGTGCCTTGATGGACAAACACACAGGCCGAGGACGTTTCCCAACGTTCCCCGCTTCCTCCACCTCGCCCTCGGATCACCTGACGATCCCGGGAGGATACTCGAGTCCAGGCGCTCCCATCGCCCGCAGCCAAAGCTCCAGCAATCTGCCCCAGAACCCGTACCAGGACACGAGCCGCTCCACAGCGAGCGTGAGCAGCCCGACCCGATCATACAGCCAGTGGGACGTGAGCGCGGCCGCACGCAGACACACACACGGACACATACAGGTAACAGAGTGTGTGAGGAATGCTTATATGTGCATAATATTTCATTATTTTCCAAATTTGTTCTTTCGCGGACCGTTTCACTGTATATTTCTTGTTTCCTCTGGTCTTTAAGACTGATAATCAGGGATTACAGACACTTTCACGTCAAACACACTAATGCTCATTTTTAATAGTAACATTGAATTAAACATGAAATTTTGAAGTAGAAAAGCTGAGGTGACACTTTACAATAAGGTTGCATTTGTTCACATTAGATAACTACAATCTTTTCTGTGAATGCACTGATGCATTTTTTTTTATTGTATTTCATTATTTTATCTCTGTGTGTGTGTGTTTTATTCTGTGAATTTCTCTTCTGTAAAGCACTTTGTAAACAGTTTTTAAAAGGTGCTATATAAATAAAGTTAACATTAGTTAACATGAACTAACAATAATAAATACTTCTAAAGCATTTATTAATCTTAGTTAATGTTAATTTTAACATTTACTAACACATTATTAAAATCATTGTATCTGATTTAATGGACATGTACTAACAATGAACAGTTGTGCTTTTATTAACTAACATTAACAAAGATTAATAAATACTGTAACAAATGTATTACTCAATGTTAGTAAACTTTAGGTAATGCATTAACTAAAATTACCTAATGTGATCTTATTGTGCCCAAAACTGAAATAGTACTTTCTTGAAAAACACTCCAATAATCTTTTTTACATTGTATACCAATTTTTTTCAGTTCAGTTTTAGGCAAGAATCTCAGAGAAGTGCAGGTCTCACACTGGGTCTCAAGTTTCAATTTTTAACCAGCTCTCTAAATACAGCAGATCCTTAAATACAATCCCTGCTAAAAGCTGCGGCATGCCAGAAAAATACTTTTTCTAGCCGACACTCACACGCACACACACTCACACACACACACAGTGCCAGTCGGACAGTGTCTGAAATGGTTTGTTCGAGGATTTAGTCTCTCTAAACTCCGCCTTTCTGAGAGCTGCTCTGCTCTGATTGGTCAGACGGCCCAGTCTGTTGTGATTGGAAACCAAACTCTCATTATCATATCTGAATCTCAGCTCTTGATACACAGTGATACGAACAGTAACGATGGCGTCGGTTTTACCGTATCAATTATCAGGGTTTTTTAAGGCCTTTAAGCACATGCGTAAAAAGGTACAATGTTTTAATTAGCAAACCTGTAATCATTTCGATCATAGATGGAAAAGACCATTTACAGCAAATACAGGCAATTTATCATAGGAAATATATGGTTTTTAAAGCTTGTTATCAAGGTTGAGCCAGAAACCTAGGACTAGTTCGCCAAAGTTGGTTTTTTAAATAATCTTCAATATTTAACGAATGTTTTGATGGACAGCGGCGGTCCTAGAGGCAAAGTTGCTCAGAATGAGGAGTTCTACCATGTGGTATGAATGTCGTGGGCGTGTCGTGGGCGATACACCATACTTTACGTGAAGGCACCCCGCGGTGACCGATTTCTTTCGAATTTCTCACAGTCCTCTAGAGCCGTGAGTCAAACAGGCCCAGCGAGTTTAATTCGGATCGGCGTCCGTTAACCTTGTCTGATAGCTGCTCAGAATTCATTGGCCGATGGCGGACATGTTTTTTGAGATACTTCAGTGTCCTCATAGACAATCGTGGCTCCTCGGACAAAGACACCGCATGCCAATTTTCAAGCCAATCGGACTAACGGTGAAGTAGTTATAGCCACTTTTCAAGTTTTTTTCCTGTTATAGCGCCACCAAGTGGCCAGTCACCGCGTCATTTTTCATGCGACCACAGAATGAGCTCTTACATAGGTGTACCAAGTTTGGTGAAAATATCTCATTCCGTTCACGAGTTATAGCCATTTTAGTAAAAGTGGCTCCGCCCACTTCTGAAGTTTTGGCGACCCCTAGAGACCGTGAATTGAAATTTCAACTTTTTTTTTTTTTTGATAATTTTTCACAATCAGACTCCAGAGAATCTTGCTGCACTGGTTTGGTTTCGATCAAGTGATCAAGTGACTAGTTTGCAAAAGTAGGTTTTTTAAAAAATCCAAAACACCCGAAATTTTCAAAAATCAATAATCAAAACAGCAAAATTTGAGGAAAAAAAGTTGAGTAGTTTGTCAATCATTTAACATTTCTATGGTAAAAGAGTTATCAAGTATTAAAAGTTTAGCCACTTACATCTTTCCTTCACCATTAAAACATACGCTGGAATTCATGTGACTAGTAAAGCCCCGCCTTCTTTGATTTGATTGGCCATCTCAATCATTTGACGAGCGCTGTTAGCCATTGCCACATAGATAACTGACAGGAAGTGATGTCACTCTGAATGTGCACAATAAAATCGTCAGTGGCCTCAAAAAGTATTTGGACACTTAAAGATTTGCACACACACACTTTATAACCCAAACATCTGACGAAAAGAAGTTTATCTGGTCTGAAATATGGGCGACTGTATCTTTAAATCTCTCCAAGCACCGGTTTGTTTAACTCTGTTGATTCTCACTGCCGTCTGTTGTGTTTATGCTTTTGTTTCCAGGGTGCGACAAACTCTCAAACTCGCTCACACCCAAACCCTCACACACACACACACACATTCAGCGAGGGCAAATGTGCCCTCGGTGGAAAAAGTTCAAGGCTTCATTTCAACCGCCAGCTGTTTCCCCTGCAGCACGCTTCAGACAACCTGCCTCGCTTCCACGGATGCTGCAACAAAAATATTCAGGCCTAAATTTAGGATTAATGTATTTGGATTGCATATAAAATTCCCATCTGTTTGGTTGAACACAGTTGTAACATAAACAAACGAACAAACTTAATGTGATGCATATAGATGTTAGTTATACATAAATGAAACTGCCCAGAGTTTTTTGAGTGCAGAAATCTGACCTTTGTTTATGATGAACTATTTGCATATATTTGATTTTATTTAAATAATCAAAATGCATTTATTCAGATGGCTTAGAATCATGAATGAATAAAATGTGTTCATTGTGAAAATGACAAGTGTGAACATGGTTAAAATATGACTAGCTGTGAACCAGCAACATTCAACTAGTTAAAAAGATTGAAACAAACTGAATTTACTGACTGTCTGTCAGAATGATTGAGATGGCCAATCACATCAAAGAAGGCGGGGCTTTACTAGTCACATGAATTCCAGCTGTAGGGTATATTTTTGGTTCAGTGCAGTTTTAAGGAGAAAACACTCAGCGGTTGTGTTGACTGATGAAGTCACACATGGTTTGTCTTATTGAAAATACCACAGATGTGACCCTGGACCTGGTCTTAAGAGTCAATTTTGAGATTGACTGAATAAAATAATCTTTCCGTTGAGGAATGCTTTGTATATTTGTCTGAGATGCAACTATTTGAAAATCTGGAATCTAAATATTGAAAAAATCACCTTTAAAGTTGTCCGAATGAAGTCCTTAGCAATGCAAAAAATACATTTTTGATATATTTATGGGAGGAAATTTACAAAATATCTTCATGGAACATGATCTTTACTTAATATCCTAATGATTTTTGGCATAAAAGAAAAATCGATAATTTTGACCCATACAATGTATTGTTGGCTATTGCTACAAATATAACCATGTGACTTACGACTGGTTTTGTGCTCCAGGATCACATAAACAACATTAAAAACTCGGTTCTTTAAAGTATTTGTTAGTGCAGCATGTTTGATTCTCTGCTGTTACAGTCGTCCAGAGTCGAGCGTGTCTGATGTCAGAGCGAGAGACACCTGCTGGTCATCTACAGTATGACTCTCGTCCCGCACACGCCGCGTGGCCATATGGCATCATAGAGATGAGTTACATAATCCAGATCTACACTGTTCTCACCTCAGAAAACATCCCTCCATATGCAGCATCTCCGCTGGAGAGTTACAGCACATAAACAAACCGTAATCCATCGCTCAAAGCTTTTAAGTGCACTCGAACTGCCCTAAAGTGCATGAAATGACATCAGAAAGCCTTTTACATTTGGCCCTGATTTATTGTTCGGTGGCTTCTAATGGTTTATCTTCCTTCTCTGTATTGTTCACATAGTCGCGTCTGTCTGAGTTTTAGGCCACTTCCTCTTGACAGTTGTGGCTTCAAGCTGTTTTCTTACTTAGAGACGCGTACGCCTATAACCACACTTACACACACTGCTCACATGTCGTCCCTCTTCAGTTCACCTCTGTACATTTCTAAACCAGGATAGTCTTGCACATCTGCTAATTAGTCTCACATACACAAATTATACACACACTGAGAGGGTTGAGTCAGAAATCATGCTTGCATTCAGCAAAAAGAACAGCAATGACTTTTTAAACAGATTTCAGATCATTTGATTGGTCGAGTCAGTGTTGCTGAAATAGAACAATGTTTTGAAAACAAAAATTATGTCACCATTAAAGTTTAACTTCCTCTGTGAACTTTATTTCATGCGTCGTTGTGTTTGATCCAGTGTTGTTATTGTTAACTAAAATTAAAACTATTAAAGATAGTTTGGTAAAGCTAAAATTAAAATATTAAATGAAAAGTTTTCTGATTTCTAATTTTTGTTACTAAAGTGCTAAAATATTAAAACTAAAACTGAAATAAGAAACCTGAAACTTTTAAAAAAATACCTGTAAAAAACTCAATCAAATTAACACAGTAAAATACAGTTTTTCCATTGAAACACTAATATATCATAAAACAATGCATTCTGGGTAATATTTGTCGTTTTAAGAAAAGAGGCCTATAGGCTACTTTCTCGAAAATGACAAATAATATTACCCAGAATGCATTGTGTTTACAGTATATTACTGTTTCAGTGGAAAACGGTATTTTACTGTATAAATTTGTTTAGTTTTTTAGTTAATTTTTAGAGAATAGTTAAAAATCATTGTTGGTAATTAAAAAAATCTAAAATAATTTGAAATATAAAATATTACATAAACAAATGAAAATTTGAAAAAAGTGAAAATAATTTTGTTGAAATATTAAAACTGAAATAAGATAAATTAATTGTTGGTAATTGAAAAGCTGAAATAAAATAAAATATAAAATATTAGATTTTTTTAATATTAGTTTTCTAATTTCTAATTTTAGTTTAAGTACTAAAACTGATGAAACGTAAACTATATAGAAATATATATTATTGTGTGTGTATATATATATATATATATAATTCAAAATATTATTAAATACTATAATGGTCTATAAATAATATTAAAATAACACGGGTTGGAATGCAGTTCACAGCACAACAATTTCCGTGAAATATGTGCCATATTTTTTGTCTCTCTGTTTCCTCTCCTCAGCTCTCATCATCAGCCTACATTTCCCAGAGTTCTCTGTCAGAGCAGGGGAAAAGGCAGTGGGCGGAGCCTCCCAAGCCGTCGCCGGGTCAACAGCCCCTCCAGACGCTGCAGCAGTGGGAGCAGTACCGCGACCCCGGCACCGGACGCTGTTACTACGTCAACACCGTTACGAAGGAGCGCTCGTGGAAACCTCCGCGCCGAGCCCGCGAGAGCAACGAAAGCAGGGTGAGCGACCAATCAGATCCTGGAACCAGACCACCATCGACCAATCAGAGACACTCTTTTCTAAAGCGTCTTCCTGTCTGTCTCTCGTGTTTGTAGGGTAATGTGGTTCAGCGTGACTTCAGGCACCTGTTGCTCCCCTTACAAAACTCAGGAAGCAGCTCTGTGCACAGGGTACGGCAGAAATTATACACATTATAGATTATAACCGCATGCGTGAAGTTCAGTTGGTTGCAGGTGATCATGATGTATGAAAGTGATAAATATCTGCTTAAAGAGGACATATTATACCCTTGGGCTCTTCTAGAACAGGCTGATTATTCTCCTCATATTCTCCATTGTTCAGCTCCTCTCTTCCCAGTCTGTCAGTAACGCTCTGTTTAGTTCCTGTCTCTATGAAGCCCCTCCTTCTGAAAAGCACAATGCGCTCTGATTGGTCGGCTGGAGCGGTGTGTTGTGATTGGTGTTTGGGAAATGTCCCGCCCCTTACCATAACACACTACTAACTAACTCAACCAGGCCCCGCCCCTTTATTCTGCGAATGAATTATTTAAATGAGGAATACACACACACACACACACGAGCCGCGGGTGCAGGAGAATCTGCTCATGTCACGGATTAGATGAAAGACAGGATTACACTCGCTGATGCTTATTTATTTTATTTATTGAGTTGAGCTCATCTGACCATCACAATCGTCCTGTTCACCTGACCAGCGCCGGTACTGAGGACTAAAACCACTAAAACTACTAAATATTGTCTTTGCTAATAGAAATAAAGCTCAAATAAAGTAATAATATTTAACCATATTTAATATTTATTTAATATTTAACCATAAACTAACTTATGTAAAATATTTTTAAGTTGAAATATTCAAATGACTAAAACTAAAAAATAAATTAAAGCTAAACAGAAATATAAAAAACTAAAACAAATGACAAACGCACATAAAATGAATACATTTAAAAATGTAATAAAATAAAAAGTAAATTTAAAAAAAGTTAAAATATAAAAATAAAAGTGAATTCAAAATATCTATTTATCTATCCATTCATCCATCCATCCATCATCTATCTATCCATCCATCCATTATCTATCCATCCATCCATCCATCCATCCATCATCTATCTATTCATCCATCCATTATCTATCCATCCATCCATCCATCCATCCATTATCTATCCATCCATCCATCCATCCATCTATCTATCATCTATCTATTCATCCATCCATCCATTATCTGTCTATTCATCCATCCATTATCCATCCATCCATCATCTATCTATCCATCCATCCATTATCTATCCATCCATCCATCCATCCATCTATCTATCATCTATCTATTCATCCATCCATCCATTATCTGTCTATTCATCCATCCATTATCCATCCATCCATCATCTATCTATTCATCCATCCATTATCTATCCATCATCCATCCATCCATCATCTATCTATTCATCCATCCATCCATCCATCCATCCATCATCTATCTATTCATCCATTCATTCATCCATCCATCATCTATCTATTCATCCATCCATTATCTATCCATCATCCATCCATCCATCATCTATCTATTCATCCATCCATCCATCCATCCATCATCTATCTATTCATCCATCCATCCATCCATCCATCATCTATCTATCCATCCATCCATTATCTATCCATCCATCCATCCATCTATCTATCATCTATCTATTCATCCATCATCTATCCATCATCTATCTATTCATCCATCCATCCATTATCTGTCTATTCATCCATCCATTATCCATCCATCCATCCATCCATCATCTATCTATCCATCCATCCATTATCTATCCATCCATCCATCCATCTATCTATCATCTATCTATCATCTATCTATTCATCCATCCATCCATTATCTGTCTATTCATCCATCCATTATCCATCCATCCATCCATCATCTATCCATCATCTATCTATTCATCCATCCATCCATTATCTGTCTATTCATCCATCCATTATCCATCCATCCATCATCTATCTATCCATCCATCCATTATCTATCCATCCATCCATCCATCCATCTATCTATCATCTATCTATTCATCCATCCATCCATTATCTGTCTATTCATCCATCCATTATCTATCCATCCATCCATCCATCTATCTATCATCTATCTATTCATCCATCCATCCATTATCTGTCTATTCATCCATCCATTATCCATCCATCCATCATCTATCCATCATCTATCTATTCATCCATCCATCCATTATCTGTCTATTCATCCATCCATTATCCATCCATCCATCATCTATCTATCCATCCATCCATCCATCCATCCATCTATCTATCATCTATCTATTCATCCATCCATCCATTATCTGTCTATTCATCCATCCATTATCCATCCATCCATCATCTATCTATTCATCCATCCATTATCTATCCATCATCCATCCATCCATCATCTATCTATTCATCCATCCATCCATCCATCCATCCATCATCTATCTATTCATCCATCCATCCATCCATCCATCATCTATCTATTCATCCATCCATCCATCCATTATCTATCCATCCATCCATCCATCTATCCATCATCTATCTATTCATCCATCCATTATCTATCCATCCATCATCCATCCATCCATCCATCCATCATCTATCTATCCATCCATCCATCCATCCATCCATCCATCATCTATCTATTCATCCATCCATTATCCATCCATCCATCTATCCATCCATCCATCCATCCATCCATCCATCCATCCATCATCTATCTATCAATCCATCCATCCATCCATCCATCCATCCATCCATCATCTATCTATTCATCCATCCATCCATCCATCATCTATTCATCCATCCATTATCCATCCATCCATCCATCCATCCATCATCTATCTATTCATCCATCCATCCATCCATCCATCCATCCATCATCTATCTATCCATCCATCCATCCATCCATCCATCCATCATCTATCTATTCATCCATCCATCCATCCATCATCTATCTATTCATCCATCCATCCATCCATCATCTATTCATCCATCCATTATCCATCCATCCATCCATCATCTATCTATTCATCCATCCATCCATCCATCATCTATCTATCCATCAATCCATCCATCCATCCATCCATCCATCATCTATCTATCTATCCATCCATCCATTATCTATCCATCCATCCATCCATCCATCCATCTATCCATCATCTATCTATTCATCCATCCATTATCTATCCATCCATCCATCATCTATCCATCCATCCATCCATCCATCCATCCATCATCTATCTATTCATCCATCCATCCATCCATCCATCCATCATCTATCTATTCATCCATCCATTATCCATCCATCCATCTATCCATCCATCCATCCATCCATCCATCATCTATCTATCAATCCATCCATCCATCCATCCATCCATCCATCCATCCATCCATCCATCCATCCATCCATCCATCCATCCATCCATCATCTATCTATTCATCCATCCATCCATCATCTATTCATCCATCCATTATCCATCCATCCATCCATCCATCCATCCATCCATCATCTATTCATCCATCCATCCATCCATCATCTATCTATCCATCCATCCATCCATCCATCATCTATCTATTCATCCATCCATCCATCATCTATTCATCCATCCATTATCCATCCATCCATCCATCCATCATCTATCTATTCATCCATCCATCCATCCATCCATCATCTATCTATCCATCCATCCATCCATCCATCCATCATCTATCTATTCATCCATCCATCCATCCATTTATTCATTATCTATCCATACATCCGTCTATCTATCTGTCTGCCTGTCTCTTTTGTTTTCTCTCTTTTTCCATTTTTTATTTTTTTAAATGGTAAATTTATGTTCCAGTTTCACATTTTCCAGGTAAAATAAATAAATAAATAATGAAAACATTTCTTTTTCTTGTACAATCAAAAACAAAATACAACAGTATTTGAAGTTTGTATTTAATGTTATAACCAAGTACAGCATTTTTACATTTGTTCCAATCTATGAACTGTAAGAATGTGGTAACAGTCTTCAGATTCATCTGTATTTTCTCTTCTTTTACAGTTTTTTTCAATTGCTAACATACTTTTGTCCAATCTGTAGTCACAAAATGCTTAAATTTTCTTTTCATAAAGGCTTACCTCATACCAAAATCAGGGATCTTTCTCATCTTATTTGCAAAAGCTTAAACACAGCCAGTCAGAAAATGAAGACCTAATGTTCCAATCTTTAAATATAGGATAAAACCTCTACTTCTGCAACAACAGCAGTACTGGAAAAAAATATAAAACAAATACTGAAACAATTGATCAGCATTTTTAATTAGCAGATCACTGAAATATTGAGAAATAGCAGATTCCAATCTCAGTTGAAAAAAAGCTTCCATAATAACCAAAGACCATGAATGTTGGATTTGTTGTTGATCAATGGCAGCAATTTCATGTTTTCATTTCAGTAAAAGCTTCATACAATGATTTTACTACAACGCATTATATATGCATTCCACTTTTACTGCAGTAAAAGGAAACTGAATTTTAAAAACTATGGATTTCATATTTTCTGCAGGTAGAACTGAAATTATGACAGTAATGCAGTTTTCGTAATGCCATCAACTGTTAGTGTTTTGACAGTCATTGTGCTTTAATTGACTATATGTTCATGTTGGATAGAAAACTAGTGCTGTGTTTGACAGAACGACTTTTTTTTTGCTGTGTTTTGATAGAGTTAGTATGTGTTGAAAAAGCTTTTTAGCATTTTGAAATGTAGAATTTGTGTTTATTTAACAAAATATGGTTTTGGGCAGAAAATTAACTATTTGGCTAATTGTGTAATGTAGGAGTGTCGCTGTGTTGAAAGTTTAGATAAGTATTGGTAAAAAACTGTAATAGCTGTTTGTATGCGAACCATCAGAGTTCAGTGAACGCTCACAGACACAGAGATGATCCTTTAACATCAAGACTTTCTATCTAAAGTTCTAGAACGTAGATGATGTTTCATAACTGAACCAGAACTGTGTGAAAGAATCAGCAGTAAACAGCACTGTGTGAACAAAGACAGAGACGGTTCAGTCCGTCAGTTAAAGCTTCCTTCATGCATGTGTCAGTTTGTCTTTCACACCCTTCACAACTCGACTTCCTTATAAGCGCTAACAGTTAAAGTGAGGAATAGAGAGAGAGAGAGATGTTGCCATCTTCCTCCTGTGAAGAGGAAGTTGTTTGCAGTGAGTTGAGCTGAACTGAATTTGACTCTGACAGTCAGAATGTGTTTATGAAGACGCTGGACTATAATCTCCTGACGGACACGAGAGATCTGCTGCGCTGTAAGTTCAGACTGATGCTTTTCATTTTGAAAGAGGAAGAGATACTGAGATTCACATCTGACACAACTGACGCTGATAAACAAACAGTTTGTCATATTTAACTACGTGTCCTTATTAGGAACAGAAGCAGTTTATCATGTGTTTTATTGTCCAGTGTGATCTGAAAACATTACACAGTGAGTGTCCGTGTGTTTTAGACTGATTTGTCAGCTCTGAGAGGGTAAATTGTGTTTCGACCCAATTCTGGTCTTTATGACTCTTTTCTGTGTTTCCACTGAACTTAAACGGCTAGTTTCAATCTGACTGTTTGTTCCTTTTGCTGTAATTTGTGTTCGTGAACATTTCTGACATGAACCATTTCACATTCTCTAACAGCTGTCACCTGACCTCACCTACATTACCCATGATGCCAATGGTTGGCAGCTGAATCAGGTGAGATCGATCAATCTATCCATCTATCTGTCTATCTATCTGTCTTCTTCCTGTTTTTTAATTTTAATTTTACTTTTTTTTTATTACCTTTTTTGGAATTCATGTTCCAGTTTCACGTAATTCTGACATTTCCTGGTAAAATAAATAATAAAAACTTTTCTTCTTCTTTATACTATCAAAAACAACCAATACAACAGTATTTTATGTTTACATTGACAGTGTATGTAATGCCATATTTATTTAAACCAGTTGTTTTTACTGTGTATTTATTGTTATTTTGGTGTAATTATTGTTATTTTTTGTTGTTTTTATTTTTATTATTTAATGTATATTCTATCTATCTATCATCTAATCTTAAAACTTTTTTGTAAATTCATATTCCAATTTCACGTAATTCTGACATTTTTCAGATGAAATAAATAAAGAAAGAAAGAAAAATTCTCTTTTTCTTCAATAATATTTTATACATTTACATTAACGATGTATTTAATGCTATATATATTAAAACCAAGTATTAATTTTAATAATTTAGTTTTTTAAAGCAATTTAACATTTATTCCAGAATATTAACTGTAAGAATGTGGTAAAAATGTTCATATTTTGTGTATATTTTCAAGTCATTTAAAGTCTGGACGTGACAGAACGAGCTGAAATGTAAAAGCGAAGCAGGCATTGCCTCTTTCTTTCTATTTCCTTGTATTTGTGTCTTACTGATGATTTTGGGCCGTTTGCATGTGATCCCAGAATAATCCGCAGCATATGGAGGAATCGGAGCATGTTGACCCGGGTTAGCGTGCCGCGGTCACATGGGGGTTTCAGTCTGTCTGATAAGCTGCTTTTGACCACTGCTGCTGTAAACGAGTTTGCTAATTGAGTTGAGTGCTTGGAGGATAATCAAATTAACCTGAACTGAAGCGGCTGAATCTAATGTAATTGAATCTGAAGTGAGTGAATCTAACCTGACGTGTTCCTCTGGCAGAGCATGCAGCGCACGCCGTCGTTTGATGCGCCCCGCTCCACCTCGAGCGCCTTTGAGGATTCACACCGCAATGACTCCCACATGAGCCACTCCTACTCCATGTTCCTGCAGTCACAGGCACAGAAAACATCTGCAAACGGAAAGGCAAGAGTGACGCGATCACAGACCGTCTCACACACTACTGCTTCTAGTTCAGTTCTTGAAGCTGAGCTGTAAAAATTCATGCGATTAATTACTCTAATGCTGCAAGAAAGACAAAGTCCTGTCAGTTCTGACCGGCTGAAAGGCAGCAGAGAGAAACACATAGAAGCCCTTTTCACTCTTTTAAGAGCCCCTAAAACGAATCAGTCATCAGTGAAACTTACTCTGCTTTAAATGTTTGTGATTTATATGCATGAAAAAGAAAATGATTCCATCAAAAGACATGAATATCTGAATATCTGACACTGATGCTCTTTGCAGTCATGTGGTGTAGTTACAGCATCTAACAGCAGGTGGTAACCATTAACAAAAACACTAGTGTAGAGTATGAAGTCTTCACCATATTTCTATATTTCTTCTCCTCTCTGCAGTCAGACTACAGGCTGGTGGTGGAAGCGCCTTCATCTGACAGCTCACCAGATAGTGAAGGTGTCTCACCGGTGAGAATCAATCAATCAATCAATCACAGATTAAGCAAAAATCCAGTTGAAAAGACACTGTAAAAAGAATATATATGTATGTTGGAAGCTTGTTTCAACCACAGAATAAAAAAAAAAAAAGGTAAAGTTTATCTCACAATTCTGACTTTTTAGGGGTTTAAGAGTGTTGAGCTGAAACTCTATTGTAAGTGTTAAGATTTCCAAGGATCATCATTCTCCCCTAATCATACAGATTAAACCGTAAGTCGCAGAGACTTGAAACTTTGAGGGCTGGTAGTACTCACACCGTCTACAACGTCACCAAGCCTTGCCCCGACCGGCCTGATGGGGGCGCTACAGCGGTCAAAAGTACGAAATGACTCATAACTACTGAATGGTTTTGTTGTTGGCGAAATTTTTGGGCATTTTGGATTTTTTAAAAAACCTACTTTTATAAACTAGTCCTAGGTTTTTTGCCCGATTGGAACCAAACCAGTGCAGCGAGATACCCCGGAGTCTGACTGTCAATAATCATCAAAAAAGTTTACATTTCGATTCACGGTCTCTAAGGGCCGCCAAAACGTTCAAAGTGGGCGGAGCCACTTTTACTAAAATGGCTGTAACTCGAGAATGGAATGAGATATTTTCACCAAACTTGGCACACCTATGTAAGAGCTCATTCTGTGTTCGTGTGAAAAAAGATGCGGCGACTGGCCACTTGGTGGCGCTATAACACAAGAAAGCATGAAAAATGGCTATAACTACTTCACCGTTAGTCCAACTGACTTGAAATTAGGCATGCGGTGTCTTTGTCCGAGGATCCATGATTGTCTGTGAGGACATTGGCACATCTCAAAAAACATGTCCGCCATTGGCGGTTTGAGCAGCTATCAGACAAGGCCTGCGTCTCAATGTGCGTGCTATCCATTAGTAATATTCAATACTGTTTAGGGTGGATAGGGTGGAGAGTACACACATTGGGATGCAGGGAAGGTTAACAGAGGCCAATCAGAATGAAACTCACTGGGCCTGTTTGACTCACAGCTCTAGAGGCCTGTGAGAAATTTGAAAGAAATCGGCCACCAGGGGGCGCCTTCCCGTTTTTCACGTTCGTGAAGTATCGTGTATCGCGCGATTTTTCGCACACACCCACGACATTCGTACCACATGGTAGAACTCCTCATTCTGAGCAACTTTGCCTCTAGGACCACCGCTGTCCATCGAATCATTCGTTAAATATTGGAGATTATTTCAAAAACCAACTTTGGCGAACTAGTCCTAGGTTTTTGGCTCAACCTCGATAACAAGCTTTAAAAACCATATATTTCCTATGATAAATTGCCTGTATTTGCTGTAAATGGTCTTTTCCATCTATGATCGAGATGATTAGAGGTTTGCTAATTAAAACATACTACCTTTTTACGCATGTGCTTAAAGCTCTTGAACCCTGATAACTGCTATATTTTTTGCAATTACGAATTTAAATCTCACAATTCTAATTTTTCACAATTTTGACTTTTTTCTCAGAACTGTGAGATATAAACTCATAATACAGAATTGTGAGTTATGAACACTGTCTGAATTATGAGATAAAATGTTGCAATTAACTTTTTTATTTTTTTATTCCGTGGCGGAAACAAGCTTTCATAACATATATATAATTAATAATAATAATAGTAACCTGAAAGCTGAATTCAAGCTGGTCTAATCTGCTCTTTTCAGTTGGGTAGATGTACACACAAATGGTTTAATCCACACTGGTTCTGATTATGTCATTTAAAACCCATTTACACGAAAACCTTCACTGAACTCACACACACACACACACGTGCGCGCGCTACACACTGACCAACTGTGTCATGACAGGAACTGGAAAAGGCCGGTCTGCTCAACAAAACCAAGATAGCAGAAGGAGGCAGGAAACTGAGGTGAGCTTATCTACACACACACACACACACACACACCTTGATCTGCAACATGCAAACACACACACGGGACCTTTAATAAAATGAGTCACTGTAGATGGATCTTGATTACAGGCAGATTTTGGCCTGTGCTGCAAAAAAACTGCTTCTTCATCAGCATTTTTGTTCTGTTTAAAGTGTTTCAACATCTTTAAAACAAGATCAAATTTACTTGAGAAGCAAAATTGCGAGAGATATGAAGACTTTTTCAGAGAATATGTATTTTTTTTGTACCAAATTGGCTCATGCTTTTCTTGCTGTAAGCATAAATCTAACCAGATGAAGATTATGCTGGTTAATGACGTGATGAAAAGAGTGGTTCAGTAGATGGTGTTTTTTTAATTACTAGCATTTTTGAGCCATTTAGGAAACAATAAAGGACAATAAATAAATAGTTTTGACCCATTTTGACCTAAATGGCGTCTCTTTGCACTATTTGCTCAACTTACCTGGATTTTTTCGGGTTATTTTCTTGTTTTTGCAGGAAAAACTGGAACCCTTCATGGGTGGTGCTGGTGGGAAACAGTCTCGTCTTCTTCAAAGACCCTAAAAGCCAAAATCCTGACAGCTGGGTGAGACTAACAGGGAATATCATGGAATCACTTCCGTATCTTATGTTTTAAAAGTGAAATATTGCTGAACGTGTGTGTGTTTACATGCAGAAGCCGGGTAACAGCCGTCCAGAGAGCAGCGTGGATCTGAGAGGAGCTCAGCTTCAATGGGCCAACGACCTGTCCAGCAAAAAAAACGTCTTCAAGGTGAGAAAGAGACAGAAATGAGATTAAACAGAGACTTTTTACTAAAGCAGATGTCGTCTCAGACTTGCCAAGATACTAAAATCTGCAATCAGATATCAAAACATTTTTATTTTCCCAAAGAAACTTTAGGAGAAACATCTGACACAAAGTTAAAACAGTCTTAGTGTGTTTCTGGGTGAGCTGTTAACAGTGCAACATTTACTATTTAGTGTTCATTAACTTCCTCTGTATGTAGTAACTTCCTCTGTTATAAATTTGAATTGATAAAACGCTGAACAGAACAACACCTCATACGCGTGTGTGTGTGTGTGTGTGAAGCTGAGGACGATTACGGGAAATGAATTCTTGCTGCAGTCGGAGACGGACACTCTCATCAGAGAATGGTACAGAACCATCCAGAATGTCATCGACAGACTGGTGAGTGACACACATACACACACACACACACATACACACATACACACACACACACACACACACACACACACACTTGTACAAAAGTTTTTTTTTTTTTAAATGTTTTTTTTTTTAAAGAGTCTCTTCTGCTCACCAAGGCTGCATTTATTTGATCAAAAATACAGTAAAAATTGTGAAATATTTTTATAATTTTAAACAGCTGTTTTCTATGTGAATATATTGTAAAGTGTAATTTATTCCTGTGATCAAAGCTGAATTTTCAGCATCATTACTCCAGTCTTCAGTGTCACATGATCCTTCAGAAATCATTCTAATATGATGATCTGCTGCTCAAGAAACATTTATGATTATTATCAATGTTGAAAACAGTTCAGATTTTTGTGTGATCCATCATACATTTTATTTTTCAGGATTCTTTGATGAATAGAAAGTTCTAAAGCAGCATTTTTTTGAAATAGAAAAGTTTTAGAACATCATAAACGTCTTTACTGTCACTTTTGATCAATGCGTCCTTGATGAATGAATGTATTAATTTCCTTCAAAGCATCAAATCCGCTGTGTTGCAGGATAAAGAGAATCCTCTAGATAACGTGCTGCTGTATTCTCTGAGGAGAGCCGGATCCGTCGAGATGTTGGACCAGAGCGGAGACGAGGACGAGAATCGTGGAGGATTCAAGGCATCGCGTAAGTTTCAAACAATCATCTAAGAATCCCAATGCTGCTTCACTCACTGGACTCACAGTCTCTGTGTCCGCAGTCCCTCGCTCCACCTCTTACATGGAGAACTCGGAACGCAAGCGTGTGAAGAGCCGTTTGAAGAAGCTGATCCTCAGGCGACCTCCACTGCAGACGCTGCAGGAGAAAGGACTCATCAAAGGTGAACCGTCCAACAATGGAAGAACTTTTAGGGTCAAATGGATCTTAACCCTATAAAGATTCTGTATCATATTTGATGCATGAATTTCTAATGCCACTAAATGATGAAGATGATCTGATAAACCTGTCGCACACAATCTCCTCCAGTCCTTCTGTCTCTGACTGAGAGTTTAGACTCTTTAATGCAGTAAAAGTCTTTTAGTGTAACTGTACAAACATCCTTCAGCTCGTGCTTCATGTGTCTTTCTGATCTGAAATCTGCACTGATTTTTATCAAGTAAACGTACACTAAAAAATGCTGGGTTAAAAACAACGCAAGTTGTGTTGAAAATGGACAAAAATTGGGATGTTTTAACCCGGCGAATGGGATGTTTTAACCCAGGGAATGGGATGTTTTAACCCAGGGAATGGGATGTTTTAACCCAGCGAATGGGATGTTTTAACCCAACGAATGGGATGTTTTAACCCGGCGAATGGGATGTTTTAACCCAGGGAATGGGATGTTTTAACCCGGCGAATGGGATGTTTTAACCCAGCGAATGGGATGTTTTAACCCAGGGAATGGGATGTTTTAACCCAGCGAATGGGATGTTTTAACCCAGGGAATGGGATGTTTTAACCCAGCGAATGGGATGTTTTAACCCAGCGAATGGGATGTTTTAACCCGGCGAATGGGATGTTTTAACCCAGCGAATGGGATGTTTTAACCCAGCGAATGGGATGTTTTAACCCAGGGAATGGGATGTTTTAACCCAGCGAATGGGATGTTTTAACCCAGGGAATGGGATGTTTTAACCCGGCGAATGGGATGTTTTAACCCGGCGAATGGGATGTTTTAACCCAGGGAATGGGATGTTTTAACCCGGCGAATGGGATGTTTTAACCCAGGGAATGGGATGTTTTAACCCAGCGAATGGGATGTTTTAACCCGCGAATGGGATGTTTTAACCCAGCGAATGGGTTGTTTTTAACCCAGGGAATGGGATGTTTTAACCCGCGAATGGGATGTTTTAACCCGCGAATGGGATGTTTTAACCCGGCGAATGGGATGTTTTAACCCAGGAATGGGATGTTTTAACCCGCGAATGGGATGTTTTAACCCAGGAATGGGATGTTTTAACCCGGCGAATGGGATGTTTTAACCCAGGGAATGGGATGTTTTAACCCGCGAATGGGATGTTTTAACCCGCGAATGGGTTGTTTTAACCCAGGGAATGGGATGTTTTAACCCGGCGAATGGGTTGTTTTAACCCTGCGAATGGGTTGTTTTAACCCAGGGAATGGGATGTTTTAACCCGGCGAATGGGTTGTTTTAACCCAGGAATGGGTTGTTTTAACCCAGCGAATGGGATGTTTTAACCCAGCGAATGGGATGTTTTAACCCAGGAATGGGATGTTTTAACCCAGCGAATGGGATGTTTTAACCCAGCGAATGGGATGTTTTAACCCAGGGAATGGGATGTTTTAACCCGGCGAATGGGATGTTTTAACCCAGGGAATGGGATGTTTTAACCCGGCGAATGGGATGTTTTAACCCGGCGAATGGGATGTTTTAACCCAGCGAATGGGATGTTTTAACCCGGCGAATGGGATGTTTTAACCCAGGAATGGGATGTTTTAACCCAGGAATGGGATGTTTTAACTTGAGGGAATGGGATGTTTTAACCCGCGAATGGGATGTTTTAACCCAGGGAATGGGATGTTTTAACCCAGGGAATGGGATGTTTTAACCCGGCGAATGGGATGTTTTAACCCAGGGAATGGGATGTTTTAACCCGGCGAATGGGATGTTTTAACTCAGGGAATGGGATGTTTTAACCCGGCGAATGGGATGTTTTAACCCGGCGAATGGGTTGTTTTAACCCTGCGAATGGGTTGTTTTAACCCAGGGAATGGGATGTTTTAACCCGGCGAATGGGTTGTTTTAACCCAGCCAATGGGTTGTTTTTAACCCAGCAATTGGGTTAAATGTTTGGGCAGTGTTATTAAACCCAACAATTGCTAAATGGCTGGCGTAAAATGAACCCAAAATATGTTGGAAATTAAAAATCAGACACATAATTACTAGAGGCAACAATAATAATCAAAAGGTGAACATTTATTAATATAAAACAAACTTTATACCAATATATTAGATTTCCATTCAGAATGAAGTAGGATGCAGTCATTCAATCATTTTGTGTATCTTGGAGGTGTCAGTTCTTTGAAAGCATCTTTATTGTGTTTGTGCTTCAGATCAGGTGTTTGGCTGCGGACTGGAGCTGCTGTGTGAGAGGGAGAAATGCACCGTTCCACAGTTCGTCAAGAAATGCACTGAAGCCGTGGAGAGGAGAGGTGAACTTCCTCATTCACTCACACACTTCAGCAGGAACATATCCTGAGCATCCTCAGAGGGAGGGGAAGATATTCTTATTCAAGATTACGAGGAACATGAATTTAACACAATAATGATGTGCACCGATAAATCATGCAGTATTCCATTAAAAAAAATTAGATTTCATGGTGATGTTTTTTCCAGGCCTGGAAAAGCCATGGAAATAATAAATTTTAAAAGTTATAGAATTTACTATAATGAAAATGCATTGTTCTATTTATGCTGAACTTGACTTTTGTGTTGAGTAAAACATGATTGTGAGTCAAAATGATGCTCGATTTGTGAGTGAATCTTTCTTTTGAATCAGAATGAATTGTCTCAGATTGGTCAGCATGATTCATTAGCAAATTGTTCTGAATACAAGTTATTTCTTTTCTGCTAATCTTAACCAGTCACAGCAGATCAGTGGATAAAAAGTGTCTCTGTTTTACACACTCATGTTCTGTAGGACTGCCGTTCTATTCCTGGAAATAATACATTTGTGTGTGTGTGTGTGTGTGTGTGTGTATTCAGGGTTGGAGACTGATGGGATTTACAGAGTCAGTGGGAATCTTGCTGTCATTCAGAAACTGCGCTTTGCTGTTAATCATGGTGAGACTCAATAAGTGTCATGATGAGATTCTGTTATTCATTCCAATTAAATGCAACATGAAACGTAATGCATGTCCTGGTCTGACTGTGAATGATTCATGGATATTATAAGCAATATCTGGGACATATCTAAATACATTTAAAAATACATTTACAGAAATACATTTATTTTCTTGCAATAAACATTGAATAAACATCAAAAACTGGGTTGAAAGTTAATTTGGGATTGTTGGTTTGTAGTTATTGATAAATGTACAATAAAACAATACCAGTTTATTACAATAGCTATTAATAGGTTTGAACACTGCAGTGCATATTATGTAAAAACTTATTTTTTTCTTGTTCTCATCATGCTGTAGAAAAGGCCCAAATGATGTCACTTCCTTTTTGTTACAATTTTAAGGAATTTTACTTTTATTTTTGTAACTGGGGGAAATTTCCATTTTTGTTAGTCTTCAATTGATGATTCATTGATTTATTCATCAGAAGATGAGCAGATGTTACAAAAGAACGTGTGACGTCATCAGCTGGTAAAGAGTGTGTGAATGATGTCATTAGACGTGTATGTATGATGTCACGTCTGTAATTCCAGAGCGAGCGGTGACCACAGACGGACGCTATCTCTTCCCTGTGGATTTAGTGCAAGGTTTGTCTCCTGTGAACCGGAACGCTGATCTTACAGCAAAACCTGTCAATCATGAAGATCTCGCTACTTTCTGACGCTCGCTGCTTCTCTCTGATGCTTCTCGCTCGATGTTTTCTGTGGCGGGTTTGACCGAAGCGCTCAAGAGTTTTCTAGGTTCAATATATAATATACAATATAAAACTTAAAAATTGTTTAAGTAAAATAAATAAAACTGATATTCATCATATTAGAATGATTTCTGAAGGATCATGTGACACTGAAGACTGGAGTAATGATGCTGAAAATTCAGCTTTGATCACAGGAATAAATTATATGTTACTATATATTCACATAGAAAACAGCTGTTTTAAACTGTAAAAATATTTCACAATTTTACTGTATTTTTGATCAAATAAATGCAGCTTTGGTGAGCAGAAGAGACTCTTTCACAAACATTAAAAAATCTTGCCAATCCCAAACTTTTGAATGGCAATATATATATATATATATATATATATATATATATCACAGTTAAAGTTGTATTGAACCTGGAAAAATTCATTGCAGAATTGAGATGCAATATGATTCGCTTCTTCACCTTCTCTTCTTCTTCTGCAGCATCTCTGAGTGTGTCTGTGTGTGATTCAGCTTTAACACTTACACTCCCTCCATCATCTCTCCTCCAGAGCGTCTGGATCTGGACGACCCGCAGTGGGAGGACATTCACGTCATCACCGGAGCGCTCAAACTGTTCTTCAGAGAGCTGCCCGAGCCGCTCGTCCCGTACGAATTCTTCCACGACATCGTCGAGACCGTCAGTGAGTGACGCGGAGAAAGAGAGAGAAGATGCATGATTAATCATTTATTATTAATGACTGTTTATTCATCTGTGTCCTGTAGAAATATCTGATTACCTGGATAAGGTGGACCGACTGAAGCTTCTGGTCATCAGCATGCCTCCACCAAACCTCGACACCTTGAGTCACATGATACGCCACCTGAAACGGTACGATCACACATTCGCCGCGCTTTTAGTCTTAATGTGTTTGAATCAGGTGATTATATTTTTTTTTTTAGAAATTATTTATAATTTTCCAATATTTTAGATACCAGTGAAAATTCACAATACTCTATTCCAATTTCGATACCACAGCTAAAACTACTAGCGTAACTAATATAAATTTAAAACATTACAAACAAATAATCAAATTACAAGCAAAAGCACAAATAAATTCAATATAATAAACAGTAGTTTTCAGGTACAGAAATGTAATAAAGTACGCAAATGTAAAGTATCACTGCATAGTCTTCACTGTATAAATTAAACATCCTTATTAATTAATCCTTATTAAAGTTACAAACGATATTCAGTCAAGAGCAGTGAGTGATTTTGTCTTTGTCTTTTGTTGTTTGATTAACATTAAAAACCGACAGCAGCAGGAATATTAGGCTGCTGTCACTTTAAGAGCGAATGCACAGATCTAATATACTGATACTGTACACATGCGTGTACTTTCTCAACTGTTTACGTTCACTTGAGACATAATATACTGTGTTTACTAGGATACTAGTACATAATTGTGTGAATTTGTCCGCTCAAATGCAAGAAGTTGTGAAAGAGAGCTTAATTCAGTATTCGCACGCTGTCTGAGACGCTCCCTTTCGCATCTCCTGCGTTTGAATATTTAAATTAGCAAGGCTTAAACTTTCGTGATGATGCAGTGCTGACTCGTCGACTGTCCTGAGCGAGTTCACATTTGTTCACATTCATGCATTGTTAGGAACCGTTCAAATGCGCTACTTTTCTATGTAAACATGCGCTAGACGAACGTGAATGACCGTTACGCTTGTGTCTTTTGCAGCTCCTCGCAGTCAAGTTAAAAGAATTTAAACTTTTACACGCAGCGTGGCTCATCAATGTCAGTTCCAAAACAGTGGACCAATCAAAAGAACTCAGAGGCGGAGCAAGCGTTGCATGCTTATGTTTACAGTAGCAAGTTGGCATGGCAACTGTTTTATTTGTTCGTTATTGCATCACGTCTCAAAGTGTGTCTCGGGACCCTTGCGTTCGCGCTGCGCTTTTTTAAAAAACATTCCTTAGCGCTGCGTCTCGCGTTTTTAGACGCAAAGACACGTTCTGTGTGAACGAGACTTTAGAATTCATAAAAATGTTACCAGTGACACCGTTTCATTTACGCACCAACGGCGATTTCTACTCGCATTTGGCGCTTGGCGAGTGTTAATTTTTAAGTTATCTGGGGCCAGTTGCATAAACTGACTCTCGCTGCGTCTAATACTTCTCTACTATGTAGTATGTGAAAAACAGTATGCCAACAGAGTAGTATGTCCGAATTCGTAGTATTCGAAAAGCATTAGATGACTAACTTTAAGACTAGTCCATGCAGTCTAAGCACCGCTGGTTTTTAATAACAATTTCAAAAAGTTAGCACAAAAACATTATTTATGGAACATTTTTACTTGAAACGTTTAGTTGGATGTTTATTAAATGTTACTTCTTGTTTCAGAACATTCAAAATGACCATTTCCATAATGTTAGAAGAATGATACAAAAGAACGATTTAAAAAAACTGGATGTTTTGAACATTCAGAAATAACATTTTTATTTTCATGCATATTAGAACATATAGTTATCTGGGATCGTCCACTAACTAGTGATGATGAGCAACTAGTGATTTTAATCATGTAGATTACACTTTTAATGAAAATACTTGCTTGTTTTGTTGAACCTTTTGCCATACGTTACCTCAGTTTGAGCAGTTTCAAAGCAGTGAATCATTTGCAAAGCAAACAATTCATTTGATTCAAATCTTCAGAAAGAGTCCCTTCAGCCATCACTCATTATTCACAACCACAAAACACTTTGTGTGTTAACTTTTAACAGTAGATCTCTAGTTTTATCATTTCCAAATCACTTTTAAGTGTTCTACTCTTCTCGATTCATAATGACACGGACTCACACCTTGAAATGAATCAGGCTACTTTTACGCTGTTACCGCGGGTTGTTTTCATGTCCATGGGGTGAAGCGACCCCAAATTACATGATATTTAACCCCTGGAATGCAATTTTTACAAGAGGAGACCTGCCAAAAACGCAGATTTTACTCCTCAGAACACAACTCCCCGAAACACAATTGGCTGGGTTTTGTTGGGAAAACCTGGCAACCCTGTTTGAAGCATCTGAATCTCTTCTCTTATTTATCTGTCTTTGTTCTCTTTAGTTTATGATGATGAATATTTCCCTCTGGGATCTCACCATCTCTTCTGGGTTTATATATTGTGCAGTTATAGTTGATTGGGCTGGAAATGCAATGAAATCCACCTTGCAGAAAGTGTTGTGATTGAGACACTAGAGGGCGCCGCTTGTCTTCATTACACTGAGAATATAAATGACACATCACAATTAAAGCAACACTAGTCATTTATCATAAGCCTGAACTGAGTCTACACCATTTACAAATACAGAAAATACATCATGCACTTTAAATCTTACTACTAACCTTCAAATTATGTTTGCTGAAACATCAAAGTTGAACAAAGATGGAGAACATGATGAGTAGAAACATCTTCCTGTGGTTTGGTATCTCTGGAGGAAGTTACCCACAGGAAGCTCTTCGTTTCTCCTTTGCTTTTTCTATTTATAAAGTGGAAGTTTTGAGAAGTTTCTCTCTGGATCAGCAGTTAAATGGGAAAGATGTGCTGAACAGTGACATTAACCCTTCGCTGTGTCCGTCTGTGTTCAGGGTGATGGAGCGCTCCGACAGCAATCGCATGACGACTCAGAACATCGGCATCGTGTTCGGCCCCACGCTGATGCGTCCGGAGAACGAGTGCGGAAACATGGCCATCAACATGGTGTATCAGAACCAGGCCATCGAGCTGCTGCTGAGCGAATACGAGCAGATCTTCGGAGCCGAGCAGACGGGATCTTACTGAGATCAGGGACACATTCACGGACGCTCTTCACGAGATCTGCGTCGTTAGTCGACAAACTCACGATATACGAGAGCTGTTTG
This sequence comes from Hypophthalmichthys nobilis, assembly GCA_037950665.1. Classification (NCBI taxonomy): domain Eukaryota; kingdom Metazoa; phylum Chordata; class Actinopteri; order Cypriniformes; family Xenocyprididae; genus Hypophthalmichthys; species Hypophthalmichthys nobilis. The sequence continues at coordinate 549,157 of CM075471.1, forward strand.
TGAACGGGTGGATCTCGTGAAAACACGGCCGGGTCACGTCACTTCAGCTCGAAAAACACAAACAATATTTTGCATAAAGACGGATTATTTTCGCCACACATTTTCAGTTGTTTTTTTATTTTTTTGACTGTAATAATTCTCCAAAGCTCTCTAAGGTTTTGTTTTATTGTACTACATAAATAATAGTAATAATAAAAAATAATAATAATGAACAGTGTTGGGTAAGTTACTCTAAAAAAAAAAAAAAGTAATTATTACTAGCTACTAATTACATCTTCAACAGTGTAATTAGATTACTGTACTAATTACTCTCTCTAAAAAGCATTATTAATTATTAATATTTTCTAGATCCAAAAGTAAACAAGTTGAACAACACAAGGATAGACATGCTCTATTAATTCAAATAAATAATATAAAATTGCATAAATTATTCTTGAACTGATCAAAGTATTTAAAGGGAAAATGTAACATTTTGATGTTAAATCCACTGTTGTTTTACACAGAAATGTTCTTTATAAATGCAATTACAGAAAAATGAAGAGTAATACTTTACTTTTTCAAGGGAAAAGTAACTAAAAACAAGTAATTAATTACTTAGTAATGCGTTATACCCAACACTGATAATCATAAATTACACTCTAAAAAATGCTGGGTTAAAAACAACCCAAGTTGGGTTGAAAACTGGCGATTGGGTTAAAAATGTTTACTATAGTTTAAAAATGACTATATGGCTGGCTTAAAATGAACCCAAATTATAGGTTGGAAATTAAAAATCAGACACATAATTACTAGAGGAAACAATAATAATCAAAAGACGAACATTTATTAGTACGCAATTTAATAAATGTTTATTGTTTAATTATTATTCATTAATTAATAAATGTTCATTTATTTAAGTGTTAATGCTAATTTTCAACATATTTTGGGTTCATTTTAAGTGAGTAACACAGTAATTTTTAAACAATAGTTGAGTTAAATAAAACTACCCAGCAGGCTGGTCAAACATTTAACCCAACCACTGGGTTAAAACAACACAATCACTGGGTTTGTCCATTTTCAACCCAACTTGGGTTGGTTTTTTTAACCCAGCATTTTTTAGAGTGTATGATTTTATGCAAAAATATGATGTTTTTGGGTGACCTGAAAGTGACTGGTTTTGTGAGATTCACTCAAACTTATTTGTGTGTGTGTGTGTGTGTGTGTGTGTGTGTGTGGCGATCCGTCTTTCAACAGATTTCATCCCTAGTGCCTTTTAAGTGTTTTTATCTCAAATGATTCCCTTCTCAGAGCTTGTGTAGATTTAATGCACAATACAAAAGACAAAAAGCTTCCAAATAAAGCTGTACGTGTCACTCCATAATCATAAAGATCAGCACAGGTCAAAAGTTTGAGTCATTTAATGCCTTTTAATGGAGAAATAAAACTGGGTGCAATTCGCTCCAGAATGCGACGTAATTCCCTTTCCATTGTTCCGATGCGGTCGCTGAGTGTGTGTGTGTGAGATAGAGGAAGTTCAGAGGTGTGTGTGTGTGTGTGTGCCAGTCTCAGAGCGGGTGGAGCTCCGCTGCCATTTGTCCAAAACTCTGCTTTTAATAACAGAACAAAAGAGGAACTAAAAATGCATATGTTTAAAAAATGTGCATCCCCCACCCGCCCCACGCCGCGGTTTGGTAATTTTATATGGACTGTGGCTTTGGCTCTCAACAAAAAGAGCCAGGCAGAGGAAAAAGAACCGGGAACGCATACACACTTTTTAATGTTTGATTTTATATATTTATTCATTTTTTATTTTCTTATTATTTCAATTCCACAAGGGGCCGCAAAGAAGGTTCTCCAAAAGCAGAACAGAAAAGACTGATGTTATATTGTTATTTCTGAAATAATTCAGTGTTGTTGCTCTTCAAGGAAGCTCATTATAATTAGATGAACCTGTTAATAAGCTTAAAATGATCATTTACACTCCTTAATGTCACTCCAAACCAGTTTGACTTTCTTTCTTCTGTGAGTTTTCATGCAGTTATTTTCATGCATGCGACTCCTAAATGGAAAAAGAAACTAGAAATATTCTCTTTGTTGCAGCTTTCAAATCTTGTTTGCATTTCCGTATGTTTGAACAGGATTGTGTACGTTGTGCTAAACATCTCCTTTTGTGTTCATATACAGAAGAAAGAAAGTGTGATCAGGGTGAGTAAACGATGATTTGTAGGTGAAATAGTTCTTTAAAGAGAAACAGGTTTGTGGATGAAGCGTGATTCATTCAGTTTCACTGTTTCTCCTCATATTCTCAGTGTTTTTGAAAACTGTTCAGAGTCTCTGAATACTTTATTTTACTGTCAGAACTCTCAGTTTTGTGTGACGTTTCCTTTCATTATCTGTCCATGATGAAGATGACTAGTCATAAAACACCCGTTCATGAGGCCTCAGTCGGTGTAACTTGCTTTTGTCTCCCCTTAAATTCTGTATTTCAGAATTATGACAATAAAAAGAAACAGAAAATCTATCTGGAAAGAACTTCTGTTTTTGATTTATTCTGAAGTGACACAGAAAATCATCTCGGATCGGTTTATAAGGCGGTTCACATACATTAATAATGGTTTAGAAACGAGCAGCTGAATTATATTATGATCTAAGTATCACTTGTTCAATAGAGGATTTATTATTATGTAAGTTTACTGCAATGTAAAAAAAACAAAACTTTTGTCCCTCTAGCGGTTAAAAATCAAAACTGAATGCATTTTGCGTAAGAACATTGTTTTGGTTGTGCTTCAGCTCTGTGCGACTATAGCGGTTTCCATTGCGCATTTTGGGATATCGCATAAAAAAAAAAAAAAACACTGGATGGAAACGCCAATATGTGCATAAATTCTTAAAATGTGCATAAAAAACGTATGCGTTCAACTAAGTTAAAGCGATACGAAAACATGTGGATAAACTACAATGGAAACACTTTTACCGAATAAATTTCTTAATGCGCATCAAAAAAGACGTGACTTTATGATGGGACAACCTAACTGGACTCAGCAACAGTCCGATCTTATTGCACAACATCTGAAATGCTGTCTTGGTCATTCTGTAATGCCTGAGAAAGGTATATTTCAGTATAATTCCCTCCCAGAAGCGCCTGTGTTCACAAACACCAGGTATCTGAATGCAAGATAACATGACAGCGTTTATTGCGGTTCATCGGCGCAATTAAATATATTAGGAAATTATTATATACAGTCACTTCTTCTGCAGCAACTTCCATTTTCTTAGTGGTATTTAGCGCCAATTTATCTGGAAGTGACGATTTTGTTCTCTTCGACTCACTAAATGGAAACAGTGCTTTATTCGCAAATGTTTTATGCAATATTCAAAAGTTGCGCACAAGTTAAATTCGCAACTTTGGATGGAAACAGCTTGTGACAACCAGACGCGATGCGATTCAGCGACAAACAATTTGTCCAAACCAGACGCGACGCGACTATGAGACGTGATCAAGTCAATCAAAAATCACAGCCAATCAGAAGAGCGCGTGGGCGGCGCTCTCTGCAAGCTCCTGCCACTTGTAACTAACGTTACATAATCAAATTCATGAATATTATACCATTTTAACATTATTAAAAATACATACTGGGTCACTGAAACAATCTTCGTCATAGAATACGCTTGTCTGTTCACAATGAGTTGACCGTTTGAACGTTCTTGTTTCCTTTCATTTATTTTGAAGATCTGAGGTAAATTTTCAGTTGTTGCTTTCAGTACGGCTATAAAAGACACACAAAATGATATTTAAACTCACATTAGACGCTTTTAACATTAAATAAAGCACATAAACAGCATCTGAGTTTATCATCGCCATACTTTGTGTTGTTGTTCCAGCCGCGGCTAATTAGGACAAAAACTCCGATTAAAGACACCTTTTATCGCGTGTCGCGTCGCTTCTGGTGTGAGGATGAATTATCTTGCTGCTCATAAAACATTCACTACCAGGCCTAATACATACAACCAGTTTAGATGTAAAGGAACTCAAGCTGACTAGCTGAAGACATTACTGTAGCTTTACTCATTAATAGACACGGTAAGTTACTTCCTTGAAAATAAATTCCAGCACAGCTACAGCAACCATAATGAAATTATCCTTCACAATAGATCATGTTTTACAGTGAACTCTGTTAGAGAGCTACATATGGCAGTTTATCTGTCCAATAAAACACCTTACTCACCTGTTGAGTAATAAAAACACTATCATCTATGCGTTGCTTTTACAACATTTCAAATCCCTCAATCCATCTCTGAAAAGCCAAGCCGATGTTGATTCTTGTTTTATTACGAGCTCTGTCGTTTTCTCTTTTAGCCAGCAGACTCTCCTCCGTTCAGCGTTTGTTTAAAATGAATGATTCCCCAGAAGTTGGAGATTCAAGCTTAAAGTATACTTCGTTTTTTCACGTGTACGCTAGTCGAAGGCACAGCCTTGCAAAGTATGCGTACACAAGCGTTTGAAGCATGCGCAGTTTTCCGCAATCTCTCGCCACGAGTTACAACCCATGTAAACAATTCTGTATTCTTTCATGCTAAAGTTGTACAAACGAGGGCACTTTCTAACCTCTTCGCACAATCTCTCGTCTATATAGGCCTCCATTGTTGCTGTAGCTTGCATGCGTTCCGGTGTAGTAACAAATTGTGTCCCCCCCTGAAATCGCGTCTCCATTTTTAATAGGTACTTTCTTTAGTGCCTGTTTACAATTCCTACAAAATGTACTGTGCTCAAAATGCTAGCGTAGCATACAGATACCCGATTAGCCTGATTTAACTTATACACGCATTTGCACTTACACTACATGTATTCACAATCATCTTTAATGTAATTATGTTAGATTAAGTGTTAAATGTCCAAATATTTCAGTTATAAAAAAACAAATTAATGATGTTCAATTATTCACTTTATAGGCTATTATTTATTAATTAGCAGTTAATCTAGTTTAAGAAATTACGTTCAGTGTGTTATATTGTGTACTAATTCGTTTTTTTACGCATTATATAATAAGCTATATGGTTAATTTAAATTAATATCATTCGTATATACTTCATTAACTGATGGTTTGGGGAGACCCGATTTGTCACGTCTGTTTATGCAGTTTTTCTTCGACTACCTTGTGAATCGACGCCCCCAGGGCACGGTTGCCACCTTGTGGATAAACTAATTACTGCAAAACTAATTAAATGCGCATGTGCGACGCGGTTACAAAAATCCGGCGGTGCGCGTACAGTACCTTGTACAACTTATAGGCTAAAAAAAGTTGAAATTGCTTAAATTATATTGATGAGTTGAAATAAACAAGCTGCCATGACTCATTCTTTTTTACAGTGTGGGCGATTTTTCTTCTCTTTTGAGTCTCTTGGTCTCTTCTCTGAACCCAGAGACCACTATATATGTTATAAAAATGTAAAACAACATCCGTTTGCTGACTGGCTGACTTTAACCACACTGTTTAGCGTGTTTAGGTGGAGGCCTGAAATCAGTGCAGATTTGAGTCAGTAGTGTAAATGGGACCCCCCCCCTCTTACCATGGTAAAGTGACACACTTACCTCAACACCAGTCATTTCTTGTCATTAGAAAGAAATCATTAAAATGAAAAGAAAAAAAAAACGACTGGTGAGTTCAGTCCAGCGTTCCTGCTGTCCGATTTACGACCTGTGTGAATAGACGTGAAACTGCATTCTTCAGTCATTACAAATATTGTTTCTTGAGATTTGACTTTTAGAGCAAGATGATTATAGTGCAACACTCATTGAAGAGCACAATAAAAACTCCAGCGCCTCTATTTTTTTTTTTTTTTCAAAATATGTACAAATTTATTACAAAGATTATGTATTAACATTTTAACAAAGCTTAAAATTTGTATAAAAATAACACTGGTGAAAATACTGCACGGTTCTCGTGTGCAAGAAGCATTTTGGTCCATGTTTACAGGTAAAATTTATAAAGAAGAAAAGCAGAGTAATAAATGAATGAAGACAGACTAAAAGCACCATTTTCATTTTGATGTTGTTCTGTTAATGAAACTCTTGGATAATTAATTGCATAATTGGCAGTATGAAGCCGTTTCTGAGGTCGTATTCAGAGCAACACATAACAGACTATATGCATATGTATTCCAGCTTATTTCTTTCTCAAAAAGACACTTTATGATAGTATTGCAACATGAACACTATTTAAAAACACATTATTTGATGCAAATATTTGGTCTGTGTTTGTTGAACCGCTCGTGCTGAAAGAAGGTAAAACTTCGGTTTGAGGTTTTTATGTCTGTCATTATCGGCCAATTTTACTGTTTTTCCAGTTCAGAGATGTCAAATCTGTGTTTAATCTTGTTCTGAGTTATAGTGCCGTCTGAGATAATTATGACATAGAAAACCATAAAAGCCGTCTGAATGATCCATAATCTAACCATTCATTAACGAACACTTGATTACTGCTGCTCGACTGCGAATGCTGCTGAAATACTAGACTCTAAATACTTTTATGTTGAAATATTTCATATTTCAATATCTCGTGTAAATATGGTCGTTTCAATTTAAAATCAAACGCAAAAAACACATATATATAGTATAATGAAAATGAAGCCTACTTTTAGAACCATTAAGATTTTTGCATCGACATTTTCATAAGTTTTTGCAATGCAATTATTTTTTTTTTACATTTTTATATCAGCATAAATTAAAGGCAGTACAAATACCATGATGTATGTGTAATAAATATTTTTGCATTACTTTTGCATAATAAAAATGAGATTTTATATATATTGCTATATAATATCAAATTGATATAAAAATTATATAATATTTAATTTTTTCCCCTTACAGTAATGTGTTTTTAATGCCAGTGTGAAAACTCTTAATGGTCCTAAAAACAGGCATAATTTTCTTTATGCAAAATATAATTTCATATTTAATTTTTTTTTCATTATTTTGATGCAAAATTGACCTATTCTTGGCAGTTTTTCTGAGATCATTCATTCTTATTTTTGCCTATTGGCATTTATTGATTTCTTTAGTATTTCTTTAATAATTTCTTCTGAACTTGACTCATTTCTGCCTCTCAGTGATTTTCCGCTCCGGACTGTGGTGATGAAAGTCTTTGGAGAAGCGTGTATTGGTTTATATTTGGCACTGGATTGTGTTTGTTCACAGTTCGGTGTGACTGGCGCGAGACACAGGCTTGAACACTAAAGACGAAGCGTATCCCAGAGTGTCAGTCAGTGAATGTGCGTCTTTCACATCTTTGGTAAACACTGGTGAAGAGTCTCTCGTCTCACTCCGTCTCGTTTGCTCTCTGTATGTCTTCATGTTGCTCACTTCCAGAGGGTTTTTCCTCAGTCTCTTCCTTCATCTGTAGGGAAACCCCTTCCGTTCTCATCCCTCGATCGTAAACGTGGTTGCTGAGGGAGTTTTCCTCTTCCTCGTCCTCCTCGTCCTCCTCCTCGTCTCTGAACTCCAGCGCCGCTCCCTCCAGGCTGGAGTCGCTGAGAAAGGCGCCGCTGTCCTCCAGGGCCGAAGCGGGTCCCTCGGTGCCGCCGCGCTCCGTGACGGGGCTCAGGTAGGGAACGGCCGCGTCCTCTCCGGGTCCGTCCGGGTCACCGTCTCGACTGCAGAAGGCGTAACGGTGGTTCATGTGCTGAGAGTACGAGCCCGAGTGAGAGAAGCGTTTGCCGCACTTGTCGCACTGATACGGCTTTTCTCCTGAGTGCAGACGGCTGTGTTCAATCAAATGATGCTTGTGTTTAAAGGCCTTCTTACAGGTTTGACACTCGTGGGGTCGCTTTCCTACAGAGGTCAAAGAGAACGTGTAGTTAGACTTCTCTCTTTCTCTGTCTATATATAGTATTTTTAAGTATTCTGTATGTAAATACTTAATAATATGTATGTATATGTATATATATATATATATATATATATATACAGTCAAACCAAAAGTTATTCAGACATTTTTTATATATTTTTCTGTGCAGGACACTATAGCTCATTTCTGTAAGTGAGGATAGCAAAATAAAGTAAACTGTGACATATTATAACCAAAAATTCTTCATACAGTGGACTACCAGGAAAATTTGGAACCAAAATTATTTAGACACTTTGACCTGACCATGTTTTGATTAAGTGTTATCTGACATTATTAAGATTAATTTTTTTTGACACAATTTAACTCTGAGATCTTGTCATATTTTAATACCATTTTTTAAACTATAGTGAATAAACTGAATTAATGAATGAAATGTTCAAGATGTCTGAATACATGTTGGTTTAACTGTATATATAATATGATAAAAGAGTATTACATGCTAAAAAAATCATGTAATACTTAAAATAAATATATATTTAAAGTATATGATAATTTTAAAAATCAAAATGTGTATATATATATTAATATATAAAAAATTTAATTGACTATATATAAACTGTATATACACACTTAAAATACTATATATTTGTATACATATTATATACATATATATAGATTTATATAAAATACTTGAAATTAGTAATATATATAATATGATCATGTATATATATAACATGACAAAAAGTATATAAAAATCATATAATACTTTATATATATTATATTTTAAAAATCAAAATGTATATATATATTAATATATATAAAATGTAATTCACTATATACACTTAAAATACTATATATTTTTATACATATTTTACTAAGTATTTTTTATATATATTTATATAAAATGCTTGAAATTAGTAATATATATATGTATATATATATTTTTTGTTTATATATGTATTAATTTACTTTTTACTATATTTTTAAGTATTATATATTATAAAGTATATATATATAAAATAAATAAATATTATATAAATTATATATAAATACTATTTTTTTACTTATTTTAAGTATTATGAATAATATATATTTTTAGTTTATATACATATATTTTTGGTTTATATATATTTATATTTTTTTACTTAAGATACTTAATGCTAAATTTAAAAGTATTATATATATATTATAAAGTATTATATATATATATATATAATATATATAAATGATATATAAATACAATAAATTTATATATATATATATACAGTTTATTCACTATAGTTTAAAAAAAGGTAATAAAATATGACAAGATCTCAGAGTTAAACTGTCAGAAAAAAATTAATCTTAATTATGTCAGATAACACTTAATCAAAACATGGTCAGATCAAAGTGTCTGAATAATTTTTGGTTCCAAATTTTTATGAATTTTACTGGTAGTCCACAGTATGAATAATTTTTGGTTATAATATGTCACAGTTTACTTTATTTTGCTATCCTCACTTACATAAATGAGCTATAGTGTCCTGCACCCACTAGTAAAAATATATCAAAAATATCAAAAATGTCTGAATAATTTTTGCTTTGACTGTATGTATATATATATATATATATATATAAAATTTCAAGTATTTTTTATATTTACTTTTTAATTAATTTTAAACAGTGTTCATCCTCATTGACTTTAATTCATTTCATTCATTCGCCTGAACATGAAGGTGAGAGTAAATGGTGACAGAACCGTGATGATGAGTGTGTTGCCTCCGTACCTGTGTGCTCATATTTGTGGCGCAGTAGAGAGCTGCTCTTCTGGAAGGTTTTGTCGCAGATATCACAGGCATACAGTCCTTCCTCCGTCTTTTTCAGTCTCTTTCTCCCAGGGCCGATCTCTCCATCCATCCCATCATCCATCAGCGACAGATACTCCAGACCACCACGATTCATCGCTTCAGTCTGGACGCAGACGAGAAAAAAGTAAATTTGAGTTCTTATTATTACTATTAGACCCGCCTTCAGTGTGTTCCTGTGTAGCATTCATTTCTATTGTAATTAGATTAAAATGCATATGCATATGAGAGTGCATTAGGCAATATGACTGATTAATTTAGCAGATGCACAATATCTTCATTGTTACGCTCAATCCATTAAGACTAGATGACATTTCTTTCTTCATTTAATTTAAATGTCAAGTATCTGAGTGTATTTACATTGTCCGCAGTGAAACGGTGTCATGATGGCTGATGATATCAGTGTGCAGGCGTGTGGAAGCGGACACAAGCTCTTTTGCCCTTTGACATCATGTGGAGGGAATTTCCCTCAGCGTCGGGTGTTTGTTTACAGCTCAAACAGAGGAAACTAATTCATCAAAAACTGCGAGCTCAGAGGAGAAAAGGGCGCCGGGATGCTGCAGGTGTTGCAATATGAGGCGCTCTTGCATTGGGTATGTGTGTGTGTGTGTGTGTGTGTGTGTGTGCAGGTTTGGCTGTACTTGTGAGGACCAAATGTCACTTCACTTATATAGTGAAATTTTATGACAACCGACTAGTGAAGACGTAGTTAAAAAGTTCAAAAGGCTTAAAATCAGTGTTAGTCTATGCAGTGTCTTCACTAATATAGTGAAACAAACAAGTGTGTGTGTGTGTGTGTGTAAATGTTTCATATACTCCTTTTATGACTAAGAATGTAAAATCAGTCTTTCTCATTCTAATATCATTTAATTTGATTCCGGAGTACTAGTATTGTCAAAGAAAATTCAATAAATCTGATATTATATTAATTAACAAAACATTCAAAATAATTAATTTTGAATTAATTTTTATAAGTGGCCTCTGCTAATTTAATTAAAGGTGTTAATAACTGGTTACAGTTTTTGTTCAGATCATTAACTGTAAATACTACAGAACACATGAAATCAAAACTTTCATGGCTTTTAGTCCATTTCTGACGAGTTTAAGAGCGTCTGATTGCTTGTGCACTCCTAAAAGTTCATCAAATTTAATATTTTTAGCAGATAATTTTCTAATTGCAACTATAAAGCATGAAGATATTAAGATATGATGCTGCTTTTAAACAGAGCTATACAAATAATTCAAAAAAATTGTCTTCCATGAAAATAAACCAAAAATGCTTCTTGCACTCGAAGGCGTTTTATTGTTCAGTTTGATGCAAGTCAAAGGCTATTGGGTATTTAAAAAAAGAGTAATAATGTCAGTATGTTTTGCCCCAACTTCCTGTTTACACAGGAAATATATCTACACAGGATCGGAAACTATATGCTTGTCAAGCCATTAAACCATTACATGGACGATCTTTTTTTAAATACATATTTAAAATCAATTTTATATTTTATTATACATATTTAAACTACATTTTGCTTATAATGAATATCATATTTTTATACTTTATTAGACATATTTAGAATATATTTTTGTTATGATTAATATTATATTTTTATATTTATTATACATAGAATAAATTGTGAAGATGAATATTATATATTTTTACAATTTTATTAGACATTTAGAATAATATTTTGTTATGATGAATATCATATTTTTAATTTATTTTATTATACATATTTAGCATACATTTTTGATATAATGAATATAATTTTTATATCATATTTTAGTATACATTTTTAGAATATATTTTTGTTATAATGAATGTCATATGTTGTTTTTTATATTTTATTATATATAGAAAAAAATGTGAAGATGAATATTATTTATTTTTACAATGTTATTAGACATATTTAGAATACATTTTGTTATAATGAATATCGTATTTTTATTTTTATATTTTATAATACATATTTAAAATACATTTTTGATATGAATATAATTTCTATTTTCATATTTTAGTATACATATTTAGAATACATTTTTGTTCTGATGAATGTCATTTTAATTTTATAATTTATTATACATATTTAGAATGCATTTTTGTTATAATGAATATTATATTTTTATATTGTATTATACATATTTAGAAACAATTTCTATTGTATTGAATATAATTTTTTTAATTTTATATTTTATTATACATATTTAGAATACATTTTTGTTAAAATGAATATCATTTTTTATTTTTATATTGTATTATACATATTTAGAATAAATTTTTTGATATATTGAATATCATATTGTACTTTTTTTGCAGTAGCCTTTATTTTCAGTATTATATATCTGTAGGCCGTTATGAGTGTTTGCTCTCACCATAAATGAATGTCTTTCATGTTGGATTCTCTTCAGCATTGATTCTGACTCCGCCTCCACCATATACGCCACTGGAGACAGGAAGCCTGGGCTTGGTGTTGGTGGCGTGAGAGGAAGTGATGTCAGACCGTTGTGTCCCGGGATCATGTGATTGAAGAGAGGGTAGCTGCTGAACACCGTGCTGCTAAACAGCGGCGATGCTGCATAAGCCCCGCCCACCTGCTGCTGGGAGGGCGGAGTCAGTCTCTTGAACGCGGTCTCGCCGTTGCGTCTTTCCTGTTGCGGCGAGTAACCGTTACAAGTTCTGGTCTCTCGTGGCACGGCGGAGGCCGAATGAGGTTTAGGGATGGACAAGTCTAAAGGTTCGTTCTGAATATGATGGCTTGATTGACGTGGCGATGTGTTGATTGACAGATCCAGGTGAGGAGGAGAGCCAAACCGTGAGCCAATCAGGCGTTCAGGTAACGTCGGTGACGTCGGGCCGCCTTCTTCACCCTGCCAGTGTTTGTGCGGGGAATCTTGCGCTAGTTGCAAGGGCGTCGGTAAAGGCACGAGGATCTGCTGCGGGACCGAATGCCAAGACGCGCGCTGGGGCGACGACAGGTGCGCGTTATTGCGCGCGGGCGATCTGTCGTTTTTGCGTGCCTCGTCTCCCACCTCCCGGCGGAGCATCTCCTGCAGCAGGTGTTCGAACTTACTGCGCGACTGCAGCAACGGCAGCAGCGTGGTGCCTTTGAACACGCCCGTCCTCATAGCCAAATCCTCCGCGGGATCCCACGACCGGCTCAAAACGGGCACGGCGGACTCCAGCGGGTACTGACCCAGCGCGCCGTACGGAGATCCCTTTCCTCGGCTGCCGTTTCTCCCGCCGGCCACAGGGGGCGACGTGGGCGATGGGAAGATGTACGTGGGATGGGAGTGTCCGTTGAAATGAGCTCCGTTCGCCACCGCACCGCTGAGGCACTTCTTGCTGCTGAGGTGTGAGCTGTACGAGCCCGAGTGACTGAAACGCTTCTTACAGTTCGAGCACTCGTACGGCTTCTCGCCTGCGCAGGAGAAACGAAGATACAAAGATCGTCATTTTATCCCTTAAAACTCATCTTTGATAATCAAAATGACATTTCTAAATGTTTTTCCTGTGTAAATACTTTCTTAATGCCTTAAAATAGCTTGAATGTAACTCGACACCCTTGCTTTATTTAGTATACGCGGTTTCATGAATATGCAAATTAGCCCCGCCCCCACTCACTCACAGCAGCTCGGATTACCTGATCCACTCGCTCAACTATAGTAAACTCTACACAATAACAAGTGGAAATACTGGTTTAATTCAGCCATATACTGTATGTTTGAAGCAGAAAGTCAGTGGAGAAAAGCTCCGCCCTCACGCTGACGGGATTGGTCACATGTTTGTGATGATAGGAAACGGGCGTTTTTTTGGTTCACTGCAGTTTAAATAAGAAAATACTCAGCAGTGTTGACTGATGAATTTACACAAGGTTTGTTTTAAAGCATATTAAATTCACCACATATAAACAACATCAAACACTTGATTTTTAATTAATAGTATCTGATTGGTGTATTTTTATTCTTATGCATGTTTCTTTATCATCATCTTTTATTTTTAGCTTTATTCAGCATCATAATGGATGTTTATGTATTTGAGGAATTCACTGTATCTCATAAGAACTGTCAAAATATGTCCAGGTCACTTTTTCTATGGAAGCCCATTTCATAAAGTCATAATTATGACAAAAAGTCAAAATGATAACTTACAAAGTGAAATTATAACAAAAGGTCATAATTATGACAAAACGTTTAAACTTTTTATATCATGTTTCTAACTTTATATGCCATAATTCTGATATTTTATGCCATATTTCTAACTTAATATGCAATAATTCTGACTTTTTTATGCCACATTTCTAACTTTTTATGACATATTTCTAACTTTTTATGCCATAATTCTGACTTTTTGTCATATTTCTAACTTTTTATACCATAATTCTGACTTTTTCATGCCACATTTCTAACTTTTTATGACATATTTCTAACTTTGTCATATTTCTAACTTTTTATGTCATATTTCTAACTTTATATCCCATAATTCTGACTTTTTATGCCATATTTCTAATGTTTTATGCCATAATTCTAAATTTTTATGCCATACTTATGATTTACCAAAGCATGATTTTTTAAAATTGTAATAAATTGTGTCCAGTAATTTTCATTACTATAAAAATAAGAATATTTTTATTTATAGTTTTTCCCCCCTCACAGCAATAATAATATAGCATATAAATGTGCTTTAATTGCCTAAAAATAATGTCAAGGCAGTCCTTATGTTCCTAAAATATTGATTTTCTTTATGCACAATGTAATTTAGGGTAAACATGGTTATTTTGATCCACTGGTTGAGTTTCTTACCACTGTGGATGCGCAGGTGCTCTTTGAGGTGATGCTTGTATTTAAAGGCCTTTCCACACTGATTACACTTGAACTTCCTGTTCTCCATACTGGTCTCAGACAAGGAATTCTGGGACATACATGGAATCATGAGCAGTTAGCACATGTTGCGTGTCTGCATGCGTGTCATTGGTTATGCGTGTGTCTGATGTACCTTCTCGTGGGTCTGGCTGTGGAGCGTTAGGTGCCGCTCCATCTGTGAGCGGTACGGCGTACTGAACCCGCAGAGAGGGCAAACGCTGTCTCCTCCGTCCCGGTCCTGGCAGAACTTCATATGTTCCCTCAGAGACGCGTCTCGCCGGTACGTCCGCTGGCAATACGGGCACGTCTGAACGGGCGTCTGTGGGCCGTCAGAGTTTAAGGGTCCGCCGTCTGAGGAAAGAGAGACTGTGTTATGGTTTTGTACATTTCGGTTCAGTTCAATAATTCATTAATTATGAAGCAAATTTAACCTCTTTAACCTTTACCTTTGCCCTCAGGTGACCCGTGTTCTCCCGGTGACCAGCAGACAGGTGACATGTCGTCGTGAACGACGTCTAAATGGTACGAGCTCACGGACCCGTTGTGTTGTTGTACGTGAATCGGGCTGAGCAGGTGCGACACTTTCCTCAGCTGCACCACGGAGTCGTAATGCGGCGTGTCGTCGATCACATGAGCGTCAGTCTGACCTGAGAGAGACACACAGGTGTTCATATCACCGTAATCTCTGAAGCTTTTAACACGGTAATGAATTATATTACAAAAACAGGCAACTTCAGTGATGTCCTCTTAATAACAGGTTTAATAACTTTTTTTGATAACAAAAAGAACCCTGATCATGTAAACGCAACAAAACAACATACAATAAAATGTATAACCTTAATATTTTTTATATATAATTTTTTGTTTTATAGAGTGTTTATATTTTTTAATCATTTATTATTATTATTATTATTACTTGCATTACAGTACATTTACCCCCTAAAAAAAATCAATAAAATAAAATAAACAGCGTAGTGAATACAACAATCTGAATGGTTGTTTGAAAGCGTATAAATTTTGTACTTTTATTAGTTTACATCAGTAATTTGTGTCCTCATATCAGCCTGTTGTCATTCATTTAGATGTCTGTGAGGTTGTGCGACTCTCGTTATGAAAGATGCTTTAACTTGAGAGAAAATCTCTCGAATGTTGTAGAAATTCTCCCTTGAAACCAATAAGACTAAAATACAAGCAGAGAGGCGTGAGGAGGGATGCCAGTGCTGCGACCGAGGACGATTTCTCAAATGTTTGCAGATGTTGGCATCGTGTTTCTCTCTCATGTGGCCGTGGAAGAGTCAGCGTGGTTCAGCGCCGTAAATAGGCTGTTGTAGGCGAACTCCGCGAGCGTTTGATCTCCGTCGAACAAAAGGGAAAACGCTCACACGCTCAGTTTTGATTTCAGAAGAGAGGACCATCACCTCGTTTGATGTGAGGAAATATTATGACGGTTCTCGTGGAGCTTGATGAGCACAGCAGTTTTATGTTTAAACATTATCTGAGCGTCACTGAGACAAATATCGTCAGAATCACGGAGGTGGTGGAAATGAGAGTCATTACAGCGATGATGATGATAATTACTCTTAAATGTGTCATGTCATATTGTGTGATTACACACAGGAAACTCACATGTAGGGCACTGGTCTTTGACATGGATCTAAAAGTCCCTGATTAAATAAAAAACATTAAAAACACAAATTCTACGTGCAAAGTACAGACCTGTTCAAGAGTGAGAAAAACACTTAATTAAAACTGGGTTTTAATGTCACTTTAGATCACTTTGCACTAAAAAAATGCTGGGTTAAAAACAACCCAAGTTGGGTTGAAAATGGACAAACCCAGCGGTTGGGTTAAATGTTTGACTGACCTGCTGGGCGGTTTTATTTAACTCAACTATTGATTAAAAATGACTATATGTCTGGATTAAAATGAACCCAAAATAAGTTGGAAATGAAAAATCAGACACATAATTACTAGAGGCAACAATAATAATCAAAAGACGGACATTTATTAATACGCAATTTAATAAATGTTTATTGTTTAATTATTATTCATTAAACTTATTAATAAATGTTCATTTATTAAACATATTAATAAATGTTAATTTCCAACATATTTTGAGTTCATTTTAAGCAAGCAATACAGTAATTTTTAAACAATAGTTGAGTTAAATAAAACTACCCAGCAGGTTGAGCAAACATTTAACCCAACCGCTGGGTTTGTCTATTTTCAACCCCATTTGGGTTGTTTTTAACCCAGCATTTTTTAGAGTGTAGGCTATTTTGAGTATGCTACATTGTTGTCACATGACATTATATTTTAATTTTTGTACAAAGTAAAGACCTGTTCAAGGGTGAGAAAAACACTTTAGTGTTTAAAACTGGCATTATATATATATGTGTGTGTGTGTGTGTGTGATTTTTTTAACTTGATATTTGACATTGTCAAAATTAAAAAATGCAAAATAAAAAAATTCATGTCACTGATGATGTCATGTAACATGTCACATGACATTATTATTAATATACTTTTTTATTTGCATTTTTAATTTTTATACAGACCCATTCAAAAGTGAGAAAAACACTAATTTTTCTTTAAATGTTTTTTAAAATTGGCATTATTCTTTATATATATATATATATATATATATATATATATATAAAATGAAAATATATTTTTGATCATTCTCCACTGTGTTTGGAGTGTAGTGTACTACTTCCTGAATGCTGCACTGAGTATGTACTCTACTATTTCCTTGAAATGATAAGAAGCCGTCTGAAACATTAAACACTTTTATTTTGCTACTTTGACCTTGACATGCAGCATGTGTGTGGCATCCAGTCATCATTTTGGAAATGTTCTTTATTATTTAGCATTTTTAAATTTGTGTAAACAAACTTTCGGTCTGATCAAGTAATGAGTTGAGAAAGAGTTTTCATACATTTTTAATACGGTACAGTGTACTGAAATGGTTCTTGATGTTTCATTATAGTTTCTTCAGATCTTTAATTCTGGAGTATAAAAAGTTCTTCAAAAGATTCTCGTGCAACAACAGACTGTAAAAACCCTTTCGGTTTTAATTAGAGTCTTTGTTTCACCTCAAATTCCTGTCGGCCAGAGAGAGACTTACTGAACATGCTGCCGTCGCAGTGTTCGGGGTCTTTGCGGGGCGTGTTCTGGGTGTGGATCCAGCTCTCCGCCGGAGGACTCAGGGCACACGGGGCGGGACTGCCGGGCTCCGTCCCCTCGCTGGCCGTCAGGCTTATTTTATCCTGAGCATCTCTGCTGTCCAGAACCTCCATCCCCCAAACACTGCCCTCATCCTCCCCCTCAGAGCCCAGACAGCGCTCGATGTCACCTGACGACACAGACAACACCGTTTCATCAATGATCAGTATCCAGTGTGAATGCAATCATTTTACGATTAAAAAAAATAATTGCATTGCAAAAATGGTTCAGAAATTTGATCTAAGGAATGATATTTATAAGTGTAACATCAACAGGTAATGTCTCATTAGTTAACATGAGCAATACATTCGTTTCAGTATTAATCTTTGTTAATGTTAAGTAATGTTACCAGATACAACTTTTGATGATTTTATCCAAAGTGACTTGCATTGCATTAATTCATTAAGGTACAGTATATTTTTATCAATTCCAGGGAAGTTTTGCCACAGTATTTATTTATGTATTCATTCATATTCACTTATTTATTTGAAAATATTAAAATTATTATAAAAAGTAATGATGATAACAATTAACCTTCGTGCACAACATGTGAAGAGTTTCAGGAATTTAATATAAGCAGTTTTAACCCTAGTTGTGAAGATTAAGATCTTGTGGAAAAAAAAAAAAAAAACGGAATAGATGAAAAAGCACGACAAGTGTGAACTTCTCAGAAAGCACAAATGCAACGTGTTTTTAAAGCAAACGAGTGAAAATGTGAGCAATGAGACTGTAAAGGCTTTTTTTGAGTGATTCAGCTTTAGATAAAAGAATGAATCCTCACACACACACACACACACACATTCACAGATGTGTGTTTAATGTTTGAATTTTTATTCGGCCTAATCGCTTAAACCTCGTAAAAAGTCACAAATGTGCAACATGAAGTTGATTAAACAGAGAACAGGCTGTGATTTACATCAGCTGGCTTTTATACATTTATAAATACACTTGAATGGATTGGCAGCCGCAGAATCACGGCATTATAATTTTCCCAAATGGGAATTGGGGTGTGCAGTATTTTGGGTGAAGAGCGCCTGAGAAAACGAAGGCCTGAAAGCTGTTAGGAGACGACATATTTTTATTTAGTCTGCAAGAGACACGAGATTGCAGATTTTTCTTGTTTTTAAAGTTCAGTCGCGTAACCTATTTAATGTTTTTATATATTCATCAAGAACCATATGACTGAGCATCTGTGGGTGAAGCGAAATCGAGAGCGAACGCTTTCACATCGTGAAACTGGACATTATTTGTCATGCTTTGATGAACTTTAACTAGTAAATATGACATTTAATCATCAATTCATTTTTGCAATCACTCACTATAAAATTATTATTTTTATAAGCATTATTTTTTGTTTCCCATAAACAGCAGTAAAGTGTTTCTGTGATGCATCTGTGCTCTCAAGCGTTCAAGAAGTTTAAGTAAATCTCTGAATTACACATGAAATATTGCTGATTTCTGGTATTGTGGCACATAATTATTTTCCTCAATGTTAAATGCAAATGTAAAGAACTTGATTAATGCATATAAAATACTTGTTGGCACTCACGTAAAAGAGTTACGAGCTGAACTTTCAAGAACACTCGAGTGTAAAAATACCAGTGGTGTTAAAACAGCGCAGGACTGTGTTGTGGTCGATCTTTCATCATTCTGTGCAAGTTTATTAGTGTCTCTAATCAGTTGGTACAGCGGAGCAGGAAGCTACAGTTTCAATTCGACTGTAATGGAACAAACAATGCCGTGCTGACGCATGCAGTGTGTGTGTGTGTGTGTGTGTGTGTGAAGACCCACTGCTGCTCACATATGAGTAATACACCTCTGTTCAACGTATATGTCAAACACGTGCTGTTCCCACCGGTTCATTGCGGAAGCATGCAAACACACACACACACCCACCCACACACACACACACACTGCATGTAATGATCAGGGTCTTTCCAGTTATGACTGTGCAGAACAGGGGCGATCGAACCCAGCATCTCAGATGAGTGTCAGAGCTTTCATTTTACTTGGAAACATGTTTGTATGTATGTTATCGATCCATCTACAGCACAATGACGGAATCTGTTTGTCATGACCTTAAAAACATGTTGATCTCAATGATATATTACATGCGTGTGTGTGTGTGTTTATGCATATGAGGTTGAACTAAATTCACCCTATTTTTTGATGTGTTTGGAATGTAGTGTACTTCCTGAATACTGCACTGAGTATGTACACTACTATCTTCTATTTTTCTACTTAACAAACTTTTGGTCTGATCAAAAAATGGGTCAAAAAAGAGCTTTGTACTATATATATATATATAAATAAAATGTACAATTATATACTATAGTTTTAAATATATATATATATTAGTGTTGTCAAATTGATTAATCACAATTAATCGCATTTAACAAAAGTTTGTAAATATATATATATACACACACATATTTACAAACTTTTATGTTAAATGTGATTAATAATCACGATTAATAAATTTGACAGCACTAATATATTTTTGTATTATATTTGTGTGCGTGTATAACATGTACTAATATATATATATAGTTTTTGTAGATCTCTGTTCATCTTCACTCGTGTTTCAGACATCCCATGATGCACCTGATGAATGAGCGATCAGAGCTGGAACAACGAAGAAGATCAAATAGACATTTTCATTTGTGTCATGTTTTCATTATTACATCATTCTCATTTGTGATATTTTAGAATTTTCAAAAACACTTTACTATTATTTGAAGTTGTGTATATTAATAATATTAAAGAATAAATGGATGAATCTAGACTAGTGATCAAAGTCATGCTTTTGCCCTGAGAATGTTTTTGTAGATGTCAGAACTATTTATACATTTTTTGCTCGGCTGTCTGATCTGAGTATGAAGATTTCCATGCATTAATGTGTTATATGTTTTAAATGAATATGTCATCATAAGCGATGGCGCAGGGGTTTCCCTGTAAGCGCAGCAGGGGTTGTGATCGCAGCAGAACCGGGCCTGCTCCACATTACGGGGTAATTTGCTGGAGTGACAGCGGCCGCATCCATCAGGACGGCTCACATTATCTGTCTGATTCAAACACATTCCTCACTGTGTGTGTGTGAATCACTGAACCGCTTCTCAGACGATGGTTTAATGCCAGATGTCATGGAAAATATGCATTTTGTTATCAGTGTTAGTCGAACCGTCACATAATAAAAAATATTGACATTTTTAAATTATAGTAAGTCGCTTTATGTTTTTATTTCTCTTTGCCAATTAAAGTTTTGCTGTTTTAATGCTTTTTTTTTGTCCCAATCTTTACTAAATGAAAATTGCATTTAAAAAATATAGTGTTTTCTTCTCTCATCTTATTTTATCTGAATCATGAACTGCTGCATTTAGATCTGATCCATGTTCTAAAGATTAAACCAAATATTTACCGCCATTACAAAACATCAACTTGTATTTTACGTGTTCAGCTGAAAAATAAAAACTGAAGTAGATATTCTTATCTGACTGAGTTTATAGTTTATCTCAGAAAACAGTTCAGTATGCAAATCCAAATCAACTTCACACCTTTACTTTTCCTTTTTAAAAACATGTGGTTACACTGAGGTGAAAACATCAGACGGGAATTAGAAACGAGCAGCAGTAGGAGTATCGGTGTCGTTTGATGCTGGATGGAGGCGTTTCAAAACTTTCATTTCTTGCCAACACAAAATCCACACTATTTCATTCTACTCCCATTTATTTACTCACCTAAAACAGCCGTTGAATGACAAAACATGAATTATGAGCATGAGAGTGTGAGACAAAGAACACAAAAAGGAAGCAGTGTGTTCAAAAATGACATGTCATTTTAACCCGTGCAACTTACTAGAACAAGCTGCTAGTTTAAAAGGTCAAGTTGCAAATATTATGATGAGCAACAAGAGCTTCGCCACACAGAAAATACCAAAGGTCACAGCAGACACAATCTGCATTAAAAGCCAAACCACATTTACTTTTACCTTCAGTGAGGTCACGTGCGCCGCGATCCGTGATTAGTATCCTTTCAGAAAATATCCAACAATTCGAACGTCTCGGAGAAGTTCAACAACACGCAGTGAATTGTCTGACTCGGCTATTTTCACATTATGACAATGAGTCACAGACACACCACATCACAGCTTCAACGCCTCCTACGGCTTTCATACTATAGAAACGTCACCCGCACCAGTCCACAGCACAGCCTCCGCTTGTCCCAGAAGCTGGGGTCACATGTGCCAAAACACACTTACTTATCATTTGTTGCTGTTTGCATCATCGAACGTCCCTGTATGAGTGTCTTGTAAGTCATGAAGAAGGTCAGTCATTTCACGTACGCTCTGATAAGGTCTGATAACAGCCTGCTTCCTCAGCTGAACGCAGGTGCCCGACGCTTCTGACAAGCATCACCTTCTTTCAGTGTGTGTCACTCGCAGGACGTGTGGGGTGAGAGAACTCAATTCTCCTTCACACTCCACTTACTGTACTGACTGTTTCAGAGCTTTCTCCTAAAATTCATTAAGAGAAATAAAAATAGACACAAATGGCTCAAGGGTTGTGAACATGCTTACAGACAATTTACAGGACTTGAAAATTCAATTGGACATGAGAATGCATTTTGCATTATTTCATTTTATATATATATATATATATATGGTACAACCAGGCTAAAGGCACACCGTAAGAAAAATTTGCTTTTCATTACTCCCATAGTGTATGACTGCAGAAAAAAATGTTTGTATTGAACATTTATGGAGAAACAGATTTTGTGTGAAAATAAATCATAAAAGTGGTATGTTTTGTTTAGAAATCTTATTAATGTATAAGGTGGCGAGGGCCTTTTACCCCACAGACACAGTATTGATACAAAAACTTCAGCTAAAATTATGTTTTTAATAATGTCTAAGTTAATACTTGATCAAAACAATCACTTTAGCAAAGTTTGTACTATTTTTTTTTTATTTTGATAAATAAAAGAAAAGTCATCCAGCTGTTTATTATCATGTTAATTATTGTCTTTCGCCCTGACAGCAGGGGCGCTGTTTACCCCAAACACCATACTTTTACATATTCTTCCATTACTGAAAAACTGTTGCTTTAATTACCTTGAACAAAATCATTAACAAGACCTTTGTCTCAAAATATAGTCAATTATTTCAGCAATTCTCATTTGCTACATAAATCTACAACATTTTTAAAAACATCAAATATTTACGGAGGAAATTACATACAGGAAAAAAAAGTAAATTGTTCATGATTTACTATTTAGTTTCCTCGATTTTCTAAATCATGTGCATGATTTCTATTTCGTTTCCTCGATTTTCTAAATCGTGCGCATGATTTCTATTTCGTTTCCTCGATTTTCTAAATCGTGCGCATGATTTACTATTTCGTTTCCTCGATTTTCTAAATCGTACGCATAATTTACTATTTCGTTTCCTCGATTTTCTAAATCGTGCACGTTTTGTATTTCATTTCCTCGATTTTCTAAATCGTGCGCATAATTTACTATTTAGTTTCCTCGATTTTCTAAATCGTGCGCATGATTTACTATTTAGTTTCCTCGATTTTCTAAATCGTGTACGATTTCTATTTCGTTTCCTCGATTTTCTAAATCGTGCGCATAATTTACTATTTAGTTTCCTCAATTTGCTAAATCATGCGGACAATTTACTATTTCGTTTCCTCGATTTGCTAAATTGTGCACAATTTCTATTTCGTTTCCTCGATTTGCTAAATTGTGCACAATTTCTATTTCGTTTCCTTGATTTGCTAAATCAAGCGCACAGTTTAATATTTTGTTTCCTTGATTTATAAATTGTGTGTATGATTTAGCAAATCGAGGAAACAAAATTGTAAATTCGTTCCCTCGATCTGCTGTCCATGATCACATCAAAGGTCGGTTAAATTTCCATGTTCATCTTGAAAAGTGGATGTTTTGGAAAGTGCTGCAGCAAGTTCTTGTGCCATCTAGTGGTTTAGAGGAAAATAAAATCAAAGGCGCCTTTTACCCCGGAGTGCCTTCTTTAACCCTGTTGTACCATATATATAGTTGTTTTCCTCTTCTTGTCACTGCATCAGTACAGAGTAAAGTATAGCGCTAAATTATATGTGAATAATAGATAATTTGATGAGGTTTGTATTGAGATCTCTGACGTTTAATGGCAGACTTTGACATCTTGGCAAAGCGAAACTTTTTTGGACATTATTGAGATCTCTCCTGAGACACGTGTGAGATTGCTGGGGTCTTTTCATTAGGACAAAAAACTGATAAGCACATTTGTTTTCCATTTAATTTTTGTTTTAAAGAAACAATTGAGATATTAAAAAGATTTGTTTCTTGTGACAGAGATATTGGGAGTGTGTGAAGCTTCATCAGATGAGTTCCAAACCCGTAAGAACAATGAATCACTCATGACATCTCTTCATCTCCAGCACAGCAGTAGATTAATGGAGAACCAATGAATCTCATGTGTGTCTGTCAGAAGAGATCTCAACAATGTCTCAAACGAGGCTCTTGTTTGCCCAGAAACCAGTGTTTCAGATCAAGCTGTTTCTCTCCTCTGGGATTTTAGGAGAAACATCTTAAACCAAACTGATACTTCAGTAAAAGATAACCGATATAACTCCATGAAAGAGCAACACATCTGTACTCTAGGAATGGTGAAGTGATGTTCGTCTGTGCGTTTGTGTTCAGAAGAAATCTGCAATCCAGTTCAAATGTGCTCTACTCAAACAGACACATATGCAAACACACACACACACACACACCCCGCCGCTTCTCAAGTGTTTTTCCTTCGCCTCATCAATAATTATAGACGCTTCATGCTCAGTTTGTTGTCTTTTAAAGCCACACAAACAAATACCCAGTCATCAAATCTGTCAAAAATCTGTCCATTTTGTAAATGTGATTCATCAGATCAAGTGTCTCACATGATCTTAAACATCACTGTTCTTCCTCACGTCTGAAGTGTCAGTGTGTTTAAATCAGGTGATTTCTAGAGTCTGTATAAAGTCAGTTCACAAAGGTGTAGAGAATCACATTAACTAGCAACACCAGCCACGAACTAACCACAAACAAACAAACAAACAAACAAACAAACAAGCACAAACCAGTGTTTTCTAGTGTTTTAACAGTTAAATCTTTTTCTGAAATGTTTTTTTAAAGTGTGTTTGTGCATCTTTCCTTGATATATTATATAAAATACATACTTTATATTTGATATTTTAGCAGTTAAAATGCAAGTTAATTATTAAAAGTGTTTCATTTTTAAAGTGTGCAGTCAAGCAGTTTTAAACAGTTAAAACCCAACAAATGTCTTTTTTCTGAAATGTTTTGATTGTAGTGTTTCTCTACAATAAATGAAATGTGATATTTGATATCTTATGTAATGATATTTGGGCATCATGTTGTAAACAATATATCTTAATACTTAATATTGTGTTTATGTTTAGTTCACAGAAAAATCATTTACTCATGTCTTTCTAAACCTATTCGTGTGAACAATTCTCATTGAATGAACAACGACAACAAAAAAAAAACCACCAATATATTTTTCAAAATATTCACTGGAACAACTAAATGATGACGCAATATTCATTTTATTCTACTTGGACACGGTGTGTAAAAGCACATTTTCATTAGATATGCATGATCACATGAGGCCTTCGATTACAGTAAAGTGTTCGCTGTCCCTGGTTTAGTGAACTGAAGAAGTGCCCTAAACATACATAAGCGAAGTGACTTATCATCCGATCCGTTTCCAAGCAGAAAACCTGATTCCGGATCTGCTGTTGTGTCGCTCTACTCTACACAGTGACTTCATGACTGCAAGTACTGAACTGAGAATGCAAAACACTCTCCATCAGGGTTGGCCCCGCTGAATCACATATTTCAGGCTTTCCCGTAAATGCCACGGGAAGAAACACCTTCAGCTCTGACCAGACCCGGCGAGCGCAGAGAACGACAGACTGCAAAGGTGTGATTTAGCAAACCAAAAAAAAAAAACAACAACCAAAACCTGAAAACATGCTGTAAGGAAAGTGTTTGCATGAAGACGAGAGGAGTAGGATGTTAATATGACATGAGCGTGTGTAAGTGAAAATGACAAGGGAGAGACGCTCGACCCCTGACTCAGATGGTGCGAGATATTCAAACGACAGCAGCGGAAATTCCCTGCGCTGAAATCTGGCCAGAGGCACGATGACAAAGAGTTTTTCACGGCACGGCGCTGTGCTGCATGACAGCATGCTGTATTGAGCAGATCTCTGCTTCTTTTTCTGTTACAGAGATCATTCAAACCAGGAGTGTGAAATGGCTCAAAATAAACTGGTTTGAACTGATCTAACTTGGCTTGTTGGGGTTGTGGGTGAAAAAGGAAATGATATCAGTAGATTTTATCATTAAAAAACAACATCATACAGCAGTTTATGTATGGTGTGTGCACATACAGGGAGAATAAATATAGAAACTTTGCCATTAAAGTGTATTTTGTATTATTTCATTAATAAATACTTTTTTGTTGAATTTTATCTCCCTTCATGTCACTTCTCTGATTGATTTTTGACATTAAAGTCGGCATGTAAAATTCTAATCTATTTTGTAAATGCATGTTTTTTGTGAACGATTCATCCATGCACGTTTCATTTTTTTGATCTTATAATCCACTGCATTCAGATCTGCCTCCATTTTTTAATGCAGACAACTCAAAATCCAATGAACAACCGATGATCTGAAAAAGGTTTTTAAGATGTTTCATTTGGATGATTGCCACGATACAGAAGAAAAGATCTGTCACTATTTCCACTTCAAGCCACCAAAACAAACCCAGCTGACAAAAATTTGTTCTAAGAATGTTTTACAAACGTCAAGTTACCATTAGTTCTAAATGTTGTCTGAATGTTCAAAATATTTTAAATTTTCTTAGTTATGCAAATGTTAATTGAACATTCCTTTTTAACATTCGCTAAATGTTATGGAAACATTTTAGAATGTTCCAAGAACATTCAAAAGTTACAAGTGTAATATTTTAAAAAACATACACTCTACAAAATGCTGGGTTAAAAACATCCCAAGTTGGGTTGAAACTGGACAAACCCAGCAATTGGGTTAAATGTTTGACCAACGTGCTGGACAGTTTTATTTAACTCAACTATTGTTTAAAAATGACCATATGTCTGGCTTAAAATGAACTCAAAACAGGTTGGAATTTAAAAATCAGACAAATAATTACTAGAGGCAACAATAATAATCAAAAGGTGAACATTTATTAATAAGCAATTTAATAAATGTTTATTGTTTAATTATTATTCATTAATAAATGTTCATTTATTAACCATTAATAAATGTTCATTTCCAACATACTTTGGGTTAATTTTAAGCAAGTAATAAAGTAATTTTTAAACAATAGCTGAGTTAAATAAAACTACCCAGCAGGTTGTGCAAACATTTAACCCAACCGCTTAGTTAAAACAACCCATTCGCTGGGTTAAAACATCCTATCCGCTGGGTTAAAACAACCCATTCGCTGGGTTAAAACAACCCATTCGCTAGGTTAAAACAGCCCATTCCCTGGGTTAAAACATCCCAATCCTTGGGTTAAAACATCCCATTCCCTGGGTTAAAACAACCCAATCACTGGGTTAAAACATCCCATCCACCGGGTTAAAACATCCCATTCGCCGGGTTAAAAGAACCCATTCCCTGGGTTAAAAGAACCCATTCGCCGGGTTAAATCAACCCATTCGCCGGGTTAAAACAACCCATTCGCCGGGTTAAAACAACCCATTCGCCGGGTTAAAACATCCCATCCGCTGGGTTAAAACATCCCATTCGCTGGGTTAAAACATTCCTTCCGCTTGGTTAAAACATCCCATTCGCTGGGTTAAAAGAACCCATTCGCTGGGTTAAAACATCCCATCCGCTGGGTTAAAACAACCCATGCGCTGGGTTAAAACATTCCATCCTCTGGGTTAAAACATCCCATTCGCTGGGTTAAAACAACCCATTTGCTGGGTTAAAACAGCCCATTCCCTGGGTTAAAACATCCCAATCCTTGGGTTAAAACATCCCATTCCCTGGGTTAAAACAACCCATTCGCTGGGTTAAAAGAACCCATTCGCGGGTTAAAACATCCCATTCGCCGGGTTAAATCAACCCATTCGCTGGGTTAAAAGAACCCATTCGCTGGGTTAAAACATCCCATCCGCTGGGTTAAAACAACCCATTCGCTGGGTTAAAACATCCCATCCGCTGGGTTAAAACATTCCATCCGCTGGGTTAAAACATCCCATTCGCTGGGTTAAAACAGCCCATTCCCTGGGTTAAAACATCCCAATCCTTGGGTTAAAACATCCCATTCGCTGGGTTAAAACAACCCATTCGCTGGGTTAAAAGAACCCATTCGCTGGGTTAAAACATCCCATTCGCCGGGTTAAATCAACCCATTCGCTGGGTTAAAAGAACCCATCCGCTGGGTTAAAACATCCCATCCGCTGGGTTAAAACATTCCATCCGCTGGGTTAAAACATCCCATTCGCTGGGTTAAAACAGCCCATTCCCTGGGTTAAAACATCCCAATCCTTGGGTTAAAACATCCCATTCGCCGGGTTAAAAGAACCCATTCGCCGGGTTAAATCAACCCATTCGCCGGGTTAAAAGAACCCATTCGCCGGGTTAAATCAACCCATTCGCCGGGTTAAAAGAACCCATTCGCCGGGTTAAAACATCCCATTCGCCGGGTTAAAACATCCCATTCGCCGGGTTAAATCAACCCATTCGCTGGGTTAAAAGAACCCATTCGCTGGGTTAAAACATCCCATCCGCTGGGTTAAAAGAACCCATCCGCTGGGTTAAAACAACCCATTCGCTGGGTTAAAACATTCCATCCGCTGGGTTAAAACATTCCATCCGCTGGGTTAAAACATCCCATTCGCTGGGTTAAAACAACCCATTCGCTGGGTTAAAACAGCCCATTCCCTGGGTTAAAACATCCCAATCCTTGGGTTAAAACATCCCATTCGCCGGGTTAAAACAACCCATTCGCCGGGTTAAAAGAACCCATTCGCCGGGTTAAAACATCCCATTCGCCGGGTTAAATCAACCCATTCGCCGGGTTAAAAGAACCCATTCGCTGGGTTAAAACATCCCATCCGCTGGGTTAAAAGAACCCATTCGCTGGGTTAAAACATTCCATCCGCTGGGTTAAAACATCCCATTCGCTGGGTTAAAACATCCCATTCGCTGGGTTAAAAGAACCCATTCGCTGGGTTAAAACATCCCATTCGCTGGGTTAAAAGAACCCATTCGCTGGGTTAAAACATTCCATTCGCTGGGTTAAAAGAACCCATTCGCTGGGTTAAAACATCCCGTTCGCTGGGTTAAAACATCCCGTTCGCTGGGTTAAAAGAACCCGTTCGCTGGGTTAAAACATTCCATTCGCTGGGTTAAAACATCCCATTCGCTGGGTTAAAAGAACCCATTCGCTGGGTTAAAACAACCCAGTCACTGAGTTTGTCTATTTTTGACCCAACTTCGGTTGTTTTTAACCCAGCATTTTTTAGAGTGTAAGATGAATGTCCAACTGAAACGTTTCAGGAAAACAACGATGAACACTCATACGTTCTATGAACGATGTAAAAATAATGTTTTTATGCTAACGTTTTGAGAACATTATTAAAGACCAGACCGAACGTTCTATTAACATAAGAGGAAAAACATTTGTTCATAACCTTGAGAATGTTCTTGTAAGCTGTGAAAATACAAACAAACAAAATTAAGATGTTTATTTTTTGTCCTAGTGGCTCAAAGTCAAGAATGTTTCATCACAGTTCTGACAGAAAAACTTTGGGCTCTGTAGATAAACTGAAGATACATTATGAGGTAAAAATAGAGCAGAAGACACACAATTTAAGACAGATGTTTTCTTCAGTAACCGCTCGTGTCTTTGATTTTGATTTGATTAGCTCACGTCATTTAATGACCTCCGTGCGGATCATTCTATCGCTCTCGGACTGTAATTTAAACCATGTATTTTATGCTGCAATTAATAAAATGCTGATGAGCCAACTGTTTTATTGACTTGCCAAAGGCAGTTTTTACTTTCATTTGGCATTTTTGTGGTTTTTCATCTACATATATGTGTATAGAAAATATCTTGTCTCTCTCGTCTCAGGTTTTAAATATAAAGCATCAGTATTTAAGTTTCCCACAAACACTCAATGTGTAAAAATGCGTTCAGTGTGTGAATGTAGGTCGCTGGAGTTTAGTTGATGAGTCAATTATTGCCATGCATAGCTCAGGTCATTAGTCATGAGGAAATGTTCATATTGAGATCTCTGGCTTTTGATTTGCAGACAAACGTTTGAGAAACATCTGAGAAGCAGGAGAAACCATTTAATTTCATTGCAGTCTAAGAGAAACAATAGAGATTTCAAAGGGAATTTTGTTTTTAAACGGGCTGATGTTCGTTTCGTAGACCAGGGACAATTTGAACCGCAATCGAGCGCTGTGTATCTGTGTGTACTGTATGTGCTTGTTTTACATATGTGTGTGTGCAGCTGTGTTGCATGTGTGTGTGTCTCTGGTTAGCGCTGCAGTCCAGGAATGTCGCAGCGAGTCTATGATCGCAAATACACACCACATTCTGAATCAAACCAATCCCTCGTCATTACTGTCTTGTCTCAAATCTCTCACACCACACTATAAATACCTTTGCTTCCCCCCCAAATTTGTTTTCCTCGTCTTTTTTTCCCATCTCCCGACGCAAGAAAATGTTTGCAACATCTTCCAGGCTTTCTGATGTGGCTCTTTATTTTGTACTTTTGCTCAGACCGCACAATAGCGGTGGGTGAATATTAAAACATTCTCAGGGCCCGGCGTGAGAGGGAAAAAACGGGTTTTGAAGTTTTAATGGCGGGGTGGGGGCTAAATAAAGCTCTTTGAGCTCAATAATGTGAACGTCGGTTTGCTGCACATCAGTTGCAACATTCGCTGAGAAATTAGTGTTGGGGTTTCACAAATATGCCTGCGATCCGTGGCGAGAGCTTTTACAAACTCAAAAGGCATTTCTACCTCAAGTCATTACAGGATCTGCAATCGTGCAGCTTGTGTTGTTTAATGCGAGGGTTCTCGACCTCGGAGCTCAAACCACTCACTCCGTGAAGAACATCAAGTGTGTTTGATCTTTGCAGGGCAGGTTTCTGTGTTCTCTCGTGTTCAGCATAACTCAGGACTGAGTGCCACCTTGTGGAAATGTTTGGAACTGCAAGAGAGCAGATCAGATTCTACAGCACACAAACATAATCTAATTAAAAAATAAAAAGTATCACGGTTTCCACAAAAATATGAAACTGTTTTCAACATTGATAATAATCAGAAATGTTTCTTGAGCAGCAAATCAGCATATTAGAATGATTTCTGAAGGATCATGTGACACTGAAGACTGCCCTGACCCGTCGAGGCATGGAGCCTCCATGGATCGGACTTGTTTGTTCAGCACATCCCACAGATGCTCGATTGGATTGAGATCTGGGGAATTTGGAGGACAAGTCAACACCTCAAACTCATTGCTGTGCTCCTCAAACCATTCCTGAACCATTTTTGCTTTGTGGCAGGAGCATTATCCTGCTGAAAGAGGCCACAGCCACCAGGGAATACCGTTTCCATGAAAGGGTGTACATGGTCTGAACAATGCTTAGGTAGGTGGTACGTGTCAAAGTAACATCCACATGGATGGCAGGACCCAAGGTTTCCCAGCAGAACATTGCCCAAAGCATCACACTGCCTCCTCCGACTTGCCTTCTTCCCATAGTGCATCCTGGTGCCATGTGTTCCCCAGGTAAGCGACGCACACGCACCCGGCCATCCACGTGATGTAGAAGAAAACGTGATTCATCAGACCAAGACACCTTCTTCCATTGCTCCGTGGTCCAGTTCTGATGCTCACGTGTCCACTGTTGGCTCTTTCAGCGGTGGACAGGGGTCAGCAAACTGGTCTGCAGCTATGCAGCCCCATACGCAACAAACTGATGCACTGTGTATTCTGTATATTCCTTTCTATCAGAACCAGCATTAACTTCTTGAGCAATTTGAACTACAGTAGCTCGTCTGTTGGATCGGACCACATGGGCCAGCCATCAGTGAACCTTGGCCGCCCATGACCCTGTCGCCGGTTCACCACTGTTCCTTCCTTGGAGCACTTTTGATAGACACTGACCACTGCAGACCGGGAACACCCCACAAGAGCTGCAGTTTTGGAGATGCTCTGACCCGGTCGTCTAGCCATCACAATTTGACCCTCGTCAAACTCGCTCAAATCCTTACGCTTGCCCATTTCTCCTGCTTCTAACACATCAACTTTGAGGACAAAATGTTCACTTGCTGCCTAACATATCCACCCACTAACAGGTGCCGTGATGAAGAGATAATCAGTGGTATTCACTTCACCTGTCATATATATATATATATATATATACATATATATGTATTATATATATATACTCCATCCATGTCAGCCACAAAGTAGCTATTTGTAATAAACACAGAAGTCTAGATAGACTGTGTAAGTAATTGCGTCTGTGTGTGTATATATATCACAGTCCACATTGATTTGATTTGATTTAATTTGCATGTGAATGTGAATCTAAAGTCTTAAAAACACTAATTAAAGTCACTGAAAGTGCAGAGATGGCAAAAACCCTAAAGGAACTAAGTGTGTGTGTGTGTGATTGCTGATTCTGTTGCCAAAAAAAAAAAAAAGAGAGAGAAAGAAAAGTGGAAAAAGAACTAAATAAAATGAAATTGAGTGGGTTGGAAAAATGGGAAGTTTAAAAAGGCAAACGGGGTTTTTAAGAGAATCTTTGATGTGTATCACTGGAGGACTGTGTGTGCGTGTGTGTGTGAGTGTGTGTGTTACTGTAAGTCGAAGCAGAAGGGCTCGTGGGCCGTGTGTGTGTTTGATGTGTGTGTGATGTGGTTTCGGGGGGAAGGGAGCTGTGTGTGGCGTCAGTGGGACCCAAACGGAGCTCAGGAGTCTCCTTCCCTCCGATCGTGTGTGTGTGTGTGTGTGTCGATCGGGTACATGGACAATCACACCTCAGTCATGCATTACTGCTCATTTACAGTGAATCACTGCCAAATTTCTTCATCATCATTATTCATATATTTCCTCTCTGGTCGTCGCTCTGCCATCTATCCAAGCTATGGAATAAAAAATAAATAAATAAAAAAGGTAATAGCGATTTTTTACAATTCAGACTCTTTTTCTCACAATTGCAGGATCACATCTGACAGTTCTGATGATTTTTCCCCTCATAATTCTGAGTTCACTTTTGCAGTTCAAACTTTTTCTCAAAACGTCAGAATTCTGAGATATAAACTCAGAACTGTGAGATCAAAAGTTAGTTTTTTTTTACTCCGAGGCGGAAACAAGCTTCCATAGCCATCAACCACAGACATTTATGTGTTTCAGGAAGGCCCAGTTTTGTCTCTCTGGTTTGGCAGCTTTAAAAACATGTTTTTCGATCCTTGCTGAAAGACAAATCACAAAATCACAATTGTTTCTCCTGTGAGAAAGAGCTCAGTAATCTTAAGATCTTAATATGAACTCAAATATTTATCACCAAATGATCTTCTCATTTGTGTCTATTTCTATTTTTCCAATCAGAAACAACATTAGCACTCTTTTAAGTTTGTGTCCGATGATCCGTGAATCCGTCAGAACTGTGTTTGATGTTTGATGTAATCAGATTCAGCGCTGGCTTCCTTTCTCACGACCCCATTTCCTCCCGTCAGATCCCTGGACCTATCAAATCTGACCATCTCTATTATCACATCATCTAAACTCAGTGCTGGCCGCAGCGCTGCAGATATTCGTCGCACATACAGGAGAAATTGCGACACAGACATTCTGATCTGCTCTCGTTCTCTTCTAATGATCAGACTCTCCAGTGAAACGTTGTTTTGTTTTGTCCTGACTCGCTCAGATAAACCTGGAGTAGAGACACTGTAGTGTGAGCTGGACTTATATGGATTTATATATAGCAATTCTCAACTGCTTGATTGTTTATACCGTTACAAAATGTAAATATATTATCGCGACTCTGAGACATGAACCCAGCTAACAAAAACATGTGAGAACGTTCTTATTAAGTTATGAAAACTTTATTTCTGATCATTCAAAATGTGTGTATGAGTGTGTGTGTGTGTGTGTGTGTGTATGAGAGTGTGTGCACATGTGTGTATAAGTGTGTGTGACTCAGTGTGAGAGTGTGTGTGTTTGTGTGAGTATAAGTGTGTGTTGGTTTGTACCTGTTGACTGCAGGTACAGTGTGAGGGAGTTTAGGGAGTGTTTCTCATTCCTTCGCTCTCAAAGCTCAAGGTCTTTATGTCGTTATGAGCCGAGCGTGAACCTAAAACATTTACGCTCTTAATTCATGATCCTGATCTTATTGTGATTGATTCATTAATGCATGTTTTTCTGAAAAAAAGAAAAAAGTCATACAACTAAAATTAAACGCATCTATATGTTTTCATGTATAAAGTACAGCAGGACGACCTTTTAAATGAACTTCCCTTTATTAAAATCAGTATCACAGTATCTGACCAGGATGTGGCTGAAAATCAAGTTATGAAGACAAAAATAACATGCACTGATGAATCATTCACCAGAACATGAATTAAGAGAGTAAATAAAGTTTTGATCTCATGAACTAACGGTTCATTTCCAATAACAGGCACAAGAGAACGAGTGGAATATGATGTTTCGCTCATAGTATGTTTCACAATAAGAACAAGTCAATCCAGGACAAAACCAAATGAAAACTTCTAGTTAAGACAAGGTATGCCATTTCGTACGACCACTCCGTGTGTGTGTGTGTGTGTAAATTGAGCGTAGCAGCTCACTACCACAAGATGCAAACAGACAAACAGACTCACTCAGCAAAGATACACAGTTTACAGCTCCGTCCGTCCATCACGACACATTACACACAAACAAAACTCTTTACGGGTGTGTGTGTTTGTGTATTTACCACGCTGGCGAACTGTGTGTGTGTGTGTGTGAATGTTTAAAGTGGTCAGTCCTGCATAGGTGTGTGTGTTTAGACTTACTCTGACAAGCAAACATGAATATCAGCACTGCAAACGCATCCGAGGTTTGAGTGGCATTATACGACAATCCAAGCTAACGTTCTGGAGAGGTTCTCTAAAAGTTATGAACTAACGTCTCTCTCCTTCAAACACAAACACACAGGAAAATATTATTGCTCAGATGTTGCTCTTTCAAACCACAGGAGACTCAAAGGAGCTTTAATGCAAGAATCAACTTGATCTCAGATGTTTCTCCTAAAATTCCTCAAAAGAAATACAACTGGAAAGAATACTTGTCCTAAAGAGATCAAATGTGTGATTTTTCTGTCTCAAACCTACCAAAGCAATTTAATGCTGCAGGACATTTTATGTGTGTCTGTTTTTTATAAGACGCTGGACTTAATGCGACCAAAGCTCAACATGTGAGTCACACGAGCGGCCACACACAGACGTGACCCGAGGAAACACACATGAACCGCAGCCTCTCACACACACGCTTACACTCGCCTATCAGGAATATGAGACATTTACATGAGAATCTGTCGTCCAGCTCTAATCTGCTAAATGAAGACATTAAGATATTATAAAAATTAACATCATGATTTTCTGTTAGGTTACTTTGAAACAATAAACTATACAAATAAATCTGACAAACAGAAGAGATTTTACTATAATCTGATGTTTTGCTTCCAAATAAAATATAATATAATGAGATGATTATCACTTTCATATTTTTTATATAATATGTAAATCATAAGTTTAAAATAGAACAAATAAATATATATATATATGATTTATACTGTTATAATAGTGATATACTGTATACCTATTATAATATACTCATTTAATTATATTATTCTCATATTATAAGTGATATATAATGTATTAAAATTACTTTTTTTAATGTTTTAGTAGTAATTAATTTTGTCAGTGATCTCACAATGAAACAAGCACAAGTTCAAAAATACTTTTACTGTCCCAATATCTAAAATTTCAAAATAGAATGATTTTTTAGTTTAAAAAAATCCAGTAAAAATAACTATATTGTGATATATACGGTGTTAAAATTATATATTTTGGTCCTAATTAATATCTCACAAAGGAACAGGCACATCATCTGAGACACTTTTACTGTTCCAAAATATAAAATTTAAAAATAAAATGCATTTTTAATAAAAGTCTCCAGCAGAAATAACTTTATTGTGATATATACTGTTATACAGCGTTAAAATTACTTATATTTTGGTCCCAATTAATTTTTTCAGTGATCTCACAATATAACGCGCACATCTTCTGAGACACTTTTACTGTCCCAATCTCTAAAAATGTAAAATAGAACTAATTTTTTAATACAATTTCCAGCAGAAATAGTGATTTATACTGCGTTATAATAGTGATATACTTATATTATAACATACTATTATAAGTGATATATACTGTTAAAATTACTTATATTTTAGTCATAATTAATTTCGCCAGTGATCTCACAATGAAACACGCACAAGTTCTGAGACACTTTTACTGTCCCAATATCTAAAATATAAAAATAAAATGGATTTTTAATAAAAAAAATTCCAGCAAAAATAACTATATTGTGATATATGCAGTTATCCAACATTAAAATTACTTATATTTTGGTCCTAATTAATTTCGTCAGAGATGTCACAATAAAATGCGCACATTTTCTAAGACACTTTTACTGTCCCAATATCTAAAATATAAAAATAGAACTTTTTTTTTTTTTTAAATCCAGTAAAAATAACTATCTTGTGATATATACAGTGTTAAAATTATATATTTTGGTCCTAATTAATATCTCACAAAGAAACAGGCACATCATCTGAGACACTTTTACTGTCCCAAAATATAAAATTTAAAAATAAAATGCATTTTTAATAAAAATCTCTAGCAGAAATAACTTTATTGTGATATATACTGTTATACAGTGTTAAAATTAGTTATGTTTTGGTTCTAATTAATTTCTTCAGCGATCTCACAAATAAAATGCGCACATCTTCTGAGACACTTTTACTGCCCCAAAATCTAAAATTTAAAAATAAAATGCATTTTTAATAAAAGTCCAGCAGAAATAACTTTATTGTGATATATACTGTTATACAGTGTTAAAATTAGTTATATTTGGGTCCTAATTAATTTTTAATTAATTAATTTTCAGTGATCTCACAATAAAACGCGCACATCTTCTGAGACACTTTTACTGTCCCAATCTCTAAAAATTTAACACATTTTTTTAATACAATTTCCAGCAGAAACAGTGATTTATACTGCGTTACAATAGTGATATACTGTATACTTATAACATACTCATATAATTTGATTATACTCCTATTATAAGTGATAAATACTGTTAAAATGACTTATATTTCAGTCGTAATTAATTTGATCTCACAATGAAACATGCACAAGTTCTGAGACACTTTTACTGTCCCAATATCTAAAATATAAAAATAGAATGCATTTTTAATATCTGAAATGTAATAATAGAATGCATTTTGGTCCTAATTAATTTCTCACAAAGGAACAGGCACATCATCTGAGACACTTTTACTGTCCCGATCTCTGGTCCTTTATTTTATTTCTCCTCTTTCTCTCTCCCGCTGCGTCTGACGCCTCAGCTCTCTCGTTTGGGGAGCGCCACTAATAAACCTTGGAGCCTGGACTCCTCGCTGTCTCGCTCTCGCTCGCCCTGTCTCTCTCTCTCCACTCAAATCTCTCTGATTTCTTGCCCAGTTCTCTTCTGTTGTCCAAAATGACAAGCGACTTTTTCTTAGTCTCTCTCTCTCTCTGTCTGTCGTTTTCTCGCATTCTGCCCACTGTGACAAGACTGTGCCAGAGAAACACACACACACACACACACACACTCGACAGCAGACACACAGCTGGACCCCAGCTGCCTACAAAGGCTGGGGTTTGGAAATCAATGAAGGCGAATGAAGAAAAAGGGAAAAGAGTTTAAATAAATTGGCACTTGAAAAAAGAAAACACAAAGAGGCAATCGAGAGAGAGAAAGAAAACGTGCGGGAGCGAACACAGAGAGACAATAGGCAAGGAAATGAACTGTAAGTGCAAAATCGAAGGCCGTAATCGCAGATAACAAAGATGCGACGTTTCAGATCAAATGACATCTCGCGTTTATATGTCCGTACTGTGAAATCTGATATCATCCAAACACAAACTTGGCTCTAGTTGTGACAAATGAAAAGAGAGTGAGCGATGGAAACCCACGTCACAGTATCCGTAAAGGATTCCTCCGTAGATTCCTCATCGGACTGAACAACATCTGCAGTTCTCATGCTTGTTTTATGTAGCTGGTCAGATGAAAGCGTTCGGCGAGACACAAAACTAAATGTTTTTGTCTTCGTGTTTTAGGACGGATGCAATCTATCCCACTGTCCCCTGTCAGCCAGGAATCCCATTACACACACAAACACACACACACACACACACACACACTGATAACAGTAGGTCTCGCTAACATAATTAATCTGAATCTGCAGTTTAACACTTAAAAGTGGAGAAAAGTGCTGTTGAGCCATGAAACAAGCTACGAAGTTGCCACGTTCCGGAGAAATGTTTGTTGCAATTGTGTGTTTTCTCTCACCACAATCATCTGTTCTACATATGCACGCACACACACACACACACACTTTTATTAAAGAACAAGGATGAGAGAGATGTAAAGCTGTTATCTACAGTGTTTTGCACATCATTGTTCATTATTTCCAACATTTTTTCACAGTGCGAGTGTTTCATACTACAGTGAACCCAAGACGTATTTGGACACACTTTAAACTTGTGAATGTCGTTGCATTAGATGTAAGATATTAAAGCATGTGTCATTTATTTTTAAAGAAAGATGCACAAACACACTTGACAAAACCTGACCACACTTGACCTGCTAAATCAACAGATGTAGAGCTGAAGATGAAGACAGTCAGTTTTGCGTTTGTTTGCAGTTACACTCTTAAAAATCGGTTCTTTATTGGCATTGGTGGTTCAAGTAGAACTTTTAACATCCTTGGAACCACTAAAGGCTTTTTATAGTGAAAAAAAAGTTAGTTAGATTTTTAAAAAGTTCTTCACACTAAGAAATAAATGGTTCTTTTAAGAACTGATCCCTGAAATATGGAAGCTTGTTTCCGCCACTAAATATAATCTCACAATTGACTTTTTTTCTCGCAATTGCGAGTTATAAAGTCAAAATTGCGACTTATAAAGTCAGATTTGCAAGTTATAAAGTTGGAATTGCAAGATTTAAAGTCAGAATTGCGTGTTAAAATTCAGATTGTGACATATAAACTCGCAATTCTGACTTTATAACTCGCAATTCTGACTTTATAACTCGCAATTCCGACTTTATATCTCGCAATTCCGACTTTATAACTCGCAATTCCGACTTTATAACTCGCAATTCTGACTTTATAACTCGCAATTCCGACTTTATATCTCGCAATTCCGACTTTATAACTCGCAATTCCGACTTTATAACTCGCAATTCCGACTTTATATCTCGCAATTCCGACTTTATAACTCGCAATTCCGACTTTATATCTCACAAATCCATCTTTAAATCTCGCAATTCTGACATTATCTCACAATTCTGACTTTAAAACTCGCAATTCTGACTTTATATCTTGCAATTCCAACTTTATATCACGCAATTCCGACTTTATATCACGCAATTCCGACTTTATAACTCAAATTCTGACTTTATAACTCGCAATTCCGACTTTATAACTCGCAATTCCGACTTTATATCACGCAATTCCGACTTTATAACTCGAAATTCTGACTTTATATCTCACAAATCCATCTTTATATCTCGCAATTCTGACTTTATAACTCGCAATTCTGACTTTATATCTCACAATTCTGACTTTAAAACTCGCAATTCTGACTTTATATCTCACAAATCCATCTTTAAATCTCGCAATTCTGACATTATCTCACAATTTTGACTTTATAACTCGCAATTCTGACTTTATAACTCGCAATTCTGACTTTATATCTCGCAATTCTGACATTATCTCACAATTTTGACTTTATAACTCGCAATTCTGACTTTATATCTCACAATTCTGACTTTAAAACTCGCAATTCTGACTTTATAACTCGTAATTTCGAGAAAAAAAGTATTTTTGTGAGATAAAATTGTGAGATAAAAAGTCGCAATTACCTTTTTTTATTTTTTATTTCATGACAGAAACAAGCTTCCATACTGAAATGTTCTTTGGGGAACTAAAAATGGTTCTTCTACAGCATTGCTGCAAAAAAAACTTTTTAAATCTTTATTTTTAAGAGGATGATGTTGATAATTAATGTGATTCTCTACACCTGTGTGAACTTGAGGAGAAATGACTTTATAATCACCTGATTCAAACACACTGAGACTGAAGCTTGATTAGATGACATTTTGATAGTTTGTTAACTGGCATATTTAAAAGTCCTATTTATACTAGTGTTTGTAAACTGACCATTGGTGGAACACGAATGCAGCTGAAATCTCAAAAACCATCTTACTTTATTTTTGTGCATCAGCGGCTCATAGAAGAATTAAGGAAGCAAGTTTATAAAGGGTAGGAGACATCTCTCACCTATGAACACACACAGGGCGAGTGTGTTTGTGTATGTGAGGTGACAGGGTCGTCTTTAACCCGTTAGCTCTGGGGATCACACACGGGTGTGAGCTTGACAAAACTGACACTTATGCCGCATCCAAATGAGGAACTTCTCTAACCACACACATGTACTCAAATACACACTGTCCTGTGTGCACGTCGAACAAAAACTCTTCAAATCATCTGTAATGCTACAACTGTTAAGATACACAATCGCACAAGCGCATTCGCACTTCTTCGCCTTTTCTAAATGCCTTTTCGGAACTCATTGCTGAGAAAGATTGTCTCGCATTCATGAGCATCTACACGCAATCTACGAACAAATGCAGTGTGGATGAAACGTGAAATAAACAGGCCTCAATCTGAAGATGTTCAGTGTTGTTCTCACTTGAAAAGGAACTGTTACTATAGGCCCAAACAGAGCAATATTTCTTCAAGAATGCCAACACTCTAAAAAAAAATGCTGGCTCGTTTCAACCCATGTTTGGGTCAAATATGGACAAACCCAACCATTGGTTTAAATTTTTTAATTAAATTTTTGGGTTTATCCATATTTGACCCAAACATGGGTTGAAACAACCCAGCATTTTTTAGAGTGCACAGCAGTGTTCTTAAAAAGTGTTTTGTCAGGACATTAATACAAAAATGTAGTGCGTTAAATCATGCATATAATTAAAATCAAATTTAAATAAGATCTGAATACACTCTAAAAAAAATGCTGGGTTAAAAACAACCCAAGTTGGGTTGAAAATGGACAAACCCAGCGATTGGGTTAAATGTTTGCTCAACGTGATGGGCAGTTTTATTTAACCAAACTATTGTTTAAAAATGACTATATGTCTGGATTAAAATGAACCCAAAATAAGTTGGAAATGAAAAATCAGACATAATTACTAGAGGCAACAATAATAATCAAAAGGTGAACATTCATTAATAAGCAATTTACTAAATGTATATTGTTTAATTATTATTCATTAAATTTATTGTAAATGTTAATTTATTAATTAATGTCAATTTCTAACATATTTTGGGTTCATTTTAAGCAAGCAATACAGTAATTTTTAAACAATAGTTGAGTTAAATAAAACTACCAAGCAGGTTGGTCATTTAACCCAACCTCTGGGTTAAAACACCCCAATCGCTGGGTTTGTCCATTTTCAACCCAACTTGGGTTGTTTTTAACTCATCAGTTTTTAGTGTACTAAGAATGACATAAACCATAAAAAGTCAATTTCAAAGTCTTCTCAACAGCCTATATAATAGAATATTTAGGTTAAATAAAATCTCTATGTTGTTATCTATTAAAATCGTTTAATTTAACTGACAAATAAAAATCGAAACAATTCTTGTCCATTGGTAAAAAACAGATAAAACACGAAGATATTAACCCTGTGAGGAAGTGCAACAAATAGTGCAGCTGAATGTTGTAAAAGTCCATGAAAATGTGATGCTGAGGACTGCAGAAATGATGCAAAGCGGACCGCAAGTTCTGCAAACTAAGAAAAATAAACGTACTAATGTATTAAAGTAAAGTAACATGTTTCCCGCTCTTCATTTATCCATGTATTCATGGGATAATAGTTTGGGAAGTTGCTGTTTTGTCGCTACGTCTGTAAACGGCGTATTAATCCAGTTGAATGACTGCAGAAATAAACCTGGACAATTTACAAACTTCACAAGGAAACTGTGTTCAGCACACCACTGACCTTGGTTCCTCCGCGGGTTCGCCTGTTTCCTCCGTTTTCCTCGGCTCCTCTCTGCCATGTCGTCGCCGTATTTGCCCGGGGATCGCGCGCACGGATCGGTTGGATAAATGACTGAAGTGTCGCTCCGCATCGCTCGCGCCCTTCAGCGCGTGACTGCAGTAGCGCTCAAACCCGCGTCGCGATCAGCAGCGGCTTTGGTGATGTCATCGGAGGCAGGTCTGGTGTCAGCCCGTGTCACTGTGAAGTGTGTTGTAAGAAAAGAGAAATTATGCACAAGAAAGTGTGTCAGCTCCTAGTTGGAGTTGTTTTTTGTTTTATTTAATGTTCATGTCTTAATTTCTGGTCATAAATACGACCGTTAAATCCTGTGGAGATTATATATGATGACATAAACTATATGATATGGAGATTGTAAATAATTTCACCAGCTGTGTACAATTGTGTTTTGACATAAAAGTGATTTGATTCTTATAATAAATGAGTAGGCCTATATTCGCCATTTTGAAAGCAATTCATAGGCGAATATGCGCGCGAAAAATCTGACCTAATAAAATATAAAGCATATGCTTGATTTAAGAGTCGTCAGACTCTTGCTAAATTTGCATACATTTTATGTTCGCAAAAGTTTTACATTTTTGATCGATTTTACCTGTAAAAAAAAAAATAGTAATAAACGTTTTATTATGAGCGAATCGCACCTGTTCTCG
Source organism: Hypophthalmichthys nobilis (assembly GCA_037950665.1). Taxonomy (NCBI): domain Eukaryota; kingdom Metazoa; phylum Chordata; class Actinopteri; order Cypriniformes; family Xenocyprididae; genus Hypophthalmichthys; species Hypophthalmichthys nobilis. The sequence goes on from CM075471.1 coordinate 592,049, forward strand.
CACCCCCATCAGCTCTCCTTCTCCTGTTGATCGCTGTAGGAAGTATTGCATTGTCACCTCTTTTGTGCGAGTAATTGAACGGTAATCTGTTTAGCAACTGAAAAAGAAAAACATCAGAAAAAGTCAAACACACCGTTTTAGGACCCCTACCTTGGCATTCACACGCACCAACCCCCACCTGAACGCGCAGCGGTGCCAGAGCGCGCAGTGTCATGATAATGCCCGCGCAATACTTCCTGAGGTGCGCGAGGTAGGGTGGACCTTGGCTTGATCCCTAAAAGCTTAGAAATAAATGACTTTTTCCCCTTTAAAGTATGTTAATGGTAAGTAATTATGCTTTCTATTTGATGATATTCTTCCGCTTGCTAATTATTATTAATATGTAATTTTGTTGTCTTGCGTTACCCAACAATTTAAAAATTACTATCAAAAATAACACGCCACCTGTGATATATTACAGTATTTTCTGCTATTTGAAAACTATCGATTATATTCATGTTGTCTTGATTCTTGTCTATTTTCCTGGCTCGCGCCTGAGGAAAAAAGCGCGGCAAGGCAACGAACTTGATGGATTCTGAGGGGAAAATAACTTTTATCTTAATCGTTGTTTTTACAACAGCGGAAAAAACTTTTCTTACAGACATTACAAGAAAACCCACAAATATTACCACAGAATGACCGAGATTTAAAAGAAAAACGGTTTGTGTAGTTTTCTTGGGTATTTTGCTTAGCATAAACGTCGTAAATTAAGTTGTAAGACTCACCCTTATCCATGACGTGATCTGTATTTCTTTTTATATAAGGTTTTTTTTTGCAGTTATTCTACATAAGATGACAACAGGATGTGTTTACAGCTCTTACAAAAATACTGTACCACAGTACAGTGATATCAGATGAAACTGTGGTTCTTTAATTTCCAGGATGATTACCATATTAATTTACATAGTAATCCAACGTACTTAAAACTAACACTGTATTATGGTACCTTTTAATACTGGATCCTGTGCAGATATGCATTTTAAAGAGCAAAATGCTAAGCTTGTGTTTGTTGTTTCTACTGGACATTTGTTTTTTGGGACATAAAGCAGAGGGTCTCAGGTGGAGAAAGCCAGAGAAAAGGAGAAGGGATGAGAGGTCACAGTCCTTTTGTCCAGGAGAGGAAAGGAGATGGAATGGGTCATAAACCTACACCCTGCTGTGGATGTAAAGACACAAAGAAAGCCTCATTCACCACTTCACCTCTGCCCCTGTAGATGATGGTAAGAAAGTGTTATTTACATTAATGTTATAAACGTTGTCTCTTTATGTGCAGACAAAGAGTGCAGTTTGCTGTGTGCAGCGAGCCTAAAAACAGCCATCAGAGGCCGGTAAGTGCAAGAATCTGGGCACCAAATGGCCTCAAACACCTCCGTACGCACTAAGGGACGCCCTAGGGTGGGGTGTCCCGTGGGGTTTCCAGCGTGCAGGAGTTTGGCAGGGGTTCAGAGAGGGAGCAAAGGGAGGAGTCTTCTTTAACAGCATAAACAGGAGTTAATTATATGCCAACCTTTGTGACAAAGAGAATAAAAAGCCTCGACTTGAATGGCAAACCAAGAAAAGAAAAGTCATTATGCTGGTTTCACTTCTTTGCATGTGAAAACCTCAGTGCTTATTTTGCCATTTCCATTTGTATCAGCAACCTCAGCTCAGTAGATTGTGGCTTAAGTCAGGCTGTAGATCTGCTAAACCTCTGCACTCTCTTTTTAGAAATCTTCTGAAAGCTACATGCTACGTTCAGCAGATCTGAAACAACTAGTACATTTGTTATATATTTGTTCAGTAATAAGAATTGAGTGCACATCTTTACATGTAAGGGTTTGCATTGATCTTTGTTGTGTCAGAGTTCATAGACATCACAAAATAAACATACACTTTTGTTTAATGATTTTAAATTTGATGTAATCGCAAACTAGATATTTTCTCTTGAAAATGATTTTTTTGCAAAATATAAAGTTCAAAACAGTTTGAAAAATGACAGCACTCCTCAACAAGCCACATGATTTGTGTAATCGCTCGTGTTCAGAGCACAAACAGTGCGGGATGGGTTCAGTACTTGAGGTAACCCTAAGTATGAGCAAAAGTAAAGGGATACTTGCCTGAGCAAAAACCACTAATGATGAAGGAGGGCAAGATGAGAGATGGCTAACAGTGGTCAAGTCACGAAAATGAGGATGGGAGCAAGGTAAAAGAGGATCGGCCAGTTATGTAGCAAAAAACAGATGGGAGACAGGGAGAATTGAGTCAGCGGAGTTGGCGATGGCAGTCGAGGGCAGGTCTTCATTGGTTACACACCGCACACAGTATTAGATCCATGGGGCCGAATCAGGGTACCAGGGACTGAGAGCCACAGCATTATACACTCAAACACACACACTGGCATGTAGTCCAGGAAAATCTTTCTTTTGATCTTATAATCAGGGACAGGGAAAGGCCAAGTATGGAGAGGATTAGCTTTGTCGCAGAGATTTCAGTATGAGTGAGCAAAAATGTTCTCTTTGTAACTAAAGGAGGAGGGATCTAATATGCCAGTGTAACACAAACCCTGTGTGTGGCTCTCAAGACTTAACAAAGATCATGAGCTGCAGTGCTGCCGCCATCTAGAGGACATCTGACGTGCTTTCACCTTGAAGGATTAGTTCACTTAAGAATTTAAATTTCTTGATCATTTACTCACACCCATGACATCCAAGATGTTTATGTCTTTCTTCAGTCGAAAAGAAATACATTTTTCTCCATATAGTGGACTTCACTGGGGTTCAACGGGTTGAAGGTCCAAATGTCAGTTTCAGTGCAGCTTCAAAGAGCTCTACATGATCCCAGACGAGGAATAAGAGTCTTGTCTAGCGAAACGATCGGTCATTTTCTAAAAAAAAAATAAAATTTATATACTTTTTAACCACAAATGCTCGTCTTGCACTGCTCTGCGATGCGCCACGCATTACGTAATCACGTTGGAAAGGTCACGCGTGACGTAGGAGGAAGTACCAATCCAATGTTTACAAAGCGAACGTGCAAACAGTAAGTCATATGCCCTTTACAAAAAAAGGTAAAACAACGATGTCAGATGATTTTGAAGTTGGAGGAGAAAATGAGATGGAGCTTTTCACCCTACCGCAGTACTTCCGCCTACTTTCTAACGTGATTACGTAATGCGTGGAGCATCACAGAGCAGTGCAAGACGAGCATTTGTGGTTAAAAAGTATATAATGTTTATTTTTTGTAGAAAATGTCCGATGGTTTCTCTAGATAAGACTCTTATTCCTCGTCTGGGATCATGTAGAGCTCTTTGAAGCTGCACTGAAACTGACATTTGGACCTTCAACCCGTTGAACCCCAGTGAAGTCCACTATATGGAGAAAAATCCTGGAATGTTTTCCTCAAAAACCTTCATTTCTTTTCGACTGAAGAAAGAAAGACATGAACATCTTGGATGACATGGGGGTGAGTGAATTATCAGGAAATTTTAATTCTGAAGTGAACTAATCCTGAAGCATTTAAAAGGCACTCAAGTGTGTCATGTTGTTGTCCAGTATTTTCAGTGTTTTCCAGAGTGGTACATGGATAAGAACAAAGAAACATTATAGTACAACACATCATCTTCTTCCATCACAGGCTCTGTTTATTTATAAACTGGTATAATATAGTACCTTTGTACAAAAATGTAGAAAATGGTACGCAAAAATATCACTTAGTTTCCTTGTAAATAGATGAGATAAATGCTAATATCATAAATCTGTTACTACTTTATGAACTTTTGCCAGCAAAAAAGTTTGAGTGAACTGTGACAGATATAAAAACACACAGAAAAGCAAAAACCACAAAATGTTTTTTTTTTCTTTAAAAAAAGAGGAAACATTCTTTATCACAGCAATACAGAAGCACATGATGGTGTTTCTCACAAGTATCAAGTGTGGCCTCGTCTCAGTGCCAGTCGTCTTTGGTATGCCCACAGAAAGTGGAAACACTGGGATTTTTAAAGGGTTGTGTCCATACCGCACCCCTCGATAACACTTAAACGATGAAAAGATACTTAAAATGAGTTAGGCACAATGTAGACAAAGTGTTGAAATAACAGAGAACTTAAAACCAAAAGCTTGACAAACATCAAGTACCTGCACTGTAACTTTCATACTATGTGGAAACTTTAATAAAAATTCATCACTTCTCCTCAGCTCAGTGCTGTTGTCAGTGCAATGCATATGCATGCTAGCTCGGGTTATGTAGCGCAGACTAAGAGAAACATTACAAAAAAACACAACTCAGTGCCGTTACCCTTTAACGTATCTGTCTGAAAGCAGACTAGTCAAACAATCAGAAAACAAACACTACAACTTTGAATGATTATTATGATTCAAAGCCACTTGTCTAGACCTAGAGCGATAATTGACAAGGCTTTAAAATACTGTTCTGTAATCTGCCATTATGACAGTAAGCAATGAGTTTTAATGAGAAAACCCTTTCTCTTAAGCCCAAAGTATACTTTTTGTGTGTGTATGTTGCATATAACGCAAATTTCGTCATCATCATAGCCCCTTTTTTCTAACCACATGTAGTCTGTGCGCTTAGCTCGCGCATGTGCCTTGAATGTTTTTGCACTAATTAGTTGGTCCGCAAGGCGGCACTGGCCTGGCCTTTTCATGGTCGAAAAAGAAATGGACGGAACAACAAACTCCAGAAGACGGAAAAACAATAAACTCCCGCTTGTGTGAGGGAGTTCAGAGATGCACAGAACTCTAGTTTAAAAGAGTACAAAGACATTTTTATTGCTCAAAACTTCTGGAAAGAAATAGCGCAGACAAAATGAAACTTTCGTGTTCATGCTCAAATGGAGTATACTTTGAAAGGCTATGCATTGGACTGTACTCATACGCTAGGTGTTTGTGTTAAAACTGAAGTATACTTTGGGCTTCATACTGTGTTTATCCATCCGTCCATGTATCTCGTTTTCTCCAACTTGTCGTACCCGTGAGGAATCAAAGATAAGAGGCCACAATGGTCAAAGGCACTTGAGTCCTGTCTTTAACAATACTTTCAGAGAATGTGCCTACTAGCTTCTTCCTTTACACATTCACTCACTTTATATTTCAGTCTTCTTATGTGGTGTTCATGTGGCTTTTTTTGCCAGTCCAAGTCCAGATATGTATCAAAAAGTAAATTTTCTTTGATTCTATCTTTCCACCAATTACAGTCCAATGCTCATATTTACATTTTAAACAAAGACTTCCAACTTAACAGTCTCACAGTAGTGATTGGAATGCCCCTTGAGTAATAATAGTCATTAGGCCTCTGTGGTAATGTTTAGCAACATATTTTACACAAAACTCTTACGCAAAATCTGTGAGATCCCATGCAGGACACCAGCAGAACTATCAGTACGTGGCGTGCAAACAAGAAGAGGAACCTTTAGTGTCATGAGGGCAATAGTTTGAGTCCACATTCTCACTTATGCCCAATTATATGTAGAAACACTTTAAGATAACGTGTTCAAGTACTTGTTCTCCCCAGCTAGGGACGTCAACATTGAGGTCATGTCCCCGATTGCCATATTAGAGAGGCCACTTGGAAGGGTGATGGAGGTTTGGGGTGTGGTGAGACGGGAGGAGGTCTGAGAGGAGCACTGGTGGTGTCCCAGTGGTGGGTTTATTGGACTGTAAGAGGAAGGCTCTGGGTCATCGATGATGGAAGCAAAGTCAATCTGAGCGTTCTCCAAGTCCAGGTTTTCTAAGGCATTGGACATGGGCGCAGGGTCCGAGTAGGCCATCGATGTGGGTTTGGTACTAGGGTCTATCCCTGTCAGGTGTTGTTGGGCCAGACATGGACCATCCTGAGTCTTCTCTATGTCATGGTGCATGTGTATCTGGCCTGTGTAATACATAGGGTTGTTGTTATTAGTGAAGTTTTCCGAATGCTGCTGCTGTTGAACCGGTGGGAGCCGCACTCCTCTTCTGGGACTGGCGGTGGAGTGGACCGGGCTGAGGTGAGGTGGGCTGCCCAGGTAAGCCCCACCTGCCTGCTGGGAGAGGCTGTTCTGGCGACTCAGAGGCTTCCGTCCCTGAGGTGGTCGTGGCACCATGTCCGGCCCGTAGCAGGAGCCCTGCATCCCAGCTGGATGCTCCTTGACAGAACCGGTAACTCGATTTTGCGGTGGGCTCATCAAGTTCTGGTTCGGGAAACCTTGATAAGTGTTACCGGGGTAAAGGTTCTGGTTAGCTTGTTGATGCTGCGGGCTGTGCTGCAGCATCGCTGTTTGTCCTCCCATGTCTATGCCGTCAGGCTTCCCAGAGAGACCATCGACTACCCTCTGCTCCTGCTGCTGTTCCCATAGGAGAGCCTGCTGGGACTGCACATAGTTCCTTACCATCATCTCTTTCATTTGATGCATTGGTGTCTGCGACCTGCGGCTCTCCGCCAGTGCAAGATTTATACCTCCGCTGCTCGGGAATGATCCCGCCTGGCTTTGCTGCGGAAGTCCGGCTTGTGTTCCCATCTGGCCATGATGGAAGTCACAGCTGGCATTGGAGGACCTTCCCATGAGCCCTTGGCTTTGCGGTGGATATCCCTGCATATTCGTATTATGTCGATGCTGGTGTAGAGGTTTGGTGTTCTGGCAGGAACTGGATCCTCCCATGGACGGATGGAACTGTTCAGGTTTTACAGTAACTCTTTGATGGCCAGGGTCAGATGTAGGGTCGTATACGCCCTGTTGAAGGTAGTGCTGTCCTTGCATGCCTGCACCCTGGTACTGCATGCCGGTCTGAGGGCTGTGGAGCTGGTTGGTCTGTCCCCAGGGCCCTGATCCTTCGCCTTGATTAGGATAGTGTGGGCCGGATGGGCTGAGTTGACAGGTGCTCATGCCATACTCAGCTTGCTGTAGAAGATTGTTCGCAATCTCAGCCTGACCGATCCCCGGTTGCGCAGATCTCCTCACTCTGGCCCTGGTACGGACCTTGCATTTGAGACTGGTAGACTTGATCCATGCAGCCCAAACCTTCTTGTCCAGGAGACAGTTGACTGGCATTGTGAGGGTGGTGCTGAGTTTGCTGGTAGCCCATGTAAGCTCTGTCTCCACCCTGGATTAAGTTGCCCTGCTCTCTGCCTTCGGTGTTCCCGTGAGGTTCCATGGCCATGGCCTCCATCATGACATTTTCAGTGATGCTCGGTGGACGAGGTGAGTACATGTGCCTGCTGAGAGCGGCGTCAGACCCGCACTGCTGCAGCGCGTTGCGGCGACTCATGAGGGACACGTTGCTCAGGCTATTAAAGCGTTGCACTTTGGGTAAAACCTGCGGGTCGGCCCCTGAGCGCACTGGATCGCTGGCACGTCTCGTGTTGTTGCCGGGTGCCTGATGCGGATAGATCACTCCCGTGCCGTATTCGGCATTAGCACTGTGCCTCCTCATGCCACCTTGCTGCAGAAATGGAGGAAGAGGCTGGCCATGGCATTCCCTTAAAAATCCCACATGTCTGCCAGGGGTGCCAGGTTGGTCCATGTTGGGTAGTGGGGTGGGCGGTGGGCCACCTGTTGCCGCTGCATATTTAGCCTTCAGACTATACTGCTGTGCAGGAGTGAGACTCGGAAGACCTGGCAATCCGCCAGCGTTCTGGCACGATCCGCTTCTTTGGCTGTTCTGAGGAGACAGTGGGTCACAGGGCACATCGGTCCCCATCACAGACTGGCAGTGACCCACCTGGGACACTTCACTGGAGCGTCGGCTTGACAGGTAGGGCGAGACCATGGAGGAACGGCGGCTCACTGTGTAGGCAGAGCTGAGACTGCTGGTGCCGCTGCCGCGCCGATCGTTCGGTGGGCAGGACATTCCCATTCCGCTAACTCCGCCCAGATCAGGGGCAGAAAGCTCCATTACCCGCCGGTTGGAGAGCAAGGGTGAGGGCGCACACATGCCCATCATCTCTCCTGCTATTGAAAGGAGCAGAGAATGAAGCAGAGTTAGCATGAGAATTACTCAATGGCAGAATGTCTGGAAAAGCATGAGGCTTGGTCATGGGTTTGATTACTGTAACATGACAACCTTAAATGCATAAAATGCCAAATGAATAAATGTTAATTGTAATTGTAAATGTAAAGTTCTGATGACCTGGCACAATAAAAGTTTATTTTTTTTTTTTATAAATAATCATAAATTTACTGCAATAATAATTTGCAGTGTTTGTACATTTTTGTTGTAGTTAGTTTTTATCATTCAACAACAATTTTTTATAAATTAATTGCAATAATAAATTGCGATCAGCTTTATTTTTTTGCAGTTTTTATTTAGTCATAGTTATATTTGTTTTAGTCATTTAGTCTTTTTTTAAATATCCTGTCAAGTCATATTCATTCATTTTAGTCAGTTTTCATTTTTGCATTAATTTTAGTTGATGAAAATAACATTTTACACTTTCTGGCTAGCACGTAATTGTGTCATTGTGTGCAGGTTGTAATATTGTTTATGCTGCTCATTTATCTGATTACTTTTGTATGTATAGCATGCATTTGGATTTAATTGGGAGTTAATTAACCTGCTAGCATCATCATTATGCACATTTTCCTTATGGTTGAGGAAAACAAAATACCATTTTTCATCAGATTAACACTGACTGCAATAAAAAAACAAACGTGCTTGATTTGCTTTGTCTTCCACCTGAGAGAGCCGGTAGTTTGTTTCCTCCGCTCCGCCCAGGTGGCGTTGGTCGGCGAATTTGCTTCAGTTTGTCAATCTTCAGGTTCTCCAACCTCTTCAAGGCCTGTACAGACATGCACATTCCCCCCGACCCCACGCCACCGCTGGACTCGGCCACACCAGTGTTCCCGTTCTCCTCTTGTGTGGTCAGGTCCTCGAGACTGCCCGCTGCATTAAGGTTCATCTCCACACCGCTGTCATTGTTGTTGGCGCTCCCCAGTGGAGAACGTTCGCTACTACAGGATGACTGGCCACCAGGGCTTGGCTGAGATTTCTAGAGGAAAGAGAGAGAAATGATTCACTTGACTATCCATTACAATGAGCACTGAGCTAAAGTTAAAATGGTAAATCAATGTTCTTGTCTTGCCAGTGTGGTTTCCGGGGCGAGTAATTTGCAGTCCTCTCTGCTTCTCTCCTCTTTTTCTATCAGAAGTTCAGAGCTTTGACCTGCAGGGGTCAGACCTGGAGGACGTGGACCGGTGTCTCCGCGGTGCTTTTTAGTGATGTGAGCCTCAGGTCCGTGTACTGTCTTCACATGCTTCCTCAGAGAGCTCGGATCTGTGTAGCGCTTTGTACAGCCGGGAATCTTACAAACGTACGGTTTCTAAAAGCCAGAGAGAGGAGAGCATGGTTGGCATTTAAACAAAAGTTTGGAAACAAAACACATTTGTGAACTACTGGTTAATTGATTTTAGTATTTCTCCTCCAGCTTGGCATGTGGTGAATGAATTCAAGAAAGAATGTCAGGTTAGACTATTAAATGTATTGAGGCATTTTTCTGCTGCTGTATTTATATCATGAAAAGTGTTACACAAATACTTTGAAATTAAAAATAAATGCTGTTTGAAAGTGCCTTTAAACTGATGCAACCAATTAAAAGATTTATAGATGTACCTCAAAAGTTGTATCGAGCTGCATGTACATTATAAAATACAAAAAAAAGCAAAATAAACAGCAGATAAACGTGTAATTTAGTCAGATTTTTTGTTCTTTGATAAAAAATAACTTTTTTAATAACACACTGCAATAATAAATTGCAATCATTGTACATTTTTTTGTTTTAGTGAGTTTATGTGTTTCAAAAAATTAATTGCAATAATTTTTAATCGATTGCAATAAGGATTTTATATAAATTAATTGCAACAATAAATTGCAAACAGTGTTTGTACAATTTTTTGGTCAGTTTTTGTCTTACAACAAAATAATTGCAATTTTTTTATTAATTGCAATAAAGTTTTTAAAATACATTAATGCAATAATAAATTACAATCAGTGTTTGTATAGTTTCTTGTTTTAGTTTATGTCTTACAACAAATGAATTGCAATAATTTGAACCGCATGTTCATTATAAAAGAAAAAATGCAACACAGAACCAGCAGATAACTGTGACGTATATATACTGCATGTCTTATCATGTGTACCTCATTGGAGTGTGTTCTGTTCTGGTGCTTGGCTCGGTCTGATGCGTTGGAGAAAGCCTTGTTGCAGCCCTCGTGCTCACACACATACGGTTTCTCGCCGGTGTGCGAGCGCAGATGAGTCTTCAGGTTCTCCAGACGCGAGTACGCTTTATTACAGCCTTCGAACTGATGCACATGAACATAAACATTTATATTCAGTTGTTTTCAAGAGAGTTCAAACAGAAGCCATCGAACAGAGATGTAACTCACAGTGCACTTGTGAGGTTTCTCGCCGGTGTGTCTGCGCATGTGGACCACCAGCATGTACTGCGCCTTGAAGGGCCTCTGCTCTCGAGAGCAGTCCTTCCAGTGACACACAAACTCCTTCTTCTCCCCGTGGATGTGCTCGTTATTGATGTGCTGTGCAAGAGAAAGACAAATCATGACAAAAGAAAAGGGATGCTTGACGAATTTAGAATACAGCTGTTTATTGTTAGTTAGTGCATGTCAGCTGGAGAATCTCACGCAGCCAAAATGAGGATTGTCAGTAACGGTGTTCAGCCTTACATTGTTCAAACCGGAGTCGACACTGATGGAGAGACTCAGGAAGAAGTTACAACTTTTAGAATGAAACTGGACGTTTCTGAATGGTTAGTGGATAAATTTATGTAGTTGCTGTGGAGTTGATTCGACTAGCCGTTTGTTGTAGGCCGTAAAAAGCGATTTCTGTAAAAGAAAATATCTCTCTTTGCATTGAACTTTGAGCGTCGTAACTTTGCAGATGTTGTTTATGTTCAAACAGCAACACTAACTAAAGTTAAAAAAGTCAAATCATAATCAACCACCCCTTTAACATTGACTAGGATTAATAAATGCTTACTTCATGTTAACTAATGTAGTTAATGTTAAACCTTATTGTAAAGTGTTACTATTTTTAATATATTTCTATTTAGCTTTATTATTTTTTCCAGTTTTAGTAATTACAATAACAACACTGCCTGTGTGATTTTTCAATCTGAACGGAACGAGATTTCAGAGCTTCAGAGGAAGGGAAAATTGATTTTCTTTCTGTTTATCACACAATTCTTTCATTACTGACTTGCCATATAGCATACAAGTCATGTGGACTGCTGTTATGGTGCTTTCATGGCTTTTCTTCCTTTTTGGAGCTTGTCAGACAAAGACAAAATGTGAAACAAAATGTGAAACAAAGTAGTTACACTTTGGTCTGGAATAACGGGTGAGTAAATAACTCTTAAATCTTTCTTACATGCACGAGTTGTTCCTGAGTGTCGAACTCTTTGCTGCAGCTTTCCCAGTGGCAGTTGGTCTCGTAAATGGCCTCTGGTTCAGGTTTCTCCTCTTTATCCAGATCATCTCTACCTTCTAATAGACCCAGAAGAGGATCCTGCGAAACAGTGAGCCTCATGTCGGAATCACATAAACATCCACAAGTATATACAGCCTAACTTCTGGAGGATGTGAACAGCTCCGAGTTTGAACATTACGTGAATTATTTTCCGATTATTCTGAATATTACCTGGGTTCCAGTGGAGGACGGACTCGCCACGTCCCCCTCCGAATGTTCCTCCAGGCTCTTGATGTTAATGCTGTCCATCACGCTTCCCAGAACCGGTTCTGTCTTCAGCTGATGACACAAAGCAGGGTTATCATCATCAACTTACACTGAAACATTTTGAACTGATTTCACTGTGAAGCGGCTTTAAAACAACCTGTACTGCATAAAGCGCTATAGAAATAAAGGTGACGTGACTTGACAACTGACATAAAGCAAAAATAAAATATAAATATTAGATGAAAAACTTAAATAAGTTCAAGTTGAAGTACTAAAATTATTAAAACTAAAATAAATACAAATTAAAGCTAAATATAAAAAATGATAACACTTTACAATAACGATCCATCTGTTAATATTCATGTTAATTTCGTATTTAATAAAACTCATTCGGTTCATTGCCAGGGCTAAATAGTAATATAAGAAAACTAAAAGTAATAAAAAAAATAACTAAAATATAAAAGTATAAAAATAAAAGCTAATTAAAAATATTAATAAAAATGGTAACGTTACAATATGGGAGATTACTTAGTGGAAAATCATTCTAAAGCATTTATTAATCTTAGTTGATATTAAATTTCAACATTTAATAATACATTATAAAATCAAAAGTTGTGTCTGTTAATATGATTTAAAGAACCTGAACTAACAATCAAGAGTTGTGCTTTTATTAACTATCATTAAGATTAATAAACACAACAACAAATGTTAGTTAATGCATTAACTAAAGGGATCTTAATGTAATGCACACAGAGCACACGACACTGACAGTGACGGACGGGACGGCTCTCACATGTGTGTGTTTCGGAGGGCCGTGAAGTCTGGGGTTGTGCGGAGGCAGGCGGGGTGGAGGCCCGTGGCATGATGGAGAGCTGTACATGTTCCCCTGAGGTCTGGACGGGTAGTTCATGGAGCTGGAGAAACCCAAAGACGGACTGAAATCATAAGGAACACATGGAAATGGATCAGGTTGTAAATGAAGCTGAGGTTCCTGAAAATTCTAGTTAATGTTATTGCATTGGATTGCAGACTCTAGAGGCGCTGTAACGCAGATCTTCACCTCATGGTGCCCACGGACAGATGCCCGTATGAGCTGGCAGCATTCTGCCCACAGCGAGAGTTGACAAAGGCCACCAGAGAGTTGGGCGAGGTGCGTATGACGGTCTGCAGGTCCACACTGGCGTCAGATAGGGGTGAGATGGACAGCGCACGCTTCTTACTCAACTTCAGCATGGAGCGAGGGGTCGAGAAACAAGACGCTGTTAGACAGAGAGAAAGAAAGATCACATTCAGCACAGTTCATTTTTGGTCTTTGTAGCACTTTATAATAAGCTTCATGAGATCATGAGCTAACAATGAGCAATATTTATTGCATTTATCAATCTATGGTTACAAGTTACAAATAACTTTAAAATAAAATAAATAATTTTAAAGTCAAAATTAAATATGTGACCATTAACCCACATTAGAGAATTGTGAACATGTAAATGTGTTGTTAAATTATCGAAATATTAACTCTAAATATTTTCGGGTTGGTCTGACTCACCATCTCCTGATCCTATGTGTTCAGATCCCGGCTGGTGATGATGAGACAGATTGTGATGAGATGACATCATGCTCTGGTTACAGTAGGGGGCGCCACTGACACCTGAAACAACAATACGGATCATGGGCCTCATTCATGAAACATGAGCAGCAAGAATTCGCAAAGCCATTTGGACGTAAATTTTCGGATTTATGAAAATGATCATATAGAGCCTACATGCTCATGCGTACATGCAGTAAAAAAAGTAAACCATGCGCATTTAGCAAATCGAGGGAATGAAATAGTAAATCGTGTATACGATTTAGCAAATCGAGGGAACAGATTAGTAAATCATGCATACAATTTAGCCAATCGAGGAAACAAACTAGTAAATCGTAAGCGCAATTTAGCAAATTGAGGGAACGAAAGAATATTGTGCGCGTGATTTAGCAAATCGAGGGAACGACATAGTAAATCATGCGTGCAATTTAGCAAATTGAGGGAACAAATTAGTAAATCATGCAAACAATTTAGCCAATTGAGGGAATTAAATAGTAAATCGTGTGTACGATTTAGCAAATCGAGGGAACAAATCAGTAAATCATGCATACAATTTAGCAAATCGAGGAAAACGAACTAGTAAATCGTGCGCGCAATTTAGCAAATCAAGGGAACAAAATAGAATATTGTGCGTGCAATTTAGCAAATCGAGGGAACGAAATAGTAAATAATGCGTGCGATTTAGCTAATCGAGGGAACAAAATAGTAAATTGTGTACGCGATTTAGCAAATCGAGGGAACGAAATAGAATATTGTGCGTGATTTAGCAAATTGAGGGAACGAAATAGTAAATAATGCGTGCGATTTAGCTAATCGAGGGAACGAAATAGTAAATCGTGTGCGCGATTTAGCAAATTGAGGGAACGAAATAGTAAATAATGCGTGCGATTTAGCAAATCGAGGGAACGAAATAGTAAATCATGCATGCGATTTAGCCAATCGAGGGAACAAATAGTAAATCATGGTGCGATTTAGCTAATCGAGGGAACGAAATAGAATATCGTGCGCGCGATTTAGCTAATCGAGGGAACGAAATAGTAAATTGTGTGCGCGATTTAGCAAATTGACGGAACGAAATAGTAAATCGTGTGCACAATTTAGCAAATTGAGGGAACGAAATAGTAAATCATGCGTGCGATTTAGCTAATTGAGGGAACGAAATAGAATATCGTGCGTGCGATTTAGCTAATCGAGGGAACGAAATAGAATATCGTGCGTGCGATTTAGCTAATCGAGGGAACAAAATAGTAAATCGTGTGCGCGATTTAGCAAATTGAGGGAACGAAATAGTAAATCATGCGTGCGATTTAGCTAATTGAGGGAACGTATTATTAAATTATTAAAGAAAAAATTTGTAGCTGAGAGTTGAAAACTGTTCAACTGTGGATAAAACGCAGCGCTCGTCACTGTCACTTTTTACCCAGCTGTCCAATCACAGTGGAGGAGGGGTGGGACAAATACTACACCGACCAATCATCCTACTTGTACAAAGACTGAACAACAATGGAGAAATTAATATTCCTGGTTACTGCATTTTTATATTCAGTAATATTCTCCAAAATGAGATAAAAGTAACCAAAGCGTCTCAGCTAAGCGCTCTCAAGTGCCACCAGCTGGCTGGTTTCAGAAGAGCACCAAATTTAATCCTAAATTTTGAGATTAGATTTGCTCTCAGACCACGTCCAATAATCTGATATATTATTACACTGTCTTACTAATGACAGCCCAGCTCAATTAATGTGTGGCTTCTGATAAATGAACACTGAGTGATTTATTTATGATGACAGCACTCACTCTCCGGCGGCGGCATCCCGCGGTGTCCCATCATGCCGTGCGGTGGGGGTGCATGTGGCGGCCGCATGTAGGGGTCCATACAGGCTCCAGGGGTCATGGAGGGGTTGTACATCTCTCTGCTATCCGGTGGCTGACCACTAGGGCGCGCCACACACACAGACGACACCTCGCTGTAGGGGGATCTTACTGACGGAGCCAGTCTACAAACACACACATATATACACACGTATTACATATACATACATATATATATACTTTAATTGATATGTATTTGATCTTTATTATACTGGTATATATTTGATCACAGCATTATGAGCTCTAGTACTAGAGATGACTGACTTAGTACTGAAGTGGAGAGCATGAGTCCGGGTTTATTGTGACTCCTCCGTATGGCCACCATGAGGCGCCACTTCCTTCTGCTTCTCTTCAAACTTAAACCAATGAAAGACTAAGAACATGTCAGTGGGAATCCCCAACATTCCTCTATTTCCCTCTTTCGCTATCTTCTCATATTGATGACAGTTTTGTTCCCTCTTCCTCTCTTTTGCTCATCTTCTGCCTCTCTTCCCTGATGTTGTGTGATGTGTGTTCAGTGACGGTGGTCTCACTAATTCCCTCTGAACATTGTGTGTATTCCGGAGCGGTTTAATCTCCTCACACTAATCCAGCACGTCTCTCTCTCTCTCTCCCCCCCAAACTGCTGCCTTTCTGTCCCCCATGAGCCCTTTCTCTCTCTCTCTCTCTCTCTCTCTCTCTCGTCACACTGCTGTGGATCTGTTGTTCTCTCTCGTGCAAATTCCTTCTCTGTTCTCTCTCATCATATTCTTAATGAGCGTCTTTGTCTTGTTTTCCGGTAATAAAATCTAAACATTCCTAAACAAAGATGCATTTATCTGATAAGCAAAGCTGTTACTGAGAAGATTTATTAGATTATTTACTAAAATATTTAATATTATTTTTTAGAGTATCTATCTTGAAAATTAGATTTTTTTCACTTGTTTTTTTAAGTGTGAAAACCAAAGCAAAAATTCTCTGAAATCTGAAATCGTTTTGCTTCTCGTGTGAATTAATGTTTTAAGGATGTTCAGATGTTTGTGCTGCACAAGAAGAAAAACATTTTTGGGTGATTTAGAGTTTCTTTCCTTTGAAAAACTTTCTAAAAAACACTTTTTGTAAGAACTATTTCATTCAAATCTGCATCTTTTTGTTTGGCACGACTGGATAAAGTTGTTATTCTAAAATTGAACTCTCGTCGTCTGTCTCTCTCTCTCTGAAGTAACCTGAGTCTGGTTTGGTCAGTCATGCGGAGAGTTTCTGCTCTCTGACCAGTAATAAGCAGCTGGGAGAGAGAGAGAGAGCGAGTGGCTGACGGTGGCTCAACATGGGTGGCATTCAGCAGGAGGAGGAGCCTCAGTGAGAGGAGGAGCCAGAGACCAATGAGATCACGCATATCATTAATATTCATGATCAGAGAGAACAGGTCAGCTTCAAATGAAAACAGCCAAAATTAACTTGACAGTAACGAATAGATTGAGAAAACTACCAGCTATAAATTATTCTAACAATTTATTTCTTTAAAAGAAAATTGTAAATGTTAAACTATAGTTCCTAACAAAGTTTTAAATATCATTCTTCTTCACTGGTAAGTCAAAATAACTTAAAGTTCACTAACTGAGTGATGTACCCTATATAGGGAGTGTCTGTGAGTGATGTAGCCTCTACAGGGAGCGTGTGTGAGTAATGTAGCATCTATAGGGAGAGTCTGTGAGTGATGTAGCATCTATAGGGAGCGTGTGTGAGTACCCTCTATAGGGAGCGTGTGTGAGTACCCTCTATAGGGAGCGTGTGTGAGTACCCTCTATAGGGAGAATGTGTGAGTACCCTCTATAGGGAGCGTGTGTGAGTGATGTAGCCTCAATAGGGAGCGTGTGTGAGTGCTGTACCCTCTATAGGGAGCGTGTGTGAGTGATGTAGCCTCTATAGGGAGAGTCTGTGAGTGATGTAGCATCTATAGGGAGCATGTGTGAGTACCCTCTATAGGGAGCGTGTGTGAGTACCCTCTATAGGAGCATGTGTGAGTACCCTCTATAGGGGCGTGTGTGAGTACCCTCTATAGGGAGCATGTGTGAGTACCCTCTATAGGGAGCGTGTGTGAGTACCCTCTATAGGGAGCATGTGTGAGTACCCTCTATAGGGAGCGTGTGTGAGTGATGTAGCCTCAATAGGGAGCGTGTGTGAGTGCTGTACCCTCTATAGGGAGCGTGTGTGAGTGCTGTACCCTCTATAGGGAGCGTGTGTGAGTGATGTAGCCTCAATAGGGAGCGTGTGTGAGTGCTGTACCCTCTATAGGGAGCGTGTGTGAGTGATGTAGCCTCTATAGGGAGAGTCTGTGAGTGATGTACCCTCTATAGGGAGCGTGTGTGAGTGATGTAGCCTCAATAGGGAGCGTGTGTGAGTGCTGTACCCTCTATAGGGAGCGTGTGTGAGTGATGTAGCCTCTATAGGGAGAGTCTGTGAGTGATGTAGCATCTATAGGGAGCATGTGTGAGTACCCTCTATAGGGAGCGTGTGTGAGTGATGTACCCTCTATAGGGAGCGTGTGTGAGTGCTGTACCCTCTATAGGGAGCGTGTGTGAGTGCTGTACCCTCTATAGGGAGCGTGTGTGAGTGATGTACCCTCTATAGGGAGCGTGTGTGAGTGCTGTACCCTCTATAGGGAGCGTGTGTGAGTGCTGTACCCTCTGCTCGGCTGGTTGGCAGTGTTGTCGTAGTGGTACAGCCCCTGGTGCGGCTGCATATCCACTGGCATTGAGACGGACACACCCGCTACACCCACAATCCTCTGCAGGAACACACACATCACAACATTAGACCTCATGTTCTCATTTCACACACCAATTTTAATTTGATAACGTAGTTGTAGTTAAGTATAATAACCCTGACACAAGCACTTACTGCAAAAACACAAAGCAGTGCCATGATGTTATCACAGTTTATGGACATTAAACATGATAATAGCATGTTTTCCATCATGTACTGTGGTAAAACCACTATATTCTTTGAAGTAACTGGAAATATATTAAAATAACGTGATATGACCATATGAATCGATTACTGTACAAACATATTCCTAGAAACCTACATGTGTGTGTGCAATACACACACTGTCATGAAAGTGTGAGTGTGTGTGTGTGTGTGTGTGTGTGTAGGTGTATATCTGGTAACGTGCACTAATGAGTTTCAGACGCTAAATAGAGATCTTGTATGAAGCCACAGCTGCCCGGCCCAATAAATACCATGAGGGAGGTCTCACGAACACACACACACACACACACACACACACCTGTCAGAACTCACAGGCGGAATCACAGCAGAAACTACATGTCATTGTGTGTCCGTCATTCAGAGACACAGACATCCTGCAGAAAGATGCTTTTAATAATTATTATATATCAATTATTTAAATAATTTTAAAAGTATTAATGATTAATATGAATATATTTTAATATATTAATAATATTTAATATTATTAATATTAATAAATTATTTTTAATTATTATTTGTATTTCTATGATTTTAATTTTATATGTAATTTTATTTGATTTTGCATCAGCACACTGAAAGCATGAAGATGTGATAAAATGGTTGGACCAATGGGATTCTACTGTGGGCGGGGCTACACAGAACAAAACTCAAAACAATTGACAAAACCTCATTTTTCACTTGTTGCTATTTAGGATAAAAACAAAAACTCAGATTGAGCGACTATTGCAAACATTTGGGATCAGTAGGAGTAAAAAATTAAGTTTCTATGAAATTAATACTTTTATTCATCATTAAATTGATCAAAAGTGACAGTGAATACATTTATAATGTTCTATTTTTTTAAATAAATGCTGTTCTTTTGAACTTTCTATTCATCAAGGAAGAAGCAGACAGACAGAAGGCCTGTAAAACGGTGTAAAACTTGTCCCGTATGCCCTCATCTGCAACAACTTTCTCTCTTGGCTTGTTTTCTCGCTCCATCTCTCCTCCCAACCCCCTCTCTCCTCCTCCTCCTCTCTGTCGAGGTGGGTGTTCTGGCTGTTATGACTTGGATAATGGCAGCTCTAATGTAGCCAGCCGTTCCTGACGTGGCCCAAAAGGAGAGAAATGGGCCGGGCTTGGGATCGGACCAACCACGGCGAGATTACTCCTCGTTTTTTTCCCTCTCCGCCTCTCTCAATATCACTGTTTTTCTTCAATGGTAAACTTTGTTTTCCAACTCTGTCTTTGTTTTCATAACTCAAACAACTCGAACGCCCCTCGCTGGATTCTTCAGTCGGTTATTCCCTCGACCAAACATCACAATAACCCGTTTACTAACCCTACAGCCAGCTAACTCGAGCTCTGTTTCATTCAAATAAAAAAGTAATCGCCCAACAATATGTGTGTGATGCAGATAAAGCAGCTGTCATTGAACTAAACTGAATAATGACAACTGATGCAACAATGACAGTTATTGAACTGAACTGATCTGAATAATGACACTTTTGTCTTTTGTGGAGCTGCTTATATCTGAAATTAAAATGGTTTCATAATTGATGAATTTTGCAACATTATCCCGCTAAAAATGTGTTCATAGAGCGTTATTTCTGAACGTTCTCTGATTGTTCAAAACAACCTTTTTTTTTATAAAAGTAAAAAAAAAAACATTAAGGTAACATTCCATTGTTCAAACATTACGGGAACGTTACTTTTGAATGTTCTCTGAACGTTCTGAATCAAGTAGTAACATTTAAAAAAAAACGTTAGATGTCAAACTAAAATGTTTCCATGAATGATGTTTTTTTTTCTATTAATTTAGGTGATGGAATGCCAGATTCTTGATACTGATGTTGCAAGAAAGATTCTTTTGGAATTAAATCGTTTAGCTGTCGTCATGGCAACTGTAAACTGTTTAAAGGAAACTTCAGTGAAAAGGGCGTCTTCTTTTTTCCAGCGTCTGCACCCAAACTCTCTCTTTTTCTCTGTCGAGTGGCGTCCTGTGCCCTCCATACCTGTGGTTTCCACCAAACCTCACACCTCCATCTGCTCTGCTCTCCTTCTACACGCTCATTTCATCATTTACACATTATGCTCACAGTCAGCTTGTCTGAAGGGAAGAATGGAGCAAAACAGCTACACTGACAGACTCACAGCTGGCAACCAGCTGCTAAACACACACACACACACACACACGTGTGCTACTATGACGAGAGCATCTGAAGCCTCCACACTCGTCCATTCACTGTCTTTCATTACAGCTGCAAGGTCACATCTGCTAGAAAACAATCTGCTCTACGTCTTCGGCCTCACCTGCGCGCACACACACACACACACACGTGCACACACACTCGCACGCACACATGCATGCATGCACACACACACTCACACACACACACTCACACACACACTCACACACTCTTCCTCTATGACCAATCCGGCCCAGAATAGGATCTCTAAAGCTTCATAATTACCACCAGAGTTACTGCGACTACAATAATTATGTGTAAAATAGATAAAATAACCATAATGATCACGTGTGTGTACAGATGTGTGTGTGTGTGTGTCTATGCTGAGATTTTCAGTGCTGTTCAAGTCAGTCATGACTAGTACTAGTGCTCATACTGATCAAACCAAACAAATAATCCTGATAACCACCCATAACACCCTAGAAACTGCATAACAACACCCTGGCAACCACCCATAACATCCTAGAAACTGCATAGCAACACCCTGGTAACCACCCATAATTTCCTAGAAACTGCATAGCAACACCCTGGCAACCACCCATAACACCTTAGAAACTGCATAACAACACCCTGACAACCACCCATAACACCCTAAACACTTCATAGCAACACCCTGGCAACCACTCACAGCATAAATGGCAATGAGTTTTCCACATATGCAAACATCATCATCATCATCATCACTATCACATCAAAATCTAATTTTTAAACTTCTAGTGAACTTTTACAGGCGCTGTAAACATACTATCAACAATCAGAGCAGTGACTGGAAACACAAGAGACCTTCAGATGGTCAAGATAGTGTGATGGAAAGACAACACCAGATCATCATCACACACACACATATCACGGGATCGGGTTACTGTCTATCAGGTTAAATCTGTTCTTAGGCCTGAAATGTTCTCTACACATCTACATCATCACAAACAGGTCACATGACCAAGACACAATTTAAAGTTACTTTAAGTGTCCCTTTTTATTGCCTTTTCCCCATAACATATTTTAATAATCATCATAAATGAGGTATTATTCGAAAGCTTTAACATTTAAAATTCAACCTGCGAAAAACATTTTGAAATCGGAGATTGTGTTTTAATGTAAACTCTACTTTAAATCATTTTAGCAACTCATTTTTTGTGATACCAACTTCAAAATTGGAACACAGTATGGTGAGATTTAGATTTTCTAAAACTTTTAGAGGCCAAATTATTTTGTAAAATATATGTTTTGTATGAAATAAAATATTTAGTTCAGTACTTTTGCTCTATAGTCAACTTTACACTTTCATTTTTCAGCTGAGTGTCTTCTTTAACCATTTAAGTTCAGGAAAAAGGGACAGTTAACAGGTTAAACTATTTATTCAGCAGCTCCAAACACTTCAGCATTTACGACATTTAGTGTTTGATTGATGTAAATCATCTGCCTAGACCCACAATATTAATTATTGTGAAAATTGACAAAAAAAAAAAAAAATCAATAAACAGTGTTCGAATGTCACTCACTAGATACAAAATATCAAATCAAGTGTTATTTATTGTAAAGAAACATTTTTCAAACATTTGGTGAGGAAAAACTTCAGTTTGAAAACATCAGATCTGGTGTTGAAATCAAAGACGACGACAGATGATTAAAAGAGCAAAACTGCTGAAGAAAAGTGGCGTTTCTGATAAAGACCCTGCAGTGTTTGAGCCGCCGGATCTGATGAAGGAGGTTCAGTGAACGGGTCCGTGTGCTGGTCAGTGTCGCGCAGCTCATTGTGTGGTCCTGTTGGGTCAGAACTAATTCATTGCACTGGGATAAAGTCATACTGAGTGTTTATACGCATGTGTAAATCATCTGAAAGAACGTGTGTGTGTGTGTGTGTGTGTGTGTGATTAGACTGAACACTGGACCGGAGCCCAGCAGAACATCACAATCTCTCATCTTAACAAACACTGACTCACATCATGAGGAATCTGGGATCTTTTGAAATATTAATTAAACTTATTAATTAATAATTTGCTCTGAAATATTTAACATACAGACTCGTTTCAGTTTTTGTAACTTCATAGTTTGAACACAGAGATAATGACATCCTCATAATATTTGCATACTCAACTCCAATTGGTCCTTTCTCCTACATTTACATACTGCATTCTGATTGGTCTGTATTTTTTTGCATCTGTATGACTGTGTGAATATTTATTAAAGTAAGCTATATATATGCAGTGCTTGATTTTATAGTATGTATATTAAAGTACAGTATCTTTAATCATATTTACGTCCATTTAATTAAGCACCGAATTACAAAGATTTTTTTCTTTTAGAAAAGTTGTCAGATTGTCTATAGCCCTGCGTTTAACTAATGATTCTGACCAAACCCCGACCTAAACACATTCAAAGAGAATATAAATAATTAAAATGTCATTAAAAAAATAAATTTGCACTGATTTGGTGCAAAAAAACAAAACTTGATTACTATTATAAGTGGACTTTAATAATAATAAGAAACAACAGCAACAACAACAACAATAATACCATATAATAAAATAAATAAAAATAAAATGACCCATTTTAATGTTTAATTTCTACATCTTCAGTATTTGTAGCTGAAGTGCAGTTGCAATAGTCAGACTTCAGACACTAAGTTGCTGTTTGTGTATGAATACATTAATACTGCAATTATAAAATCACAGAAACAACATTCAAGACCTGACGTGATTAAACCACATAAAAAGATGAGATTCTTTGCACAAAAACTATCCATGCAGAGTGGATTGAGTGATCCCTCATGAACGGGAAGATTCATTTATTCGCCACACTTCACCTCCTTCTTTCAGGCTGTGAAAAAGCTTTTGTTTCCGCCCTGTACAGATCCCAGGAGCTCTAAACCGAGCCACTCACTGAGAGAGAACCACAACAACAGCTCCGTCATCAACGGACATTTACATAACTAAACACTAACAAATGAGCACATCAACTCACTGAGAGAGAGAGAGAGAGAGAGAGAGAGAGAGAGATGAGAACTAAATGAGTGTTAACTATTCTCTGGTGGAGAAGGAGGCGAGCCATACCGCGGTATTCCTGCGTGTGTGTGGCCTGTTCCTCTGAGCCAAACACCGTCAGAAGAGCTCAATGATTCACTGATCATATTACACACACACACACGCTCTGCCAAACGGCTCTCAACACCCAATACCAGATAACAGCTTCACATCTCCATAAAGAGCTCAGAAAGACTTTAGAAGAGCTTCGACGAGAGAAACAAGCTCCAGTCCAGAAGTGCTGACAACTGCTTTTATAATTAGTCTAAACTCGTCTAATCAACTCTTCTGACAAACTTTACGTGTACTTTACCTATTATTTACATAAATACAACTAAAACTAAGGTTAACATAAAATAAAACTCTTTAGAAATATTTAAAAAACAAATTAAAATGTCAAAACAACCAAATTAAAACAGAAAATTTAAAAATAAAATCTCAAAATATAAAATATTAACAAAAATCATTATAGAAATAATACTATATATACACATTCATACATATATATAAAATTACATATATGTATATAGCAGTGTTAAAATATTAAAAACATTTTTGTTAATTGAAACAAAGCTGAAACTAAATAAAATTATAAATATTAAATGAAAAACTGTTGCCTCGAAGTTTAAGTAATAAAATTACTACCTGAAATAAAACTAAAACTAAATTGAATTAACTCAAATAAAAATAAACAAAATCACAAAAAAATAATTAAAACTGAAAACAAAAATAAAAGATGATTCAAATATATAAAACATTAATAAAAGCCACAATATTATATAAATAAAAAAGTAACTAATATAAACATTGGATCTTTCCATTGGTTCTTTATAGTGGAGGTTCTTTAGATTATTAAAATGTTCTGCACACTAAAAAAAATAATGGTCCTTCTTCTATTGTCCCTATATATATATATATATATATATGATGTGACGGGTCAATTTTTTGTCCAAAGGCCTTAATAATAATAAAAAACAAAGATATGACATCTTAAGTATTTAAGGTAATACAACTAGATCTCTTTTATTGAATCCAAAAGGTTTTAATTATATTTTGCTACATATAAAGGTATTTTAAAGATGTTGAAGTGTCAAAATGTAATTCGGTTTAACCGCCCAAAGGCCAATACAGCCATTTCATTTGTGATTAAAACATCTTAAAATGTAATAAATGCACAGTATCTCACAGGAGTGAGTACACCCCTCACATTTTTGTAAATATTTTATTATATCTTTTCATGTGACAACACTGAAGAAATGACACTTTGCTACAATGTAAAGTAGTGAGTGTACAGCTTGTATAACAGTGTAAATTTGCTGTCCCCTCAAAATAACTCAACACACAGACATTAATGTCTAAACCGCTGGCCACAAAAGTGAGTACACCCCTGAGTGAAAATGTCCAAATTGGGCCCAAAGTGTCAATATTTTGTGTGGCCACCATTATTTTCCAGCACTGCCTTAACCCTCTTGGGCATGGAGTTCACCAGAGCTTCACAGGTCGCCACTGGAGTCCTCTTCCACTCCTCCATGACATCACGGAGATGGTGGATGTTAGAGATCTTGCGCTCCTCCACCTTCCGTTTGAGGATGCCCCACAGATGCTCAATAGGGTTTAGGTCTGGAGACATGCTTGGCCAGTCCATCACCTTCACCCTCAGCTTCTTTAGCAAGGCAGTGGTCATCTTGGAGGTGTGTTTGGGGTCGTTATCATGTTGGAATACTGTCCTGCGGCCCAGTCTCCGAAGGGAGGGGATCATGCTCTGCTCATTCATGGTTCCCTCAATGAACTGTAGCTCCCCAGTGCCGGCAGCACTCATGCAGCCCCAGACCATGACACTCTCACCACCATGCTTGACTGTAGGCAAGACACACTTGTCTTTGTACTCCTCACCTGGTTGTCACCACACACGCTTGACACCATCTGAACCAAATAAGTTTATCTTGGTCTCATCAGACCACAGGACATGGTTCCAGTAATCCATGTCCTTAGTCTGCTTGTCTTCAGCAAACTGTTTGCGGGCTTTCTTGTGCATCATCTTTAGAAGAGGCTTTCTTCTGGGACGACAGCCATGCAAACCAATTTGATGCAGTGTGCGGCGTATGGTCTGAGCTCTGACAGGCTGACCCCCCACCCCTTCATCCTCTGCAGCAATGCTGGCAGCACTCATACGTCTATTTCCCAAACACAAACTCTGGATATGACGCTGAGCACGTGCACTCAACTTCTTTGGTCGACCATGGCGAGGCCTGTTCTGAGTGGAACCTGTCCTGTTAAACCGCTGTATGGTCTTGGCCACCGTGCTGCAGCTCAGTTTCAGGGTCTTGGCAATCTTCTTATAGCCTACGCCATCTTTATGTAGAGCAACAATTATTTTTTTCAGATCCTCAGAGAGTTCTTTGCCATGAGGTGCCATGTTGAACTTCCAGTGACCAGTATGAGAGAGTGAGAGCGATAACACCAAATTTAACACGTCTGCTCCCCATTCACACCTGAGACCTTGTAACACTAACGAGTCACATGACACTGGGGAGAGAAAATGGCTAATTGGGCCCAATTTGGACATTTTCACTTAGGGGTGTACTCACTTTTGTGGCCAGCGGTTTAGACATTAATGTCTGTGTGTTGAGTTATTTTGAGGGGACAGCAGATTTACACTGTTATACAAGCTGTACACTCACTACTTTACATTGTAGCAAAGTGTCATTTCTTCAGTGTTGTCACATGAAAAGATATAATAAAATATTTACAAAAATGTGAGGGGTGTACTCACTTCTGTGAGATACTGTATATATTTTTTATTCTGGCATGATTTTATAACATCATATATTAACATAGTGCAAAATGGTATTAAAATGATGTGTAGAAGTTGTTGCTTTGTTATGAGAAAGAATGTCCGGAAAAATTTATTTAATTGATGTCATTCGGAGTAACCAATATAAAGGGAACATTTTGGATCAAGTCATGCGGTCAATATCATGATCATTCAGACACCTGCAAAAGGACCACATGATCGTGAAGTAAAGTAACTAACTCTCTCTTAACTATTTGATAAATTCATGTTTTCACTTGTTCATACGCATGTCCCGAAACTTCAGGTCATTCGGTACAACCGCTATAAAACATGTAAAATATTGTAATATTTTAAAAACTTGTACTAAATATAAAATGCTTGATAGTACTTTTGCTAGCTAGCTAGATATCAGCCTGTTAGCATTGTTTGAAAATATCGTCATTCGGTATAACCAAAAGTGTCATTCGGTAATACCGAAATTTTGGTTAAACCGAATGATTTTTTGTCCATCTTGTAAAAAATGACAAAAGCAGTGTTAATTGATTATAAAAACCACATAATCTCATTTTTAACACTTAATAAAACTTAAAAATTATGTCTTTTTACACTTTTAAAAACCTTATTCGTCACTGACCCATATATATACACACTACCGGTCAAAAGTTTGGACATGGTAAGATTTTTAATGTTTTTAAAAGAAGTTTCGTCTGCTCACCAAGGCTGCATTTATTTAATTAAAAATACAGTAAAAACAGTAATATTGTGAAATATTATTACAATTTAAAATAACTGTTTTCTGTTCGAATATATTTTATAAAGTAATTTATTCCTGTGATCAAAGCTGAATTTTCAGCATCATTACTCCAGTCTTCAGTGTCACATGATCCTTCAGAAATCATTCTAATATGATGATCTGCTGCTCAAGAAACATTTATGATTATTATCAATGTTGAAAACAGTTGAAAAAAGACATTTATAATGTTACAAAAGATTATATTTCAAATAAATGCTGTTCTTTTGAACTTTCTATTCATCAAAGAATCCTGAAAAAGAAATATTGTACACAAATATTTTGTACAATTGTACACAATAAATGTTTCTTGAGCAGCAGATCATCATATTAGAATGATTTCTGAAGGATCATGTGACACTGAAGACTGGAGTAATGATGCTGAAAATTCAGCTTTGATCACAGGAATAAATTACTTTATAAAATATATTCAAACAGAAAACAGTAATTTTAAATTGTAATAATATTTCACAATATTACTGTTTTTACTGTATTTTTAATTAAATAAATGCAGCCTTGGTGAGCAGACCAAACTTCTTTTAAAAACATTAAAAATCTTACCAATACTTAACTTTTGACTGGTAGTGTATATACACACACACACACACACACACTCACACACAAACCCACACACAGACACACACACACATACATGAAATTATTAATGTTCCTAAAGCTTGATTTCTCCAGCCGGTGAAGTTGTGACTCAGAGCATTCTCAGACAGACAGAAAAAGAGAGAGAATCCAAAGAAAAGAAAACTTCCAGCAATCCGAGCTGAACATGAGATGGAAAAAATGTGGGAGCAGGAAGTTGGCGGCAGCATGTGTGTGCGTGTGTGAGAGTCTGACTGTGTGTGGCATTGAGACGCCCTCCGACTCCACACACACACACACACACACACATATATATACCGTATGTATAGAGAGAGAAGAGTTCTGCTGTGACTCTGTGTTTCATCAGAATGTCTAGATGAAACGTCCACCTGAAGGACAATAATAAAATAAGATGCATAACTGGAGAGCGATATTTTGGTGTAAAGGAGTTCAAAGAGATGCATGCAATTTGGATGAGGCCTTTTTAAAAATATTTAATTTATTACTTGTAAAATGTTGTTGTGCACGTGTCTCGTTAATATATTTGCAGCACTAAACTCATCTATAATAAGTGCTGCGTCAGTATCAGGCTTGAAGACTAAAGAGGGTCGGGCCACAAAAACAGGTTCCAGCCGCCCGATCCAAACGTCTCTCCGGGTCATCAGCTATTTCCTCATTCATTAGCGCACAAAGAGCCCGTCAGCATCGCTCTTTGTCGCCGCTCTCCTCGCACAGAGACGGATCATGGAGAGCTGGAGGAGGTTAAACTCTCTCTACCTGAGGAGCGCCCAACATTTATAGTTAAGAGCAGGAGAGAAAGAGAGGGAGAGCTCTCGAGTCGCCGGCTGTAGGGCTCTTGGGAAGTTTGTCTTGTAATTGAATCAATTGTTGACCTCCTGTTCAAACTGCCCGAGCGCCTCTGAGAGGAAAGCCTTCGGAATAATAAACGCCTCTCTCTCTCTCTCTCTCTCTCTCGCCCCTCCTCTGAGTCAAAGGCCGTGATTTAGGGGGAGCTGTACAATCTTTTCACTTTCTCCGCCTTTTGCATTCTCTCTTTTTCATTCCTTCTTTTGTTTGCACCGTGGGATGAATTCTAATCATCCGTCTTTCTGCCACCCCCGTCTCACCCCCGTCTCACCTTCACTGTACGTCTGATCTGTCGTCAGCAAACATCTGAATCAGTGTGTTCACAACTCATGCAATTCATTCAAATAAAAAGTTAATAAAAGTAAAAAGAGTAAATATTAAAAATTGAAACATTAAATTTGATTCAAGTTGACTCATTTGATTCAGGCTGAATTGATCATAATACATTTGATTCAAGTTATATTGATCATACTAAATTTGATTGAAGTTGATTCAGTCATATCAGACTGATTAAAGTTGAACTGATTTGATTGAATTTGATTAAAGATGATTCAGTCATATTGTTGCTATACCAATCATACTAAATTTGATTCAAATTAATTCAGTCATGTCAATTTGATTTAGGTTCAACTGATTATACTACATTTGCTTCAGATTGATTCGGTCATATCAGGTTATATGAATCATACTAAACTTGATTGAAGTTGATTCAGGTTGAATTGATCATACTAAATTTGATTTAAATTGATTCTGTCATATCAATTTTATTGTGGTTTTATTGATCTAACTAAATTTGATTCAAATTGATTTGGTCATATTAAATTGCTTCAGTTTCTATGGATCATATTAATTTTGACTGAAATTAATTCAGTCATATTAGTTTGATTCAGAATGAATTGGTCATATTAAATTTGATTCAAGTTAATTCAGTAATATCAATTTGATTCAGGCTGAATAATACTAAATTTGATTCAAATCAATTTGGTCATATTAATTTGATTCAAGTTATATAGATCATATTAAATTTGACTGAAGATGATTCAGTCATATTAATTTCATTTAGAACGAACTGGTCATATTAAATTTGATTGAAGTTGATTCAGTCATATAAAATTGATTCAGCTTGAATCGATCATACTAAATTTGATTAAAATCAATTCAGTCATATTTAAATTCAGGTTGAATAAATAATACCAAATTTGATTCAAATCAATTTGGTCATATCAACTGATTCAGGTTGAATTGATTTAGTCATATAAATTTGATTCAGATTTAACTAATCATATTAAACTTAATTCAAATGAATTCAGTCATATACATCTGATTCTGATTAAACTGATCAAAGTCAATTTAGATGGATGCAGTTATATATTCACTTTGATTCAGTCCTTAAGCCATCAATGCACCAAACTCAACATGCATCTCCGAACAAAAAAATGCAGGTGCAAAAGCTACAAATGTTCATAGAAATGTGAGAAAAACACTGACAATTTAGGTTGATTTTCTGTGAACATTTTCAGCATTTAACCACCAGTTTCAAGGTTTAATCTGTTTCAGACACACTTAATAATGGCCCAGTGGAGAAGAAAGAGGAGATGCTTCTATAATCTATCTCTGTTTGCTCCGGGGCTTTAGATTTCTGCTCTATTGTGGTGTTTCTCGCAGAGATCTTCTCGCATACAGTCTCACTCCAGTGCGGGAAACAGCCTGATATCCAGCTGATGACAATCTCTAAAACTTTCTTCTCTTTATCAGTCATCAATCATATCTGTGATGCAATACACTGAATATTTGTTTGATAAATTCTTGTATTGACCCAGCAGCATGTTCAATATTACCTGTTACAATTTACATGTACATTTATGCATTTGGCAGGCGTTTTTATCCAAAGCAACACTGCATTCGAGATGTACAGTTTTTCACTTCATGGACAGATTTGTGAGCACATATTTGTGGACAGCAGTTTTACACAATATTTACTCAAAATTAAAATATTTAAAAACTGAAAAGCCAAGTCCCCGGCCACCATATATCAGTCTGTCACTAGAAACAAACTCAAAAATGTGAAATACACACAAATGAAAGTCATTTTGACATAGTCTTTTCATAACTAACTGTCATCTATATTTATGATATATTTTACAATCCACATGACACAACTGCTCTGGAATCAGTCACAATTACCACATTTGGACCAGCGTTATTATCGCTAACTAAAACTGAAATAAAAATACATTAAATCTAAATAGCAATATTTTTTTTTTAAAAAAAGCTAATAAAATGACAAAATCACATAAGGAAATGACTAAAAATTAAACTAAAATTATAATGAAAAATTATCATATTAAACTCGATTGAAGTTGATTCAGTCATATCAATTTGATTCAGACTGAACAAATGATATTAAAAATAATTCAAGTTGTTTCAGTCATATACATTTGATTCTGGATGAATTGATCAAATTAAATTTGATTTAAATTGATTCAAGTTGATTTCTGACATGATATGCAACAACACAAATCCTCACAGCATCAATGCACCAAACTAAAAATTAAACTAAAATTAACTTGAAAACTAAAAAAATATATAAAAACAAAAGCTAATTTAAAATATTAATAAAACTGAAACAACACTGTTTTGGACCCCAGCAGCTTATAAAGCAGATCCTGATCTAAATGACGCATCTGAACGAGTGCGAAGGGTTCTTCAGCCGCTTTCATTCACTCTGGATCCTCTCCTGAAGTGTTTGTTGGGAAATCCTGAGTAAATCAAAGTGTTTGCTCACGCTTTGTCTGCAGCACGTTTTTATGGACTTCCACTGTTGACAATCGCCTCACTTCTGTTGGCCTCGCACAAGCAGGATAACGCTGTGCAAATATGCTCGTGTACACTCGCACAATCACGCTCTCAAACACACAAACGCTCAAGTGTGCCAAAGTCCCGAACGACACACTGATAGTGCTACTGTGAACACAACTGACCGAGAGTATTACTGTTACTGTTAGACATGAACCGCAAACACACACATTACTAATAATGAGAGACTAATAAATCAATGAGACTGACTGATCAGCTCACATCTGTACTCATTTCAATAATTTGCAAAATGTCTCACTTGCTATCATCATCATCACTGTGGTATTTTCCCACCTAACAAGGTTCTCTTAAAGTTATGAACAAACATTCATCCAGTAACATTAACAGAACGTTTGTTCATAGTTATCTGGGCTTTAATAATGTTCTCAAAACATTAGCACATTTATACATCGCTCATGGAACATTTTTTTTCTGAAATGTTTCAGTTGGACGTTTTTTTAAATGTTGCTACTTGTTTCAGAACATTCAGAGAACATTCAAAAGTAACATTCAAAAGTAACGTTCAAAAAAGTAACATTCAAAAGTACCATTCAAAAGTAACGTTCAAAAGTAGCTTTCAAAAGTAACGTTCAAAAAAGTAACATCCAAAAGTAACATTCAAAAAAGTAACATTCAAAAGTAACGTTCAAAAAAGTAACGTTCAAAAGTAACGTTCAAAAGTAGCGTTCAAAAGTAACGTTCAAAAATGTAACATTCAAAAGTAGAGTTCAAAACATTCAAAAGTAACATACAAAAGTAACATTCTAAAGTAGCATTCAAAAGTAGCATTCTAAAGTAGCGTTCAAAAGTAACATTCAATAGTAACATTCAAAAGTAAAGTTCAAAGGTAATATTCAAAAGTAACGTTCAAAAGTAATGTGCAAAAGTAACATTCAAGTAACGTTCAAAAGTAACATTCAAAAGTAATGTTCAAAGGTAGCGCTCAGAAGTAACTTGCAAAAGTAACTCTCAAAAGTAACATTCAAAAGTAACGTTCCCGTAATGTTTGCAAAATGGAATGTTCCCTTAATGTTTACCCTAACCAAGAAAAAACTTTTTAAAAGCATTTAACCGTTTTGAATGCTCTGAGAACATTCAGAAATAATTTTTTCATAACATAACTAAACAAGTAGCACCATTTTTTAAATGTTGCTACTTGTTTCAGGACATTCAGAGAACATTCAAAAGTAACACGCAAAAGTAACGTTCAAAAGTAATGTTCAAAAGTAAAGTTCAAAAGTAACGTTCAAAAGTAACACTCAAAAGTGCCAAAGTAATGTTCAAGTAACGTTCAAAAGTAATGTTAATGTTCACCCTAACCAAGAAAAAACTTTTTAAAAACATTTAAACGTTTTGAATGCTCTGAGAACATTCAGAAATATTTTTTTCATAACATAACTAAACAAGTAGCAACATTTTTTAAATGTTGCTACTTGTTTCAGGACGTTCAGAGAACATTTAAAAGTAACACTCAAAAGTAACGCGCAAAAGTAACATTCAAGTAACATTCAAAAAGTAATGTTCAAAAGTAACATTAAAAAATTAACGTTCAAGTGACGTTCAAAAGTAACGTTCAAAGGTAGTGCTCAGAAGTAACTTTCAAAAGTAACGCTCAAAAGTAACGTTCAAAAAAGTAACATTCAAAAATAGCGTTCAAAAGTAAGGTACAAAAGTAACGTTCAAAAGTAACATTCAATAGTACCATTCAAAAGTAATATTCAGAAATAACGTTCAAAAGTAACACTCAAAAGTAACGTGCCAAAGTAACGTTCAAAAGTAGTGTTCAAAAGTAACATTCAATAGTAACATTCAAAAGTAAAGTTCAAAAGTAATGTTCAAAACTAACATTCAAAAGTAACGTTCAGAGATAGCGCTCAGAAGTAACTTTCAAAAGTAACGCTCAAAAGTAACATTCAAAAAACTTTCAAAAGTAACATCCAAAAGTGAGAACATTTTTTTCATAACATATCTTAACAGTTGGTCATTTTTTAAATGTTGCTACTTGTTTCAGGACGTTCAGAGACTTTCAAAGTTACGTTCCCATAATGTTTGCAAAATGGAATGTTCCCTTAATGTTCACTCTAACCAAGAAAAAACTTTTTTTAAACATTTTGAACGCTCTGAGAACATTCATAACTAACATTTTTTTAACTTAATATGAAAATTTTTTAGCTGGGTTATCAACGAATCAATGAATTGGCCAATATTTTGTCATATTCAGATTATTGCATTAACCTTTGAACTTGCTCTACTCTTTAACCCACTCAGCCAAATATCAGAAGTGTTTGAATCCCTTTATGACAGATTCAAATCTAACATTGCCCTTGTCAATATTACACTTATTTTCTGTTTACAGGTACTTTAGGGTGGATTTCAGGGAATTTCTTTCTTTCAAAGCAGTTTTCAAAATGGGGTCTCTCTGCAGAAAATTTTAGAGAGAAACAAAAAGGTTGCTTGGGACCAATATTTACAGTAGGTGGAGGCGTTCCAGGTGCATGATGGGTACATCGGAGCGTGTCACGGTGGGCGGGTTCAGATCGGCAGGTCATTAGTAGGTCTTTGACCTGGACTGCAGGCCTGATCCTGAACACATTCACATTAATGCAGCAGATCATGAGGCTCACCGGGACCCTCCAGCCTCCAACAATAGACCCCCTACCAGAGCCCATCACTTAATACCAGTGTCCCCGTTTCACACGTCAGTTCAAAGCCCAATCCTCCCCCACCCGTCTCTCTCGCCAGCTCGTGTTTGTGTATTGGCCAACAAAGCAGACGCAACACAACCGCTGTAACCACGTCCTGCTCACACCAGCAGTGTGTGTGTGTGTGTGTGTGTGTGTCAGTGCTAAATGAGTAATTAACATGTGAAGGTAAAACAGAAGGCCTGTTAATGGCGACTTTAGAGTGACAGTGAAAGTGTGTGAGGATTCCCTCAGAGTGTACTAAACCTACTGTATAATATTTATGATATGCAAATCTCTAAATGATGAAGATGATCTGATAAACCTGTCGCACACAATCTCCTCCAGTCCTTCTGTCTCTGATTGAGAGTTTAGGCTCTTTTATCAAGTAAATGTCCACCTTCAGCTGAACTTGTCTTGAATCATTTAAAAAAGTTTATTTATACTTGATCCGACACTTAAAGTTAGTTTAGTGTTTGTAACTAAGGCTACGTTCACACTGTACATTCACGGGCAAAAGTGACCCACATTTTATAATAGTGTAAACAGAACAAACCACATGAAAAAAATAGCATTTTATGTGATTTTTTACCATTCACACTTGCTAAATATGATCGGATTCCAATCTGATATGCACAAAAATCGGATTCGGACTGACAGTCTGAACGAGGCTTTTTATATGCGTTTCTAAATCAGACACAGATTGACAAATACAAGTTGAATCAATCATATTAAATATAATTCAAATTGATTTGGTCATTTAAATTTGATTGAGGTTTATTATATAAATTATTATTATTATATTATTATATTTGATTCAAGTTGATTCAGTCATATGAATTTGATTCAGGCTGAATCGATCAAATTAAATGTGATTCAAACTGAAACAGTTATGAGTCGGGTTGAAACGATCATATTAAATTTGACTTAAGTTGATTCAATAATTTCATTTTGATTCAAGTTGAATCAATCATATTAAATATAATTCAAATTGATCCGGTCATTCAGGTTTATTCAGTCATATCAATTTGATTCAGGTGAATCAATAATATTACATCTGATTCATATTATTGCAGTCAAATCAAAGTTGTTTGTTTCACTTATATTCACACTGAATTGATCATATTAACTTTGATTTAAGCTGATTCAGTTATACTAATTTGATTCAGGATGAATCAATCATTACATATAATTCAAGTTGATTCAGTCATATCAATTTCATTCAGGCTGAATCAATCAAATTAAATGTGATTCAAATTGAAACCATTATATCAATTTGAGTCAGGTTAAAATGATCATATTAAATTTGACTTAAGTTGATTCAATCATATCAAGTTGAATCCATCATCCAAGTTCATTCAGTCATATAAATTTGTTTTAGGTTGAGGTTGATTCAGTCGTATCAGTTTGATTAAAGTTAAATCAAACATTAAATTCGGGTAGATTCAGTCATTTCAGTTTAATTCAGGATGATTCAGTCATATTCATTTGAAAAAAATTTGCTGTTATATGTTATGAGGTTAGCTGACAAAACATTTTTCTAGCTTATACAGCAGAGCAGAAGATCCCAAATCTGAACCCTAAAGCCAAATGGGACATTAGCATTTTAACAGGCTGACGGGTGGCTTGTCTAAGCCTGTCTACCCACACACACACACACACACACACACACACAGGCCTCAGGGTCGCTGGCTGGCTGGTTGCTAGACAATATGGCTGGTTATGTGTGTGTAAAGACTCTCGTTCACATAAAGCTGAAGAGGCTGAATCGTGTGTGTGAGCCGGACGCACGTCTCTCTGGACTGAACCGCTGAACATGTTTGCTCTCCTGCTTTCTGTTTACGGAGACAGCAGGCCATGAATTACACATCCATCAGGAATAGAGGAAAGTCCTTCTCTAAACCCTCTTCTAACTTCTGCAACAAAAGGGTAAAGACAACTAGCTGCTTGACTAGTGTTTGTGCGGGTTTAAGGAAGGAGCTGTGCCAAGGTGTGTGTGTGTGTGTGTGTTACACAGCGTGGTACACCACACACACATCTCAGAGGTTTAGCAAACACAACTTCACTAACCGAAATCCCAACAGAGGATGGACAAACAACAATAAATAATGTGACTAACCCTAATCTAACCACAGCAGTAAAACACAGACTGAAGTTGAAGCTCATGTTGAACCTTCTGGACAGAAAAATCACAGATGAGATTTATGAAATATCAAGGGATTAGAGATGCACGATTAATTGGAATCACCAGATGGCTTAGTACGGTTATCAAAATGCAAAGGCTGTGATTTAATGAAATAAATATATGCGATGCGTGTTTCAGAGTGAAGCGCAGCGCTTGTGTTGTAATTTTACAGCTGTAATGTAAAATAAAAATATTGTAATTTTATTATTTTTCTTAAATACTTAAT
Organism: Hypophthalmichthys nobilis; assembly: GCA_037950665.1. Taxonomy (NCBI): domain Eukaryota; kingdom Metazoa; phylum Chordata; class Actinopteri; order Cypriniformes; family Xenocyprididae; genus Hypophthalmichthys; species Hypophthalmichthys nobilis. Next base: position 628,413 of record CM075471.1, read on the forward strand.
ATTTTTATTTTACTTTTATTTTAATTTTATTTAGTGATTTTTATATTTTTATTTAGGAAAAATATTAATAATAATATAGGAATGTATATATTATTATTAAATTAATAATTTTTTTAATTTAATAATTACAGAGCCCTGCACATGACATGCAGGAAAAAAGTAAATCTTGCGCACGATTTACTATTTTGTTCCCTCGATTTGCTAAATCACGAGCACTATTTTTATTATTTCGTTCCCTCGATTTGCTAAATCACACGCACTATTTACTATTTTATTCTCTCGATTTGCTAAATCGTGTGCACGACTTACTATTTTGTTCCTCGATTTGCTAAATCATGCGAACGATTTACTATTTTCGCGCACTATTTACTATTTCGTTTCCTCGATTTGCTAAATCACATGAACGATTTACTATTTACTATTTTGCGCACTATTTACTATTTTGTTCTCTCGATTTGCTAAATCGTGCGCACGACTTACTATTTTGTTCCTCGATTTGCTAAATCACGTGAACGATTTACTATTTACTATTTTGCGCACTATTTACTATTTCGTTCCCTCAATTTGCTAAATCACGAGCACTATTTTTATTATTTCGTTCCCTCGATTTGCTAAATCTTGCGTGCTATTTACTATTTTGTTCTCTTGATTTGCTAAATCGTGCACGACTTACTATTTTGTTCCTCGATTTGCTAAATCACGTGAACGATTTACTATTTACTATTTTGCGCACTATTTACTATTTCGTTTCCTCGATTTGCTAAATCACATGAACGATTTACTATTTACTATTTTGCGCACTATTTACTATTTCGTTCCCTCGATTTGCTAAATCACGAGCACTATTTTTATTATTTCGTTCCCTCGATTTGCTAAATCTTGCGTGCTATTTACTATTTTGTTATCTTGATTTGCTAAATCACGTGAACGATTTACTATTTTTCACTATTTACTATTTCGTTCCCTCGATTTGCTAAAACACGCGAACGATTTACTATTTCGTTTTTTTATATTATTTTATAGCCATGTTGATATATAATCACAGAATATTGTGCCCTTCAAACAAGCACAGCAGACCTGGCACTATGTCATTATGAACATCTATTATTTATTCTAAGCAACAAGAATAAACAGAGAGCAAATGATACTGAAAATACTAAAATCTCTTGCTCCTCAGATAAAAACACAGTAATCTCAAATGTGTCTCCTTCAGATCTACAGAGATCTCGGTGTCTCAAACTGTGCTGAGATCAGCCGAGATACTCAAGTTTGCAATCAAAAGACCTCGACATGAACTCAAACTTTTCTCATCATCTGAACTGCTCTAGACTCATGACTCATTTGAGCTGTTGATAATGATATGAAATATAACTGAGAACTCAATATAGTCTCCTGAGCCATAAAAGAGAAGTGAACTGTTCCTCTGGGAAAGAGTTCAGGCAGGAAAGATAGTGTTTGTACTTCATAAAGCAAAATATAGACGTAAGATCAGTCGTATCAGACTATTTCAATTTTTAGACCTTTCTATGTATTTATAAGGTGTTTTTCTGCTGGTTTTATTAATGTTCGAATCGCCAGCAACTTGTTTGTTCGTGAAAATCATGCAACTCCAATTAAATTCTTTAGATTTTTTTTAAAACCTTACGAGCCTCAGAATAACTGCGGGTCACTTTCTGATCCTGATGAATCATCACCACATTAAACATTTCCTTTAATGTGTCAAAACACTCTCAAAATGTAAACAAAAAGATTTTAAATCCATATGAAAGCAATATGACACCTGAGGGTCTTTCCTCTCTCACACACTTTCTCACAAACTCTCCTCACAAGCGTAAATCAGAGCTGACAGGACAGATGATGGTAATGACTGCAGGTGTCTCTCTCTCTCTCTCACACACACACACATATATACACACACATACACACACACACACACATACACACGTGCAATGGTTGAGGCAGGGAAAGGCATCATCATCATCATCTGGGAAAGAGTTCTCCAATGATTGTTTAACGATCTACAGGTGTGTCGTTCATCTATCTGAAACAGCATTTCTTGTATAAAACTTTTGATTTATGAATCTAATTAGATAAAAGAATACAGGAATATTTGTCAAATAAATAAATTAATAAATAAATTAAAAACAAAATATGAAAACTTTGCATTTTCATATTTAAAATTAGTGAAGGCAAAAAGATGATTATGAACAAAATAACATAAAAATTACACTTTTAACTTATTAAAAACAATATTAACTTATATTAACAATTTCAACGATTTGATCTTGTAAAAAAATAACTTCTAACCACAAAAATCTACGAAATCAGTTTTCTATTTTCATTTTAATGGGTTAATTACATTTTAATCATCAAAAAGCATTTGTAATCAATTAAATTCATAAAACTTGAATCAAATGTGAAAATAAAACAGCATATGTTTTTTCAAAAATGCATTATAATTTTTAAAATTATAAATACTAGTATTATAATACTAGACTAGACTATTTCTTCAAGTTAAACTAAACTAGTTTTGCCGGTTTATAGTGAAGAACTGATAATCAAGATTTATTTTACCTTAGTTTCTGTCCATGTTTTCTGTGTCACGGAGGTGACAGGGCCCAAGTCTGTTTCTTCAGGAAAACAGAGGAAAAACACTGCTGACTCATCCTGAACTACACAGATCCTTGTCCAATCAGACGCTCTCTAGAATGAGAATGCCCCTCCCACTATATTATAAATATCACCTGACACCGAATCACAATTCACTGCTCACCAAGCTGTTACACAGGGTTTACTACATTCACATAAATTAATATTGTTGTTAAATTTGATGTTTGAGTGTTTAATTGACAAAACTTGCAAGTTCCTGCGTTCTGTTTACAGCACCTGAGAGCTAAGAGAAAAGATAAACACACTGTCTGTGTACCTGAGGAGGACAGAAGCTCACAATCTTATTTGAGCAGGTGTGAACACACACACACACACACACACACAATATGAAAGTTATATTAAAAGCTATAAATAAATGACAGTATCGCAGTGATGCAGAAATAACAGTGATGTTAGACAGCAGACACTTGAGCCCTGACATCATCAGGTCTCGGCTGATTCTGAAGAGCCGTTCACTGCACTGAGACCTCACTGTCACACACACCCTCCGCCGGCAGGTGGACGGAGGACTGTGTTTATATGCAAGTGAAAAAACATCAGGTCAGTAGCTGAAACAACAACAGCTGCTGCAGCTCAATGCTTACCAACCCGTCCACTGACCGGAAACTAAACCATCACTACAGCTGTCCGTCACGACACTTGGTCAGCAGTCACATGTGAGAGGTCAACTCTGGATAAAAGTTTATCAAATGCTGTTTAGAAGAACTACGGTGACACAGAGTCCTGAAAGTCTCAGGTCTGTGTGTGTGTGTGTGTGTCTGTGGAGTATGCAAGTAATTAATGAGCGCAATTATTATTACTCTGAGGAGGAACAGTGTGTCTCAATGAGAAACAGATGCAGGGAAAGGTCAGTCGCTCACACACACACACACACACACACACACACACGACGCCTGTAAATAATAACTTACGAGCTCACAAGCACGACTATTACTATAAAAGCCTCACGCTGCATTAGCGTCCCCGCGGCTGACAGGAGTGTGACGGAACGAGAGGCGTCGAGTAATGGAGGAAAACGACAGGACACGTTCATTTCTGACAAAATTATTTTAACAGACAAAACACTTATAAAGACTACTCCAACGAAAAGTACTAGCAACAAATAAGAAATACCATGGTTTTTGTACATGGTAATACTGAATATAATATAATATAATATAATACCATAAAGTGTGATGATATTACTGTTAAAAATCTGATTCTGTAAGACTGACACTAAATTTTATATATATATAAATAATATATTGTAATATATATATATATATTACAAAATATATATATGTATGTAATAAGGTAATAATTGAAACATTGTTTATTAATGATAATAATAATAATAATAATAATAACAATACAATTAATATTATTAGTATTAGAATTATTATCATTAAAAACAATATTATAAATAAAGATTATAAATATTAATATGTTGTAATATAATAATGTTATTATAATATAATTATTAAAATATTAAATGTAATTAAAACATTATTTATTAATAATAATATATTATATTATAATATTATTTTTAAAATAAATGTATTATTATTGTTTATATTATCATTACTATTATTATCAATAATATTATAAATAATAAGATTATACATATAATAATTATATATGTATATATAAATATTATATTGTACATTATAATATTATATTATAATATAATATAATATTATAAATATTACATGTAATCATTTTAACATTATTTAATAATAATAAAAATATATTATTATATTAAAATATTATATAAAATATTCTTATTAAAACATTTATTCTTATTAATAATTATATATATATATATATAAAATTATATTAATTATTGAAATAAAAAAGTAATAATGTAAACATTATTTATTAATAATAATAAATATATATAATAAATATATTTTTATATTATAAATATAACACAATATTATTAAAATATATTTATTATTATTAATAATGATAAATATAATTATATTAAATATTAAAATAATAAATGTAAACATTATTTATTATAATAATTTATATAATTAATGTTTTATATATATATATATATATATTAATAAAATACATTAATTATTATTAAAGTAAACGTCATGTATATAGTTCCTTACAGGAGGTCAAGAACGCCTCACAGTCGTGATAATAAACTGTAAGGTTCAGGTTTCATGTGTCTATCAGTCACATCTCCTGCACTGCTGTACACACTCAAATCCAGCTGGAATTGCGGAGGATATGCGGGCCCTGATTTTCCTTCTTTTTTTTTTAGTTTTGTAAAACAAACAGAGCAAACTGGCACGAAAACAACATTCTGCGCAGAGCGACTCTTATCAGATCTGCACTTGAACTGGAAACAAGCAGAAACGAGCTCTCGACAGAACGCTAAACCTCTCCTTCTGCCCCTCTGATGCCCGCTTATCTTCCTGTACGAGAAAGATTTATATTACAGATTTAGATGCTGTTAATGTGAAGTTATCGTGAAGTCGCGTGAATATTCATAGCAATAACAACATGGTTAGTTGTGCATTCGTAATACAAACATGTGGCAGATATGTGGGTAGCTGACTATTTCTTTTAATTAACAACATTTTAAGTTAAAATGTATATGAATCCACTTCATTAGTTTATTTTAAATGGTCATGTGGTGTGAGAAATTATTTTAATTTACAAATATTCCATTCAAACATGCATTAAAGCACAAATATATCCATGCATTCTCTCAGTTAATATGAGCTCATAAAAATGCATTTATAATAATTATACAAGAATTAGAAAAAAAGCTGTTTAAAATAGTTTTAGATGGAATACAGCATTCCCAACACACACATCGCCCATACAGCAATTTTGTTCTAAACAGCAATTACCTACAACTCAAAGAAACACAGCTTGTCTATTTCAGTGAAGAATAGCACTAATAGTGCAAAACGTTCTGGCTGTGATGTAAGAGCAGGATCACACACACACACACACACACACACAGACACACACACACACACACAGGTCGGTGTAACTCATCCTTACTACATTCCTGCACTGATTCTTTACTCTTCAACAACATAAACACAATTAACCAGCTCGGCATACAAATAGTTTCTGCTCACAAACAACGAATGACGAGACACAATTAAAGTACTGACACTAATGCATGTCTCTTTAGAGTCTCTAAACCACTGGTCACCACACTACTGAAAACCACATTCTTAACGAGAGAGAATATCTTTGTCTCTTTTTCAGAAACAATATCTAAATCTGCTTTCATGCTTAAAATCAGTGAAATCTGCCAGTCGAACAAGAAGAAATACAAATACATCCTTAATAAAAAACGTCCATTTACCCGAGAAACAAAACGGCACAAATATCTATCCTAATACCTTGTTCAGATTTGTTTCCCGGAAAAAAGCACTTGTTTTTTTAAGGATGTATTTGTGTTTCGTCTGGTTGGACATTAAAGTAAATATTTTCAATAGGCTTCTTATTTTATTTATCTTTATTTGGTTTTTTTGCAGTTCGTCTGCTTTCATTAGAGAAGAGCAGCATGAACATTCATCTAAACATCTCCTTCTGTGCTCCACAAGTCATACGAGCTTCAAATAACACGAAAATTATGCATTTTCATTTTGGTCAACAATTCTAATGAGTAGAATTTTGAAAGGAAGAAAAAAGAATAAAAAGGAAGGAAGGAAAGGAAAAAGATAGAAAGAAAAAAGAAAGATAGATAGATAGATAGATGAAAGAAAGAAAGAAGATAGAAAAAGAAAGAGATAGAAAAAGAAAGATGGATGGATGGATGATAAATAGAAAAATGAATGATAGATAGATAAATAGATAGATGGTAAATAGAGAAACGAAAGAAAGAAAGAAAGAAAGAGATAGAAAAAGAAAGATAGATGATGGATGGATGGATGGATGATAAATAGAAAAATGATAGATAGATAGATAGATAGATAGATAGATGAAAGAAAGAAAGAAAGAAAAAGAAAGATGGATGGATGGATGATAAATAGAAAAACGATAGATAGATGAAAGAAAGAAAGAAAGAAAGAAAGAAAGATAGATGAAAGAAAGAAAGAAAGAAAAAGAAAGATGGATGATGATAGATAGATGAAAGAAAGAAAGAAAGAAAGAAAGAAAAAGAAGGATGGATGGATGGATGATAGATGAAAGAAAGAAAGAAAAAGAAAGAAAGATGGATGGATGGATGATAAATAGAAAAAAACGACAGATAGATAGATAGACAGATAGATAGATAGATGAAAGAAAGAAAGAAAGAAAGAAAGAAAAAGAAAGAAAGAAAGAAAGAAAGAAAGAAAGAAAAAGAAAGAAAGAGAGATAGATAGATAGATAGATGAAAGAAAGAAAGAAAGAAAGAAAGAAAGAGAGAGAGATAGATAGATGAAAGAAAGAAAGAGAGATAGATAGATAGATAGATAGATAGATGAAAGAAAGAAAGAAAGAAAGAGATAGATAGATGAAAGAAAGAAAGAAAGAAAGAAAGAAAGAGAGAGAGAGAGAGAGAGATAGACAGATAGATAGATAGATGAAAGAAAGAAAGAAAGAGAGAGATAGATAGATAGATAGATAGATAGATGAAAGAAAGAAAGAGAAAGAGTTTAGGCAGCAGTGTGCAACAGCAGGAAAGCAGCACTCACTTTCCTCTCCTCTGATTGGTCGAGAGCGTCCTCAGCCCACCCAAGAAGCCGCAGCAGCCCATGGGCATAAATCTGAGCCTGACTCAAACAATCTGCAGCTCTCTCTCTCTCTCTCTCTCTCTCTCTCTCTCTCTGCCTCAGTCTCTCTCGCTGTGCATTATTCTCTCCGTTCTCTCAGTGCTAATAAAACACAACTCCTCTCAGCTCAGGCCAACAATATTATTTTGGTAAAGACTTAATTGGGTTTGCCTTTGAGTGAAGGGAACATGTGTGCCATACGTGTGTGTCAGTACGTAACAACGGAAGCGTGCAGTAATGAGTACGAGATGACGGCAAACTTATGCAATGAGCACACGAACACATGAAAGCGTGCTCAGGTAAACCTGCGCGTATGCGTGTTTGTGCATGAGTATGTTTGTGCATAATCGTGGCTGACTGCCAGGGTCTGGATTATTATCTGCACTAGAGCGGGCCAATCACAGCGGGTTTCCGTTAAAAAGCATTATTGGTGCTCATTAAAATGAGCCAAATGCCATTTAAAGTGATTAATGTAATTTTCTTTTGATGATTTTTCTGGGTTGCATCTAATTTGTCAAACGCCAAAAATCTGAAGCGCAAGAAACACATCAAAGACACGTAATTACAATGATGTGAGTTCAAAACTCCAGTGTCTCCATGGCAACAGGGTGAATAATAAACACGCCCCCTCAGTGCGGTGGACACCAGTGAGTCATCACACACACACACACACTCACGCACGATAACACGCAGAAAACACGTACAGTTAGACCAGAACTCAAGGAAGTCCAGTCTGGAATACTGCTGCTACACACAGGCAATGACAGATTTCTGTAGTTTCTTGTAGACACATAAAATGGAGAGCAAAATGGAGACAAACGAGCCCATAGTTCTCCCATTGGTCTGTGGTGATGATGTAATAGATGGGTGTCTCTGAGGCTCCGCCTACTTTGAGGTGTAAATCTTCTCTGGTTCATTTCTTCCGTTCAGTCCATCGAGGTCAGATGCGAGTGAAAACATGAACACACCGGAGCGACACTGACACTGCTGCTTTTTTTTTTTGTATAATTGTATTAATGAAATTCAAGAATTTTAATGATACTGAATTTAAAAAATACAAGCCAATAAAAAATATATATATGGGGGGGGTTAATTCATGTACAGACATGTAATAATTAGGTCTAAATGTAAAATAACACTAGAGTTCACTGTATGAATTAAATATATATTAATCTGTTGTTTGATTAACATTAACGACTTAGAAGCAGGTATTTATAGGCTGCTGTCACTTTAAGACCGAGCGCACAGATCCAGTAATGATACACATCCGATTTCTTTCTCAACTCTTTACGTTCACTTAAGTATGGAGCCCTGCACATGACACGCAAGAAAAAAAGTAAATTTACTAATTTGTTCCCTCATTTTACTAAATCGTGCACAAGATTTATTAATTTGTTCCCTCGATTTACTAATTCATTCCCTCAATTTACTATATCGTGCACATGATTTACTAATTTGTTTCCTCGATTTACTAAATTGTGCACACAATTTACTAATTCGCTCGGGTTGTTTTACTAAATCGTATGCGCGCAATTTACTAATTCGTTAGCTTGTTTTACTAAATTGTGCACACAATTTACTAATTGCTCGGTTGTTTTACTAAATCGTATGCACAATTTACTAATTAATTCGCTTGTTTTACTAAATCGTATGCGCACAATTTACTAATTCGCTTGCTTGTTTTACTAAATCATGCACACAATTTACTAATTCATTCGCTTGTTTTACTAAATCGTGCGCACAATTTACTAATTCGCTTGCTTGTTTTACTAAATCGTGCACACAATTTACTAATTCATTCGCTTGTTTTACTAAATCGTGCACACAATTTACTAATTCGTTCGCTTGTTTTACTAAATCGTGCGCACAATTTACTAATTCGCTCGGTTGTTTTACTAAATCGTGCGCACAATTTACTAATTCGCTTGCTTGTTTTACTAAATCGCACACAATTTACTAATTCATTCGCTTGTTTTACTAAATCGTGCACACAATTTACTAATTCGCTTGCTTGTTTTACTAAATAAATGCGCACAATTTACTAATTTGTTCGCTTGTTTTACTAAATCTTGCGCACAATTTACTAATTCGTTCGCTTGTTTTACTAAATCTTGCGCACAATTTACTAATTCGTTCGCTTGTTTTACTAAATCGTGCACACAATTTACTAATTCGTTCGCTTGTTTTACTAAATCGTGCGCACAATTTACTAATTCGTTCGCTTGTTTTACTAAATCGTGCGCACAATTTACTAATTCGTTCGCTTGTTTTACTAAATCGTGCGCACAATTTACTAATTCATTCCCTCGATTTACTATATTGTGCACACGATTTACTAATTTGTTTCCTTGATTTACTAAATTGTACAGATGATTTACTAATTCATTCCCTCAATTTACTAAATAGAACACATGATTTACTAATTCGTTTCCTCATTTTACTAAATTGTGCCCACAATTTACTCATTTGTTCCCTCAATTTACTAAATTGTACGCATGATTTACTAATTTGTTTCCTCATTTTACTAGTCGTGCGCACAATTTACTAATTCGTTCCATCGATTTACTAAATTGTACGCAAGATTTAGTAATTCGTTTGCTTGATTTACTAAATCGTGTGTCATTTGCGGGGCTCCTTACTTAAGACATAACCAACTGTGTTTACGAGAATACTTGCCGAGACTGGTATTTTGACGTAATTTTGTGTGTATATGTCCATTCCAGCGCATGGAGATGCGAAAGAGGAATCAATTCGCTGTTTGTGCGCTATCTGAAACGCACCTCTTCGCGTGCTGTGTGCGCAGATAACAGCGTGTGAGTACCAAATAGATGGTAAAACTTAGCAATTAGTTTGCGAAACACATGCGTGCCGAACCGCGGGGCCTGGTTTGTACGCATTACGGATCAACTACGATCCGTTTAACCCCTATCTTAGAGCGGAATATTGAGCGGAGCATCACACTAATTCATTCCCTCAATTTGCATAATCGCAGTGATAACGGCTAGAGCGAGAGTGAAACCTGAGCACTGAACACTGAGGGGCGGGGCACAGTGTTGCCAAGTCCGCAGTTTTCCCGTGGAATTGGGCTACTTTAACACTCTTGCAGAGGATTGTTTTTCATGTCCACGGGTTGAAGCGATCCCAGAAAACATTATATTTAGTCTCTGGAATGCAAATTTTACCAGGGTACCCTGCCAAAAAGGTGTTTTTACCCCCAGCAACGCAATTTTTACTGGGGGACCCCCTGAAATGCAATTATGTTTTGGGCTAATTTTGAGTAGCAATTGGGCGGGTTTTGTTGTGAAACCCTGGCAACCCTGGTGGGGTGGCATATATTTTCAGCTCATATTTTCTGCAGTTTTTCTCTTTTAGCCAAAAACTGAAAATGCCAATAATTTTCGGCTGAAATTTCGAGTTAACAGTATATCGCTGCGAAGGTATTTCCAACTTCTTTTTACCCCTAGGCAAAAAGAACTTTGCTATGAGTATATCAGGGCTTTGAGATCTCTTGACAAAACCAACCTGAGTTCTCATTTATTTTGATCATTCTTTCCTATGGAAAATGCCAAACACCATGAAAAAAACTACATTTAGAGTTGAATTGGGATATTGAAACTCGCTGAGCTGGTTTAAAGTGATTCATTTTTTCAGAGGTTAAACGTCAAGACGCCATGAAGCGAGCAGGGATTGAAGTGAAAGGTAGAATGAGTTGATAAACAGGTCTGGCCATCTAAATCTCAAACAATTCCTCTCATTCACTGACAGAACATCTCGCCATGAGATCTGCTCAGACCAATAATGTGAACATGTCATCATCATGATTACAATACATTGATAGTCTTCATCAGGGACAATGGCAGCTTGTAAAGCTCAATTGTCCGACAGTTTCGTAACATAATCCAGCCTCTAACTTGAAAGCTACACTGCAATCAGCGCGGTTCCTTTCTGAGCTCTCGTCTTTCACTGATGCAAAAAACCAGCAAGAGAGTTATTAACCGTTTTATTCAGATGTCACATCAGAGAGACAGAGGTGTGGCGAAAGAAGAAAATCGGGGTTTATTGGTCTGTGCCAGCAATGCTTCGTTATTTAAACATTCATACATTTGCTTATGTTCTGTTCAAACATGACGTTGCGACATTTTTTCACCCGAAACCGATGATGGACGATCCCACATTTAATGTCAAACAGTGAAAAATTACCACTGAAGAAGCACTTGCATAGAAATGTTCATGCAAAAATTCATGTAATTGAACAATTCTGTAATCTGTCTCTATGACTTTCTTCTGTGGAACACAAAAGGAGATGTTTAGCAGAATGTTCACGCTGCTCTTTTTTAAATCTTGACAGTCACTGTTTGCTTGCACTGGAGCATGAACATTGTGATAAACATCTGCTTTCGTGTTCTAGTGCAGAAAGAAAGTTATGGGTTTGAAATGAGTTAATAATGAGAGAATCATCATGTTGCACAAGATTCTTCAGGTTCTTTATTGGCATCTACGGAACATCTGTGGAACATTTCAATTGGACAAAAGGTTCTTTATAGTGGAAAAAGGTTCTTTGGATTTTTAAAATGTTCTTCATTTAAAAAAAAAAAAAATCACTGAAAGGCTCTTTTGGGAACCAAAAGATCTTCTATAGCATCAGTGTGAAAAAAACCCTTTTTGGAACCTTTATTAACCCCCTTTTTAACTCTTTCCCCACCAGCATTTTTATTTTAAAGTTGCCAGCCACCATCAGCATTTTTGTTAATTTTCACAAATGTCCCCCAGAATATTTTGTTGTATGAATATCTGAACATGCAATATATCAAAAGAAAGAACAGACAAACAACAACAACAACAACAACAAAAAAACGTTTTATTCTAGCTTCATGCATTCTTTTTTTATCAACACTTTAATATGGGTAAGTTTCATAAAAAAGCAACATTTTGAGCAAAAAGCTGAGAAAATTGCGTTTTTGTCAAAGACTACAACTGGATCAGATTCAGAATGATGATCAAAACACAGATGGAGTAAACTGAATCCATCAACACCCCCAAAGCTCATCCTGGGTCGACATTTCATTTGGTAACATTAGGCAGTTTTGATTTATATGCTTTTTAATGTTAATAATCACATTATTTTACATATGCATATGATTACATATGCTATTGCTTGTTTTTGCTTCTTCTTCGCCTGTGTTTTGATCAGGAGATTCAGTAATCTTTCAGAAGATGAGTAATAGCGCCCCCTACCGTATAACAGTGAAAACACGGAAAGCCGTAAAATCTCATCTTTGGCGGGGAAAGAGTTAAGAGTGTGGGGTGAAATATTCCTTTAATGAAGAGAAAGAAAGAAAGAAAGAAATAAAGAAAGGAAGGCGAATAATACGAATCCAGCAGACACATGCACTGTAAGAGTTGAGAAGACACACACAGCATCAGTCCTGAGCTTTATTCTGTCTCTCTTGTCCTTCATGAATGAAAGAGGGACAGAAAATAGGAAGGAGGAAAAGCCTGAGGGGCATAAAAGAGGGACGGGGTATTTAGCTGTTTTTACCCTCTCTAAACTCCTTCCTTCCCTGCCTGGGTATCTGAGCTCCGGCTCTGTGCCGCTCGGGCCGCTGACTGGATGGACAGCTGCTATTAAAAGTTGATTGTTTCAGGTTCACAGAGTGTGAAAGGGTGTTATTGGGGTCTACGATCCCAGTGAGGGTGGTCTCCACGCCGCAGAGAGGGCGAGAGGGGGAGGCAAAGGAAAGTGTCACGTGACACGAGTCTCGCTGCGCAGCCCCAAAAAGGAATCTGGCGGAAAAACACACCACTTGTTGCCGCCTGCCTGCCTGGATTCTGCCTTGGCCGGCTTTAGTGAACGCCGTCTCTCACACACTTGATTTCACACAGTAAAACACAGCAAGGAACATCCCACCCACAAATACACACACACCTATTTAGACTAAACAGACAAAAAAGAAAAAAAACTGTAGTTGCTCCGAAAGACCCTTAGTCTACACTACTCTGTTTAAAAATAAAGGTTCTTCACTCAATTTAACATCCATGGAATCTTTGCATTCCAAAAAAGGTTCTTTAAAGTGGAAAAAGGTTCTTTAGATTATTAAAATCAAATGTTCTACACACTAAAAAATGGTTGTTTTAAGAACTGATCACTGAAAGGTTCTTTAGGGAACCAAAAATGTTCTTCAATGTTATCGCTGAGAAAACCCCCTTTTGAAACCTTTATTTTTAAGAGTGTAATCCAGATAAAAATTCGAAAACGCTTTCTGTCCACACTAAGTTCACACAGAACGCGTTTTTCTATTCCAATGTGCTACTTTTCCATTGTTTTTCTATGTAAACATGCACTGTATGGACGTGTATGAACGCAGCGCCACTCATCAATGTCAGTTCCAAAACAGTGGACCAATCAGAAGAACTCGGAGGCGTGGCGACTGTTTTATTTATTTGTTATTGCCATTTTTGCATCATGTCTCAAAAGCGTGTCGACACCCTTTTTAAAATCGTTCCTGAGCACTGCGTCTCGCGTTTTAGACGCAAAGACAAGTTCTGTGTGAACGAGCCTTAAGGGACGATTCGCACAGAACGCATTAAATGCGGCGGAATGGAAAAAAGATGTGAAAAAACAAGACGTTTTTTAAAAGTTAAACTTTTTAACTGGAGTGCTGCCATCATCTCATGCACGAGGTGCTGCAAAAGATGCAAGAGCAACGGTCAAACACGTCCATCTAGTGTGTGTTTATGTAGAAGAACGATAGAAAAGAGGCAAAGTGAGAAGCCATTATTGTCAAGCTTTTTGAAGATGCTCTCACAAACATTTGAAAACACCATTTCTGCATTACAGCTTGGACTGTGAAAACGGAGGTATTCAAAAATGTTGTGATGCATATTGTATTCATCTATATCTATGTTTATAAGCGCTATTCACTTTTACAGAAAAAAGCTACTTTATATCTTCGTATTACATTCCTGCAGAGATGGCGGAATATTTACTATGCGCAATTGCTGCGTTTAGATCATACGTGGAATAACGATTAAGTGCGACCGGGACTTTCCAGTAAGTTCATTTTCCGATGTTTTCTGATGACGAGAAACGTTTGGAAAACACTAGGGTGTTTCAAATGTACCCGAACATGCTTAAACAGAAGTGTGAATCAGTCATGGCAGCATTATTACTGGACCTTCATTTGACAAGTTCAGTCTCTGGTTCTCCACCCACATCTTAGCAAAAGGTGACATATATGCATCGCCTCTTTAGCACTTTCCTGTGTAACATCTCAAGCTGTCCGAGAGGCCGACTCCGAGGGAGGTTTCTGGTCAGATCTGTGCTGAGTTTGAGTATGCTAACGGAAGCCTTTTGGCACTAACGCAGGTCCATCAAACACTAATGAGCTCGGGGGGAAGAGGAAGACACCCTACAGAGTCTTTCTCACCTCAAGAACAGACACCACATCAACCTTGAGAAGGATTCGCAAACGCTGACCTCTTCAACTGTGCTGAACCAAACCAGGCTTGTACAGCACATAAAGGCATTACAGATAGGTGACAAATTAACAGTAAAAGTAATCTAAAACTGATTACCAAGTCACAAAAAACAGTTACATTTTTGATTGACCAAAGCTTCCAGAGGTCAAACTGTGGTCAGAAAAATACTTAAGCTTTTCCTAATCACATAATGGATGGACAGAACAGTAACTTGATTTAAATGCATGATCATTTGTTGCATCTGTTCTGCTTTATGACGCATTTTTATGCTATTATAACACAGACACATCTGAGATTTTCACATGGCAATTACACAGATTTATGAAGATTATATTAGATGTCTGTTTTTTCCCCCATTCTAAACTTTCACAGTCTCGATTTCTCCCTTAATCTAACATAATATGTAGTTTGTGACCACAACCAAATGCAGCAGCTACAAAATAAAAAATCCCCCACCTGGATAATTTAAAAAAGTGCAAAAATTCAACTTTATATATAAATTCAATTATATATATGTGACCCTCAACTACAAAACCAGTCATTTGTAGCAATAGCCAAAAATACATTGTATGGGTCAAAATTATCGATTTTTCTTTTATGCCAAAAATCATTAGGATAGTAAGTAAAAATCATGTTCCATGAAGATATTTTGTAAATTTCCTGCCGTAAATATATCAAAAATGTATTTTTTTGCATTGCTAAGGACTTCATTTGGACAACTTTAAAGACGATTTTCTCAATATTTTGATTTTTTTGCAACCTCAGATTCCAGATTTTTTAAATAGTTGTATCTCGGACAAATATTGTCCTGTCCTAACAAACCATTCATCAATGGAAAGATTTTAAAAAAATTGGCCCTTATGACCCTTATGGTTTTGTGGTCCAGGGTCACACACACACACACACACACACACACATATGTACTTTATGTAGCCTAAGGGCTAAAGAAAATTAAATATAATTAAATACTGACATGCAACATTTTTGTTGTTGTTTTGCAATTGCTTTTTACACGAAGACCTCGCGTCATAAGACACGTAGTCAGTGGTGTTTTGGGGCTTCAGGTTAGATAGACACATTTGGAAAAGATATTCGGCACTTCAAGTATTTCCCGTTACAAGAAACAGCTGTTGAGATGCGGCCTTTAGAAGAACAGACTGACCTCCACACTGGAACTATCAGAAAACTATCAGAACTATCAGAAACTATCAAAAACTATCACATCAAAGGACAAGAATGCATGCAGAAGATCCAAAAGAAACCTTTAAAAGCAGGCAAAAAAAGCTCAGCTTGCTCAGTTAGTCGCAAAGTCTGAGACAGGACTGCGAGACCACCAAGATACTGAAGTCTCGAGAGACCACCGTCATGCATACTTCACAAACTGTCCGATAAATGAGAAAATTACAGACAAACTCAAGACTTACTGAAAAGTTCTTGACATCTCTGCATTTTGCTCCTCTTTAATAAGCTTTAGGCTCTTCTGTGTGTCTTAAATACTCTTGTGTTCAGCATTTACTCAAGAGACCCTCAGCAGATGAGTGTGTAATAGACACACATGTTTGGATTGTTAATCAATACGCAAACATTCCACTTGATTAACACTCGCTGGAGAGCACTGATCGCTCAGTGTATGACATGATACAATGTAACAGAAAAGTTCACATCACATTAATTATAAGTTACCATCACATCTTCTATATGTCTGTTCAATATGAAGGAATAGCGCGTTACCTTTGAAGACTGGATTCTGCCTTCATCAGTCTGTGTGGCCTCACGGTGATCCCAGCAAACTCCACTTTTCCCTGGAAAACTTGGAGCTGAAAGCCGAGAGCGTCCCGATGGGGGTTCGAGAATTTCCAATAAAGCCCCTCTTTCTCCTCACACACACACACACACACACAGATGCAGATGCAGATATAAGCTCTAAACTCTCCTCTTCACTGCGGTATGAATATTCTCCGCGTCAGGCTCACGTGAACACAAACTCCACAGAACTTTTCTCTAAAGTTCGATTTTAGAAAAGACATTCCATATTCGGTGACGCCGGTCCCGTGAGCCCAAAGTTGCAGAGCAGCGCGAGAATGCGAGACCTCCCCCTCCCTCTCTGTCTCTCCCTCCCTCTCTCTCTCTCAGACTCCGTGGACCACCCCGAAACAGGAAGTTCACTTTTTGTTTTTCTTGAGGGGAAAAAGAGAAAGCCCTGCTGGACAGCGTCATTGCTGCAGCATCAGTAACTCCCACAATAATAATAATAATAATAATAAGTACTGATACTTAGCCTTATAAAAATATTTAAAAAATCAAATAAATTTGCTCTGGATCTATTGCAGAGAGTTTTTGTTTTCTTAAAATTCTTTAATGTATGCGCTCTGAACACTATAAGCAGCACTAATAGCCCAATAACCACTGGATTCAAACTTTCACAAAGGTGAAACGCTTGTGAGCGCGCTTTCTCGGACACACGCGGCGCACCACAAAACCCGGAGCGGAGCGCAAACAGCCACAGGATTGGGTTTGGGTTTGGAGGGATGATGGTGATGTGTGAAGGGGAGATAGAGAGGGATGTGTGATAAAAGTCATCAGACAGAGCTATTTCTATGGGTGTAAATATTACCTAATGAATGCCTTGACGTATCTTTTAGAGAAACTGAATAAAAAATTAAATGTATGGATTACGAAATTTATAAATCGATGGCATAATCTTAGTAAGGGAGAACGTGTCAAAAAGTTTTACGAAATTTTACAATGTTGCATTTTGTTTGGATTCTAATATAATCTAATCAAAATTAAATGTTTTGGAAACATAAAAGTACCTTGTAGACATGTAAAAATATAGGCTGGTCACATGAACATGTTTGTGGAATGTTTGACATTGTTTGTCTACTTAAAAAGTAATATGGGTCATTGATGAATAAGGTTTTTAGAAGTGTAAAAAAACATAAACATAAAATTTCGGTTTTACCAAATGACACTTTTGGTTATACCGAATGACAATATTTTCAAACAATGCTAACAGGCTGATATCTAGCTAGCAATCAAACATTTTATATTTAGTAGAAGATTTTAAAATATTACAACATTTTTCATTTTTTATAGCGGTTGTACCGAATGACCTGATGTTTCGGGACATACGTATGATCAAGTGAAAACATGAATTTTTCAAATAGTTAAGAGAGAGTTAGTTACTTTGCTTCATGACCATGTGGTCCTTTGCAGGTGTCTGAATGATGTCACATCCTGTCGCATGATATCAGTGTTGCCAATTGCTTTCAGTTGAAAGTAGCTAAAACTGGTCGCTAAATGTCGCTGGATGACATCATACTGGCGAGTCCACTGATCTATATTATAAATATAGATCAGTGGGCGAGTCATGGAATCTAGATAAGTTTTGTCCCGCTTCAATGCACCGTCCAAGAAGTTGCTAGATTTGTGGCTAGGCTTTTGAAAAAAGTCTCAAAAGGGGCGGGAAAGTCGCTAAATCTAGCTACAAAATTGCTAAATTGGCAGCACATTCAAAATGGTCCCTTTATATTGGTTACTCCGAATAACATCAATGAAATTCATTTTTCCGGACATTCTTTACCATAACAAAGCAATGATTTCTACACATAATTTTAATACCATTTTGCACTATGTTGATATATGATGTTATAAAATCATGCCAGAATAAAAATAAAATGGCTGTATTGGCCTTTGACGGTTAAAACGAATTACATTTTGACACTTATATAATACCTTTATATGTAGCAAAATATAATTAAAACCTGTTTGGATTCAATAAAAGAGATCTAGTTATAATACCTTACATACTTTGGATGTCATATCTTTGTTTTTTATTGAGGCCTTTGGACAAAAAAATGACCCGTCACATCATTGACCCATATAAAGCTAACAGACTTGAGTGGCAAATATCAACAGAATATCAACTGCCATTTCACATTTTTACATTCCATTCAAGTAAATTGTGTTTATTCATATAATTTCAACTGTGTTAACAGCCGCACGAGACATTTCTCACTCGCGAAAAAAAACGTTAAACTGACCGGAAAAGCGCGCGAACAGGGAGTCAAACGTTTTCTGAGGTAAGACAGCGAATAACTACAACCAAACGTCTAAGAAATTTGCATAATAGCATATATTTGAAATAGCATATGAACATAATGTCGTAATAATATTTAGGTGAATTTTACAGTAGCCTAAATACAGTCAAAGATTGATTAAAAAATGACTAGATTTGACATCATTTGAATTAAGAACAGTCAATGAATGAATGAATGAAGAAATTAATTTGAATTAAGAACGGTGGCTATAGCAATGGATTCTATCTATAGCTTTCCTTTTCTTTCATTAATATGTTTTGGTAAACCTTTTACTCCGAAAGAAGTACGGTGTGGCACAACATTCGCTGGCATTTGCAGTTCCATGAACATGTGGTTCCTGCAACGTCGCAAGAGGGCGCGCTGACAACACCATAACATTTGTGAAAATACGCGTTCATAAAGCTAAAAACTCTTCATCTGAGCACGGTTTACAACAAATCATTCAGATATTATTTTCCTGCTCTGAATTTCACCTTCACAATCAGTTAAATTCTAATTCAGGTTTATTTCTGACCGTCCAGTGGTTTGCCACACAGTGCACATTCAATCCTATTAGACTGAAGGGTTTGTAGGGTTTGTTTCTGGTTAATAAGGGCTGCATGGAAGCACAGACTGAGTTCCGTGTGTCCGGTTACAGGTGAGGTGAGTGGCGCTGTAATCCACTAACAGCGCTGACCTTAAGCGACAAGACTATCGGCATTTTGCCAAGATCTTAACCACTATCCACACAAACCAAAACCAATTCCACCTGGCAATCGGTACCACTTTCCTTAAAGTTTGTCCCTGCAAGTCCTTGATATGCATTTTTTTGAGTGAATCTCATGATTTTACCTTAAAAACAACCAAAAGACAAAAAAATCGTTTTGAATTAATATAGCCTAATGAACTTGGTCTATATTTGTTTGCATCATTTATAACTTATTTCAATTACTACACAATACAAATGCAGCCTATTTATTATTGTCATTATTTCATTAGATTTTTTTGTATTATTATATTATGTGTGGCATTCATATTTTATTTACCCATTGTAATATAATATCTAAATATTCTATATTTAAGTATTTACCGCCTTATAATATTCCCTGCCCTGGCAAGTGGCAAATATCAACAGAATATCAAATGCCTTTTCACATTTTTACATTTCATGTAAGTAGCTAAATTGTGTTTATTCATTCAGCCGCAAGAGACGAGAGACGAAAAAACCGTTAAACTGACCGGAAAAGCGCGCGAACAGGGAGTCTGACATGAAGAGAAACGTTTTCTGAGGTAAGACGCAGCGAATTACACCAATAACTACAACCAAACCAAAAAAGCCTCGGCATTCCGTTGGAGAGAGTGGAGGAGGACAGCGCATGCGTGTGAACTGCTCGGGAATTGTTTATTAAAAAAGTTCGAAATTTATACCGCAATTTGACAGTTGTTCTTGAACACTGAATCAGGTTTGTTTGATCGTTATCAAAATTTGAGCGTCAAACCTAATCGATTCGCAAGAAGTGATTATCGGCCGATCGATCAGAACATCCTTCGCATTCTTGCGGTGAAATCGGCGTTGTCATGACGTCATTTTCACTCCAGCGTGATCAGTCACATGACATTTACGACTCGGGTGACTAAAAAAATGTACACTGAACTGAACAAAATGGCAGCATGAAGGGTTGGGATTTTATTTTAATTATTGATTTCAAGTGATGAAAAAAATGCATTGTTTAAGTACTATACAACCTCCTCACAGTATTTGTTGACTTCTGAATGTCATTAGAGAACAACATATCATCATCTGTGCAAAGTGTCATTTGTGCTGAAAGGCTCCAGAGATTCAGTGATGAAGTTTTAAGTGATTGAGTGAATGTTGTGAATGAGAGTTGATCTCGTGTGATTGGTCAGTTTGCTGGCTTACACTCACACAGATGCTGTGACCATATGCACAGTGACTTCCAGACTGCCAGGTTAAGCTCTCTCTCTCTCTCTCTCACACACACACACACACACACACACAAATAATCAAATAAACAAGTTTCTTATGAGCACTATAAGAAAAACACTTTCGAGATTTATGTAAGATATTAATTCCAACGCTGACTTTGCGTAAAACATGATTAATGTGTGATTTGAAAGAAAGTTCAGAATTGAGCCATAAACCAAGAAATTTAACTTTATGCAGAGGAGTACCATCTTTACATGATACAACACAGGAACAAGTTTTGGATTTAAGTTTCTGTCTAGAACCAAAAGTCATAATATATGACTGGGTTTTATTAAGCACTAATTTGTTAGCCAAAAGCCAATCTTGTAAAGTATTAAAATCAGACTGAAGAGATTTATATCGAATCAGAATTAGATGCATATATGACAGTATCATCAGCATAAAGTTGAACCTGACAATTTTTGAGAATTAATGGTAGATTATTCACATAAATAGAAAAAAGAAGTGGTCCCAGTATTGAACCTTGAGGCACACCTCTTTGTTGAATCAAAAGATCAGATTTATTCCCATTTAGGACAACACATTGTTTTCTGTTGTGCAGATATGAATTAAACCACAAAACTGTATTTTCAGAAAAACCAATAGCACAAAGTTGAACTAAAAGCAAATAACGATCAACCAAATCAAAAGCTTTAGTTAAATCAAGAAAAATTGCACCTGTGAGTCTGCCATAACCTGAAGCTGAAAACACAAGTTGTCAATTATGTTTTATTCTTTTAAGGACATATGAACTAATGTCCTCATTTGTGTGTGTATGTGTGTGTGTGGTTTATTCTTGCCCGTCATTTCGATCGGTGCTGTTTGGAAGTGTCTAAAAGAACTGTCATAAGAGGCTTTCCCCAGAATGCACCTGTCCGCTAGTTAAATTGGTCCAGTCTAAATCAGGTAAAGGTAAAATTTCAAACACCTGTGCAAGAATCCACTGTATGAGGAGAGATCAGCCTCAGTTCACAAATAAAAGTTGCAGGTGTCCATTCACATAAACCTCTTCAAGCTCATTGAGAGCTTACAACTCTTTCTGGATTAGCGTGAATGCACGTGATTAGCCGAGCCAAAGGCGAACGCCGCTGATCTATTCACAGAACCGAAGTGAAAAGAAGAAGCTTTGCCCATCACTTTCTAAAGCTGCAGAGATGCCAGAAGAATATAGAGGAATTCATGCAATATATACTGCCGTTCTGAGACAAACAATACTGGAAATTATATTAAAATATGCATGCATGTATAAGAGCAAGGGTGTATTTTAGGTCGCCATTTAATTTTACTATTTTTAATCACCTTTTACTTTTTGTGCAGTTAATTTCAATAGTTCTGCAGTGATAAAAGAGTTTTTAAAAGTACAAATATTACATGTTCCATAAATAATACATGTTCCTTCTCACACGGCAAGAAATGATGTGCTTTTAATATACTATCTCCGTATTTAAAAAATTAATTTAGCACTTGTAGTACACTATGGGTTGAAGTGTACTAAAAGTGGTATCTAAATACATTTTTAAATACAGAAATAGTATATTAAAAGCACATTTTAGTTCATATTTCATGGTGTCTCAAAATAGCACACTTAGTTGTTCTTAATATTATCTTAAGAAGTACTAAAGAAGAATTTTTAGTATATTAAGTACTAAAATTAGTGTGTGAAAATAGAGCACTTTAAGTACATTATAAAAATGTACCTTTTTTCACCTGGGAGTGTGTGTGTGTGAGAGAGAAAGAGTGTGTGTGTTTACGGTGTGTATTTCTGTATAGAGTGTAACTCTACATCTGTTGCTCAGCCCTTCGACATCTGGGCAGCTTTCTCTCACTCAACGAAATCCATCCAGTCTTTACAGGATTTGTTTTTCCACTGCAGATGGTCCTGTGCACATGTTTCCCTCTCATTGGCTCTGGGTCCGACGCTGCTACCGGCACAGCACACTCAGATCTGCATAAAAGGACGCTTTCACCCCGTCTGTTCCACCCCGTCTGCACACACACACACACTGCTCAGGAGAGACCGGCACAGAGATGCATGCGCAGGAGAGGCAGGTAAGCATGCACAATTATATTAATCATTCTCTATTATTGTTTGCTTTGTTTTTGTTTCTTTTTAATGCATTTATTATTATGCACAAAATCACTGAATGCATCTCATTATCTCACTTAAAGTTGCAAACGTGTGCAAAATATGTATCTTTGAAATAATGTGTGCATTGCTCATAAATTCATTAGAAGCAGAAGAGATTGAAGTTTCATTAGAATAGCACGCTTAACTTAGTTAACATCCACTTAAACAAGCTAAAACAAATATTGCACCTTAATTTGTGCAAAGCAAAACTCTTTTTCTGAGAGAAAGATAATGCATGCATCTTATTATCTCACTTCAGCCTTAAAGTTGAAAATGTGTGCAAGCATATATATAACGTGTTTGAAATGTGTACATTATTCATAATTTCCTAAGAAGCGGAAGAGATTGAAGTGAAGATTTATTAGAATAGCAGGATTAACAGGTTCTGTCAGTGATGTCTGATTATGTTGGTGCATTTTTTTATGACAAGCTCTAAATAATAATTATTCTTCAGACAGCTCCAGGAAACTATTTTAATCCTTGCGTTTGCAATGAAATATTCAGATTAGTGTGGACTAATTTATGTAGAATTCATTGTAAAGGTGGATGTTAACTTGCAACAAATGAATCAACAATAATTTGTGCAAAGAAAAACACTTTCTCTAATAGGAAGATGCATCTCATTATCTCACTTTAGCTTTAAAGTTGATGCAAATGTGTGCAACATATGAAATATGTAGAAATGTGTGCAATGTTCATAAATTCAATAGAAGCAGAAGAGCTTGAAATGAAGTTTCATTAGAATAGCAGGATTAACCTGTTCTAGGATCGATTCCTATGAAGTTGGTGCATTTGAGAAAAATGTTTTTATGGGAAGCTCTAAATAAAAATAATTCGTCAGATCCAGGAAACAATTTTATTCCATGTGCTGGTAATAAAATATCCTTATGTGTGGATTCATTTGATTGTAAAGATGGTTGTTAACTTCAACAAGTTGCAACAAATTAATTAACACTAAATGTTTCACCTCATTTGTGCAAAGCAAAACAACGTTTTTCTAATCTAATAGGAAGATTTGTTCTGTTTTGAATGTTCATTAGTTTTGACAATAGGAGCGTCACCTCAATCTTCCTCCACCAGAGGTCAGTGCTGTTCAACAATACTGAGGCGTCTGGTCAGTTTACAGAATGTCAGGCATAAATGAATCATTTGGCTTGATACATTCACACAGTTATAGTAAATACAGGAACAGTTTTGCATGATCCCATCACTATAACTATATCACTATATAGAATCCAAAGGTATATTGAGTTTGTGTCTTATACTTTTGTCTGTTTCTTTCTTGCAAAGAAAAACCCAGAAAGTCACCTAGATAGTGGTACATTCTGATGGTGCTTTTCTATGAACAACTACCTTTTTGGGTGAGTATAATGACATATTATGCATATTTATAAATGGATTAAAGGGATAGTTCACCCAAAAATGAAAACTCTGTCATCATTTACACACCCTCATGTTGTTCCTGTATGACAGCATGAGGGTGGGTAAATGATGACAGAGTTTTCATTTTTGGGTGAACTATCCCTTTAACAATGGCTTCAGAATTTTTAATAAAATAAGTTTGTTATCTTAAATAATGTACAGTGAATCTCCTGGCAATATTATGTTTGGATTAAACTTGTGCAAAAGTAGAAATTAAGTGTAGCA
This sequence comes from Hypophthalmichthys nobilis, assembly GCA_037950665.1. Taxonomy (NCBI): domain Eukaryota; kingdom Metazoa; phylum Chordata; class Actinopteri; order Cypriniformes; family Xenocyprididae; genus Hypophthalmichthys; species Hypophthalmichthys nobilis. The sequence continues at coordinate 653,115 of CM075471.1, forward strand.
CTTTTATTTTACAGTCCATGTTCATACTATGTAATTATTATAGTAATCACAATAACTGGGTAATAACTACTGTAATAACCCTGAACCTACCCATAAACCTACACTCTAAAAAATGCTGAGTTAAAAACAACCCTAGTTAGGTTGAAAATGGACAAACCCAGCGATTAGGTTGTTTTAACCCAGTGGTTGGGTTAAATGTTTGCCCAATGTGCTGGGTAGTTTTATTTAACCCAACTATTGTTTAAAAATGACTATATGGCTGGCTTAAAATGAACCCAAAATATGTTGGAAATTAAAAATCAGACACATAATTACTAGAGGAAACAATAATAATCAGAAGGTGAACATTTATTAATAAGCATTTGAATAGATATTTATTGTTTAATTATTATTCATTAAACATGTTAATAAATGTTCATGTATTAAACATATTAATAAATGTTAATTTCCAACATATTCTGGGTTCAATTTAAGTTAAATAAAACTACCCAGCAGGTTGGGCAAACATTTAACCCAACCACTGGGTTAAAACAACCCAATCGCTGGATTTGTCCATTTTCAACCCAACTTGGGTTGTTTTTAACCCAGCATTTTTTTTAGTGTAACCTTAACCCATGTAGTTACCCTATATTACCCAGTAATATGTAAACCTTAGGTAAGTACATTGTAAGTGCACATACTGTAAAATAAAGTGCAACCAAATTAAGAAGTTATATACTTAAAGACAATGAAGCCTATTTTAAAGACTACTAGGGTTTATTTTTTGCATTTAAAGTATAATTTTTTAATTTATTATATAAAGTATAGTTTTTTATTATTTATTTATTTATGTATTTATTACATTTTTTTGTGTGAGATGCACCATTAGTTTGCTCTTAGATTTTTGAAGAAACACTGTGATGCTATGAAACTATCTACAGCTTTCTCTGTTGACCTACTAACATAAACACACTTTCTTCTCTGTAAGCTGAAAGTGTCTCTCGCTGTAGCTTAAGCACCTTTCAAGACGGCCTGGTAGTTTCCATCCGCAAGAATTAGGTCTGCGCAGGAAATTATGTGAGTGGTTGGGGCTTTGAGCCAATGAGGGTTTAGAGAGAATGAAAAGACAGGTGACATTAATTCCCTGACCTGTGCTGATGCTAGCTTACTCCAGATAAACGAACAGCGCTCGTCCTTTCTGAAATCACACAACACTCTCTTCATCTCGGTGCTCTTTTAATCATATAGATGCTTACGCTTTATATCACAATGGTTGTGAAACGGCGTATCCTGAATATTGACTTACTTTTACAACAGTTATCATCACACTGCAGATTTAACATTCTTAAATTAAGAAATCACATATTTATTTACTTGTTCTAAATTAATGTAGAATTTTCTCCACATTGCCAGTAGGGGCTCTGTCTCTGCACAGCGGCGAGAAATAACCTTGCTTTTTACATGTGAAGACACGATTACCATTGCTTGCACTTTAAACTTGGATGCATAACTCATTTAAACATTAGGGAAGATGCTTTTATCCAAACTGATTATGTTTTAACAGTGCATGCATCCCCTGGGATTTGAACCCATGAATTCCCGTTGTCAACACTATGTTGACCATATGTTGAATGAATTGTTAAGGATATGTTGCTGATTAATAAGTGGTCAGATGCACCATTTTTAGCTGCTGGACGATAAAAGATTCAAAGAAAAGTAGAGACGTTGAGCCAGAAGGCTGGGATCGAGCTTGATCTCAAGCCAATTGAATCTGTAATGTAAGTGAATAGTTTTCTGTCAACCCATACATGAACATGCTTCTGTTTTACTGAAATAAGTGTTCTGGCAGCAACTATCAAACATTTCCCACCACTGCTTGGCTGGACAGAGAGGTTTCAGTGGGCCTACAGCCAGACAGTAGATCCAAACCACACAAATGTTTCATCACTGATGTAGGAGGCTAGAACTTGCTCCTTATGTTGCAAAAGAACACAAATGTTTGCAATTGAATGATCTTCAGACGGAGGCCTAGAAGGCAGTCATGCAGCTCCTCTGTTTGTGGTAGTTACGCTTTGCCTCCTCTGGGGTCTCCAACTTGTTAGACTCATTGGTGACTTTTGGCTTTGAGTTTGAGTTGTGGGATTTCACATGCAAAAAAACCATACAGTTTGAATGGGGTCAGGCAATGGCACATTCAAAGTCCTCCTACTGCTGCGTTCTACCTTTTTTTCCCCAACCCATTTGGCAAATGTTGCTGAGGGAGTTAACTGGTGGCAGCCTATCACTCTGCAGCTCTTTACTAGTTGCCCTTTGAGGTTATGCAGGGTTGAGCCAGGACAGCACCTGGATTGGAGACCCTCCCAGAGTGAAAACTAAGGGACTGGACTGTATCAGTCCAAGTGGCCCAGGATAGTGACATCTTCCTTTGGATGCGATGTTAAAAAGTGGACCTGATTGGTCTAGGTGGATGCTGTACATTGGCAAACTTAATTCAGTTGGAAGAAGACCACCTTCGATTAAGGAATGAACTGATATAAGGGTTTTTTCTTTACTATAATCTCACTTGTAATGTGTTATATTACCTCGAGCCGTATCTAAACCTGAGACCATCAATAGCAGAATAAGGGCCTAAATGCACTGAGTATTTTTGGATGCATTGCAGAGAAAATATCTTGAGATTGAGAGTATATCTGAAAGTGGTTTCTCTACATTAGTAGTGATATTAATGTAAATAGATCGCTGTACTTCTACAGCAAGAAAGCAGAGGTTTTGTAGACAGGAGATGTGTCAGTCCAAATGGCCCAGGATAGTGACATCTTCCTTTGGATGATACACAGGGCAACTTGTTGAGCAATTCTGCCGAGCGATGTTGCTTGGGCACTTTCCCATTGAGAATGGGCAACAAACTTCTATTTGGATACTTTAGATCGAAATTTGTTGCCTATTCTCAATGGGAAAGTGCCCAAACAACATCGCTCGGCAAGATTGCCAGGCAGCATTGCTCAAAAAGTTGCCCCATGTATCATCACCTTTAAACTGTAGACCTGACTGGATCTGTACATTGGGAAGCTTTATTCCATTGGGGAAAAAACACCTTCAGTCAAGTCTGTGTATGGTGGGATCAACTGATATGTTACAGGGGGTTAAAGGTCCTTCAGACTCAGTCTCTCTAAGGATGATGATACACTGGGCAACTTTTTGAGCAATTTTGCCTGGCAATCTTGCAGTCAACGGGCAACCAGGTGAGACACAGGGCCCATGTCCGATCTAAAGTATCCAGATAGAAATTTGTTGCCCATTCTCAATGGGAAAGTGCCCAATTTTGCCGAGCGATATTGCTTGGGCACTTTCCCATTGAGAATGGGCAACAAATTTCGATCTAAAGTATCCAGATAGAAGTTTGTTGCCCATTCTCAATGGGAAAGTGCCCAAAAAACATTGCTCAGCAACATTGCTTAAAAAGTTGCCCCGTGTATCATCACCTCGAGTCTGAGATCTAAAATGCCCCAACTTCAGTACCAGAATGTCTGGAATAAGTCTTCCAAAGCTTGACACTTCTTTAAATTGAAAGACAAGAAAACAGGTGCTGATAAAGCCCACCAGGATAGCTGGAACACTAACCTCCAACCACCCTTTTTGTTGCCAACAATGATCCTGATTCTATTTCTTCCTCGTTTCATTGATGTTGAATTGCATGGATAGAAAAACTTCATCCCCAGTGTCCAAGATACTAGATGCCCCAACGTTAGTACCGAAATAATGTCTGGAATAAGTCTTCCAAAGCTTGACACTTCTTTAAATTGAAAGACAAGAAAACAGATGCTGATAAAGCCCACCAGGATAGCTGGAGCACTAACCTCCAACCATCCTCTTTGTTGCCAACAATGATCCTGATTCTATCTCTTCCTCGTTTCATTGATGTTGAATTGCATGGGTAGAAATACTTCATCCCCATTGCCCAAGATGTCTCTCATCTCACATTCCCTTGTGAATGAGCTTCACCAAATATCACTGTATTCTCTTGTAGGGACTTGGGATTGGGATGAAGGATCTGTCCTTGTAAGGATTCAAACAATTTGTTACCTGTCCAAATCTTTCATCGGTAGACAATACCACCTGCCAGACTACACCTAGAACAAAGATTAGGTAAGGACTCCAAAATATTGTTCGTTACCTAATGTACTTGCATGTGCCAGGGACCTTTGTTTTTGGCGAGCACAATGTCCAAGGTTCCCAATCTGACATTGCCTCTAGATCATTACCCTAACTGAGGACTGATTCAATTCCCTCTGTAGATGATGCAAGAAACTTCCATCCTCAAGTTTCTGTGATGATTTGCAGGAACTCTTTATTAAACCCAGCAATTAATGCTAAAGACCGAAGAGGGCTTTGTTGCTTCCAGTTGTCACAAACAGTAAACAATCTTCTTTTCAATTCTAGAAGTCCAGAACGGACCAGATCCAAAACAGAGCACCTGCAGCATGTCTGTTCTTGTTGATTGTTATTTTGGGTTTTATTCATTCAGCTGATGCTCGGACGTTGTTACCAAAGGTATAATCTTCTTGTAGGAACCTGGGAGCTACACAGCGGTGGTAGTTCATGAATCACCTCTTCTAGGATTTGATCCTGCTGTCTTTCAGTTACAAATGAAGAACTGTAACTGCTGAAACTCACCACGGCACTCCATGAAACACCTTATAAAGCTGCTAAAAAGTGCATCTATGCATGTTAAAAATGCTTCTATTATCAGGTAAACAGTTTACGTAGATCAGGACTTTCCATAGATGCTTTGAATTCTATGTGATTGTTCATTGTTTTCAAATTTTCTTTTTTGGAAACACATTTGTGTAGTTTAGTGGCTAAAAATTAAGAGCAAAAATATAGAAGTTTGCCATGAGCCTTCAAGCAAGACATCTACCCACAGGTTCCTCTTGGGCGATTGAATCTGTACTGTAAGTTGCATCAGGTAAATCCGTCTGCTGAATGAATATCTGTTCATATAACCTGAAATGTAGGAATACGTTTACTCACAATCTCTGATAAATCCTCAGGCGCCACCTGTTGTTTGTTTTAGTTATGACTACCTGAAAACTTTCTAGTTTTCTGATGCAAAACTCACCTTGTTTTTTTCTCTCTAGAGTTGCATGTTGGGGCAAGAATGATGTTCGTCCAGAAGTTTGATAATCAAGGTCTTAGTCATACGCCAAAGAATTAAGGTTTGTCTGAGAAACTAATTTGTTTAAAATAGTCCCAGATTACAAAAACATATCTGATAGGTATGTTTGTCCCTCTGATGTAGGTGCTGTGAAGCTATACGTTTAGTCCGGCTGTACATTTAGTTAGTTACCCATCTTCCCTCACTCGTCTCATTGTGACGCGGTCCTTCTAAATGCAGCTTTATACTCGTAATTTAACCATATAAAACATTTTGAGAGGCAAAGAAGTTCTGAAAGTATGTTGAACGGGTTCTGAGAGCAGTGTATTGTCTCTTTTTGAGCTTTTGTCCAAATCTGCTGTTTAAAGGTTTTTCTTTACTATAACCTCACTTTCACTGTGTACTTACCGCAAGCCGTATCTAAACCTGCCAGAGACCATCAATGGTAGAATAAGAGTCAAAATGCACTGCTAAATGAAGTTCTTTGGATGCATTACAGGCTTATATTTAGAGATGCAGAGTAAAACCTGAGTAAATCTGAAAGCGGTGATATTAATGTTAATAGATCGCTGTGCTACTACAGCAAGAAAGCAGAGGTTATGATGACAACTTTTACAAATATGAACATGCATGTGTATCTGAGAGGTGTGAATTTGTTCCTCTTGTGGTAGAAAAATGAATTACACCAAGTAGTTACTTGAGCTTGTTCCTGTTATTGAAACAATGCCACCTAGTGGAAACTGGCTGGATCTTCTTTATATCATTTCTCATTACATTATTGAGCCCCATCTTAAAAACGGTACTGACCAATCACAGCTTAGTATCTGTTGCAGTTTTTATTCACGTTAGTGTGCCATTCATGGTGGATAAAATGCTTTGCAATTTTACTACTGATGTAAGAATAATATCCTACTTCGTGAGCAAATTTTGCTGAAAATTGTTCACTGCATTTCATTGCATTTCTGTGAGATGTTCTGCAATCTATGAATTCAATGAGAAATACATGAGATTTATTTTATCTGAATATGTGCATACACTGCACATTGTTGAACAGTGACGTAACTTCATAACTTAGTATAAAGTTCATATTTGAACACTGATTCTGATGACTGAACACTGATGACTGATGACGGGTGAAAGTTCAGTTAGTCGTGAAGTACGTGTTTGAAGTGTATTTCATAGGTGTGTGATGTCTGTCTGAAGTCTGTTAATGACGTCTCGTCTCATTTTGAGTGACAGTCCATATAGAGGCGTCTCTCCATCAGCAGATTCGATCCGTCAATCACTGTCTCTATCAATCAGCCTGTTGCTGTCATCATTTACTCGCCATCAAACCTGCATGACTTTCTTTCCCCTGAAGAACAATTATCACTTTAATTTTGCTGCATTAGTGTAAGGTCTTAAGGCCCAATCACACCAAGAACGATAGCTATAATGATGATGATGATGATAGAGTTCTGCAGGAATGATGTATTTTTGTAGTCAAAACCCGTTTGTTTATAGTCTACATTTAGCTTTAGTTCTTCTTTCTGATCTGTTGTTTTCACTTAGACAGCAGGGGTTATATTAGTTAAACTGTAGTAGGCGATATAAACATCTTCTGCACATGTTGTCTCATTCTGGTTTGTTGTCATCAGTTTGTGTCGTGACTTGTGAGGGTTTTGATGTGATAGTATTTACAATTCAGTGTCCACAGATAACAGCGTATGACCCCAGTGCCTTTGTGGAATTCCGTGAAAATGTCGTTTTTTAGAAAATGTGAATGTGGTTGACCTGTTCAGTGTGAGCGTGCAATTCCTGCTTGTGTTTGCATCATTCATGAGTCATGATGAATGCTGCTCTGTGTGGCACTGATGCTTTCTCTTGTAGTGTTTTATCACTGTCCTGTGCATGATAACCTGGGATTAAGATTTCTCTGGGTTCATCCTGTGTTGTTTTTAGAAGTACTGATAATAGTGAATGTATGGTTAAATTAGTTAAATGAGTGAGTAGGGTCACAGTTTTGAAAAGCAGACATGCCTTTGCATGAAATGATGTTAAAGTTTTGCAGTGAGTTACAGTGCATTCATATGAAGATCAGTATCATCAAATACTGTTTGAATTTTATTCAAGTTACTGGTTAAAATGGACATGATATATTTACATTTATGCATTTGGCACATGTTTTTTCCAAAGCCACTTACATTGCTATACATCTATCCATCCATCCATCCATCCACATATCTATCTTTCTATCCATCCACCCATCCATTCATCCATCCATCCATGTATCTATCCATCAATCCACATATTTATTTTTCCTTCATCTATCCATCAGTCTATCTATTCATCCATCCATCCATCCATCCACGTATCTATCTATCTATCTATCTATCTATCTATCCATCCATCCATCATCCATTAATCCATCCATCCATCAATCCATATGTTTCAGTCTGTCCATCCATCATCCACATATCTATCTATCTTTCCATCCATCCATACATCATCTATCCATCCATCCATCCATCCATCCACGTATCTATCTTTCCTTCATCTATCCATCAATCCATCATCCACATATCTTTCCATCATCCATCCATCCATCATCCATCATCCATCCACGTATCTATCTATATATCTATCTATCTATCTATCCATCCATCATCCATCCATCAATCAATCCATATGTATCAGTCTGTCCATCCATCATCCACATATCTATCTATCTATCTTTCCATCCATCCATCCATTCATCCACGTATCCACCCATACATCATCCATCCATTCATCTACATATCTATCTGTCTATCCATCCATCCATCATCCATCCATGCACCCACCCACTCTTCCATCCATCCATCCATGTATCTGTCTATCAGTCTATCCATCCATCCATTCATCCATCAATCCATGTATCTATCTATACATCCATCCACGTATCTTTCCATCATCCATCCATCCATCCATCCATCCATCCACGTATCTATCCATCCATCTTTCCATCAATCCACATATCTATCTTTCCATCATCTGTTCATCCATCCATCCATCCACATATCTTTCCATCATCCATCCATCCATCCATTCATGTATCTATCTATCATCCATCCATCCATCACTCCATCCATCCATCCACGTATCCATCCATCCATCCATCACTCCATCCATCCATCCATCCATCCATGTATCTATCCATCCATCCATCACTCCATCCATCCATCCATCCATCCATCCATCCATCCATCCATCCATCCATCCATCCATCCATCCATCCATCCATCCATCCATCCATCCATCCATCCATCCATCCACGTATCTATCTATCCATCCATCACTCCATCCATCCATCCACGTATCCATCCATCCATCCATCCATCCATCCATCACTCCATCCATCCATCCATCACTCCATCCATCCATCCATCCATCCATCACTCCATCCATCCATTCATCCATCCGTCCAACACTCCAAGGTCATGTGTTTGATTCCCAGTGTACCTTCAATGCAATGTAAATCGCTTTGGATAAAAATACCAAATGCATAAAAGTAAATATTTTATGCACATCTTAACCAGTAACAGTTGAGTTTGAATTAAATTATAAACTCCCGATACAGTCCTTGTTGTTTTAAATGAAAACGCTTTCTGATTGTAATATGATTATAATTGACGACTTTCACTGTGAGACATTTTCACGTATTTCGTTTACTTTGATTTGAATTTAAACACTGGAAATTGGCTGATCTGAGTTCACAACACAAGCGTTGTTATTTAGTCACCGCCGGTCACTGTCACTCATGAGAGGTTGCAGGAGCTCGTGCTCTAAATGTGATGTAACTGAGTGGATATTTCAGGTAATGGGGTCTACAGTAATAGGATCAGCTCGTGGATTTAAGTTATTTGAAGTGTCTGACGCACTGCATTGTGGGAATGCACACATGCACATAAACATTTTGCATGTGACCTCTTGATATTTTCCATATACAGTGATCCCAAAAAAGTGTTTGTTTCATAAAGTCACTGTCCTAAATGTCTGTGCTCTCCTCTTCATCGTGTCTGAATCAGCTTGTGGTTTGGTTATATTTAGTGGATTTAAGAAGTCAGTTCTCCTCAAAAGAGAACTAGTTAATGTAGTTACTGAATAAACATCATCCACTAACCACAAACTAACACAATACTGACTGTCTTCATCTATTGATTTATCATTTAAAACCCAGCAAACTTCTGCCTGTCAAATGTTTTTACTTGGAAAGTGTGTTTGTGAATATTTCTTTACAATAAATGATACTTGTTGTGATATTTATTATCTGATATAACGGCATTCAAACATTTATATGCATACTTTTTGGGGTCACAGTAGATGAGATTGCAAAATAAATATATAATTATTATACATATTCTTATTCTATGGCAGCAGATTTTAACATTTCTTTCTGGCTTCATCATATTTGCTGGACTTTTACTGTCATCTTTGCTTTCGGTGTTTACTTTAGTGATGCTGCTGATTGTATAAAGGCATTTCAGGCACAGACTGTGCTTTAGTTGTCTTGTGTTTCCTGTTCTCTCAGGATGACGAATCGGTTAATTGAATGTTTAAACCCTGAGCATTTCACCGGGTGAAGACAACGTCACATAACCTGGTTCTGGATGTCCCGTAAGAGTCTCCGAGCGGGTCATGACATTCATGAGGACACATCTTACACCTCAGACTGTGTGCAGATTATCAGCGCGTAGGGTGTGTGTGTGTGTGTTTGTGTGTTTATGGATGCAGGATTACAGTAATTCAGTGGGTCTGTGGGTTAGTATGTCAGTGTATCAGTAAGTCACTAGGTTTCACCGGAACATAAACGTCTTTGAATTAAATGAACAAAGCATGCTGCTTCCTGCTTTTGTGCACATTCACATAAACACATATACAACAAAGTGCAGTGAAGAACTCTGTACAAAGCTAATGAGTTAAATAAATCTTAAAGGGGTCATGAATTGAGAAATCAACTTTTCCTTGAGCTTTTGATATATAAGAGGTCATTGTACTATAAGAATATCCTGTAAGTTTCAGAACTGAAAACTTCCTTGTTAGTCCAATAAAAGATTTTATTGACACTAGACCCAGAGAACGCCTACTTCATCACTGCAGCGTTAGCCCCGCCCACTGGCGTGTCAGTGAGATGAGGAGGAGAGAAGAGCGATACAGGACTAAAATAACATTACCTTTCAAAGGATCCTAATGCTAGAAATATGGTTATTTATTTTCAACAAAATGTGAATGTCTCAGTTGAGCTTTATTTATTTGTATTCGGTTCATTTCACTGTGGATTCTTTGGTAAATCAATCGCATTTCGGCAAACAGACTTTTACAATATGGACTCGACAGTAATGCAACAACATGTGAGTAACTGTGTTAATTCTAATGCCTGATCTGATATTAGTGATTCATGTACAGTCAGATGTTCTTCGTGTGTCAGTAAATCAAACCAGTGACTAAATGGTCAGCTTACGTTGTTTCTCTTAGTAGGATGAAAATAATCTGTTATTTAAACGGTGATTAAATTATATAAAGAAAGCGATCAAAGAACGCTCCCTTTACAATCGCTGGAGCTGTCAATCAAACAGCGCAAGTTTATCAGTTCTGGAGTTTATCAGTTCTGGACTCCCGTTTTATTCAACGAATCTCTTATTTACATCATGTTTGCACTGTTAGTTATGATGAAAGCATTCGTTAGTTCACAGAAATTGAGTTGCAATGACGAGATCACTGCTTTCATGATCTCAACAACATGTCTGTGATCTGCAACAATGTTCATCACTGCAACCTTTCATGCCACGATCTACATATAATGCCATAGATCTAAATGTAATGCAGCACTTTTCACGATTAGTTAACCTTGAGAGCTGTAATATTAAAAACATGCTAAAAGTTTTTGAGAGAGTAATACTTAGCTATTTCACAGGCAAAGATGTCAGCCAATCACAGCAGTGGGCGTTTACACTGAAGTCTCACACAGACACGCCCCTTAAAACAGAGCGTTCAAATCAGAGGCTAAAATCAGGGTAGCAAAAATGCCTTTTATTTCTAAATTATGACAATTTTTGATGTAAAAAGCAAACTAACATTATAAATGCACCCCAGGAAACATTATAAAACAATAAAACAGCACAGTTCATGACCCCTTTAAAGTCACCATGAAATCAAAATTGACATTTCTTTCTTTTTTTTTTTTTTAATAATGGAATATTACAGTTTATTATCAGTTCACATCATTATTGTTTTAAATTCATGTTCCTGGTAATCTTGAATCAGAATATCTTCTCCTCCCTCTTGCAGCATCTCTTCTCTTCTCTGATGACAAGGGCGGGGCAACCTGTCACTCACATGAGATCCACCAATAGCAAACCACAACCATCCAATCAATTCCCCACAGACAAAATCAAGCCCCGCCCACATTTGTTCTTGTTCCAGAAGCGTTTCACTCGATATATGCCACTATAAGCGTAACTTCGCTTTCGTGCCGACTTTAACATTAAGAACCCTTAAAATAGTGTTGATTTGAAAATAGAACTGGATGCTTTATTGTAAAGGAAACATACAGTACTTGTTTGCGAGTGATTCATGAGCAACTAATAATAATAACTGAATTATAATGTACAAATATGAAGGCATTGCTCTGCTCTCAGATTTACCTCAGCACCGTTTTTACTAGTATTACTCACATTTTGTTGGTGTGTTTACATGGTGTAACGAACGACACCCTTTTCAACACGGCAAGAATTATTTGACCTGCTGAAATCAGTACAAACGGGTGATCTGAGTCACAGTTACATATCAGATCACGCATGCAGGTGCATCAGTCAGGGACAAAATGCAACTGTTCTGTACACAACCTGACGAGAACAGCCAAAGAGTTTATCGTTCTCTTTAACTGGCTGCGTCAAGTTATGTCTCACGTACAGTTAGGTCCAAAAGTCTGAGATCGCTGGAGCTTCTGAAATGCTTCTCTTTTGCATTCTGATTTAATGCACTTTTTTGATGCACGTCTCTTTTGCTTTAATAACAGCATCACTGGAACAAAACCTGATGATCTCCTGCGTGATTTGAGCTTCTGTACAGAAAAATAAATATTTTGTCTTCATTTAACATCATAACTTTTATTTGTTTCAAAATCCTAAAACTTTGTTTATTTCCAGGTTGCTCTCAGACGTTCGGACGCCCTTGTACCTTGACTGTTGACAGCAATATTTGTGTTTGGTGAGTTTATGTTTATATTTCTATTTGATATCACGTTTGCAGCTAAAGCAAACAAATTAATTTTTTATGATGGACAACCCTTACTCCGCCTGTTGAAGTCGTGCCAGAAAAATGTCACTGTTGTTTACTCATCAAATATAGACATCTATAAAAACCACTTCAATTATTTGCCCAAGCAAACACGCTCTTTGCCTTTTAGACATTATTGATTACCTTCAGAGAATTACAGCGTTTTTCCAAGAGCGATGATCAATTACTTGTTAAGCGATAAGAGACTGTATGACATGGTGATTTAATTGTAATATCGCTCTGGATTTGCTGATGAAATGTCAAATATCAGGGTTTGTTTGGTCTATTGATTTTTGATGTGACCTTTGTTCTTATTCAAATCTTTATTTGGTTTATCATTAAAGCAGGCAAAGAAGAAGTAGGTAAAATTTTTATTTTTAAAATCACACATTCAGCAAAATTACATCGTACAATACAGTACACATTTCCAAGCTCTCCCACTTATAAGAAAATATTCCTTTATTAAAAAATTATAGAAAGTTACTGCTCCGTCTAAGAGCTTTAACATTGTGCCACAAGTTACAGTATTATTTTTGTCGAAGCAAAAATAAACAAAGCACATGTATTTGATTTGATTTGCACGACTTGATTCGTACTAACTACGCAAAATAACATATAAAGTGCAGTTGCAGAATGCTGTGAGCCCAAACCCCGTCCGATGCAGTGATTCCCCACACTAATATGCATCCCTAGGAAGTGCTTCAAACGAAACAACATAAGACACAAGACAAAATACACACAAAAACATGGCAAAAATACACTTGTAACATGTACAATGTAGAGTATTGTACTGTTTGTAGATTATTGTACATTAATTGTACAGCTTTTGCAAAGGCGCTATATAAATAAAACATTATTATTATTATTATTATTAATATTATAAAAAAAAGTAAGTGTATCTGTTTGAACTGAATAAGCAGCTTGAAAAGAAAGCCAGTACTACATATGTTTACTTGCATTTGCTGGTGCTTAGCGTAAACAGTCAAAAGTGAGCTATTATGAGAGAAACATTCATCAGACACTGCATTGCATGCAAAAAAAAAAAACTTTCTCAGTGTTTTTGAGAATCTAAACATTCCTTAATTAAGATACATTTACTTGAGAAGCAAAACGAGTTAAGATACAAAGTGAGTCAGAAAAAAAAATTTAATTCAAAGGGAAAACAAGATTATTTTTCTGACTCCACTGGCAGATTTTTTTTCCTTGTTTAAAGCACAAACTCACTTAATTTTGTCTTCAGTCATTTTGCTTCTCCAGTAAATGTATCCTGATGTAAGAATGTTTAGAGTTGCACTGGAAAACAAGACAAAAATACAAAGCAAATGAATCTTTTTTTTTTGCAGTGTGATGTGCGTCTACTGTCAGACCTTTTCTGGGACGTGTGGCAATATCTAAATGTTTACCCGTCATGTTGGGTAACCGTGCCGAGTCAGGCCAGTGTGCTTTGATTTCCCTGAGTATTTGAACATCTATAAAAACCTGCCCGATCTCCTGGTGCTGCGTATCTATAGCACGAGTTTATGTTTTCATGTTGCGTGCTCTTTATACACAAAAGTGATCTTTTACGTGCATCTGACCCTATGCATGCAAAAAAGTGTGTATTATATGCATGCAAAAAACGTGTATTATATGCATGCAAAAAAACGTGCATTATATGCATGCAAAAAAGTGTGTATCATATGCACGCAAAAAATGTGTATTATATGCATGTAAAAAATGCGTATCATATGCATGCAAAAAATGCATATCATATGCACGTAAAAGGTTATATCTGCGTATAAAAAGCACACAAAATGAAAGCATCTCGTGCTATAGATATAGATATGCAGTACCAGAGCTCATAAAAACCTATAATGCATATGCTTTGCTTAGACAGAAAGCCTTGATTAGAAGGTGTTTCACCTCTCATGATAAAGCAGATAAATAAGTATACTGCTAATGCATGGAAAGTTTGTTGTGCCCTGTGATTGTTCTCTATGTGCACCCGCAGGACTCGACGATCATGTCCGGGACGTCGGTCTTTACGATGGTGTGCTGAGAGTTGAAGTAGACCATGGAGAGCGGGCGTCTCTGGATGGGCACGCAGCAGGACGACACGGCCGTTTGGATGCCGTTGGCCTTCAGCTGGCTGAAGACGGTGGCGTGAAATGAGGAGGCGATGCCGGGCGACCCGGACAAATGCTGCGGACACTGTCCCATGCAGTAGTTCATGTGGTAACCCTCCGGCGCAATGATCCAGTCCTGCCACTGTATGTCACGGAACTTGATGTACAAGTCTTTCTTGCAGCACACACTCACATCGTCGCCGCACCGCAGCGAGCGCTTGCTCAGGGCGTGTGTGGAGGCGTCTTCACGCAAACGCACCTGCGCCACCAGGAAGGGCTGGTGCTCGCCGGAGGCGTCGTGGCTACACAGGTTGCGTCCTCCGTCTTCACAGTGCACCTCTAGACGGAGACGCCGCTGACCTCCGTCCAGGAAGGCCTGCAAGGTGGCGGTGACGGGGAAGGTGTGCCAGCCGCCCCGCGACACCTCCACACTCCTCTGGAGCAGCAGAGTGCGATTGGTGGCGGTCGACAGATAGATTTCGGCATTCACGCGCCCACCTGGATGAGGGCCGTCGGCCGGCCGTACGTACAGCCACAGAGACGACTGCAGCACTTGCACGCTGTGACCTTTCTCTTGCAGGAACTGGAATGACAGACTGGTGTCGAAACCGCCTGAAACCTCGTCATCTGGAGAGAAATCAGACAGGAGTGCTTAGAAGAAGATTGTCTGTGAATGTGTGAATTCATTCGCCACTACAGGTAAATAACTAGAAGTATAACAAAGTGCACTAAACCGTAAAACGACTTGTGCTGCAAACCAGTGGGGTTAGGATAATAAATCAAAATTATACACTCTAAAAAAAACTGGGTTTTAACCCAGCGATTGGGATATTTTAATCTAGCGATTGGGATGTTTTAACCCAGCGAATGGGTTGTTTTAACCCAGTGATTGGCATGTTTTAACCCTGTGATTGGTTGTTTTAACCCAGCGAATGGGTTGTTTTAACCCGGCGAATGGGATGTTTTAACCCAATGATTGGCATGTTTTAACCCTGTGATTGGTTGTTTTAACCCAGCGATTGGCATGTTTTAACCCAGTGATTGGTTGTTTTAACCCAGCGAATGGGATGTTTTAACCCAGTGAATGGGATGTTTTAACCCAGTGATTGGCATGTTTTAACCCTGTGATTGGTTGTTTTAACCCAGCGAATGGGATGTTTTAACCCAGTGAATGGGATGTTTTAACCCAGGGAATGGGATGTTTTAACCCAGTGATTGGCATGTTTTAACCCTGTGATTGGTTGTTTTAACCCAGCGATTGGCATGTTTTAACCCAGTGATTGGTTGTTTTAACCCAGCGAATGGGATGTTTTAACCCAGCGAATGGGTTGTTTTAACCCAGGGAATGGGATGTTTTAACCCAGTGATTGGCATGTTTTAACCCTGTGATTGGTTGTTTTAACCCAGCGATTGGCATGTTTTAACCCAGTGATTGGTTGTTTTAACCCAGCGAATGGGATGTTTTAACCCAGTGAATGGGATGTTTTAACCCAGGGAATGGGATGTTTTAACCCAGTGATTGGCATGTTTTAACCCTGTGATTGGTTGTTTTAACCCAGCGAATGGGATGTTTTAACCCAGCGAATGGGATGTTTTAACCCAGTGAATGGGATGTTTTAACCCAGGGAATGGGATGTTTTAACCCAGTGAATGGGATGTTTTAACCCAGGGAATGGGATGTTTTAACCCTGTGATTGGTTGTTTTAACCCAGCGATTGGGATGATTTTTAATTTCCAGCCTATTTTGGGTTCATTTTAAGCCAGACATATAGTCATTTTTAAAGAATAGTTGGGTTAAATAAACTGCCTAGCACAATAAGCAAACATTTAACCCAACCACTGGGTTAAAACAACCCAATCGCTGGGTTTGTCCATTTTCAACCCAACTTGGGTTGTTTTTAACCCAGCATTTTTTAGAGTGTATGTTAAGAAATATCAGCAGCATAACAGACAGTTTTTATTCACACACTTTTTATTAGGTTTATAGTTTTTTTTTTTTTTTAATTAATTTTTATTTCAGGTTATTTTAGTACATCAAATTAAACTAAATGAAAATGAGATAAGTTGCATTGGTCACCAGCTGAAATATTTTTTTTTTATTTCATATTTTATTTTAAGTTAAAATGTAATAACTTAAAACAATTTTTATGGTTTTAGTTTTAGTTAACTATAATATCCCTGTATGGAACAACATTCTAATATTTAAGTTGTAAATATGTATATAAAATGCTTTATTGACAGAGGGGCTTTTTTTAATGAACGATTTAGAGTCACAGTAACCCAGCTAATAAAAATATTACAAATGTTACTTCTAAATGTTTCCTGAACGTTCCAAACGTCGTTTTATAAATGTTTCAAAAACGTTTTTTTTTTTCTTGATTCTGAACGTTTAGAAAACGTTCCATTGTATCATTTCTCTGAACGTTCTGAAACAATAGTAACATTTAAAAAATGTTAGATAAACATCCAAGTAAAACATTTCAGGAAAAAAACGTTTAATGAACGAAGTAATAATGTTTTTGCGCTGGCGTTTTGAGACCAGATAACACTGAGCTAACGTTCTGGAATAAAGTTTGGTGATAACTTCTGAGAACGTTCACTGTTATCTGGGTACCAGTTTACAATGAACATTTTAAGAATGTTTCAGTTATAGGTCACATCTGTACTCACCAACATCAGCGAAGCTGACTATCTCGTATGCCTGGTTACTCGTGCGCGAGTTCGGTAAGTTGCTGTCCAGTTCCAGGGTTCCGTCCTGTCTGAGGCGGCCCGCGTGCAGCTTCCTCAGCGCCGTCATGAGCGCGGCCCGCGGCACCGTCTGCGTGATGTTCGGCCTCTCCCGCAGGTGAAGCTTGTTCAGAATCTGCTGTTTGGCTATCTCGACCAGGTAACGTTCCTCCGCGCCCTTCTCCATCGCCGGCATACCGCACTTCGGGCAGCCCGTGGTGGCCGCGCTCGTTCCCTTCACCGTGAGCGCGCTCAGCACCACCAGCGTGGACAGCACCGCGGACACGAAACTGCACAGGTGCAGCCACGAGAACGACTCTGAGACCATGTTGACTTTGCTTTGACTCTGTTCGGGGCAGGTTTGGAGAGACGCGCACTAGTGAGTGAACGGAGAGAAGTGAGCCGCACCTGAGCACTCAGAAGTGGGGTAATCCATCAAAAGTTGTGACACGTTTAAGGGACGCACCAATGACCGCGTCAAGCCTCTCTCTGTCACACATGTACACGCGCTCGAGGGGAGGGAGGAAGGTGAAGGTGAGCGACTCTCTGATGCACATGCACACACTCCTCAGTGAAGCATATATAGCCCTGCTGGAGTTAATCATTAGCGCGAACAAATAAACATACGACACTTACAGTGCCACGTCGAGCGGGGCTGCCCAAGCGGCTGTGGAGCGAAGTCCAAACCCTCACCTCTGTCCCAATGACCCCCAACACTGTAACCCTAAACCATCCAAACCAAACAGGTCACAAGACACCACGAGATCGGTCAATATGACGCAAGGCAGTCCGGCTGTTTCATATGGTGCAGATGCTGGAGCCACAGCAGCATCCGTCTAGCTTGTGCAGCAGAAACAAACTCTCCACCAACTTTATCTTAAAGGTCCCAAACTATGCATACACTCTTAAAAATAAAGGTTCTTCTATGGTTTCATGAAGAATCTTTAACAACATTTCCATTGCACAAAACGATCTTTATAGTGGAAAAAGCTTCTTTGGGTCATCAAAATGTCATTCACACTAAGAAAAAAAATGGTTCTTTTAAGAACTGATCACTGAAAGGTTCATTAGAGAACCAAAATGGTTCTTCTATGATGTCACTGCATGACGAAAACCCCCTTTTGAACCTTTATTTTTAAGAGGTTCACCTCAAAATGATCATTTATTGTCGTTCCAAACCTGTTTGACTTTCTTTCTTCTGTAGAACATACATTTTTTTGAAAAAAGTCAGTTTTTTCCCATACAGTGAAAGTCAACGGGGTCCAATGATTGCTGTTCTTCAGAAGAAAGTCAAACAGGTAAATGATTCGGAAAATGAACCGAGTTTCGGAATTGATCCTACTGACAGAGCTGAGACACTGTAAAAGATTAGTTTAAGACATTATTTTTTAGTAAAGAATTTTTTTAACAAATAATTGTGCATTTGATTCGTTCGAGTATTGAGTTCAGATATCACACAGTTTAATACTGTCGCGAATTTGTGCATCATGTTTTTGTGCTCTTAAACCTTGAACACTAACTATGCAATGTCTGGCTATTTAATACTGAGTATTCTACTAACATGTATCATGAGAAACAAATAAAAAAGCAACGGGAAAGAATCTTTTTCATCTCTTGATGGACATGCGGTGTTATTAACAATCAACCTTCGACACATCAGACCAGCAGGAGATGCTGTAACTGCTGCTGCAGAACCACAGATGCTTGAGCTCACAGTGCGCAGGCGCCGTCTAGTGGACACAGTGCAGCACAACCACATCATCAGTGTTCCACATGACGACACTATTGTGCAGCGTTTTAATGAATAATAAATGCTCTCATGTACTTTGGTTTCTCCTGTCTCTATCTTGGTAAAGTTTATCATTCATAATTTTTCTCACCTCAAATCCCTTGATGGCACCATCTGAATTTTTGAAATTGCTACATGCAAAGGTTCATGAATGATTTGTATGGTAGTTCATGTAATGTTTGCTGTCCCAAATGTTTCCTGATAAGCTTTAGCTATTTTTGAGAGGCCTGTATTCCTGTATTTTGTCTCTGAATTATATTTGAATGTGGAATTTGATCATTTCAGATATATTTTAGTCGTTCACAGACGTGAAACAACTATTACGCCACTAAAAACTTTCATCTCAATAAAATGGATCACGGATGGATGGATTCTGAAAAATGTGGATTTTATAAGGGAGGGTTGAGATCTTTTTTCATCAGAAAATTGTACAACAATGTAAAAAATATTTTCATGATTTGTTATCACAACATTTTTTCTTTTGTCAAATAAACTTCAATAATTATTGTGGCTCAGATAACAAGTTTTCTGTTGATTAAACCAATCAAAACTTAATTTCAGTGAACTCAAAATTTTAAGGTAACTTACTTTTTTAAGGTAAACCAACAATTCTTTTTTACAGTGAAGACAAAAGGCATCACAGCCAAAAAGATATTAGATGAAAACACTGGTCTATCAGCGGATTTTACCCCAATATTTACAGATTACATAGAGATAAGAGTCTATCACAAGATCTGACTGTTCTGATCAAAAAACACTTAGTCCTTCCACTATAGCTGAGATAAAAATGTTTTTACTGCATCTTAGATCTTACACTGCAACAAATACTTTCTATAAGCCAAATTGTAGCTCATGTTGATCAGAATTGTGCATAAAATGGTTATTTTCATATTGCACACACTTTAAAAAATAAATGTTCCAAAAAATTCACAGCAATGCCATAGAAGAAACATTTTCCCCAAATAACTTTTTAGTAATCAATTCTTAAAAGAACCACTTTTTTCTTTGTGTGGAGAACAAGATAATAATAATAATCTAAAGAACCTTTAATTTTAAGAGTATAAAATAAAATCTTACATCTCTTTAAATGAAAAGTTAACTTCTCTGACACTACATTAATCAGTTAGCCATCACAAGGTTTCAGTCCCCTCAGAATGTTTTTTTTTTTTTTTTTCTCAGAATAAGAGACATAAAAGGCTGTTTGCAAAGCATTCCAGTTTTATCCAGAAGAGTTTGTTTCTTCTGTCAGTGACACTGACCTGACATTGCTCAAAAACTACCCAAGATTGTGAAAATAACCCAACAAAATGACCTAATGGGCTTAGTGTTTGAGAAGAAAAACCCATCGGTACATACAGTCTGATCAGCTGTGGACACACTAAATATAGGATAAAGGTGAAAGTGAACTGTGAGTTCATTACGTGCTTTATTTGGAACATTCCTGTCCTGACCTCAGAAAAAGATAGTGACAGATAACACGTGCGTTGAAATACAGCCAATTCAACGCATCTGCCATGCCAAAAGGTCCAGTCTTTTCATTTTACTGATACACTACACTCTATATTTGTAATGGTTTTAAATGTAAAATTAGAATATGAGTCTGACATCTAATTTAGACTCTACTTTGGAGAAAAGTGCTGAAATATTGATCAGAGTCTGATACTTTATTCTCCCAATAAACAAAGTTGCATCTTGTTTTGTTTTATTTTATTACTTGCTTTATTGTATTTTATTACTCACAATACTCTAATTAGAAAATATTAGAGCATAAAATGCTATATTTTGTGAAAATAAAATCACAATGTTGTTTATTTTGCTTATTTTGCACAGTAGCCAATATTCGCCATACTCACAGTTTTATAAAGAACATGAAATATAAGCTGCTTTGTGAAAATATAAGAGTATAAAGTATAAAAAGGATGGTAATTTTAGCTAATTTTGTCAGTCATGCATCATCACTAATTGACACCTGTGATGTGTATGGGCCATTCTACAGAACTGGTGCAAACTGCTGTCCCACAACCAAAAAACACATTTTAAAAGCATTTAAGTATTCAAATTTTAGACTTTTACTAAGATCCTTCTATTATCTATTGAAACCTACAATAATATTTAAAATATCAGTAAGATTAATATATATAAAATCATCATTTATTGGGTACTTTCAATTGGGAGGTGTCTGTCCCGAACCATAACCCCTAAATTTCAACTTGTGAAAATTATATTGAAATAATTTTTGCAATGTTTTCCTTTGTTGTTAAAAAAAATATATATATATATATATATACACTACCAGTCAAAAGTTTGGACACGGTACAATTTTAATGTTTTTAAAAGAAGTTTGGTCTGCTCACCAAGGCTGCATTTATTTAATTAAAAATACAGTAAAAACAGTAATATTGTGAAATATTATTACAGTTTAAAATAACTGTTTTTTGTTTGAATATATTTTATAAAGTAATTTATTCCTGTGATCAAAGCTGAATTTTCAGCATCATTACTCCAGTCTTCAGTGTCACATGATCCTTCAGAAATCATTCTAATATGATGATCTGCTGCTCAAGAAACATTTATTGTGTACAATTTTACAAAATATTTGTGTACAATATTTCTTTTTCAGGATTCTTTGATGAATAGAAAGTTCAAAAGAACAGCAGACGAAACTTCTTTTTAAAACATTAAAAATCTTACCGATTCCAAACTTTTGACTGGTAGTGCATATATATATATATATATATATATATGTGTGTGTGTGTGTGTTTTTTTTTTAAAGTGAAGTTAAAAAAAAAAATTTATATTTTATTTTTAAATCATGAAAAGTTATGTAAACAAAATGTGTCCTGCATGTTCATGTCACTACCGAAACAGTGTGTGTTTGAGTCCATTGTCTGAGACTGATTTTAACACACTTCTACATTTCTGATCAGGATATATTCCTGTGTCCCTCCCTCTCACAGCCTCTGTTTCAGAGTAGATAGATCCATCATTTTGAGTTAAATGTGTTCAAAAGTCTGAAAATCTGTGTGGAACTTTAAGGAACGTCACTACCAAACACCTTTTTCTGCAATTAAGCAAACTTTTTTGGCTGTTATTCGATAAAATTTAGTGTTTGTGTGTGTACATTAAACTGTTCAGAACTGTGTTAGCTAACCATGTGCTGATTAGCATCTCTGAGTTAGGCTCAAAAGTGTCTAAAATTGTCACTACCGAAACATGTGGTAAAGTTTCGGTAGTGACATCATTGTTTTTTTGAGTGTTATTCGATAAAATTTAGTGTTTGTGTGTACAACTGTTCAGAACTGTGTTAGCTAACCATGTGCTGATTAGCATCTTTGAGCTAGACTCAAAAATATTGAAAATTGTCACTACCGAAACATCATTGTTTTTGGGGGGTTACTCAATAAATTTAGGGTTTTTTTCTGTGTGTCATCTTTGAGATAGGCTTAAAAGTATCTAAAATTGTCACTACCAAAACTTCACCACATGTTTCGGTCATGACAGTTTTGGTAGTGACATCATTGTTTAGGTAGTGACAAAAGGGAACATATAATCATTTATTTGGGGGAAATAAACAAAATTTTAGTACAGTTATGCAAATAATTAGAATTTTAGTATGTTTTATTAAGAAAATCATTAGCGTTTTAGTATGTGAGTTAAAATTGTGTAACATGATGTGGTCACTACCAACACATTACTGTCACTACTGAAACTGTGCAGTCACGACCGAAACATGGGATGTTTTGTCAAAAATAAAGTATATTGAATGATCAACTAAGATGTTATTATAGTGTTTGGTTCAATGTTTATTCAAACTAATGAATCCTTCACTTTGAAATCAGTATGATAAACTTTATGACTCTTACAAAGAAAGATTGGATTCAAAATCTCATAAATTACACTTGAAATAGTGTTAAAATTGTCATTGTTATCAATTCACCTGTGGATTTTTTTTTTTTTTAAAGCAAAAACTATATTTACAAGGTAGATGTGAACAAAATCTTAATAGGTCAATGTAACCCTTCTTATTAAATTATTTATAATTGTGTTTCGGTGGTGACAAATTTGGGGAGAGGAAAAATATTCCAAAACTTTTAAAAATACAATATGAGAATTAACTGCACAATTACTACAATTTACAATTATACACTTTGCATACATACAAAATTTGTGAGACTCTAAATTTGAACCAATTCTGTAGAATGACCCTTATAGGATTTTGAAGGGACACTGATGATAATTTCTGTTGAATGAATGATGGAAAATCACCCCTTGTTTGCAGGCGAAATTGAAACTACAGCGCCATCTAATGTCTCCTTTAAGCACAAACACATGGAACAGTGACGTAAAGCACAGAAAGAGCAAGTGTACTTGTTCCAGTGCTTTGCCGTTGCTTTATTTTCCTTCCTTTCCTGGTTGTAGGACAGAAGAGAGCATAAATCAGCACTCGTGATGTCTTCACATGGCGCTTGTTTCTCAGACTGTGTGTTTTTGCTGATGTCTTTTTGTAAGCTTTGCCCGTGACGTCACGGCCCCGCCCACTCAAGTTCTGGTTTGATCACTGCGCGCTGTTGACAGTCGCCGTGAGCTCGTGCTTGGTGGCGATTTAACGGTATTAAGCGGCAGCGGGCTGTCGTTATTTGTTTGTTGGGGGGTCGGTTTGTGCGCGAGGTGGGTTATTAGTTTAAACATGTTCACCTAGCACATATTGAGCGATAGTAATGCCCTCACGAGTTCGTGAGGCGGCCGATTGTCATTTTGACTTAGCTCGCGCTCGCTTAGCCGCCACAGGCTAATTAATTAACCGACAGTGTGTGATAAATATACACTCTAAATCATCGAAAGCACAGCAGAAACTCCTCAGAACACCGAACTACAGCGGTGGTTGTTCGTACTGAATGAACGCGAGGGATTAACGGGTAAGTGAACACTTGAACGCTTTAAATGGAACGGGTATCAGTGTGTGTGTCGCTAGTAAAGATCACATCAGTCGTCAGTGACAGGATAATGGTTGATTCTTCACTTAACCCGCGACGTGACGCGTGAGAAACGGAACGCTGCCGTTCTAATTACGGCTTTGATTATTTGAACGGCGGCGTTCTTGCTTTGTCGCGTCGCGTGGCGTTTCAAATAGCGCGGTTATTATTAAAGAAGCTCAGACTGTCAGCCGATGGCGACCAGAGATCAGCACAGCTCCTCAGAAGAGCGTTCTTTCTGTTTAAAGGGTCACGATAAAGTTTTAATTGTCGTTCTAAAGGCCTGTTCACACAAAGGCCGATGAAGATATAGTTTTAATAGTCCACAGCACGACTATAACAAGAATGGCACAGAGAAACGATATCGTTGGAATTACTTCCACAACGAGTTTTTCCAGCTGATGAACTATAAAAACATTGACTCTGATTGGCTGTCAATCAGCTTTAAAGAGTTAGTTAGCCTAAAAATGAAAATTCTGTCATTAATTACTCACCTTCATGTCGTTCCAAACCCGTAAGATCTTCAGAACTTGGTATTATTAAAATTTCCTGATAATTCACTCACCCTCATGTCATCCAAGATGTTTATGTCCTCCTTTTTTCAGTTGAAATAAAATAAAGGTTTTTGAGGAAAATATTCCTGGATTTTTCTCCATATAGTGGACTTCACTGGGGTTCAACGGGTTGAAGGTCCAATTCGATTCAACCCACGGACATGGAAAAACCACCCGCGGCAACAGTGTAAAAGTTGCCCAATTCCGCTGGAAAACTGCGGACTTGGCAACACTGGTTTCAGCGCAGCTTCAAAGAGCTCTACACGATCCCAGACGAGGAATAAAGGTCTTCTCTAGAGAAACCATTGGTCATTTTCTAAAAAAAAAAAAAAAAAAAATTATATACTTTTTAACCACAAATGCTCATCTTGCACTGCTCTGTGACGCGCCACGCATTACGTAATCATGTTGGAAAGGTCACACGTGATGAAAAACTCCATCTCATTTTCTCCTCCAACTTCAAAATTGTCAGACATCGTTGTTTTACCTTTTTTTGCATGTTTGCTTTGTAAACACTGGATCGGTACTTCCACCTACGTCACGCGTGACCTTTCCAACGTGATTACGTAATGCGTGGAGCATCGCAGAGCAGTGCAAGATGAGCATTTGTGGTTAAAAAGTATATAATGTTTATTTTTTTTAGAAAATGGCCGATGGTTTCTCTAGATAAGACTCTTATTCCTCGTCTGGGATCATGTAGAGCTCTTTGAAGCTGCACTGAAACTGACATTTGGACCTTCAACCTGTTGGTCCCCAGTGAAGTCCACTATATGGAGAAAAATCCTGGAATGTTTTCCTCAAAAACCATCATTTCTTTTCCACTGAAGAAAAAAACTTGGGTGACATGGGGGTGAGTAAATTATCAGGAAATTTTAATTTAAACTTTCAGGAACATGTCAGTATATTTACCTGGATAGCAGGTGAACTAGTTGTGTTTATTATAGTTTTGTTCATGCATCAACAGAAAATAGATTGATCCTTAGGATTTAAGAATCAATATTGGTTCATCAAAATGATAATCAATTGAAATCCATCGCTAATAAATGTTTGCTTAAAGAATGCAGTCAGAATTGTATTTTATTTATCATGGCGTAAGATTGATCATATGAGGAATTTAACTCGGCACAATGTAAGTTTTCATCCTAGCAAAAGGCTGTTTTGAATAACGAGGTGCTCTGATTTTCTAACTTTACATTGCTCGCGGCAGGACTCAAGCTCGTCACCTGTGCAGTTGAATCGACAACTCGAAGTCCCACGTGACGGTTGACATGCTTTAATGTGCACATCGACACACAACAAGTGACCGCCTGTAAGCGTGCGATCTTCAGTTTTGTAGTGTGCACGTGACTTAATATTTTCAGTAGGACAAGAAGTCAGAAATGAATTCATGTCCAACAAGTGGCCTTTTGCATTAGATCTGTATTTAGATTTTTGTGTGGAAGAAAGAAATGGTTAGTGTAGGTTAAAAATGTTCAAGAGTAATTGTGCGTGATGCTTTTGATCCGTCGCAGGAGTTTTTCCTTGATTAGTCTGAAGTACAAAAGAACTGCTTTCTAAAACATTTTTAATTTTCTGTAATCAACGTGTCAGACTTGCATGCTGCTCTTTGACATACTTTATGATATTTACACTGATTTACATCATAAAAAGCTGAAAAATGACTCTATTAGCCCTGGGAAAAGTCATGGAAATTTCATGGTCATGGAAAGTTTAAAACATGTTTGTAATTCTGATCATCTCTAATATAACTCATCGGCTAGATGTCATTAAACACAGATTTACTTCATGAAAATCTGAAGACGCACTCAACGATTGAGTTATTTGTATGTGTCTGTCAGTCAGGCGTGTCGTGTTTAAAGATGCTTTGAGCTTCAGTCAGGCTCTCTTGATTCTTGTCCATGTGCTCTTGTTGATTTCTTCAGGAGAATATCTGACATTCAGCAGTGTGATGTGATGCGATCCGTGTCATTTAGTTTGTGATTGTCACGCTAATATGAACAACCAGATTGTCCCGAGAGAGAGGCGACGTCCAAGTGTTGTGGTCAAGATGTTCTGTTCCTGTTGTCACTAATACAGTAGATTGGGGCAGTTGTTTTAGTAAACGAGTGCAGAAATGGGAAAATCAATCTTTGCTAAATTATTCACGAGCGCAGAAACACTTAATTATCAGCATTTTCAGTGATTAATTCTGCCGCTCTGAGTCCTGCTGGCCCTGTTCTGAAGAGTTTAATCTACAATTACTTGTTATAATCACTGATTGTCAGTGTTTTGAGGTTTGCATGAGATGCTTAATGTGTGCCAGTGTTTAGAAATACTAAAGCAATGTCATGTAGAAAAAGAATGAAATGTCTCATGTTGTTTAAAATGGTATGGTGCTTATTTAATTGAATATGTACTCGTATTCACTTAGTCTATTTGACTGTTTCATGAAGGTTGTTTATGAATCTAATTGTTGGTTTATTCTGACGTTTGAGAGGATGGTTTGTATTTTTTCAGTGTTTAAGATTGTTAGTTTCAACTGCAGTCTTCGTGAAGTTCTACACTTTTATTTTCAAATATTTAAGCTATTTCATCTAGGAATGCACAATTATGTCAAAAACAATCTTTGATGTTTTTCCTTGTAATTGTGATTGGATTAATTGACTAATAGAATTCTTATTGTGCATATTAAAAAGTGAAATTACGATTACGGCTGTGTTGCAATTTATTAATCATGAGAAAATATTGTCAAATACAGAGTTTCATTTTATACTCCTGTTGCGTCAAAGGTTTCTATTTAAATGTGTTGTTGCAATGCTTGATACGACGGATCAGAAGCGTTTAAATTAGTCCATAAGACAATCAGTAACGACCGTTGCTTGTAATGACTGAATCTGAAGAAGTAAACCAAAATAAAATGCTGTATTTTTCACTGTATTTAAAGGATTAGTTCACCTAAAAATGAAATTTTTGTAATAAATTACTCACTGTTATGTCATTCCACACTCATAAGACCTTCGTTTATCTTCAGAACACAAATGAAGATATTTTTGATGAAATCCGGTATATGAATCGTCCATAGACAGAAATATAATCAACACTTTCAAGGTCCAGAAAGGTACTAAAGACATGGTTAAAACAGTCATGTGACTGCAGTGGTTCAACCTTAATGTTATGAAGAGACGAGAATACTTTTTGTGCGCAAAAACAAAACAAAAATAACGACTTTACTCAACAATCCCTTCTCTTCTGTGTCATTCTCATACGTTGTTTACGTCCAGCGCTTCCAGGTTCGACTCATTATTGGCCGGCTCCTGCGTCAGCATCACACACATGTATCATCAGCCAATACTGAGCCGGCATTCAGACGTAAACATGGAAGCCTTCACTGTGTTACTGCGTCACCTGCGTAATATAATGACACAGAAGAGAAGAGATTGTTGAATAAAGTGGTTATTTTTGTTTTGTTTTTGAGCACAAAAAGTATTCTCATTAAGGTTGAACCACTGCAGTCACATGACTGTTTTAACGATGTCTTTAGTACCTTTCTGGACCTTGAAAGTGTTGATTATATTGCTGTCTATGGACGAGTCATATACCTCGGATTTCATCAAAAATATCTTCATTTGTGTTCTGAAGATGAACGAAGGTCTTACGGGTGTGGAACAACATGAGGGAGAGGAATTAATGACAGAAATTTCATTTTTGGGTGAACTAACCCTTTAAAGTTCTATATTTTTTTTTCCCCCATGTTGCTTTCTGTGTTTGCTGTTACAGTCATTTACAGTATATTTACGTATATAATGTTTACAGTGTTTAATCTGTGCCACCAGTTTCATAATGAACAGAAAATATTTTAAAACTTCTCATAATAACATAAAAGTTCTGTAACATTGTTTTGTGCCATTGCTTTGGCAAAGTATCTGTCAAACGAACTAAAATCAAAAGCGTGAAATGGCTTTGTGGCCTTATCAAATCACAGAAGACTGTGATTTCATTAAAATTTTTATATAGTCTGTTTGCGCTGCATGTTTCGGAGTGAAGTGCACAGTATATAGGCTATTAGTGTCATAAATAATAATTGTAATTATTTTATTCTAGTTGTTTGTCTTCCTAAAACACCAGTGTGAATGTAATGTAAAAAGAGAGTTGAGTCAGTGTTCAGACTTTTTTCTTTGTTTGATTTGAACACTGAACATGGGTTGGAGCTCTTAACTTTAAACTCTAAAAGTGCACCACACTGATGAATTTAACTTTTAAATGTAAAAAATTAGGCGAGTTGCGACATGCCCCCCCCCCCCGGACCCCCCTAGAGGGACTGACGTCCAGTCCTCAAATCCTGTAGAAAATACTGTATATAACAAATTGTATGTATTTTACACAGTGAAAGTAGTATTTATTTGACCAAATTTTTTTCTAGATAGCACCGTGAATGTATAGAGGGTATGCATAGACATCACATTCCTGCCGGAACACGCCCCCCTCAGCCAGACTGAGTGGCAAAAGAGCTGCTGCATGACTGGATTTAATAGGGGAAACTGCGAAAACGTGAGTAAAATGAGTTTTGACATTTTGAGGAATCATGTTTCCAGACATTTAATGTACATTAACGTAAGAGCTTCGTTCATCTTCGGAACACAAATTAAGATATTTTTGATGAAATTTGATGTCTTGTGGGGCCTGCATTGAGAGCAAGTTAACTTAGACTTTCAAACGGTACCAAAAACATATTTAAAACCGTTCATATGACTACAATGGTTCAACCTTAATGTTATGAAGTGACGAGAATACTTTTTGTGTGCAAGAAAAAACAAAATAACGAATATCTAGTGATGGGCGATTTCAAAACAGTTTCATGAAGCTTCAAAGCTTTACGAATCTTTTGTTTCGAATCGGTGGTTCGGAGGAATGCCAAAGTCACGTGAACCGTTGAATTTTCGAAACAGTTATAACGTAACAAAGCCTTGTTTACTGAAATCACTTGACTTTGGCGCTCTGAACCACTGATTCGAAACAAAAGATTCGTAAAGCTCTGAAGTAAATCCAATATAGGTAGGTCTAAATCCCGGTTATCAATGTTATATATCCTAAAACTTGTATAGTTTTGTCAGTGTTTATTTAAAAACACCAAATTATGCAGAATATAAGTTGGTAAATATTTAATTGATGAGTTGTAGGGTACATATAGGGTATGATTTTTACCCCAAAATTCAGCAAATTTACAAATCTGCATATCCTCATTTCGCTGCCTGGAGTCCAGTTGTTTCTGTGAATTGCAGCGATCCTCTTTAGCTTTCGGCAGTCTGTAAAAAATATACCTCAGGTTTCTTGTCAAACCTATTTGTACAGTCAGTCGCACAGCTCTTTCCCATTTTGAATGTGTTTTGTGTTTTTCGTGGCATTCAAGCTGAAAACCAATGCTGCCACTCAGTCTTTTTGCCATTCAGTGGGCGTAACCGCAGTCACTCCGGCCAACGGTGACGTCACGTGCATACTCTCTTTACATAGTGCAGACATGTTTATATGGTTGCCAACAAATGGCTCGCCAAATTCTATTCAGAATATTCCGTTGCATATTGACTAAATATCTTCTGTACATTTTGGCTTTTGGCCTCCATGATTCCTATTCTTTAAGACAGTAAAGCACTTGAACACAACAGACTTGTAATTACAGCTTCAGAAGTGGGAAGTAGGACATTTCCGATGTACATGAAGACAGCGGAAATCAGAATACAGCCATAATCGCGATCTCAGTTACATTTCTGATTAATTATGCAGCACTACTCTCAGCTATAAATACAAGTGAAGTTCAGTTTAAAGTCTGTTCTGTAGATCAATTCTCCAAAAAACTTATAGTAGAGTCTGCAGATTCAGTCTGGGAAATGGCAACTGTGTTGTTGGACTCATAATGGATCTTCAGCCCATCATACCTGTTGAAGCACATCTTTGCTGCACGTATTATCCATTCAGTACACGTTTTGAGTCATCCATCAGATAAAGGCTGTTAATCTGAAGTTAGTAAAAGACTGGTAGATAATCACACATTGAGAGATTAATTAGCCCTCTGCATTTGTGCTCTCACAGTTATAAAAGCACGGATGTGCATCTGATTAAAGAAACGTCTCATGGGTTTCAGATTTTAATAATCAGTTTCCCCTCAGCCGAGTTGAGAAAACAACCCCAGATCTAAAGTTGCACTTCAACATTGTGTGTTGTGGACTGTAATGCGGTTTGGCGCAGTCCTCCCACATATGAGATGGCGGGTGTTCGGTCATATTTAGCTGGAAGGGCTGCTGTAATATTGATAAGGAGTCGTATCACGATTGTTTGTGGACCTGAACATGGTGTACACACCGGATCCGCTGCCGGCCTCCGTGTCGGAGCTGTCCTGAGGTTGTATTATGGTGTGCATGTGTGTGGTTTTGGTCTTGTGTTGGGTTTGCAGCAGCACAGGCAGTATGCTGTGTGTTTTTTTGTTTTTTTTTTCTTGAGAGATTTGAAGAGCTATTTATAGACGCCTGCTGGAGCAGGAGCATGTGCTGCGCCTCCCTCCCGCTCGCTCATCTTTGCCTCCCAGATCCATGATGCTATTAGATTCTCCTTCCTCATCTCACACCTTTCTTCCTCTAATTCCCGCTTTTTCTCTTCATCTGTTGTTCTGTCCTCATTTTCTGTTTCCTCTGCTCTCTCCCTCTGTGCTGTTCCTCGCTGCTTTCAGCACGACCACCCCTCCCTCCTTCCCTGTGGATTTCTGCTTGTGAATTATTAAAGGTTGCTGGATGGCAGTGACTGGGGGCAACACTAAGATTCGGAGCTCTTACGGAGGAAAACCGTCAGTTATCTGCCTTGAGATAGGACAGGGAATGAGACATGGCCGTAGACAGACAGACAGACAGACAGACAGACAGGGACACCACCATGTTTCATTGACGCTGTGTGTGTTTGTTTGTGTGTGCAGAACTACATGCTTTCAAAAACTTAAATAGTGATAAAGCAAAATAAATTTTTACCAAAACCAAAATTAAAGTTTGGGTACTGTGTTTTTTTTTTTTTTTCCTCTGGAATACAAGTCACATTTGCAACGTGCTGCACCTTAAACCCAAAGTATACTTCAGCCATCCGTGCACCGTCCGCATGACGTAATTTTCATCATCAGGAGGGTCCACGGACGTTCGCACACTCCGTCCGCATGCAGCCCAATTTTTGAGACCGCACTGACGGTCTGTGTACAACAGCGCAAGTGCGAGTGACTTGAGTGCTTGAAAACAGCAGTCGACCGAACGTGTCTTTCCACGCTCACGGCCAAAGGAATATACTTTGAGCGGCTTCATTTAGGCTTGGAGTTTATAATAAATGTTGTTCATAATGAATGGCACTCTTATTTATTAGGGCCCTATGATTTCCGTGATGCAGAAAATGCGGAATCCAGTCATAAAAACGGAATTTACTGTATCACGTTTAATGTCACGGAATTTGTCAAATTTTTGATGAATAAATCAAAAGTCAAATCGCGATATAGACTAGTGTCTGTGAATATTAAACCACAAAAAGACACTTTAAATATGAATCTGCATGTTTTGCGTGTCTCTGTGTGAATGAATGGCGCAGACGCAAATTTTAACAGGGAAGCTCTGCTGTGCAGCACTTTTCTTGACAAAAAAGTTTGTTTAATTTCATATGATTAAAAGATAAATTAAATGTTTTATGCCTTCATTTGATTGCCAGAAAAATAATAAAATAAATAAAATGAAATACACAGCACAGAATTTCTGAAAAAACATTTCATAGAAATGATTTAAAAAAAAAAAAAATTATACATTTTGTTGTTTTTATGAATTCAATTAATTAGACATGCTTTTTGATTATTAAAATTTAATTAAACTTAAA
Source organism: Hypophthalmichthys nobilis (assembly GCA_037950665.1). NCBI lineage: Eukaryota > Metazoa > Chordata > Actinopteri > Cypriniformes > Xenocyprididae > Hypophthalmichthys > Hypophthalmichthys nobilis. The sequence continues at coordinate 685,559 of CM075471.1, forward strand.
ACAGAAAACACAGAATTTGGTAAAAAATAAAACGGAATTTGAGCGGAAAAACGTATTTCATAGGGCCCTAAAAATGTATTTTTTGTTAATTTTTTTAATAAATTGTTGTTAAATTGTATAAGTTTCATGATTTCAATTAATTAGACATGGTTTTTGATTATTAAAATGTAATTTAACCATTAAAATGGAGTCCAAAAAAATAAAAAAACAGAATCCAGAAAAATTAAAACTGAAAAAAAAAATAAAAATAAAATGGAATTTTGGAAAAATGAATTTATAGGGCCCCAATTTTTTTTTTTTTTTTTTTTTAATACTTTATATATTTTTCATTCCTGTTTTTTTTTCTGAATACTGTTAAATTTAAAGAATTTGTTATAGAGTGAGAGATGTTTATAATGTTTGTAAACGTTGGTTTAATTTAGCGCTATTCTATTTGTTTCTGAATGTAAATGTGACATACGTTGATGCTGTTTATTTGTGGGTTTTTTCTCTCTGCCTCAACAATGCAAATTTGACCAGGTATGGCTTATAGTGAGATGTGACTTATTTTCCAGAAAATATGGTGGTTAAATTTAGGTAAGTGTCGGTGATATATTAAATCATTCATAGTAAAGTTCTTTGGAAATGAGCCAAAATGCATAATTGAAGAAACACTAATTAAACATCACTGTTTTTCATCAGTGATTTTGGCACTTCAAAACTAATTTTGAAAATTCAGAATTTTGGTGCATTTTTAGTTTTAAAAGAATAGTTCGGCCTCAGTTTGCTCTCATGTCATTCCAAGCTGTTATTTTGTTTGTTGGAGCACAACAGGTGAACTATAGAAGATCTTCATGCAGATCTTTTCCATACAGCAACAGTTTGTAGTCTTCCAATCTTCAAAAACAAGGCAAAGAAACACAGTAAAACACCATAAAAGTGTCTGTATTCCAGAGAGACACACAGATGTGGTCACGGTAAACTTTTGTGCTGAAAGTGCTGTGCAAAAATTCTTTAAAAAATTCATGAGGATGAGTAAATAATGACATTAACTCTTCAGTATGAGGTGAGCGCAGTGCACAGGAAGGGTTGTTTCCAACAGTAATGTCTGTCCTCTTTCTGGAGATGGACAGTGAAAGCAACAGAGACAGACAGCACAAATACGTACACACATCTCCAGTTTCTATTGATCTGCAATAAAGCAGACCATGATTCTCTTCCCAGCTGGTTTTGCTTTGATGCACAGATTTCACATCAGGTGGTGACCCACTCAACACACTGTCATAAGCTGTTGACTCTTGTAAAGTTGGACTCGTGACTGACTGATAAATGAGCATTTTCCTCGTCTTCTGTAGGTTTGCAGGTGGTTGTAACATCGCTTTTACAAACGTTAATAGTGCAGGTCTGGATGTCGTGATTGGTTCTTTGCTCCATCCAGAAGTTTTAGGCCAGAATCCAACTGTATGCAAACCAGTGCAGTGCATGTGCAGCTTCTGTTAAAGATGGGACGATAGAGTTTACTAGCAATTTCTGAGTAAAAATCGTTTTAAATGGGACCTATAATGCCCCTTTCACAAGATGTAATATCAGTCTCTGGTGTCTCCAGAATGTGTCTGTGAAGTTTCAGCTCAAAATACCCCACAGATCATTTATTATAGCTTGTCAAATTTGCCCCTATTTGGGTGTGAGCAAAAACACGCCGTTTTTGTGTGTGTCCCTTTAAATGCAAATGAGCTGCTGCTCCCGCCCCCTTTCCAGAAGAGGGCGGAGCTTTAACAGCTCAACAACAACAAAGCTGGAGAATCTCACGCAGCCAAAATGAGGATTGTCAGTAACGGTGTTCAGCCTTACATTGTTCAAACTGGAGTCGACACTGATGGAGAGACTCAGGAAGAAGTTACAACTTTTAGACGTTTCTGAAAGACGTTTAAAAGTAAATATCTCTCTCTGCATTGAACTTTGAGCGTCGTAACTTTGCAGATGTTGTTTATGCTCAAACAGCAACATTACACACTAACTAAAGTTAAAAAAGTGAAATCATAATCAACCCTCCTTTAAAGTAAAGCCGACACCACGTGTTGTAAAGAATGTTGAAACTAAGTTTTCATACACTTTCTCTTATACAAATATATTGTTTTTTTTAATCTATAATGTGGAAGAATGCTGTCTGTTTGTCAAATACCCATGTTCATTCATCTAGCGTGTCGTTTTCATGAGTGTCGAGTTTCTCATCAGTGGATTTACGCTGTCTGAGAGCGAATGAAGAGGAGACGGGAGGGAGGATGAGTAAATGAGCGCATGCTCACTCTGAGAGAGAGAGAGAGAGAGAGGCTGTGCTTCATTCAGAAAAAGCAGGGGGGCGTCAGAAACGGAGCGAGGGAGGAAGCTAAGCGGAGAGGTGGAGATCTGTCTGTTCTCTGTAAGAGTGGACTGAAATGCGTTCGCTGCTGCCTCGGAGCCGCAAGCACCTAATGATGCGGGGAGATCAGCGCTAAATCAGCCGATATAGTAAGCGGTGTGTGTGTGGTGCTTATGTGCAGGCATGCATGCATGTGAAAAGTCTCAGTGAAGGGATGCTTATGAGTGTTGCATCTATCAGCGATTTTAAAATCACACTGTGAAATGTTCTACTTATGACTAAACCGTCAGGTGCATTATGGGAAATGTAGTTGTAAGCTCTGTAAGGTGCAAACAGGTGAAAAATGGGTCAGAGAGTTTGGAAGAGATGCGCTGAAGTTTCATGTAAGTCTGTTTAAAAATGTGAATCCGAGCTGTTTGTCTCCATTCAGAAATCCGCAGCTTTCTGACACATGCCGTCGGTTTTGACATCATTTGCTGACGTCAGGTGGAGCTGTTAGAGGTGAATGAGCTGTATCGTTTTCTTGCATGCAGAATTGTTCTTGTGAATGTTTATCTTGAATGATATGCTTCAATGCTTCACGTCTCAGTGGAAGTGTGAGTGTGTGTTGATGAGCGACAGGCTTCGGTGTGGGTCAGTCGGTCGTGGGTGTGCGTGTTCAGTATTGCAAGCTGTCTGCCCACTCGCGTGCAGGTCGATAAAGAGAGCGTGTTTGCTGAGGTAATGAGGAATTCCCTTTCACTGTGTCCTTGCGTCCTCGTCACCCACACCAGGGGCGAATCGCTGCAGGAGAGGGAGGCATCATTCATGTCACGCCGCCGCCGATGCGATGTGTGTGTCAGAGCGGAGGAGATGAGAAGGCACAGGACATCAGGAGGAGGCACTGGGGAGATTCACAAGAACTTTGTTCATAAAGGAACTGAGATTTAAAGGGTTGGTTCACTCAAAAATTAAAATTCTGTCATTTACTCACCCTCATGTCGTTCCGAACCCGTGAGACTTTCTGGCCCTCAACTGACAGTCTATGCAACTACCACTCTGACGCTTCAAAAAATTCGTAAAGATATCGTAAAACTAATCCATATGAATCAAACGGATTAGTCCAAATTTTTTGAAGAGACACGGTAGCTTTATCTGATGAACAGCTTCAATTTAGGCTTTTACTCACATATAATCATTCTTCAGCGCACACATCAGATATGGTAAACAGAAATTCAAACGTGCTTGCTTGATGTGCGAGAACCAATGAGGTTCATTCTCGTGTTACGCAGCACGTTTGAGCTTCCGCGAGAACCAATGAGGTTCATTCTCGTGTTACGCAGCACGTTTGAGCTTCACAAGAACCAATGAGGTTCATTCTCGTGTTACGCAGCACGTTTGAGCTTCAGCGAGAGCCAATGAGGTTCATTCTCGTGTTATGCAGCATGTTTGAGCTTCAGCGAGAGCCAATGAGGTTCATTCTCGTGTTACGCAGCACGTTTGAGCTTCAGCGAGAACCAATGAGGTTCATTCTCGTGTTACGCAGCACGTTTGAGCTTCCGCGAGAACCAATGAGGTTCATTCTTGTGCGTCAAACAAGTGCGTTGAGCTTCTGTTTATATTTGCTGATCAATGTTTATATTTGAATAAAAGCATAAATTCAGTCTGTTCTTCATATAAAGTTATCATGTCTCTTCAGAAAATTTGGACTAAACCAAGTTCATACGGATTAGTTTTATGATCTCTTTATGAACTTCTGAAGAGTCAAAATGGTAGTTGCGTAGCTGTCAATGGAGGAACTGAAATCTCTCAGATTTCATTAATTTCTTCATTTGTGCTTCGAAGATGAGCGAAAGTCACCAGCCCTCTTACAGGTTTGGAACGACATGAGGGTGAGTAATTGATGACAATTGCTTTCATTTTTTGTAAAACCATTAGATTTAAGATTATGAACTCAAAATATTTGTATATATTTAAAACAAATGCACAGATGAATTTATTACAATAAGACCAGTAAAAAGCAAAAAAAAGGTAAGTTTTATTTCATGCTGAATTTAAGCTGGAATATGAGAATTGCAGCAGTGTTTTGGCCAATATTTACGATGTTGCTTCCGAGTTTCATTGTGAATATTCGTTATATCACACAGACATGTATGTTCCCCCGCAGTGCCCGAAACCTCTGTGTGCTTCTCCACCTGATCCTCACGCAAACACACATGGGTTATTTTTGAACATAGTGTGCCAGAACACAGTGTCAGTGAGGGAGAGAAACAAAGAGCGAGAGAATCCTCAGCAGAGATGGGAATAAAGCGAGAGAAATGGAGACTGCACAGTGCTGCTCTCCTGAATAAAGTATCTGTGTCTATAAATAACACGCAGCGCTCACAGACTGTTATTTAGCCACATTTTCCTTCCTCATCCTGTAAAGGGAATTTGATCATTTGCCTTTTCATTTTGCAGCATGTGCAGTCTTTATTATTAAGGAACAGAGCGGTTATTTGGAAGCTAATCACGTTTGATGGCTTGGATGTGTTAGCTGACACACACACACACACACACCTGTTTGGAAACTGTACAGCTGTACAGCTTTCTGTTACGATGGTTGCTGCTTATGCACTAGTTTGAATAATTGCATGTTATAATTAGAGGTGTTTTAGTCATGTGATGAAACCTTGAGCATTATGTACGGCGACATGATTAATTAAAATGAACCCGAAATCGTAATATGGCTTAGTGTGATTATTAAATCGAATATATTCGTTGCGTGTGCACACGTGCACTCGTGTTTTCAGCATCTCAGAGCGACTCTGTTCACAGTAAATGATGCTTGTTTAGATCGCAAACAAGCACAGGAAATCTGGAGCTTTTTTAATCCCATTTTAAATTGCAATTTATTATTAGAAAAATTCAGTCACTCAGACAAGCACCATTTACAATTTCTTCTAAAAATGTAGATCAGACTTTTAGGACAGTTGCCTGAACAGCTAGTCAATTTTGTAATATGTGGTCAATTGCACACTGGTCTAAAGAAAGGCCTGTATAATTAATCTCACCTGATGACTTGTCAATTTAGTCAACCATCATTACCAATCCCCCCGTTAACCATGTTTTTTCTTCTCTGAACTCATTTTAATGCATTCAAGCCGAATCCTGCACATTCTCCACCATAATTTATGCAGAAAATGTGTTAAAATCGTGTGGCTGTGTCCCTGCCCTCATGAATATTAATGAGATGAATTAGTTTTGAATGACGCGTAGAACAGCTGACGGATTGTGAAGAACTGAGTCGCTCGACATATTGCTCATGACTCACGCAGCTTCTGACAACGACACGCAAGATGTCCGAGCTCTGAGTCAACATGTTCCCCGAAAATAAATATTTAGCCTTTTGTTATCTTGTTATCGAGCTGTGACAGAAATTACCCAGCTCTCATTTAGCTCAATAGACTGAATATATCGTGCTGGCCTGGAGACCAATTGTTTCATTTGCAACATGCCGCACAATCCGGTCCGTTTATAATCATCTCAGTTGTCATAACCCGATTCAGTGGAAAAGATGTAGTGCAGACACTAGATCTTGATTTCTTTTAAACAGCTATAAATGAGTAAATTAGTGCATAACTTGAGCTACAAAGTTGTCACAGTTGTGCACAAGACTCACGATGTGAAGATGAGAAGCCACATGAGGACCATTTCGTAACTTGTATTAGTTTAAGATCCACATTATTGCGTGTCTGTTAAAGGTGGAGGTGTTTTGGCACACTGCTCTCTTTCAGGTCCTCTGTGGGTGTGTATTATGCTGTTGATCTGGATGGTTCTGCCTCATTGCTGTTGTGTAGAAGGTGTGGTTGAGTCTCTTCAGGTTCTTCACACTTGCTGTGAACCCGTCGTCATTCACCGGCCATCTGCTCATGTGACGCGTCGCTTGACAGATCTGATCCTCATCCACTGTGAATCGTCAGATCTGATGCGACACGTTAAATGTCACAAATGGTTCTACCAGTTTACAATAAGGTTTCATTAGTTAACATGAACTAAAAACATGAACCTCTATATGTCAATTATTCTGTATGTTATTATTATTGGCTCTTTGACAAATTGCGTTTGCAAAATGCAAAAATGGAATGTAAATGTTACATTTATTCTAAATTGGGGCTGGTTAATTTTGGGAAAAAACTAAAATTATTGATTTTAAAATGCAATTTCTAGGTTTGCTGTGCATGTGTGGTTTTACAAAATTTGGTCATTTATATAAATATGTTAAATATATATATTTGTAATTATATAACTATATTAATAATTATAATAAAAATTAATAATTAATAATATAATAATAATTAATAATGTTATTATTATTATTATTATATTATATTACAATAAATAAATAAATATAATTAATAATATTTATTTATTGTAATTAATATAATAATAATAGTTATTTTATTATAGTAATAATAATAATAATTATAATAATAATAATAATAAAAAATAATTAATAAATAATTAATAAACTATAATTTAATATTATTAATTAATATAAATTATTAATATTTTATAAATAGTTAATAAACAATTATAATTAGTTTTATTTTTTTATAATACAAAGTAAACTAAATAAAACTAAATATTAAACAAAATAAGTGATTACTTTTAAATTAAGAAAAATAATATAATTTTATTTTACAGTAAAATTACAATGTTAAAATTTCTAATAATAATAATTATTATATAAAACAAAATAAACAAATAAAACAAAATATTAAACAAAATAAGAGATTACTTTTAAATAAATTAAGAAAAATAATAGTTTCATTGTACAGTAAAATTACGAAAACTAAAATTGCAATGCTAATGATGTGGAGGAAAAAAAGCTAAATGTGCAGCGCATGTTTATGTAATTAAACTGAAGCCTTTGCTATTTAATTATCGTACTAAGCCATATTGGGATTTTTCATTTTCATTTCGATGAATCGTACAGCCTTGTTCTGGCTCAGTTTAAATAATCATATATATATATATATATATATATATATATATATATATATATATATAAAAATATATATATATATATATATAAATATAAATATAAATATAATGTGGTAATTTTTCCGTTTTTGTGTTCCTATTTCAGGTGAGTTAAAACATAAATATTTGCTTTATTCATAAATGCACATGAATTGTCAACATAGATGACCGTGTGTGCATGTTTCAGGCATATGTTACCAGTGCATTAAATGCATGTTTTGGCTTTTTATCTTTATGGCATGATGAATTTTACATTGAGAGGATTCATGTTTCTTCCTGATAACTTCCCCGGTAAAATGAACTAATATACGATCGATCAGTTTGTAAGCGTCACCGTCTGCATTGTTGTGCCTCAGTTTGAGAGTCTGTTTATCTGTGCTGTCTGTGTACTTGATAGCTGCTGTCTCCTTCGCATACTAATGACCAACCGTGGGAAAAAGCCATATAATTGTGTGTAATTTCTGTGTGTGTGTGTTTGCTAGAGGAGCGATTGAGGCAGAGGAAGGGAAAAATCAATACCAACCCATGGAGAGCAGCTAACTGTGTAATTGGCTTCAAAGTCATCAGGTTCACTGCTTTCCCCTAAAGTGAAATCAGCAGATAGTGTGTTAATAATGTATATACAGTACCAGCAGTTGAACGCTGATATGCGTATAACTCTGATACTTGCCTGAATCTGATACATGGACACCCTCATTTTAAAGTCAATATGACGTTGTTTTGCGTTCTTTATATGCGTTTCTGCTCCTTTCCCTGCTTAATCCTCTAAACATTTAGTGATTCGCTCTTGTGGGATTTAATTAATTTTAAATTTGTTTGATTGTGTCTTTGCTTGGCTTCTCAAACCGTGGTTAATTTTAAAGTCGTTCTTGGAGTTTAAACAACAAGGGACACGACGAATGTAACGGTTGGATAAATAGTGAAGAACTAATTATTCATGATGATCTTTGAGGTTTTGTGTGTTCACACAGTCATCTCACACCATATTTCCACGTTTACTTGGATAGTGAAAGCCTCTGGATGTTCTCTTTGCATATCGCTTAATGAAAGGTGTATTATAATGATACATAAACAGAGATCAGAGAAAAGGTCTTGTGATTGATCTTTAATCGGCTTGTATGTTCACTGGTGTCTCAGACTGTTTCTCATCTGCGTTTTTATCCCATTATTGGATTGCCAACTTTTTTTTGTGGCCATTTGCTTGTTCATATGAAGCAATTTTGAAATTCACAGTCATATTTACAGTGCAACTCATCACACATGTTGTCCTACTTTCAGAGGAGTTTTGAGAGTGTTTAACTTTATAACCATCAGTCATTTTCTCCAGACGACGTGATTATTGGCATTATTTTGATTATTTTGGTTTTAAATATTGAATAAATGTTGCATATATTGTATTGAATATATATTATACAGGGCTCCAGACTAACATTTGAGAGCAGTGGCACCAGAAGGTGGCGCCAGCACCTGATTTGGTGTGTGATCATTACGGTAATTTAATCTCATTACTATTGTTTTGCATTAATAAGTGCAGTTACTAATAGAGATTAACCGATATATCGGCCAATAATCTGTATAGTTTAAAAACAGCCAAAAGTCAGGGCTGATATATCAAAATATACAAAATTTGTCACCAAAAAAGTAATTCGGTTTAACCAAAATTTCGGTTTTACCGAATGACAGTTTTGGTTATACTGAATGACGATATTTTCAAACAATGCTAACAGGCTGAGGACAAAAGGACAAACAAACATTTTATATTTAGTACAACTTTTTAAAATATTACAACATTTTCCATGTTGCACCGAATGACCTGATGTTTCGGGACATGCGTATGAGCAAGTGAAAACATGAATTTTTCAAATAGTTAAGAGAGAGTTAGTTACTTTGCTTCACGATCATGTGGTCCTTTGCAGGTGTCTGAATGATGTCACATGATATTGATTGCATGACTTGATCCAAAATGGTCCCTTTATATTAGTTACTCTGAATTTTCGCAATGGTTTTGCTTGCGATAAGCAGTCCTGAATAACAAGAATATTAATGTTTTGACAAGTCCAAATTTAAAATGTCAATTCAATCTTTGCGAGGAAAAGAATGGCGATAAATGAAGATGAGATTGGATCAGCACAAGCCCTAGTGACCGTCAGTGAACCGTTGTCTGGACACTTATTCCTCAGTGCGGTCAGTCAGTGCCAGTTTGAGTGCCAGTCTGTGGCATATGCCAAGCTAATGCAATAATCCTGAATGCCTTTTTCTGTATCTTTATTTGAAACAGTTGTTTAAAGGTTTTGCTGCTCGCTCTGTCTCTCTCTCTCTCAGCTGAAGCAGCAGGAGGATGGATGAAAATAGATGTGTTTTTCCACACCGTCGAGGGCTGAGAGAGTAGAAACTGTAGGAAGAAGAGGGAAAGGATGGGATACAGTGGTACCTGAGCAGATGGAGTGGCACAGCGTGAAGCGGGCAGTGCCAGGGATAAACACGTCACAGAGGGCACCGCTACTGAAACGGGCTCGATCAGCCATTTCAGATGATTACGTTAAATATATTATGGTGCATTTTTAATTTTGAGAACTGCATTAAACCATCTTGAATGATTTATTTGGGACGGGTGATGGTGCATATGTTCCTGTGCAACTACTGATTCTCAATGTACTCAGTGGGTTGTCAATCTTGAAGAAGTCCTCTAAAATTAGGCTGGTTTAGTGGTCATGTCGCCTGGACTCTGATGCGTTTACTCTAGTTACAGTTAGACTGCATGTGGAAACCCTGAGAAGTTGATTCTCTCAATTGATTCCCTTTAAAGGATTAGTTCACTTTCAAATGAAAATTAGCCCAAGCTTTACTCACCCTCAAGCCATCCTAAGTGTACATGACTTTCATTTTTCTGATGAACACATTCAGAGATATATTAATAAATATCATGACGCATCCAAGCTTTATAATGGCACTGTGAGAATATTTTCATCTAAGCCTAATAATTAATAAAGTAATTTTTACCAATAAAAATTGGCCTACCTCAACTTTTTGATTTGATAATCCAGCCCTCGAATGAAACTACTTGAAGAGCCCTGGCGTAGGACATAGCGTAAGCTTTTTGAACTGCGAGAGTTTTACACTTTCTTCGTAAGTAGAATCTTCGGCTAATACTCACTGATCCCACTCATGTGTGCTCTCCAGACATATGCTTCCGATACTGATCAGTTGTTGTTTTGGGTTTTAGTTTTCAGCTCCCAGACAACAGCGTTAATTTGAGAACTGGTAATTGCATGAGTGCTGGTGCTGGTCTTGATTTGTCTGTGCTGTTTGAGTTTTTGGCCCCCTTGTGCTTCATACAAATCATTCTCAAAGAGTCTGTGAGATTTTGTTAGATATTAGTTTCTATATTGACAGGTTAGCTGTTGAACCAGTAATATGACCTCCATTTATACAGTAAAAGTTGAAGCCAACCCTCTACCTCCATTGGTCAGATTGGTGCTTTTGTTAGCCAGAAGGAATATCCTTCTCAAATGAAGGTGTATTACTTCCCCTACACACAATAGATGGATCCAAGACATTTTTTTTCTACATAAAATTAAAGAATTAACGTTTACGCTCCAGTGTTCTCTTAGAGCCTTCATTAGTACCTGGGATCCTGCCTTGAATTTTATTAAAGGATTGCTTTGCTCCCCTGATCCTACTCTGATAATATTTAACACTGAATGTCATTTAGTAGGTGATAATCTGTACATCTGTACATTTTCTTTGTCTATTGATCATTTCAGTGTTGGCAATGAGCTTTGTTGTCCTGATAAAATGCCAATAAAAATGATTGGATGTAAAAGTTAACATGCATTTCTAGTTTAAATATTATTCTTCAGACAATCCTCTTTAAATGCAATAAGTATCAGCTGTGTGCAAAGTCAACCACATTTGGTTTTCGATCACTAAAAATGTGGTCAAATTCAACAAATTGTACATGGAGTCACATTGGGGTCCCAATATCTATGGGAATGAACTATATATGGCCTTAAAAATGAAGATTCCAAAAGAAAAGTTTATTAAGAATGAGAATCTAGAAGGATATTAAGATATCTTGAATACTTTTAGAGTTGCAGGCATGACAACTTTGGAAAAGGAACATTTATGGCACGCAGACACGCATGTTCTATGCAATTGAGATGATAGAAAAACACGAGATACATTTCTAGTTTTAACATTATTTGTCCTTCAGATATTCCTCTTTAAAAGAAAAAAGTATCATCTATATGCAAAGTGACCCACATTTAGTTTTTTGACCACTGAAAATGTGTACAATTTACTCATGGAGCCGCATTAAGATCTCCATATCTCTGGGATTCAACCATCGAGGGCCTTTAAAATGAAGAAACCAAAAGGAAAGTTTGTTAAGAACCAGAATCTAAAAGGATATTAAGATCTTTAATACTTCTTGAGTTACAGGCATGCAAAATTGAAGCAAAAAAACACAAGAAGTGCTTTTTCCCATTTTTGATCGGTCACCGTTGGCATATAATGAACCAAAGACTGATAAAGTCAACAGATTTAACTAATAGATCTACCAATCTCTGTGTGAAAATAAAATAATGATGCTGCCATCTTTATAAGGTCATTTTTACCCCCCTCTAATTTGGCTCCAAATCTCAGGTGAAAATAGTCATTTTGACCCTCCTCTACAAAACAGTGGATTACTCCGTGACATTTACATCTGTGACATTTAATATTTTGGCTTTCTACAGAAAAAATATGAACAAAATAAAAAATTCGAGCCAGGGTCCTCTGGTTGAGTTGACATGGAATGACCATATATGCGGTCATGATAGCACACACTGCGGTTTTGTTGTCTATTACTTTAAATGGTTGCACACTTTAAAGCAGGATAGATTCTGATTGGCTGTCAATGTATTTGTTTTTTAAAATCGCTCTGAAAGTGATTCCAATGATATTCCTCAGTGTTTCTAATGTTATATTTGTGGTGTGGGCTTTGCTATTAGAGTGATTATTAAAATTTATGGTTATAGTTATCATTCTTGGGCATTTTAAGGATGAAAAACACATTTATATCTGTAAATATACAGCACTGATTAGTGGCACTCGTTTGTCAGTATTAATTGTCTGGGATTTGACTGGCCAGCAGAAGTCTTGATTGTGTTTCAGCTTGTGCCGACTCTGTTACAGAAATAGCCAACATTATTGGCTGTTATTTCGCCTACTACCTGTGTCAGCCTGAAAGGAACAGAAAGACATGATTGGCGTTCCTCTCGGTCTGAAGGCTGCACAAGCGCCTGTTCTGACAGAATGAACGGAGAGAGAACGCAGGGGCGTGACGGGTGGAGTGTGTGTGTTCTGCCCTCCGAATACACACTCGGGTAATTGGGGTGTGTGTGTAATTGGGGTACGGGGCAGATGTGCACCACATGGGGCGGAGGGAGATCTATTCTCTCTTGGTGACAGAGCCTGTTGCCATGGAGCTCCTCGTCCTATTGGCGGAGGCCTCGTCCAATAGGGCGTCAGTTTCATCATTGAGAATTTTCTCTCTGTCTCAAACAGAGGGAAGTGGAGATTGCATAAGGGTTGTAATGGGAGCCAAAACAGCCCCAGATTTCAACCTGACACACTTATTTTTAGAGAATAAAAGATGGAGATGGGCTGAACGATATCTCTCCCACACAGAGTGAGTGATGCATCATGGTCTAGCAGAGCACTGTTTGTGTTATTCATGGTTTTAAGTTCCTGTTCTTCTTGATCTGGGTCAGGGTTATTATTAACTAAAACCATAAAAACATTTTCATTAGTTGCAAAGGCAACATTTCTCATTTTTGTTTAGCTTAAGTTAAGCAGCAGGAGGATGTTAAGTTAACTAAAACTAAAGCTTAATAAAAACTATATAGACTTTTAAAAACCTAATAAAAATGACAACACATCTTTTTACATCATAGATGGGTAACCTTAATGCAGTGGTGACTTCTATAGCAAATATGATTTTTGCATCCCGATTTGCTGTAATGGCAAAAGAAAAAATACACAATGACATTTCCAAAAAGGATTTTTTAAAATGATATTTAGTTCAATTACAGTCAGATACAGAGTCAAAAATATAGAGCAAATAATAATATTATAAATATTATCTATAATATTACATTATTATAGTATTATTATAATAAAAAATAATACATCGAATAAAAAAAATTACTTTTAGGCAAATTTTTTTTTGTAAAAGTTGTTTTTGTGTGTTCTCAAGCTTGTTTTCGCCATGAAACAAAAATAAAAAAGGTAATTGCATCTTTTATAAAGTCAGAATTGCGAGCTTATAACTCGCAATTCTGACTATATAACTTGCAATTGCAAGAAAAAAAATCAGAATTGTGAGATAAAAAGTCGCAATTACCTTTTTTATTTAGTGGCGGAAACTAGCTTCCATAGAAAAGGTTGCAGAAATTAGTATATAAAGGCTTTTTTAGTTATTCTTGTCTTGTGCATGTAAAATAAAAAGAAAGAAAGATTAATTAATTAATTAAATATTGTTTCTGGCAGTAAGAGGAGAGAAAGATGTCAAATTTACTGTCTCTGCCGTTGTTACAAACACCTTTGCAACTAGTTTCTTTTTGTAATTTAATAAATAAAACAAAGTATAATGCAATAAATGTACATTGTTTTATTAAAACTGAAAAAACCTGCTATATTCATGATATAAATGGTGGAAAAAGCATCATCGCAGTCTGAAAAGGTCGACCATATTTGAAACTCAACCTAGCAGAATATTGTGCATAAGTTGTATGTGGTGATATTGATTCAGGACATGATCTAGAGACGGGACCCCCTCTGCAGACACACCTCTCTCTCTCTCTCTCTCTCTCTCTATAGGTTGTATAGCTCGTTCACCCTCTCTCTTGTCGTCAGGTCATGTGACGTCATCCTCCCCCTCCCAGCCCACTCAGTCCAGTGGGACCGACTCTGACTCATCTCTCCTCCGCTGTTCTTTCAATCCATCCCTCCTTCTCTTCTCTCATTATTTGTTTCCTCGCTGGCCCTGTCCTTCTGTCTGCGCTGTCGTGCTCGATCTGTTGAAGCAGGGAATCCTTCTGTGACGCATTTTCCCTGCAGTTCAGCGATCTGACCATCAATGAGCATTCCTTCTCTCTCTCTCTCTCTCTCTCTCTCTCTCTCACTCACACACACACACACACACACACACACACACACACACACACACACACACACACAGAGGCAGTGTTATAAAACCACAGCGCAGCATCAAGTCATTCATTCTCTTATTCTCTCTTTCATTCTTTTCTCATTTTCTCACTTTTTCTAATCACTCAGTTTCGGGTGAATCTCACGAAAGCATCAACGTTTACATTTATGCATTTAGCCGATGCCAAAGAGGAACAAAAACAATTCATCAAAGAGCCAGTTATATTAGTGATATAGGTTTATTAGATGACTAGAATATGTTGTGCATTAAGAAAACGAAGCCAGTTTATTTGACCATTGAGATGTTTTTGCAGCGTGACCTTATTTTGCAGTTGTTTTTGTCTTGGTTTAAGAAATCATTTAAAAATCAATCTTTCATATTTTTGCATTTATTTTCTCCATCATTAGTATTTAGCTAACTTAATGCAAGACATTTAAACCCAATAACACTGTATATTATGAACAAAATCATGTATCTTCATATCTTCTGTTCGGTGATGTTTCTCTAAAAGACTAAGACTGCCTTGTAGATGCCATTTATTATTATTATTTTTTAATATTTTGTATTAACTTTTTCATTTTTATTTATTTATTTAGCTATTTGTTTATTTTCATATTGTATTGTTTTTTATTTTATCATTTATTAATTAATTTTTTTTTTTTTAATAATTTCTCACCCACCAGCAGAACATTAATTTTGGAATATAATTAGGTAAATATAAATGAAAATGATTATCAATTTTACTTGTGTTCACAATGTAAACGTATATAAAACATGCCAAGCAATTTTTTTTTAAATTTATATTTATTTTTTTTAAACTAGATTTTATGCCCTTTTTATGTTACTTCTCAGAACAAAGATATTATTATTATTTTTAAGTCAATATGCTCATTGCATCACCTCTGCTATTTGTTTGTACCGCGGTGAGGTAACTAGACGATGGAGGGTTATGTGTCTTAACTGGGTCACTGTGTGTGTCGCCGGCCGAGCGATGCACTCCACTTTACACCTGACCTGAAGACATTAGTCTTTGCTTCCCATATTCATGTTTAATACCTCTCTCTTGCTCTCGAACACAAGCAGCAGCAGCTGATGTTGGCGTCTCCTTGGCAACAGGAGGAGAGAGAGAGTGACGGCTCATTCATGAACGCTGTTCTCCCTCATTCAGAGCTCTTCATCTTCTTCATGAGCTCCGAGTTGATTCTTGAGGACGGCCTCGTTGCTGCAGCGCCCGTGTGTGTGTGTGTGTGTGAATGATTGGTCGGCGGTGTCATGTGCTGCTGGTGACGTCTTTTCTGCAGTCGGGAATCCCAGCTATTCGAGCGCGCTCAGTCGCTCTCCCCCACCCGCCTGCTTCAGTCTCTCTGCAGTATGACGTCAGCGCTGGAGTTTCCTCCGCTCGCTCTTTCAGTCACTGCTGCTGCCTTATGAGCTTTGACTCGTGTGCTCTTAAAAGCATTTTGTGTGTTTATTTTTACAGCAGATGGCAAACTGTTCCTCTGTGTGTGTGTGTGTGTGTGTGTGTGTGTGTGTGTGTGTGTGTGTGTGTGTATGTATGTATATGTATATATATATATATATATATATATATATATATATATATATATATATATATATATATATATATATATATATATATATATATATATACATACACACACACACACACACACACACACACACACACACACTCTTGCACATCTATCTTTCATTGACACAATGCAATCTCTATCTCCTTACACTAATCTTACACTCTAAAAAAAAAAATGCTGGGTTAAAAACAACCCAAGTTGGGTTGAAAATGGACAAACCCAAGAATGGGACGTTTTGACCCAGCGAATGGGACGTTTTAACAATGCGATGTTTTTAAACCAGCAAATGGGACGTTTTGGCCCAGCGAATGGGATGTTTTAACAATGGGATGTTTTTAAACCTGCGAATGGGACGTTTTTAGACCTAGCGAATGGGATGTTTTAACAATGGGATGTTTTTAAACCAGCAACTTTTTGACCCAGCTAATGGGATGTTTTGACCCAGCTAATGGGATGTTTTTAAACCAGCAATTGGGATGTTTTAACCCAGGGAATGGGACGTTTTGACCCAGCGAGTTTAATGAATATTAATTAAACAATAAACATTTATTAATTTGCTTATTTGCTTAAATTGTTGCCTCTAGTAACTATGTGTCTGATTTTTAATTTCCAACCTATTTTGGGTTCATTTTAAGCCAGACATATAGTCATTTTTAAACAATAGTTAAGTTAAATAAAAGCCATTTAACCCAGCCGCTGGGTTTGTCCATTTTCAACCCATCTTGGGTTTTTAACCCAGCATTTTTGAGTGTACCCATTACAACTAAGTGCCTAACCTGAACCCTTACCCTAAACCGACCCTTTACCCAACTATAACCTTTATCCCTAAAACCAAGTCTTGACCCTCAAACAGGCATTTAAAGGGCTCTCAGAAAATGAGGACTGGCCAAAATGACCTCACTTTACTCTCTTGGTCCTCACTCTGCTGGTCTAAAACTCAAACCGGTGCTCACAAAAGTAGTTGTATAAGTGTACACACACAGGTCTAATGTGCACTCCAGTCGTCCCTGTCTTTATTGATAACATCACATTCATCGTCCTGTCTCTGCAGTATGTAGTGTGCATACTCTGCACAGTATGTGAATTTTCTGCTTGCAGAAACCAGGATGACCTACATTTGTCCAAATGTGCATTGAGA
This sequence comes from Hypophthalmichthys nobilis, assembly GCA_037950665.1. Classification (NCBI taxonomy): domain Eukaryota; kingdom Metazoa; phylum Chordata; class Actinopteri; order Cypriniformes; family Xenocyprididae; genus Hypophthalmichthys; species Hypophthalmichthys nobilis. Next base: position 702,823 of record CM075471.1, read on the forward strand.
TACTGTATCTCACAATGCAATGCGTTCATCTTCCATATCAAGTGTGACGAATGAACGATATCATCATCCTTCATCACTTCATTTGATCGGACTGTCAACAGTCTGTACAAAAATTGGATTAAAAATGTCATGATTTCTGCAGTGATTCCACTCAATAGATGCAACATTGTTTTTATGTTTTTGTTTTACCTTTAAATGTTATGTTTTATGTTTATATATTATGTTTTGTTTATATGTGATGTTTAAATTTGTTGTTTTTCTGTGTACTGGATACTTCTGTCATCAAGACAAATTTCTTGTGTGCTTGACACTTGTCATTAAAGCTCATTCTGATCTTGCTTCTGTTGATTAGGTCATGTGACAGCCATGTTAATTATTGCATTCTGCTGTTTTTAAACTAGTAGGCGGTATACAGTATATACTGCACATTATTCAGTAAGTAGTGAACTAGTATTTCATGCCAAACACAGTTTATGACTTCACATTTACAGACATGCTTTCTGTCCCACACATGCAGCGTTAAAGAGAGATTCATACCATCAGCTGCTGTATTCACTCATGTATCTTGCTTTAATCAGTTTATATTGTGCATTTCGTCTCATCTGACCGGTGTGTTTCTCTCCAGCAGGTGGAGCTGTGATGTTTGTGTGTGTGTGAGAGGGTCGTACAGGATGCAGGGAAACTGAGAAGACACTCTTTCACCATGACGTCCCCCCCGCCCTCTTCTCAGCCATAGAAACACACACACACACACCGAAGAACACACACCATCACACTACAGCCCCTGGTGTGTCAGGTAAAAAACTCACTGATCACGTGATCACATGATACTTGAGAAAAAGTCAAATTTTGCTACCATTAAGCGGTCACTCATGTTGCATCTCCTCCTCATTTTCTTGTTGTCCGTCCGTCTGTTTCTCAGCCCGCTGTCTGGGTTTGTGAGGTGTGCGGGTTTGCGCTTTAAGGGAAAATGTCAGTGGTCTTCCCTCCCGACGGGATGAAGGAGGGCGACTGCACGCTGCCCGCCGACGCTCCCGCTGGCATCCGTGGCAAAAGCAGCCCGTCTGCGCCCTCTAAAGACACCAACGCAGACAGCACAGATCCTGACGACAACCTTTCCCAGGATGCACAGGTAACCGCCGCAGCTTTCAGAAACATTAGGAAGACTTTCTTCGAAGATTTACTGTAATCAAAGCAAAAACTGTAATTTATTCCTGTGATCAAAGCTGAATTTTCAGCATCATTACTCCAGTTTTCAATGTCACATGATCCTTCAGAAATCATTCTAATATGATGATTTGCTGCTTAAGAAACATTTATGATTATTATTAGTGTTGAGAACTTTCATATTTTTGTGCAAACTGTCATACATTTTATTTTTCAGGATTCTTTAATGAATAGAAAGCTCAAAAGAACAGCATTTATTTGAAATAGAACACTTTAAATCTCTTACTGTCACTTTTGAGCAATTTAACGTGTCCTTGCTGAATAAATATTCATTTCTTACTGACCACAGACTTTTGAATGACTGTGTACATAGTTAGACTTCGGCATTAATGAGCATAAAATAGGTTAACTTAAGTTAGGTTAAAACCTAAATTAAAAGCACAGTGCAGTAACTTCAGCTAAAACTGTCTAATCTGCCACAGAACAGGATTTATGTGAACTAGATCAAAAGAAATGTGATTAAAAGGTGACCATTCACCGCACCAGAAATGTACATCACCTCAATACGTTCATGTGAAATTTAACCTAAAATCTTGATGTTGAGTAAAATGTTATGTGTCAACCTCCTGTCTGTGAAGTGTCTGTCACCAGGTTTTGTTTGGTGCTGAAGTTCATCATTAATGAATGATTAAAATGGTCACTAATAAACATTGTGTTTTTCTCTCTACAGCGGCGCTGTCAGAATCACGGCCACACTAGGAAACGAGCCAAGGTAAGACCTGCGCTCGACACACTTCTGCTGATAGTTAGACGTGAATATGACGGACGAGTGTGTAGAAATCTAATGAACAGCTTTAGTGGTCAGCTGAGTTTTTGGATGTAGGTTCATTCACATGTAATCTTGTGTGTAAGTTCTGAAATATTGGAGATCCTGGTTTTTTAATTGTCTATTTATTAGTTTTTTTGGTAACACTACAAGAAGGTACCATTATTTAACATTAGTTGATGCATTAACAATCAGTTCAGGTCCATGAAATAATATTAACAAATACAATTACAAATACAAAAACAAATACAGTCTCATTTTTGATAATAATATATTAGTAAACGTTGAAATGAATTATAACTACGATTAATTAAATGCTTTAGAAGTATTTTTCGTTTTTAGTTAATGTTAACTAATGCAGTTATTATTATTGTAAATTGTATTATTGTAAAGTGTTACCAGTTTTTTTTTTTAATAGAACAAATCAGAACAATCAAGATAAACGGCAATTAATAGTATCAGAGGAAAATAAAAATATGACCCAGATCTCAAAGTCAAGAAAAATACTTGTGCGCACACACATAAAAGGGAGATTCTTGTTTTTCCTGCTGTCTTTGTCATTACTGCTGGGAAACAAAGACGGGATTCTCTTCCTGTCGACCTCTCACTCACTTCTGTTGCCTTTGCACTAGTTGGCAAACCTGCCGAGTGTGATGATGGTCCTTTCCAGATGTTGTACAAACACACACACTCTCTCTCTTGCACACACACACGCTCAGTTCATTCAGATAAGATTTAAGTCTCTTACACTAAATTTAACATTTCCAAAGCGTTAGCTTTCATGATGTAACGCTAGTGAAACACAATATTCAGAATGAAATAATGTTGGACTGAATGAAGGTATCTTTTGAATCTGATTGGGTGGTTAAAACATATTTAACTCCTCATGGGATTTTCTACTTGGGTTTTCTGAAATTTTTCGAGTGATTTTTGATGCGTTGCACTTTCAGATTTCTCTTTCTCGTTGTGATTCTTTAATTGACAGGCATGTCAGAGAGTTTCTCATTAGCTATTACATCTCATTAATACGATCATCCAGGCAGAATGATTCCTCCCCGTCACAGTCTTGTTTGCGTTAGCAGAAATGATGAAGTTATTACGTTTTAATGAAAGGTTATGAATGCAGATGTTTCTGTAGAATATTGTGCATGATTCATAATGCATGATGCATCATTCTGCTGAACTGGAATGTGAAACTGAAGTAAATTTATTTGTTGAATAATTAGTTAATGGAAGGCAGTGGCATCAGTGTTCACAACTAAAAGCTAGTTTTACAGTTCCTTTTGCCTGAAATATAACTTCACCTTGTTTATTCCCATAATGCATCTTGCAGGTATGAGATTTGAATCTGTTGTTAATGTCTGTGAACTTTCTTTGTCCTGTATCTCTGTCTCAGTCGAATGCGAAGCTCAAGCTGGTGAGGAGTCTTGCAGTATGTGAAGAATCATTGGGTCCGTTTTCAACCGACGGTCCTCCAGAATCACAGGTAGTTTCACACAGTCACACAAGCACTAAATATAAAAACCCTGGTGGCTTTATCAGGGCCTTGTTTGTAAGGAACGATGTGTTATTTGAGATGTTCATTTTTACCAAAACTCAGAGAAAAACTAGTCAAGTCAGTGTTTATTTCTGTAGCACTTTAAATAAGACAGAATGTTTTAAAGCAGCTTCACAGTGATAAACAGGAAAAGAACAGAATCAATGATGCAAACTTCATCAAATATGAGACAAATTCTGTTGATTCAGTTCAAAACGGTTTCAAGTGTAGCCTGTGCATAGTGTATCTTGGCAAGTAAATCTGAGGAATATGTAATGTATAATAATAATATACACACATTATGTAAACACAAATTTAATCTAACTCCACCCATGAAGGACATCATTCAGCTTCACATCAGCTGTCCGTCCGATAAAGAGGAAGAGAAATCCTCAAAAGACGAGTACGAAAATGAGGAGAGGGAAAAGAAGGATAAAACTCCACGCAAGATGCTCTCACGCGGTAAGGCGCTCACTTTCTGCTGTTACTGTTTATCTAGAACTAGTGACCAACAGATAGGGATTTTTTTTTTCATGGTTGATGTTGAAATCGGTGGCCATTGAGTTGATATAAAACCGATATTATTATTATTATTATTATTATTATTATTATTAATAATAATTATTATAATTATTACTCAGTACTTAAATGTATAATTACACTGTAACAGTCACCTTCAAATAAAGTGTAACGCAAGTCCGCTTCCAGCACTTATTAGCCGAACAAAATCTTATCGGTCAATGCCGATAATTAAAAATACCAAATATCGGCTGATATGTTGGCCTTGCTGATAATTAAAAAATACCAAATATCAGCCAATATATTGGCCTTGCAATATTTAAAAAATACCAAATATCGGCTGATTTATTGGCCTTGCCGATAATTAAAAAAATACCAAATATCGGCCGATATATTAACCTTGTTGATATATTGGTCGTCCACTAGCTAAAACTAGTTCTGGGTATCAAGATATAATATAATATGTGCAGTGTTTGTCACTAGTCATGATGGATCAAATTTTGTGACGTTCACATTGATCTGATGTCTTTCTGTTCTCTTCCAGACTCCAGTCAGGAATACACTGATTCCACAGGGATTGATGTGCATGAGTTCCTGGTGAACACACTGAAAAACAACCCCAGGTACAACAGCCACCATCCGTCCGTCCGTTCTAGACACAACAGTGATATTAGTCTCCCGCCAGTGTCTCGGACACACTCCCCTGTGCTGCATTCATCGATAGCCGTCGTCTCTAGTTACACTCGGGTTTTCCTTTGTCAGTCTCAGTCTGGCTGCGTCCCAATTCACATACTATCCATCCTAAATAGTAGGTGCCCAGATGTTGTACTGTTTCCAGTGGAATTGTGCTACAGAGAGAAAGAATATATGTTGGATTTTCTGTGTATTAACCTAAATGTGAAGTAGTAATGAATTTTAAGATAATTTCTAATGTTTGCATGAGTATTATGTTATTAAGTGGTCAGAAGTATCAAGTAGTACATGTGTAAAATTATGTAGTTCCACATGTATCCATCACCAGCGTTGACCTCTATTTGTTCTTCTGCATCAGTTTTAAGTCTAAAATTATTTTAATTTAATTTTTTTTTTTTTTTTTTTTTTTTTTTTTTTACTGTTTTAGAGATCGAATGATGCTGCTGAAGCTGGAACAGGATATACTGGAGTTCATAAATGATGAGAAGTAAGTCTATATACAGTACCGGTTGAATTACTATTTTTTTTTTTTTTATGTTTTTTGAAAGAATCCTTATTAAATCCCTTTATTTAATCAAAAGTACAGTAAAAATTGGGAAATATTATTACAATTTAAAATAACTTTTCTATTTTAATATACTTTAAAGTGTAATTTATTCCTGTGATCAAAGCTGAATTTTCAGCATCATTACTCCAGTCTTCAGTGTCACATGATCCTTCAGAAATCATTCTAATATGATGATTTATTATCAATGTTGGAAACAGTTGTGCTGCTTAATATTTTTTTTTTATAACCTGTGATACTTTTTTCAGGATTCTTTGATGAATAAAAAGTTAAAAAGAACAACATTTATTTAAAATAGAAATCTTTTGTAACAATATACACTACTGTTTAAAAGTTTGGGGTCAGTAATTTTTTATTTTATTTATTTTTTTTTGTAATAAATGAATACTTTTATTCAGCAAGGATGTGTTAAATTGATAAAAGGTGATATTTATATTAGAAAAAAATTCTATTTTAAATAAATGCTGTTGTTTTTTGTTTGTTTTTATTCATCAAAGAATCCTGAAAAAAGTATCATCGGTTATAAAAAAAATATTAAATTATATTTTATAGTATATTAAAATAGAAAACCATTATTTTATTTTAAAATAATTATTTTATATATATATATTTTATATATATACACATTCTCACATGTACACAAACTTTTGTACTTTATTGTGTAGTTGATATTTGTTGCCCCCTTTTGGTGGTTTGAGGGCATTGCAGTAAAATGGTTGTTTTACACTAAACAGGACTTTATTTATTTGCATGAAATTACATTTAATGCAGAATGGTGTTGTTGCTGTGGTAAATGCATTGTATTTTCTTTGTGCTAAGGATGTTTGTGCATATATATTTTCAGTAATCAGTATAAGAAGTTCCCTCAAATGACCTCATATCACCGCATGCTGCTGCATCGAGTCGCTGCCTATTTTGGCATGGATCACAACGTGGACCAAACAGGCAAAGCGGTCATCATCAACAAGACCAGCAACACACGCATGTAAGACGAGGGTGGATTCGCTCTGATCCCACGGGAATGATTGTAACGCATCGTCTGTGACAATCTCTCTGTGTTTCAGCCCTGAGCAGAGGTTCTCTGAGCACATTAAAGATGAGCGCAACATGGACTTCCAGAAGAAGTTCATCCTGAAGAGAGATGACGCTAGCATGGATAAGGATGATAATCAGGTTTGTGTGCTGCTCCGTTTTACTCTATCATCAAGTTTTTGTCGTGCTTCTGAATTCCTCGTCATCTCTCTCCCGGCCAGATCCGGGTACCGCTGCAGGACGGCCGTCGCAGTAAGTCCATCGAGGAGCGAGAGGAGGAGTACCAGCGGGTCAGAGATCGCATTTTTGCACGAGAAGTAAGCACTAACTCCAGTGTTTCAGGAACACGGGCTGTGCTGAACCCTCTGGTGCTCCTCACTTAAGGGTCACGCTCACTCCTTTTTTTTTTTTTTTTTTTTTTCCCCAGTCAAATCAATGTAATATATTTTTATAATATTTTTTTTTATTCAATATTATGTATTTTGAGGAAATTTTATGGTATTAAATCATATTTATGCAATAATTATGACCCATTTGTTTCCACAATTTTTACAGTCCAGTACATTTAATCAATGCATTTTTTTTTTTTTTTTTTCTCCCCCAAATAACCTCTTCATTGTTGTGGTTCTTTGTTTCTGCACCGTGGCTGATTTGTAGATTGTAGCCCCAAAATATTCTCTGTATTTATTTATTTTTTTCCCCCTCAATTTCTTTGGCGGACATTTTTGACTGCAAAGAGCACAACGTGGTTTTGTTTTTTGTTTTGTTTTTTTTAAGAACCATTTAACCTTTTTGATTCATATCCATGATAATTTATATATAAAATTTGTGCTTACAAAGCTAATGCCACAAAAGTCACCAAGTGTCATACCATAAAAATGTTTACAAAATTTCGGTCTAAAGTGACCGAAGAGCACCAGAGGAATGGTTCACCCAAAAACACACATGATGCCGTCCGTATGCTGATCAAATCAGTTCAATTTATGTTTATTTGTACGGCGGTCTCACAGTATATGCATGTTTCAGTAATACAGTTTTGAAGCTGCTATTTTTTTCTTCTTTGGATCATAAAGTTTTTGATTTTGGACAGTTAGTAGTTCATAGTGACCACATTTGTCAAGCTCAAAAAGACAAAAAAAACTCACAATAACCCAGTAAACACCTCTACAGAATCCATAAATTCATTCATAATTCATAAAACCATGTTTAATTACTTTCAAATCAGTGCAGAAGATGGATTTGATCGAGTCAAAGCAATAATATGCAGATGTATCTGTTGTATTTTTCGTTGCAGTCCTCACAGAATGGATACATCAATGATAACAGGTAAGACATCAATCCGTCTCTTTAACCTGCCTGAACTGCTAGTTAACTATAACTATACGGTCAACGGTTTAATCCAGTTGGGTGATTAACAAATGAGGAATTGCTTTGATCAATGTTTGATTTACAAGACCAAAAATCATGCATGATTGTGTCTATATAGTTATATTAAATTATATTTTATTTAAAACACCTTTAAACCTCTTAATAGTTTGATAATGTAAGTACCATGATGAATATGGTATTTCAGTATTATGGTATTACCATCTGATACTGTCACAGTACTTTCAATAATAAGGCAATGTTCAATAATAATGTTCAAGATTTTTACCATTTATAATTTTAATTTAATACAAATGCTGATGTAACTCATGTTGGAAAACTTTGATGCAGTGAATTAAATGTTCAAATCTAAATTTAATGTTCAATTTTTTAACTATTTTAAATATCTATTTTTAGCAAGATTATACATTATTTTATAAAGTTGTCTTTACATTAAACAAAAGCTTGGACTGTAACTCATTCTGTAAACAGTGATGTAATATAATAATTTAATGACAAACTAATTTGAATTGATGTTTCTCGTCATTCTGGTCAAACCCTGATCCATCTGTAGATAATGTTACTGTAGTGATTAATGATTAAATGATTAAATCAGCAGAATTGATGAGAACACTGAAGATGTCACATGAAACCAGATGTTTTCAGAGCATTAAATGCATGTGCATGATCAGAGAACATAAGAGAGGGAAAACTCGAAGCTCTCAGTGAACGTGAGAGAGGAGCTTTGTGTGTTGTTTTTTTTTTTTTAATATCCTCTTACAGTCAATCACATCAGTCCTTCCTCTCGTCCTCTAACACTGTAGATGAGTCTAGAATGAGTGTTTTCTCATGTATGAGTCCCCTACACACATATAATACATACAAACACACATACACACTCACACACGTGCACATACATGCACATACATGTGCACACTCTCACACACGCGCATACGCACACTCTCACACACGCATACACACACTCATACTCGCGCACGCACACACATACACACACACACAAGCATACTCTCATACGCATACTCGCGCACACACGTGCGCACTCACACATACACACACACACACACACACATACATAAACACACGCTCTTCCTGTAACCCTCGGACACTGTTTTCTCCAATGTGACCCCTACAGACTGTCCACTGACGGCTACTCTTCTTCCTCCCAAAAGAGGAGGCAGATTTTTAGGTACTGTCTCTGCTGTGTGTTGCCATGCGCATCTCCGTGGTGACCATGTGTTGCTTTGCGTTGGCTCAGTGCACTGTCGGGTTGCTAGGGGCCCGTGCATGGCTGCTGTGTACTTCAGTCTCTGGAAACGGACCAGCATCACTGCACTCTGATATGCAACTGCATTTTGGTGTGTGTGAGTGTGTGTGAGTGTGTGTGAGTGTGTGTGAGTGTGTGTGAGTGTGTGAGTGTGTGTGAGTGTGTGTGAGTGTGTGTGAGTGTGCGTGTTCTTGTGCGTGTGCGTGTGCGTGTGCGTGTGCGTGTGAGTGTGCGTGTGAGTGTGCGTGTGTGTGTGCGTGTGAGTGTGTGAGTGTGAGTGTGTGCGTGTGAGTGTGTGCGTGTGAGTGTGTGCGTGCAGTGCGTGTGTGCGTGTGTGTGTGTGTGTGTGTGTGTGAGTGAGTGAGTGTGTGAGAGTGGAACTGGTCAGTCAGTAGGGGTGGGTGGTGTGATCAAAGTAAATTTTTCATATTATAATTATTATATTATTAAATTATTATAATATGAATTTTTATATATATTATTAATATAATAAATTAAAAATATACATACATTTTATAAATTAATATTGTAAATATAGTTAATAATAATATAAATAATAATAATAATAATAGATGCATGTAGTACATTTTACTCAATTTATTAAACTTATAAATTTAATATATATTAATATAATCATAAACACAGAAAAATTTTGTCGGATTTACTTTGAAACAATTTTCACTCATAAATTTTTAGTAAATTTCACAAATAGTTACAAAGAAACTGCAAGTAACACATTGAATTAAATATAAAATTTTGATGTAGAAAGACTGAAATAGTCTTGTAAAAAATAATCCAATAATCCAACTCCAATAATCTTTATTTACAACTTTGAAAAATCATTTTTACAGAGTATAAAGACAGCCTCTAAATTCTGATTGGATGATCCATATTCACCTTCTCTATTGTCTGGCAACAAATTTGTTCTTAATTTTGCATCCCTTAACTTTTTTTAAGACACGTCCTGCTCTATATTTTCACATTATTACACATATCTTCATCACTTCCACATGTAAACCTGCCGTCAGTCTCTGTATCCCATCATGCCGCCCAGCCCTGCCAGTCGCTATGGTTACAAAACAGGACATTCTGGATCTGTTAGTTGCTTGCCGTACTACGTGAATGTGTGTTTCCTTATATAACAATAACGCCAGTGTCGCATTTCTGGAGTGTGTCTTCCTGCATCGGTGTTGAATGCGTGATGTTACTGCATCATATTCCTGACCTCATCCTCATGATTATGGGAGCGGTTGTTCGCTCATGGAAGAACGGAGCGTTGTGTGTGTGTTGGTCTGCAGTGAGCGCAGCTGCAGCTTAAAATAGATCCTTCATTAATTGCACACACACACTGCAGAAATACACAGATTACAGGGTTTGTTGGGTTTCCCAGTGGAATGGGGTTCATAACAGACGTGTGTTCGCTCAGATGTTCAAGGGTTCATTCTGATGGTTATTCTCATAAGCAGGAGTAAATAAGTCCGATTTTTGCCCTTGTGGTCTCTCGTCCAATCAAATAGACACTGTTCATTGTCTTTATTCTGGTAATTTTTGTGTTGTAGTGGATCTAATTTAATCTTTTTGTTGATGCCCTGATTGTTTTGTTTAAGGCCCTGATATACTCACTGTGAAGTTATCTTTCAATCTTCGCTTTGGGGTAAAAAGAAGTTTGTAAAGTGTCCACTGTTATAGCTTTCTATGTGCAAAATGTAGAAAAGCACTGAGATGATGTTTTGGAAGATAAATGTCAGCTCCAGTCCCAGTTCATCACCAGGTTGTGTTTTACAGATCAGTAGTTTTAATCATCTAATGCTAATGTGCATTTTAAAGCCTTTTTCCCACTAAGCATTTGAGTTTAGTGTGTTGCATCATGTCACATCACGTCTCTGAAGAAGTTTCTGCATGCAGCTTTTGGAAAATTGCACATGAAGTGTGATGAAAGTCACACACAGACAGACGAGGGCTTTCTAAGAGATGATCTTTGTAATTTACCAAACATTTACTGAACTCTGGAACTGTTTTTAGTATTTTTTTTTTTTAGCTGTTAAATACACGATTGATTGATTTTGATTGATTGATTATTGGTTTTCTCGACAGCTGCTCTTGTGCAGGAGGGCAGCGCAGCACACAGATCTGAGTGTGTATGCATCAGTTTAACAGTGATGGATCTGTGTGTGTGTGTGTTCATGTCTATCATAGGGCTGCACGGTAAATAAAACTCATAACTTACACTAATTGAGAAGGTGGGATGATGTTTTCAAACATGCAAACTTGCATCACTGCATGAGTATCACTGCAAACCACATTGCAGGTGTGTATTGTTGCATCAAATGCGAGTGCGGTGGATTTGACCGTACGGTGCAGCCCTGGTCTGTGTGTATGTTTGTCTTTGTGAGTTTTAATGTTTGGGTTCGTGTCGGTACGTGTGCACTTTTATCCTGTTTGTGTCTGATATCTTGCAACTGAGTGTGTGTAGAGCTCCTGTGATGGATCTGCATGTTTGTGTGTGTGTCTCGTTTGTGTTTGTGTTTGTGTCTGTGTTCACAGAGCTCTGTTTGTCTTATTCTCCTCCCGTCCGCAGGGGCAACAGGGAGAGCTCCAGTCGGGCGTCCAGCAGTCGCCAGAGCAGCACCGACAGCGACATGAAGAGTCTGGAGCCTCGTCCGTGGAGCAGCACGGACTCGGACAGCTCCAACCGCACGCTGAGACCTCCGGTCACCAAAGCCAGCAGCTTCAGCGGCATCTCCATCCTCACGCGCGGAGACAGTCTGGGCAGCAAGGGTTCGCAGGGCAGCGCCAGGGGCTCCCGCACAGGTGGCACACCGACACGACCGCTCCGTGTTGCGTATTAATTATTAACACCGTTTATATGAAGTTGGCCAGTTTAATCCCTGCTGAATGTGCTTGTGAAAATCCCTCCCGTCAGCACAATTCAGCAGCTCATCCATCATGTCAAAACCATGATCTTTTTATATTAAGATCAAAAGGCAAAGGGCCGAAATCCTGCTGCTTGTTTTATCTTTAATTGTTTGTGCGAAAAATGTAAAATACTTTAGTCTGTTTTTGTTTGGAAGAAACATACTTTGTAGAAAGTAAATAAATACTATTTATTTATTTAATTTTTATCCCAAAACAGGAAGAATCGGTCCTGGGAAAATATTTATTTATTATTTTTTTCTTTCTTATTTATTTTTTTATTTTTTTTTCTATCTTCCAAGTATGTTTCTCCCCCAAAAAAGGAAATAAACATACTTGGGAGAAAATAAATAAATAAATATTATTTAAAATTATATTATTTATTTGTTAGGGTTAGGGTTAGGGTTAACCCAAACAGGAATAAACTTACTTGGGATAAAAATAAAATAAAACAAAATAAAAAATAAAATAAAATACAAAATAAGAATAAAATAAAATAAAGAAAATTCAAAAGAAATTAAAGAAATAATAAAAAAATAGTTAAAAATAAAAAATAAAAAATACTTAAATAAAAAAATTAATATGTAAATAATTAAAATTTTCTCCCAAAACAGGAAGAAACATACTTGTAGAAAAATGTAGTAATATTTGTAATTTATTATTTATTACTTAATAATGTTTTGATATATTTTTGTTTATTTTTATTTATTTATTTATTTTATTTATTCATTCTCCCAAATACGCTTTGCCCTAGCTAATATTTTTGTATATTTATTTATTTGTATATTTGTATATTTGCTTGTTTTAAAATTAAGATTTTAAGATTCAAGATTTTAAATTTAAAATCTAATTTTATTTTTAAATGTCTTATTTTCATAAGAATATCTTGACATTTTAGCTGTAGTGCAAACATTATAATTTTTTTTATATGCTGCTAAATCATGTTTTATGTCTGTTTTATGCTCTATTCCAGGTGAGACACATCCCAGTATATGCCTTAAATTTTAGTTATGATATTTTGCATTAAAGCATTTGAATTACGACGGTGGTGTTCTTTCGTTTAGTAGTGAACTTTTCTCTGAGAAGTGATTATCATGTCTCACTGTCATATACATTAATGCTCCTCTGTCCTCTCTGTAACCGCTCAGGTCTTCCCACGGTCACTCCGGATCTCTGTGCACCAACACAGCCGCCCCAGCAGGGCCGCGGTCTCCTGCCGTGTCCCCCGAACTGCCCCTCCGCCGCCCCTCAGAGCGCGAGCCAGCCGCTGCTGCCCACCCCGTCCCACACACACACCATCAGCGCACACAATCACATGATGCCTCAGGTGAGCCGCTTCCTCTCCTCCGGCTGTGCTGTGAAGCACATTATCACACTGTAAGATGTGCTTTTGTGCTTTTTTTTTTTTTTTTTTTTTTAATAATACTTATTTCATTAAGGAATTTTATAATGAAAGTGCATGTGTCTCAGTGTTTGGCGCAGTCATTGGTGCTGGTTGTTACTTTGTGGCGGCTTGTCATTCTAAAATGCTTCTGCTTCAAATACTGTCAGTATTCTGAGCACAGCTGAACTAATGCCAGATGTATTTTAGTTCTCAGCACTGATCTATACATGAACAGAACACTCTGCTTTAACATTTCCTCCGTTTGCATCCCTCTAACACGAATCTTTCATCTGGTTTCCTCCTAAACTTCTCTTCCTCTGTTCTTTCTCTGTCTCTCTGCAGCCGGTGGCGTCTCTGCAGCCGTCTGCTCAGGCTGTGTCTTATTCAAACCCTTCGTGCCCTCAGGTCATCCTGCCTGTTTCTCCTTCCCAGCAGTACAACATGGTACTAGAACACTGCTCCTCCCGCTCTCCTGCATCTTTCCCTTCATTTCTCCTCATCTGTTCTCTCTGGATCTTTTTCTTTTGAGCTTGTAATAGGATGTTGTAGCTAGTAGTGAATTGTTTGGGTGTTTTTGCACTGATTTTACAGGGAAAATCTGCTGATTCTGTTCAAAGTGCCTCGGATTAGATAATATTCAATACAATAACTATTAATGAAGAGATAAAATGTAAATGACATATTTAAAATATTATATATAAATAATAATTTTAAATAATATTTAAATAAAAACACACACACACGCATATATATATTTATACAGTTGCAAGAAAAAGTTTGTGAACCACTTGCAGAATCTGAAAACTTTTAACAAAATACTGTGTGGTTACCTGGATGATCTACGACTGTTTTTAGGTTTTGTGATGGTTGTTCATGAGTCACTTGTTTGTTCTGAGCAGTTAAACTGAGCTCTGTTCTTCAGAAAAAATCCTCCAGCTCCTGCAGATTCTGCAGATTTCCAGCATCTTTTGCATATTTGAACCCTTTCCAGCAGTGACTGAATGATTTTGAGATCCGTCTTTTCACACTGAGGACAACTGAGGGACTCAAACACAACTATTAAAAAAGGTTCAAACATTCACTGGTGCTCCAGAAGGAAACACAATGCATTAAGAGGCGGGGGGTAGATCGTAGATCATCCAGGTAACCACACAGTATTAAGACTCAGTGGTTCGCAAACTTTTGAATTGGGTCATATTAATAAATTCAGCTATTTTTTTTGTCTTGTGGACTTTATGTAAATATAAGTCAATATATTATATATTTATTCAGCCGGTACAACACAGAACCGCTCATAAGTTGGTTTTTTGAAAGACATTAATACTTTTATTCAGCAAGGACGCATTAAATAGATCAAAAGTAACATTAAAGACATTTATAACGTTCTGTTTCAAATAAATGCTGTTTTTTTTTAACTTTCTATTCATCAAAGAATCCTGAAAATTAAAATGTCACAGTTTCCAGAAAAATATGAAACTGTTTTCAACATTGATAATAATCATAAATGATATATATATATATATATATATATATATATATATATATATCATCCTATAAAACATAAATATTTAAATAAATTTAAAAGATACACACACGTGTGTGTGTGTGTGTGTGTGTGTACACTAATTTAAAAACAATATCTTTAAACAAAATATTTTGTAATTATGAAATATTTAACATTATATTATTACATTAATATTATTTTAATTATATGTATATTTAAAAAATATATATTTGTAAAAATATTGAAATAACTTTAAAGAATCTCACACATGTACATTAGGGCTGTTAAGCGATTACAGTTTTTAATCTAATTACACTGTGGCGATTATTAATCTAATTAATCGGAAATTAATCATCAAATTTGGAAATTACCCTAATAAGATCCTTTAAAGTCGTTATTGTGTTAATTTTTTTTGATTCAACATAATTTATCACACAAACTTTTAGACTTCAACTGCCATGACGGTGAGTAAATGGTGATAAAATGATGAACTATATATTTAATGTTTTTTTTTTTTTTTAAATCCATATGGAAATGTGAAAGAATTTTTTTCATGAAATTATATTGTAAATAAGAAACTAAAACTACCATTAGGTGGTGGTAAATGTCTAAATGAGTAAGTCATTGAGTCATTCATTCATTCGATTCGTTTAAACAGCTGATTCATTCAGGAGTGAAGTAAATGGCTCTCTTTATGAATGGATCATTGAATCATTGATTCATCCGATTGATTCGCTCAAAACACGCATTCATTCAGAAACGAATCACTGCTGTGTGTTGCTCGGAGACAACAGTTCTGCTCTGGCTTTACAGGTAATATTTTCGTTGGCAAAATTGAACAAAAACAGACAATATTGTCTAAAATATAACACAATATTAACACGTTTGCACTCATGTGAACTATGTCATATGATATAAATATAAGACAAAATCTCATACAGGGCCGTTTTTGCCCTGATATCTTGAATTTTATGGTCATTCTAACTCTCTTTGAATCGGTTGTAAATGTTAGACGAAACTTCACGTGAGGAGCTTCATTTGTGAGTATGTCATTAACAGAGAAGCTGCACATGAAGAGCATTTCAGATCAGTCACGTGATGTTTAATAAGGATGTTGCCTATATAGACAGGGAAGTAGCTCACTAGGAATTGAAACAGAGCCCATGTTGATCTCTCTTTCTGTCTTCAGGGTGACGAGTTGACTGCAGGTTTCGGGCAGATGTCTCTAAGCCGTCAGGGCTCCAGCGAGGCACCAGAGCCGCCCAGCCTATACCAACCTCCGCCCGCCGTATTATCCCAGCATCCCCCACCGCAGCCCAGCTACATCATGCCCCCGCCGCCATCTGGATACCAGCCCGCGGCTCCACACGCGCACCCGCCTCCACCGCCGCCACCTCCATCACAGCCCATCCTGCAGACCGCGCCGCCCGCTCAGGGCTACATGCAGCCGCCGCCTCCACCTCAGCAGGTACAACACAGAACCGCTCACAAGTTGGGGTTTTGAAAGACATTAATACCTTTATTCAGCAAGGACGCATTAAATAGATCAAAAGTGACATTAAAGACATTTATAACGTTCTTTTTCAAATAAATACTGTTCTTTTGAACTTTCTGTTCATCAAAGAATCCTGTTTATTTAGTTTCCACAAAAATATAAACACTAATAATTATAAATGTTTCTTGAGCAGCAGATCATCATATTAGAATGATTTCTGAAGGATCATGTGACACTGAAGACTGGAGTAATGATGCTGAAAATTCAGCTTTGATCACAGGAATAAATTACACTTTACTATATATTCACATAGAAAACAGCTGTTTTAAATTATAAAAATATTTCAAAATTTTTACTGTATTTTTGATCAAATAAATGCAGACCCCAAACTTTTGAACAGTAGTGTATTTCACATGCTCACACATCTCAGTCCTGTAGCTTCACCTTCTGTGTCTCTCAATCATGTTTGTGCTGCTTTATTATCATCATCTCTCCAGTCCAGTCAGGGAACACTTAGGATTTAAAAACAAATCACCGCCTGTGAAATGTGTTCAGCTACAATCCCGAGGTAGCGGTAATTTCCCGTGCAAAATATTACCAGGCTCTCTGAAGAGAAAAGAGGAAGTTGGCACAATGGTGATGGAAAACTTTAGTTAGACAACTTTAGTGTGAGAGCGATGCTAAGTGTGATTCTTGTGGGATGTTTGTGAAGACGTACTGTAATCTCACACACACCTGCTGTGCACATTTGTGCGTCTCACTCTCGCTCCTGCAGGGTCTGCTGGGTTTGATAATGTGCAGCAGGAGAATCGTTTATCATTTATTTAATAATGTGGAAGTACAGAGCAGGATGCGTCACAGACAAGTCAAGCCAAGGAAGATCTTATTTTAGGGGGTGTTTGCTGGGCTCGGCACACAGTGAAGTTTAGTTATGGTTAAAAAGTGATGTAAAAACTTCCCTCATTAATGTAGATTTCAGTTCACTGACTGTTCATTTTCTTTGCAGTAACTCATCAGAGATGATGCTGCTCAGTGTGTTTGCCGTGCGTCATCACAATCTCTCCTCTCAGATCCAGGTGCAGTATTACTCCACCGCAGGACAGTATCCTAATTCCGGCCAGCAGTACCGCTCCATCTCTCACCAGGTGTCGTTCCCCACGCAGCGGTCTCAGCCGCTGCCCCCGCCGGCACAGCCCTCCGGTCAGTGGGACCTCACTTCCTGTTCTATGTGCTTTTATAGCTAGAACTTCTAGACAACATCATAATATCCTCCCTATAAAACAAGCTCACGTGGTTTTGGAACTCATCAGATTCCAGGAAGTCCATTATCACCACACAAGTAAAAATCATGCTTTGGTAAATCATAATTATCATTAAAAAGTCATAAATATAAGATAAAAGTCGAAATTATGACAGGTCATAATTATGAGTCACAAATATGACACAAAAAGTCATAATTAAGAAATCATGAAAATTATGATGGAAAAAGTTTAAATAAAAGTTTGAGATAAATGTCAAAATTAATATCGTAAGTCATACTTATAAGATGTTTGAAATTGACAAATTGAAATTGAGTTTTAAAAAAGTCAAAATTATGAAACTAAAAAGTCAAATTCATGACTTCAATTTTGATGTTTATGACGTCAAAATTCAAAGATAATTGAATTTCACAAATCGAAATTGAGTATAAAGTCAAAGTTATCAGATTAAAAAGTCAAAATTATGATCAAAAGTCATAAAATAGTTGAAACTGATGAATCAAAATTATGGGTTTAAAAAATCTAAATTATGAGATTGAAAAATCAAAATTATGAGACTAAAATATCAAATATATGACATTGAAAGAAATAAAAAAATGTTTTATGAGAAAAGTCAAAGTTATGACTGTTGAAATCATTAGTTGAAACTGACAAATTGAATTTTGAGTTTTTGAAAAATTTACTTTTTTTTACAAATTGAAATTGAGTTTAAAAAGTCAGAATTATGACATGAAATCAAATTGAGAAAATTGATATAAAGTCATAATTATGAGAAACTCAAAATTATGAGTCGAAATTTACAGTCATTATTAGATGGTTGAAATTGACAAATCGACAGTTTAAAAAGTCAAAATTATGAGACTAAAATTAAATAGTTATGAGAAAAGTTAAATTGACTAATTATTAATTATTAGTTGAAAGTGACAAATTGAGTTTGAGTTTAAAACGTCAATTATGAAATTGAAAGCCAAAATTATGACATAAAAAGTCACAATTACAAAATAAAAAAATTAGTTCAAAGTAGTTGAAATTGACAAATCAAAATTATAAGTTTAGTCAAAATTATGAAATTGAAAAATCAAAATTTTTTCTTATAATTTTGACCTCATAATTATTAGCATGTCATAATTTTAATGTTTTATGTCGTAATTATGACCTTTTCAAGTCATAATTATGAATTACTAAATAACCCTCTACGGACACACTGAAGTGTGAAGAGAAAGTGACAGTTCTGTCAACTCTTGACCGTTGTACAGGGTTGCTAAAGCATGATTTTTTTTTTTCTTGTGTGCACTGAATTAGCTTCCATCCGTCTGTCTCAGAAGACTCCTGCTGTTTTTATGCTGTCTTATATTGATGTCTCATATTAAAGTTCATTGATTCACTCTGAACGACTCCCTCATGAGCGGTTTGAAGTCTGATGTGCTTTTGTTTTGCGCGAGCAGCTCCGCTCCAGCCCATGATGACCAGTCAGCAGCCTGCGTACCAGGGCATGATGGGAGTACAGCAGCCTCAGAGCGCCAGTATGATGAGCACGCAGCGCACGGGCATGAACGGACAGATGCAGAGCATGATGGTCCAGTACCCCCCCATGCCCTCCTATCAGGTGTGTGTGCGTGCGTGTGTGTGTGTCTGTGGGTGGATGCGTGTGCATCTGTGACTGACAGCTCCACCCGTGTGCCGTCGCAGGTTCCTGTAGCCAATGAGAGTCAGTCTGTGGTGCAGCAGCAGTACCAGCAGCCCGTCATGGTGCCCGTCAGCCAGTCAGTACAGGGAGCCATGCAGACTGCCGCGCCCATGCCCGTCTACTACAGTGTACTGACACCCACACAACAGAACAGCACAAGGTACACACACGCTAACGCTAGCCAATCATAGCAGTGGCCGTTTACTGACGAGCCTTAAAGGAGCCACGTCTTAAAAACATCATTTCAGACAGAATGTATAAAATAATAATTTTCCCACATACATGATCAAAATAAATGATTTAATCTATTAAAGGTGCAGTAAGTGATTTCTGAGAAAATCTCCCCCCTAATGAGTGGACACACCCCTTACTGCTGATTGGCTACAGTCTGATCGACTTTTAACTGCGTTTATCAGAAATCGCTTACTGCACCTTTAAATCAGTATTACGAATAATATGAATTTTGAGATATATTAAAAAAAACGCTGAATGGAAACAGCAAGATGTAGATAAAATCTTAACATGTGCATACAAAAAGTATGCTATATCATTTTTTTTATTCGATAAGAAAATGTGCGCATAAACCATGATGGGGAACAATAAATCCCTTGATGTGCAACAACTTTGCCTCAGCAGAGGCTGTGATTGGATAACTGGACTAACCAGCAGACCAATCGCATTACAGCATCTCAAATGTTGGCTTGGTGGTTCTGAAACACTCGAGTCAAAGTCTGACATCAGAATGATTTGGTTTAATTCCTTTCAGAAGCGTCTTACACGATTGCGTTCTCAAACACCAGCAACCGAACGCACGAGAACATGACAGTTTCCTAGGAAGTGACGATTTTGGGATCGAAACGCTGCTTTATTCGCAATCCCAATTCCAGTGTGTGTGTGTGTGTTTCAGTCCATCTGTGGGTTACCTGCAGCCGCCCACTTCAGATCAGTACCAGATGACCCAGTCTGCCTCACCCTGCAGCCCACAGCCAATCCAACAGCAGTATTCAGGTATCCCACAACCACCCTGGACACATGCATGCTGCAGCATTCATATTGTTACCTAAAACTGCAATTAAAACCAAATCTACTAAAAATAAATAAAGCTGAAAGAAAAGAAAATATTACATCAAAAAGCTACTTAAAAAAGTAGAAAGATTTCCTTGATAACTAATTGAAATAAGTTTAAGTTGAAAACTTTTTATTTAATATTACGTGGAAATATAATAAAATATTACATGGAAAAACTTAGCAACATTTCTCATTTTTGTTTTCCTTTGTTATCAGAACTCTATCTAGTTTATTTTGAATTCAGAGTGATGGACACATTTGTGTTGGTGTGTTGTAGGGGTCCCGCCTCCCGGTCCCAGTGTCATGGTTATGCAGCTCAGCGTTCCTAATGGACCGCAGCCTACCCAAAATCCTCCTCTGGTGCAATGGAACCCCTGCAAGTACTACAGCGTGGAGCAGAGACCCAGCAAACCCGAGCACCAGGTATTTCACACAGTATTTTTGGCTACATTTGTGAATGCATTTGATCCATCAGGATGACTCACACTCTAATCATCATATTGTGTGTGTGTGTGTGTGTGTGTAGGTCAGCACTCAGCTCAGCAGCCCGCTGGCGTCTCCCACACAGTCTCCTGCACCCTCTCCGTCTGGCAGTGTGAACACCGTGTGTCCGGGTCTTGGCCCGCTGCCTCTCATCTCACAGTTCCCTCGGCCCGGTGGGCCAGCACAAGGTACACGCGCTCATTACTACATTAGACACGTCTACAAGAGATCAAATCTGACATTGTGCGTGTGAACAGGCCTTGACATGGGCGAGAATGTGCGGGACGATATTGCGCAGGCGAGAGTGTGTGGGCGAGTGTGTATGAGTGTGCGGGATGATAGTGCTTGTGCAAGTGTTTGCAAGAGTGCACGTACGAGAGTGTGCAAGAATATGTGGAACAAGAGTGCACAGGCAAGCGTGTGCGAGACGATAGTGCGAGAGTGCGTGTGTGAGAGTGCGCGGGCGAGTGTGCGGGATGAGTGTGTAGGACGATGGTGCGCGGGACGATGGTGCGCGGGACGATGGTGCGCGGGCGAGTGTGTATGAGTGTGCGGGATGATAGTGCTAGTGCTCGTGCAAGTGTGTGCAAGAGTGCGCGTGCGAGAGTGTGCAAGAATGTGCGGGATAAGAGTGTGCAGGACAAGACTGCGGGCGAGTGTGTGCAAGAGTGTGTGGGACGATAGTGCGCGGGCAAGTGTGTACGAGTGCACGGACGAGAGTTTGCGGGTGAGTGTGTGCAAGAGTGCGGGATGATAGTGCTCGTGCAAGTACGTGCGAGAGCGCAAGAATATGCGGAACGAGAGTGCGCAGGCGCGTGTGTGTGTGAGACGATAGTGCGAGAGTGCGCGTGCAAGACTGCGCGGGTGAGTGTGTGCGAGAGTGTGCAGGACGATAGTGTGCGGGCGAGTGTACGAGAGTGCACAGGTGAGAGTGTGTGGGCGAGTGTGTATGAGTGTGCGGGATGATAGTGCTTGTGCAAGTGTGTGCAAGAGTGCGCGTACGAGAGTGTGCAAGAATATGTGGAAAGAGTGCACGGGCGAGTGTGTGTGAGACGATAGTGCGAGAGTGCGGGTGAGTGTGTGGGACGATAGTGCGCGGGCAAGTGTGTGGGACGATAGTGCGCGGGCAAGTGTGTATGAGTGCACGGATGAGAGTTTGCGGGTGAGTGTGTGCAAGAGTGCGGGATGATAGTGCTCGTGCAAGTGCGTGCGAGAGCGCAAGACTATGCGGAACGAGAGTGCGCGGGCGCGTGTGTGTGTGAGACGATAGTGCGAGAGTGCGCGTGCAAGACTGCGCGGGTGAGTGTGTGCAAGAATGTGCGGGGCGAGTGTGCAGGACGATAGTGCGCGGGCGAGTGTACGAGAGTGCACAGGTGAGAGTGTGCGGGCGAGTGTGTATGAGTGTGCGGGATGATAGTGCTCGTGCAAGTGTGTGCAAGAGTGCGCGTACGAGAGTGCAAGAATATGTGGAAAGAGAGTGCACGGGTGAGTGTGTGTGAGACGATAGTGCGAGAGTGCGGGTGAGTGTGGGATGATGGTGCTCGTGCAAGAGTGCGCGTGCAAGAGTGTGCAAGAATGTGCGGGATAAGAGTGCGCGTGATGAGAGTGTGTAGGCGAAAGTGCACGGGATGATAGTGCGCGGGCGAGTGTGTACGATTGCGCGGACGAGAGTGTGCAGGTGATTGTGTGCAAGAGTGCGGGACGATAGTGCTCGTGCAAGAGTGTGCAAGAATATGCGGAACTAGAGGGCGCGTGCAAGATTGTGCGGGTGAGTGTGTGCAAGAATGCGAGACGAGAGTATGCGGGTGAGAGTGTGCTGGACAATAGTGCGCGCGCGAGAATGTGCGGGGCGAGAGTGCGCGGGCGAGTGTGCGCGAGAGTGTGCAGGACGATAGTGTGCGGGCGAGTGTGTGCAAGAATGTACGGGGCGAGAGTGCGGGCAAGAGATTGCGCTGGCGAAAGTGGGTGAGAGTGCACGTGCTTGTGTGTGAGTCGTACTGCCCCAGTGACCTGATGGTGTTGCCGTTGACCTTCACTGAGTGTGTGTTTGTGTCTCAGCAGATGGTCGCTATTCTTTACTGGGGCAGCCGCTGCAGTACAGTCTGTGTCCTCCTCCCATCATGCACAACCACAACCAGTCCTCTTACAGCTCCCATCAGGTATACATGAAGTGTCCTCCCATATACTACTCTAAGTGTACGGTTTTCTTAATGGATGGTTTAGTGAATTTTGAGTAAAAAAAAAGTGTTCATGTAAATTTAACTAATTTTGTTTGCTTTTTTCAGTATTTAAATTGAGCCACACTGCTCTGTTAATACAGCGGGGTCCAGAACTCTTGAGACCACTGAAGATTTATCCGTTTTGTATTTTTCTAATTTATTACTAATGTTTTCATTACAAATTATATTATCAGCATAAATATACACTAATGGTCAAAAGTGTGGAGTCAGTAAGAAATGAATACGTTACCCTAGAGTTTTCTCTAAATACTAGTTTAAAATGGACTGAGTGTCATATGTTCAGTGTGATCTCTGCTCTTTTGATTACACATTGTCTGTATCAGCATCGACTACTAATTAAAAAAACCCAATTACTCTTTACTAAACACCATGTCAAGGACTTCAACACATGTCTGTCTGTGTGTGTTTCCTCAGAGTCAGGGAGTGATGAAGCACGGAGCGCGAGGTAAAAGACAAACGCTCAAATCTGCCTCTACAGACCTGGGAACTACTGACGTGGGTAAGAGACAAACACATTTAATCTGCTCATTCAACCCTGAAAACTGTGTAACTGGAACACCACAAGTGTAACTAGGTGGGAATCTCCCCCTAAAAAGTACAAAAATGATCAAATTTTTTTGTTCTCCCCTGTTTAAGCAAAGTCAGTAAGTTTTAGTGCAGTGCAAAAACATAAACTAGATTTTTTTTGGTTAAATTTTTCAGGTCAAAAAGGGCCAGAACACAACACTAACACGATCTCTCCTTGTCTCCCTCTAGTGGTGAGTCGGGTGCTGGAGGTGACCGACCTTCCCGAGGGCATTTCCCGTCCGGAGGCCGAGAAGCTCTTCAACCAGCTCTCGCTCTGCGGCGCCAAGATCCAGTGGCTGAAGGACCCTCAGTGTCCCCGGGGCCCCGGCGGTGGAGGACGGGGGGACGGCAGCGACCCCGCTCACCTGTACACCGTCGTGGCCGTGTTCCCCAACACCATGGCGGCCCAGAGCGCCTCCTTCAAACTCAACAACAGCGGCGGGAGTTTGTTCAAACTGCGCGCCGCCAAAAAGAACTATGACTTGCGCGTGCTGGAGAGAGCGAGCTCACAGTGAGTCGGGAGAGAGAGAGAGACCGCAGGACGGAGAGGAAGTCGAAGATCACGTCAAAGGGAAGAGATCATCCTGATGTTCCTTTGGGATCTTTTTTATTATTTTGTATCATTAACAGAAGAGCACATGTGACACAGAAGCGTGTTGCGTTGTATGTGTATCGTATGACACGCGCACACACTCATAGACACAAGCGGGCGTCTTAAAGGGAGAGTTCGGACGAAAAT
Source organism: Hypophthalmichthys nobilis (assembly GCA_037950665.1). NCBI lineage: Eukaryota > Metazoa > Chordata > Actinopteri > Cypriniformes > Xenocyprididae > Hypophthalmichthys > Hypophthalmichthys nobilis. Next base: position 727,151 of record CM075471.1, read on the forward strand.
GAAGGTCTTGTCTTTATTCTCATGTCGTTCCAAACCCGTCTGACGTTATTTCAGTGGAGCACAATGAAGATCGTTCTGGAAAAACATCAAAATGTTATTATAAAGATAATGCGTGTGATTAAGAGTCAGTGGTGTTTGACATCATTTCGGAGCTTTAGATGAGATGTAAAGCCTCGTATGACTTCAGAAGACTTGGAATATATTAAACATGATACGTTCTTGTGTAAAAATAAAGCTCAGATGTTCTTCCAATAAAGTCACACAGGTTTGGAGCAACATGAGGATGAGTAAATGATGAAAGGATCATCATTCTCGTCTCTCGTTTTTCTCCATTGGTCTCCGTCTGTCTCTCTTCCTCCGGCGAGATCTCTCTCTCCTCATCTTCTCTCTGTTCACTTTGAATTTCTTCCTCTTTCACTTTCTAGCGTTTCTTGCTTTCTGTTTTGCCTTAACGCTGTTGTGGACTTCTGTATTGCGCCGTTTATTTTCTCTCTCTCTCTCTCTCTCTCTCTCTCTCTCAGATGAATCTTCTTTTCTTGGTTCAGTATATTTATATAAGTGATGTAAGGATTATAAGAAATAATCTATATATTCAGTGATTCTTTTCCCGTGGATAAGTTGACGCTCTTTTCCCGGCCCGCTCCTCCTCCTCTTCCTCCTCCTCGTTGTGTTTGCGTTTTTCCGTTGACAGCCGTGCAGAAAGTATCTGAGGTATTTAAAAGTGCACAATGATTGCGAATGTCTACTGTAAATTCCATTTAATCTGTTATTTTTTGTTTGTTTTTAAAAATATAAAAGATAACTCAAAGATTCCTGCAGCGTTTGGGTTTTGTGTTGGATTGATGGGAAACGTGTCTGTATGAATGTCCGATGAAATGAGCGTGTTCGTCAAACGAGAAAGATCCAGACTCTTTACTTTCTTTATTCATGTTCTTCGTCTCTCATTTATAAAACACCGGATTTGATCCTAAAGTCCATGGATTTCATCTTGCATCAAAATTGAGCAAATCAGCATTCATAAAGGCAAAAACTGATGTGAAAATACTAAGTTTTGTGCTCCTATATATATATACCAGTGATTAAAATAATCCAACATCATTTATTAATATGTAAAGATGAATGGTTTACAACAAGGTCAAAGGGCGTATGATGATTGTAAAGGCACAGTGTGTGTGTGTGTATATGTGTGTGTGTGTGTGTGTGTGTGTGTGTGTGTGTATATATATATATATATATATATATATATATATATATATATATATATATATATATATATATATATATATATATATATATATATATATAATATATATCATACACACACACACACATTAATACACACACACACACTACCAGTCAAAAGTTTGGACACGGTAAGATTTTTAATGTTTTTAAAAGAAGTTTCTTCTGCTCACCAAGGCTGCATTTATTTAATTAAAAATACAGTAAAACAGTAATATTGTGAAATATTATTACAATTTAAAATAACTGTTTTCTGTTTGAATATATTTTATAAAGTAATTTATTCCTGTGATCAAAGCTGAATTTTCAGCATCATTACTCCAGTCTTCAGTGTCACATGATCCTTCAGAAATCATTCTAATATGATGATCTGCTGCTCAAGAAACATTTATGATTATTATCAATGTTGAAAACAGTTGAAAAAGACATTTATAATGTTACAAAAGATTATATTTCAAATAAATGCTGTTCTTTTGAACTTTCTATTCATCAAAGAATCCTGAAAAAGAAATATTGTACACAAATATTTTGTACAATTGTACACAATAAATGTTTCTTGAGCAGCAGATCATCATATTAGAATGATTTCTGAAGGATCATGTGACACTGAAGACTGGAGTAATGATGCTGAAAATTCAGCTTTGATCACAGGAATAAATTACTTTATAAAATATATTCAAACAGAAAACAGTTATTTTAAATTGTAATAATATTTCACAATATTACTGTTTTTACTGTATTTTTAATTAAATAAATGTAGCCTTGGTGAGCAGATGAAACTTCTTTAAAAACATTAAAAATTTTACCGATTCCAAACTTTTGATGGTAGTGTGTGTGTGTGTGTGTGTGTGTGTGTGTGTGTGTGCTTCTCAGACTAAATGAAGTAATTAACGCACAACAGGTGAATCATTAATCATTAATTAAACACATGTAAACTGGGTCAAATTACAAGGCAAACAGGAACAGAACTAAAACACAATGAAACTCGACCATAACAGAACATATAAGTGACAGTACTGTATAAGAATATCTCACTTGCTCCGCCTCTGAAACGACTTTTCATTACAGATGATGTCATCAAGGCCAAAGACAGTTCACTCGTATTACTGTGTATGGGTGGAATAACTAATTTAGTGCTGGTTAATAATAATGTTATAAAGATTACAGCAGTAATATAGACTGATCTGAGAGAGAATCATCACTGGGATTCGCTCTGTTTTTGTGAGAGATCTCTCAGGAATCTCACATTAGTGAGCTGTGAATGCAGAAGAACTGATGATTATCATATTCTCATATCACGCGCAGCAGAGCATTCTTGATTCTGATTGGCAGGTGTTTATTAATGTGGCGTTCACTTCATGCTGGAGTTACTGTACGTGAGAGCGTTTGACTTTCACGTCTTTGTTAAACTCATAATTACAGGTTAGATTGAGATTTTAAACAGTCGTCTTGTATCTTCATTATTACTATTGCTAATTTTAGCTCTTTTTTTCTTAAATATTAATTGAAGGCATGTAGAGGTGAATTATTGTAGTGATGACGTGTTTTTCGCTGTCATTAAGTGACATTTTGCTGTGAGTGTTGCTATAGAAACAGGATTGTAACAGCTTTAGTAGTTCCATCATGACGTGAATGTGATCTATAATTAGAGCGCAGGTGATCACAGCGATATTTCTGATACAAGTGTTTGATATACAAGAAGTTCATCTCAAAGCGTCCTGTAATCACAGTGAACTCTGACACAAACAATTCTGAGAACCGTAACGAACAGCTGATTCATAAAACTGCACAGCTGTGAGATATTTCTGGATTTATCTTCATGTCACTACTATCCTTACAAACTGTTTCAATTAATGGAGCTTCAAAGAGCCAAACAAAGACAAATAACTAAAAAAAAGACTTTTTTAATGACTTAATAAATACATTTTAATAAATAAAATTAGTTTTGACAGAAAGAAGATATACATATATATGCACACACACTACTGTTTACATTTTTACTTGCAGTAGGATTTTTAAAAAATATTTTGAAAAGTCTCTTCTGTTCACCAGGTCTGCATTTATTTGATCAAAAATACGGTAAAATTTGTGGAATTTTTTTACAATTTAAATCAGCTGTTTTCTATGTGAATATATAGTAAAGTGTAATTTATTCCTGTGATCAAAGCTGAATTTTCAGCATCATTACTCCAGTCTTCAGTGTCACATGATCCTTTTGTGACACTTTTGATCAGTTTAATGCGTCCTTGTTGGATAAAAGTATTATCCACTTTCTTTCAAACGACAAAGGGATAACATTTCTGCACATTATGCGTCAGTTTCTGTTATTTTTACCATGGTATTAGCATGGTAGTCCAGTCAAAGAATATCATGATGCACGTCCAAAAATCTCATGATGTCATCATGGTAGTTTTTGATGCTGATGAATATAAATATCAGCAGTACGAGCGTCTCTGCCGGCTCAAACTCCGACAGGTGCGGCTGCTGGAATTCTCAAAATAAACAGCGGATCTGTGACTGAATCCACCAACTGTGGGGTGTGTTTGGGGACGGCCGGGCCATCTAAACCAGATCTGCTTCACAGTTAACACACGCTTGGACTTTGAAGATCAGGTTCCCGCTGGAGCTGCTGGTGAAGATCCTGCTGAGAGACGGTAAGATGTCACATCACTGCTTCATCTTCCTTACAGATGAACTCTGAAAAATAAAGGTTCTGTATTGGCATCGAATGTTCCATGAAGAACGTTTAACGTCCACGGAAGGTTCTTTAGATTATTAAAATGTCGTTCACACTAAGAAAAAATGGTTCTTTTAGGAACTGATCACTGAAAAGTTCTTTGTGGAAGCAGAAATGGTTCTTCTGTGACATTGCTGTGAAAACTTTGGAACCTTTATTTTTATAGATGCTTAAATTCAAGTTAAGAGTTTGTTTTTTGCCCTGCTGAAGTCTTTTTTTTTTTAAAAACTAATGTTTGGATGAATCTGGAGAAAGATTGAAATTGATCAGTCAAACATTCCTAACATTTGAGATTTTTACTTTTATTAAAGCAATGAAGTTAATGGATTAAAAATCAAGCTAATATTTTCTTAAATGTGTGAGAACATAAATGATACAAATGACTACAAACCAGCATCTGCTTCCAAACTGTGTTCCATTAGAATGTTGTTGATGTTAATAAGATACACTGATACGTTTCATTTATTAGTAACGCTACAATAATCTCTTTTGTTAACATCACAGTGCATAAACTAATGTGTAACTTTTGATCTTAAAATGTATTAATAAATATAGAAATTTGCATTAACTAAGATTTATTAAATGCTGCTTTTCGTTATTAGTTCATTTTAACCAATGCAAGTGTTATCAGTGTATTAGTGTGTATTGCTAGAAAAGAATGAAATCATCCAATTCAGGGTTTTGAACCGTTTTCAGATTCTTCCAAATTTGACTAGAAACTTCATATAGAAAAAAAGCAATTTGTGTGTGTGTGTCTGTGTGTGTGTGTGTGTGTGTGTGTATGTGTGTGTGTGTATATATATATATATATATATATATATATATATATATATATAATATATATATATATAAATATGCATGCATTTTAATGTTTGAAATATTTTTAATGGTTGTTTCTGATTTCTTCTCTCTAGTTCCCTCTGCTGGTTGATCAGGAGATCTGCAGGCGTCCGCTGTCATGATGGCTCAGTATGATGCGTATGTGACATCACTTCCCTTCTCTGTCCTCTTTCAGGCTTTCCACTATCATTGAAATATATCAGGGAATTTTTTTAAATGGTCTTCTCCAGTCCTGGAAAAAAAAAATCATGTCTCTAGTGAATATGTACTTAATTCTGAGAGATCTGATCTGATAATGTTTCCTATGAGACACACAGAGCATTTGAACATGCATCTGTAATCACGTAAAAATCTATTAATTACACGAACGAAGGTTCCCATCAGCTCCATCTCCGCTGTTTCACAGGCTGGATGACAAGGACTCTCTGGATATCCATGACAATCCTCCCGCCCCGGATAACCTGCTCAAAGAGGAGGACAATACCGTAGGTTCTGATGTCATGTTACAGAATATAAACGGGCCGACAGCATGTGACAACCTTCCTGAGATGTTTGAAGAACCTCCAGCCTGACGTAGATGTGATTTAGATCTATTTACAGACCGATGTTCTGCTCTTTTCCATGAGCTTCACTGGCACTATTTTCACACGCTGGAGATTTCATGAGATTGAGACCATCAGCAGGTTTTGTGTGGGTGAAAGCAGGAGCACAATATTTAGGCCTCAATTTAAGATTTATGAATGTTATTTGAATTGCATATCAAATTTCCATTCATTTGGTTTACACAAACTAATAAATTTGATGTGATGCATATCTGTCAATCATACATGAACGAAACGGGTCAGACTTCTGAACCAGCACTAAAAAACTGAATGTGCTTTAAATACACAATAACCAGGTTTATATATTTGACATCAATAAATCCAATCTCATTCATTTTAACTTCTTAAATACTGTTTGTTCCACGGCTAGACATATTTTAACCATCTTCATACTTTTTAACCCTCTGGTGCTGCTCTTGTGACAGTCAAAAAAAACCAATTTTTTTATTTTATTTTTATTTCAATTAAATGAATGTACTATATTTTAGTTCGATAATGTATTTTATTTAATATTTTGTGTTTTTAGGGGATTTTACGGTACTAAATTATATTTATGCAGTAGTTTTGATCCATTTATTCAATTTTTGAGCATCACTTGAACTCATAAATCTTGAATCTTTGGATCACAGACTGAAGTTTGCTCTCTTTTTAAAGAATACAATTGGCAGATTATTGCTGAAGTGAAAAAAGTTATTAAAGTTACTTTAAAAAGTTTTATAGAAGTTTGTTTATTGTTATGAATAATGCACAAAAATACTATTTTCATTTTTCATATTTTCTAAAACTTGCCATACATGTAAACAAGTTGTTCCAAATTTGAGATTTATATCTCAAAAAATGAGCTTTCAGTAACAATTTATTTGGGCGCAGTACCGAACGCTTCCACTGGAGGAAACTGACTTCCCATTTTCCGTTTTTAGTGTATTGTTTAAACGTTCCCTGAGTTTAAGTTGATGTTGTACTTGAGGCCGGTGTCGTACACTTACATCCGTGTGTGTTTCCCGTCCCTCTTCAGGTGTATTTCATCTATGATGAAGAGGTTGAGGAGGAGGAGAAAGAGGAGCCTCCGCCTCCAGAGCCGGTCCGACCCGTGAACGACAGGCCGCACAAGTTTAAAGACCACTACTGCAAGAAGCCCAAGTTCTGCGACGTCTGCGCGCGGATGATCGTCCGTGAGTTCAGAGGTCAAACGATGCCGCGCTGCTCAGACGCTCCACTGTGAGGAGGATAAATGTGGCTTTTGTCTTTCTGTGTCTTCTAGTCAATAATAAATTTGCTCTGAGGTGCAAAAACTGTAAGACCAACATCCATCATCAGTGCCGGAGCTACGTGGAGCTTCAGAGGTGCTTCGGCAAAATCGTGAGTGAGTCCCTGACGATCCACGTTAGCTCCTCACTAGTTAAACTAGATTATAAATTGTCCGAAACACGTCTATTTAGATCTAGTGTGTTGGACGTGTGTCTGTGATGGGTTGGTTTAGGGGTAGGGACTGGGTTAGACCATAGAAAATATCATTAAACTGATATAAAATGAATGGAAGTCTATGAGATGTCCTCACTAATATAGTGAAATAAACGTGTGTGTGTGTGTGTGTGTGTGTGTTCAGCCTCCAGGTTTCAGACGTGCGTACAGTTCTCCGCTCTACAGCAGTCAGCAGAACGCCACCATTAAAGAGCTGCTTCCGTTCTGTGAGTGAATCATGTGACTTCATTACAGGCCTCATTATTAACGTCCAAACTTTACTGCTGCGTCTGCAGAAACACTCACAGACAGTTTCCTACTGATTCAACTCTAACGAGGAGAATATGAACTCAATTCATCATTCATTTCACCTTCTCACTTCAGTTCATTACTGTGAGATTTAGACTTACTAAATCTTACGTCACACTCATCTCCTTTTCTGTACATACTGCTGGATTAGTGATACTTCTGTGGTATTTGTATTGTTTATTTGTTTATGTTAACCTGATTGCAATAACATGCTTAAACTTAATTTTGGTTATTTATCTAGTATTTAACTATTATTATTATTATTATTATAAATGATAATAAAAAAAAAAACATAAAAATAACAATGAATCATATTAAATAATAATAATAATTATTGTTGTTGTTATTATAAATTGTATGAAAATATATTTAAAAACAAAATACATCATATTATAAAATTAACATTTTAACTTATTAACTTATCTATTATTGTTGTTTAAAATTATGATTATAAATGATAATATAAAAATAAATTAGAAACAAACAACAATAAATTATATTAAATAATAATAATAATTATCATTATTATTAATACAATTAATATTATTATTAATTTTATTGTATTATATTATTGGTTGTGTTATTAAAATATAAAAATATATAAAAACATACAATCATAAATTAAACAATTAACATTTATTATTTATAATAATAATAATAATAAATAATAGATTTAAAAACAAAATAATAAATAATTAAATAATTAACATTTATTAGTATTATTATTAATATTTACATATTTAGTTATTTAAAATGATTATTCTAAATTATAATATAAAAATAAATTAAAACAAACATATTAAACCATATTAAGTAATAATAATAATAATTATTATAATATTAAGTAATAATAATGATAATAATAATAATCACAATAATAAAAATGATTATCATTTGTTATAAAAATATAAACAATATATTAAAAAATAAATAATAAATCATAATAACTAACATTTACTATTATTATTATTATTTGTGTTGTTATTATAAATAATATAAATGTTTAAAAACATAAAATCATAAATGATATTAAATAATTAACATTTATTATTATTATTATTATTAACATTTAAATGTATTTGTTATTAATTAATTCATGCTTAAATTAAATTTTGGTTCTTTATCTAGTATTTAACTTATTATTATTATTATTTTATTATAAATTAAAATATAAAAATAAATAAACATAAAATCATAATAAATAATAATAATTATTGTTGTTGTTTGCATTTTATTATAAATAGTATAAAACATATTTTAAAACAATAATTAATCACAACTTAAAAACAAAAATAACAATAAATGATATCAATAAATTATTATTGTTGTTATTATTATTATTATTATTATATTGGTTGTGTTATTATAAATAATATACAAATAAATGTAAAGCAAATAAATAAACATTAAATCATATTAAATAATAATAATAATTATTATTATTATTGTTATAAATAATATAAACAATATATTAAAAAATAAATAATAAATCATAATAACTAACATTTATTATTATTATTATTATTATTTGTGATATTATTTTAAATAATATAAATATTTAAAAACATAAAATCATAAATCATATTAAATAATATTAATAATAATAATAATTATTATTATTATTATTTAAACATTCTTTATTAATATTATTATAATTTAAAATTATTATTATTATTATTATAATTTAAAATTATTATTATTATTATTATTATAGTTGAACTGCAGAGCTGTAATTGTCTGTGTCTGTAGCTCAGACGAACCGCACTGATCCGGTGTACGAGACGCTGCGCATCGGCGTCATCATGGCCAACAAGGAGCGGAAGAAAGCGTCAGAAGACAAGAAGAACGTGAGCATGAAAACACTTTCAGAAAAAGATATATTTACAACTCATATAAATCTATAAGAGGCTAACAGATCATATTCATGCTGTAAACATGCACACATTACCAGATGATGATGATGATGATGGAGGAAGAGGAGACACAACCGAAAGCAGAGGAAGGTGCTGATGAAGGAGGTACAGAACATGAAATATGAGCTGATTCCTGTGGATGTTGTTCATATCTGGTGATTTTAGTTGAATTCACTGTGTTTGTGATGAATGTCAAGAACAGAAGATGTAGATGAAGGTCTTTCTCAAATCAAACGCTCTTCATCTTTACTCTCTGTCCAGCTAATCAAGAAGAAAAGAAAGACAAAGCAGCAGCAGATGACAAGGTCAGAGATCAGATGATGATGATGATGATGATGAATGTCTCTCACTGATCAGCACTTGTTCAGCGTTCTTTCCTCTTTTGTGTCTGTGTGTTTCAGAGTAAGAAGCTTCAGCCGGGTAAACTGGGCGTCTTCTCTCAGTCTCATTATTATCTCGCCCTGTATCGCTTCAAAGCCATAGAGAAGGACGACCTCGACGTGCAGTGAGTCTCATCTAGCACATCTGTATCTATACACATCATCATCTGTCGCCTCTGTATGATTCATCCGTCTCTGTGTTTGTGTCCGTCAGTCCAGGAGATCGAATCACTGTGATCGATGATTCTAACGAGGAGTGGTGGAGAGTGAGTGATTCACTGACTCACATACAGCTGACACTGAACTCACGCTTATGAATGATTTTGATTAAAAAAACAACATTTACAAGCATTTAAAGCACTTTTATAATATATGATATACTGTTCAAAAGTTTGGGGTTGGTAAGAGTTTGTAATGTTTCTGAAAGAGTCTCTTCTGTTCACCAAGGCTGCATTTATTTGATCAAAAATACAGTAAAAATTGTGAAATATTATTAAAATCTAAAGTAGCTGTGAATATATTTATTCCTGTGATCAAAGCTGAATTTTCAGCATCATTACTCCAGTCTTCAGTGTCACATGATCCTTCAGAAATCATTCTAATATGATGATCTGCTGCTCAAGAAACATTTATGATTATTATCAGTGTTGAAAACAGTTGAAATAGAATCTTTTGTAACATTATAAATGTCTTTACTGTCACTTTTGAAAAAAAAATGATAGTGATCCCAAACTTTTGAACAGTAGTGTGTGTTAGAGGGTTAGTTCACCCAAAAATGAAAATCACCTCCATGTCATTCCAAACCCGTAAGACCTTCGTTCATCTTCAGAACACAAACGAAGATCTTTAAGAACACATTTTAGGCCACATGTTGGACGTTTCTAAACTCATTCTGCAGTAATGACTTCACTGCTTTACATTTTCTGATTTTATCCACATTTCAGGGTAAGATTGGGGATCGATCAGGGTTTGTTCCGGCCAACTACATCATCCGTGTGCGATCAGGAGAGAGAGTTTACAAAGTGACGCGCTCCTTTGTGGGAAACAGAGAAATGGGACAAATAACGCTGAAAAAAGACCAGGTGTACAAAACACACACCGTACATTCAGTGTTACAGTAAAATGATTTATGTACTATTATAGGACTTATTAATAAGCTTTTTATTTTCTAGCTTTATTTTTATTCCAGTTTTAGTTTTATTAATTTTAGTATTTTAACTTTAAACTCATTTTTTACATTTTTAGTAATTTCATTATTTGCTTTTATCGTTTTTATTAATATGTATATATATATATACACACACTACCAGTCAAAAGTTTGGAAACATTACTATTTTTAATGTTTTTGAACGAAGTCTCTTATACTCATTAAGGCTGCATTTATTTCATAATAAATACAGAAAAAACTGTAATATTGTGAAATATTATTACAATTTAAAATTATGGTTTTCTATTTTAATATACTTTAAAATATAATTTATTTCTGTGATCAAAGCTGAATTTTCAGCATCATTACTCCAGTCTTCAGTGTCACATGATCCTTCAGAAATCATTCTAATATGATGATTTATTATCAGTGTTGGAAACAGTTGTGCTGCTTAATATTATTTTATAACCTGTGATACTTTTTCAGGATTCTTTGATGAATAAAAAGTTAAAAAATATCAGCATTTATTTAAAATAGAAATCTTTTGTAACAATATACACTACCGTTCAAAAGTTTGGGGTCAGTCATTTGTTTTCTTTCTTTTTTTTGAAAGAAATTAATACTTTTATTCAGCACGAATGTGTTAAATTGATAAAAAGTGATAGTGAAGATTTATATTTTGAGTAAATGTTGTTCTTTTTAACCTTTTATTCATCAATGAATCCTGAAAAAAGTATCACAGGTTCCAAAAAAATATTAAGCAACACAACTGTTTTCATAACTGAGCATCAAATCATCATATTAGAATGATTTCTGAAGGATCATGTGACACTGAAGACTGGAGTAATGATGCTGAAAATTCAGCTTTGCATCGCAGGAATAAATTATATTTTAAAGTATATTAAAATAGAAAACCATAATTTTAAATTGTAATAATATTTCACAATATTATTGTTTTTTCTGTATTTATTATGAAATAAATGCAGCCTTAATGAGTTTAAGAGACTTCATTCAAAAACATTAAAAATAGTAATGTTTCCAAACTTTTGACTGGTAGTGTGTGTGTGTGTGTGTGTGTATCTATATATATCTATATCTATATATATATATAATTTTTTTTTTTTTTTTTTTACTTTTATTACTTGAACTTAAACCCATTTCAAATTTCTTTTAAGTTTTTTAAGCCTAGGTTTTTCTTCTAGTATTGTATTATTTTATTTTATTGAACAAAACAATTTTAATAACAACACTGGTTACATTATCGATCCGGTTGTTAGATCATTCAGACTCGTGAATGCAGTTCTGTCACGTTCATGTATCACATTCACACTTGCTCTTGATCTGCACAGGAAGTGTGTTTGCATGAGCACAGGAAGTGAATATTCATTATCTGTTGTATCCTTTTGTCCTGGTTCGCACAGATTGTGGTTAAGAAGGGTGACGAGGTGAACGGATATCTGAAGGTCAGCACAGGACGCAAGCTCGGCTTCTTCCCTGCCGACATCTTACAGGAGATCTGAGTGTGTGTGTGTGTGTGTGTGAACAGCATTTATTTGAAATTTTTGCTTTGTCACTTTTGATCAATGTATTGCGTCCTTGCTGAATAAAAGTATACATTTTTCTTCTTTTTTTAAATTTAATTCTTACTTACCCCAAACTTTTGAATGGTAGTGTATCACAGTTTCCACAAAAATATCAACTGTTTTCAACATTGATAATAATCATAAATGTTTCTTGAGCAGCAGATCATCATATTAGAATGATTTCTGAAGGATCATGTGACACTGAAGACTGGAGTAATGATGCTGAAAATTCAGCTTTGATCACAGGAATAAATTACACTTTACTATATATTCACATAGAAAACAGCTGTTTTAAATTGCAATAATATTTCACAATTTTTACTGTATTTTTGATCACATAAAAATGCTATATTTCTGGTTTAGTGTTGATGATCTGATGAGACTGTGGCTTAAATAAGAGAGACGCCTCCTCTCTGTCTGTCTGTCTCCTGTCAGCGCCGTCCTCGTGTCAGTCGTGCCGTAGTGGCGAGGGCTCTGTGTGTGCCGCTGTCAGCGAGGCTGGCGCTCGTACCCGCTAAGCTTCAGCGCTCGCATGATCGGCCAACAGCAGCCCCCGTCAGATACGGGTCACTTCCTGTTGATGGCAGACGTCACGGCGCTGAGGACAGGGGCGGCGTGACATCAGATTGGCCGTGTTATAGTTCACTCCTGACCTCTGTCAACCGCAGACGTCTCATGAAGCTCAAACAGAGGAATGCAGAGGAGACGGAGACGCTCAGATCATCTGCTGGTGTAGATGGATATGATCACCAAATATTCTAGAGATCATTCAGTTCTGATCAATTCTAAAACTTTGTTTTAGCTGATTAGAGCCCAGCATAGCTCTCTGTCTTCTGTTTAACTTATAACATGAAAGTAAGGTTAATAATATAACTTAGATTACACATTTTTTAGTTTTACTCAAATTATGGTGATGCAAAAATGAGTACACCCCACAACAAAAACTACTACATCTAGTACTTTCTATGGCCTCCATGATTTTTAATGACAGCACCACATCTTCTAGGCAAGGAATGAACAAGTTGGCGACATTTTGCAACATCTCTCTTTTTCCATTCTTCAAGAATGACCTCTTTTAGAGACTGGATGCTGGATGGAGAGTGATGCTCAACTTGTCTCTTCAGAATTCCTCATAGGTGTTCGACTGGGTTCAGATCAGGAGCCACTGAATCACTTTCACCCTGTTCTTCTTCAGAAATCCAACAGTGGCCTTAGATGTGTGTTTAGGATCATTGTCATGTTGGAAAAGTGCACAACGACCAAATGCATGGAGTGATGGTAGCATCTTCTCTTTCAGTATAGAGCAGTACATCTGTGAATTCATGATGCCATCAATGAAACGCAGCTCCCGACACCAGCAGCACTCATGCAGCCCCTCATAAGGACACTCCACCACCATGTTTCACTGTAGGCACCATGCATTTGTCTTTGTGTTCCTCACCTTTGCGACGCCATACAGTTTTGAAGCCATCAGTTCCAAAAACATTTATCTTGGTCTCATCACTCCAGAGTCCCAGTACTCTTCATCTCTGTCAGCATGAGCCCTGACAAACTCTTTTTTTTTTGTGCCTGGGCTTTAGGAGAGGCTTCTTTCATGGACGGCACCCATGCATGCCGTTCCTCTGCAGTGTACGCCGTATTGTGTCACGGGAAATACTCACCCCAGTTTGGCTTTCTTCTTCTTTAGATAACTGCAGTGAACTTGCATGCCGATTTTCTTCAACCCTTCTCATCAGAAGACGCTCCTGTCGAGGTGTTAACTTCCGTGGACGACCTGGACGTCTCTGAGATGGTTGCAGTTCCATCTTCTTTTGCTACAGTATTCTGACTGATAAGTAAAGCTTTCTGGTGTAAAGAAATGATTTTCTTTCTCAGGTCTTGTGACATTGTGAAATAGTTTTTGTGTTCATTGAGATATTGTTTAAAATGTTGCTTTTCAAAGATGGTGTCCTCATTTACTCTGATCACTGTAGATAGACAGACAGACGAAAATAAGTGTTTTTTTCTTCCACACTGAACAAGTGGCTCTATTTCAGCAATATTTTCCAATATCACTTTTATTTGTCCAGTGTTTGAGTCCATTTGGGCACAAGTGTTACGTTCATCTCCAGCAGATGTCAGTAATGCCCCTCGTTTTTACAGTCTGACCTCTGCTCGGTCGCTCTCTCTCGCTCTCTCAGCATCAATACTTTAACACTGTCTTTTGTTTGGATTCTGACAGTAACATCTCCAATCATGCAGTGCAGAGATTTCAGTGTTTGCCGGCTGAAGCCGATCTCACAGTCAATCTCCAGCTCTGTCTGCACTGATTCACTGTTACAGATGTTCAGTGTTACGGATGAATGTGACGTCACTGTGCTTTAAGTTTGATATTCATATAATGAGCTGGAGAATGATGCATTGAAACCCGTGACAATCACATTCATGTTCCTCATAATCTTGAATCAGAATATCTTCTCCTCCCTCTTGCAGCATCTCTTCTCTTCTCTGATGACGAGGGCGGGGCAACCTGTCACTCACATGAGATCCACCAATAGCAAACCACAACCATCCAATCAATTCCCTACAGACAAAATCAAGCCTTACATTTGTTCTTGTTTGAGAAGCGTTTCACTCGGATATACAGCACTATAGCGAAGAAAAGACCGGCTTTAAGGCCACAATCATCAAAAAACATGTTCAGGACATTGTTCGACTGATGGAAACCTGTTTGAAAACTGTTATTTTTGCAATTATGTTGACAGAAAAAAACCCTAAAATATATTGCACAGAACGTGATAAAACACAGAGTTTCCACAGCGGTTGTTCCTTCTGATGGGTTAAAAGCCTTTCCGTCTCCTCTGGCTGTGTATTTATTGACTCAAAGCCCTATATTCCATCTTATTTGTGTAACACAAATTTACCCCGGTGCATGATGGGTAAGATTTTTATAGCAATCAGCCACCTGATTGCATTCAGAGCTCATCTGTCCTTTGATGCTCCAAATCACATTACGCTTCAGAAGTAGACTCATCCATCTCCACCTTTAGACTTTGAGAAATGCTGCAAATGTGGTTAAAAATAATGGATTAAAAGTGTGTTTCAGTGGCTGCGTGCCCGATCGAGCTGATATTGATTGGACACATTGTTTCAGCCTCTCATCTGCGCCATTACGGTCACTACTTTCCTTTTCCCCCCTCGCTTCTCAAAGACGTGAAAATACATTTGAACATCAAGGCCGGAAATGAGAAATCGTCACGTGTCTTTGAGCCTGTGGCATTATCGCTGCTCTTTGTGCAGGAGCGCATGTGTTTTTGTCGTCTTCTGTCCTTTTTGCTCTTTGTTTCAATCCCCCCGTCCGTCTGTGTGTGTGTTTTTTGCGAAGCTCGTCTGTAATGGTTTAATCTATGAGGCATAATATTGAATCTCTGACAAGGCTCTTTGGGAAATCGTGGAAGAATAACTATTCTTATTCTGTCTCATTTTTCACCAGCGCTGAATTCAATTATCTAATATGATTTGTATGCTTATTAATCTTCATTATTCATAGATTCTCAATGGCTTTGCAACGTGGGCAAGTTAACGATATTTCCGTGGTTTTTATGTAGTGAGGTAATGAAATTGAGTTTCATTAGATGACGGCGGCTCAGGGTTGTTGTTGTTCAGAGTCTGGTCTGTCTGTCAGTCATGTGACTCACCTGAAGTCCAAACTGACACTCAAAACAATGTGATGATGACACGCTGTCACACTCGTCAAGGACGACAGCGACTCCGAGACAAAGAGAAGTTTCCCTCTGTTCTCTCTCTCTCTCTCTCTCTCTCTCTCTCTGTCTGTTTCAAAGTAGGCCTGTTGTTTTGCATATAGGCCTAATATTGCTGAAGAATCAAACACAGACAAAAACATATATATAAATTATATTATTCAGCATTTATGTATATAGTATAAAATGTATAATAAATTATAAATGCATATATACAGTAGCATTCAAAAGGTTTGTAAAGGTTTTTTAATGTTTTGAAAGCATTTATTGAATCAAAAATACAGTAAAAATTGTGAAAAAGTATTAGAATTAAAGTAACCGTTTTCTATATAAATAAATAGTAAAGTGTAATTTATTCCTGTGATCAAAGCTGAATTTTCAGCATCATTACTCCAGTCTTCAGTGTCACATGATCCTTCAGAAATCATTCTAATATGATGATCTGCTGCTCAAGAAACATTTATGATTATTATCAATGTTGAAAACAGCTTCATATTTTTGTGGAAACTGTGATACATTTTATTTTTCAGGATTCTTCGATGAATAGAAAGCTCAAAAGAACAGCATTTATTTGAATCTTTTGCAGCATTATAAATGTTTTTACTGATGCTTTTGATTTTGAAACCAAATAAACGTTCATAGTTTCTCAATAAATAGACAATCAGCTCTTTCAGAAAATATGTGCAGAAAAAGTACCTTTAGATCATTGGGGCAGAACCCTCAAAAGAACCACATTTGTGACTTATATACCACAAATGTGTTAAACACACACCCTTACAGAGTCTGCCTTTTTTCAATGTAATTATTTCTTTTTTGCACATTTTTTCTTCATTAAATGTTTAAATTCGGCATGACAGTGAAGTCTTTTCATTATTGTGCTGTATATTCGAGTAAACGCTTCTCAAACAAGAATAAATGTAGGGCAGGGCTTGATTTTGTCTGTGGGGAATTGATTGGATGGTTGTGGTTTGCTATTGGTGGATCTCATGTGAATGACAGGTTGCCCCGCCCTCATCATCAGAGAAGAGAAGAGATGCTGCAAGAGGGAGGAGAAGTTATTCTGATTCGAGATTACCAGAACATGAATTTAAAAACTATTGATGATTCATTTATAATGAATACTGCAAAACGAGTTGTCCATTTTGAATTTATGAAGACTTTAAAGGATTAGTTCACTTCAGAATTAAAATATCCTGATAATTCACTCACCTCATGTCATCCAAGATGTTCATGTCTTTCTTTCTTCAGTCAAAAAAAAAGGTTTTTGAGGAAAACATTCCAAGATTTTTCTCCATATAGTGGACTTCACTGGGGTTCAACGGGTTGAAGGTCCAAATGTCAGTTTCAGTGCAGCTTCAAAGAGCTCTACATGATCCCAGACGAGGAATAAGAGTCTTATCTAGAGAAACCATCGGACATTTTCGAAAAAAAAAAAAAAATTTATATACTTTTTAACCACAAATGCTCGTCTTGCACTGCTCTGTGATGCTCCACGCATTACGTAATCATGTTGGAAAGTAGGTGGAAGTACCGCGGTAGGGTTGAAAAATCAATTTCTCCTCCAACTTCAAAATCATCCAACATCGTTGTTTTACCTTTTATTGTAAAGAGCGTTTGACTTAGTCTTTGTACGTTCACTTTGTAAACACTGGATCGGTACTTCCACCTACGTCACATGACCTTTCCAACGTGATTACGTAATGCGTGGAGCATCACAGAGCAGTGCAAGACGAGCATTTGTGGTTAAAAAGTATATAAATTTTATTTATTTTTTAGAAAATGTCCTATGGTTTCTCTAGATAAGACTCTTATTCCTCGTCTGGGATCATGTAGAGCTCTTTGAAGCTGCACTGAAACTGACATTTGGACCTTCAACCCGTTGAACCCCAGTGAAGTCCACTATATTCTTTTTAAAGACATTTTTTTCTTTTCTTTTTTTCTTTCTTTCTTTTTTAAAAAAAAAAAAACTATTGTTACTTTAATTTTGTTCAGTATATCATTTATAGTATCATGTTATTTCACCGCTCAATGTGGAGTGTAGCAGAAGCTCAAGTTGAGAATCAATGCAGTGAATGAAAAGACTGCGATGATCAGCGAGAGCGAGTGACAAACACATGCTGATGCTCCGGGATTATTTCAGCTATTACAGCGGTATATAATTAAACAAAGTAATCGAGTGTACAGTCGGCTGAGAGGAAGACAAGCACTTGAAAAGCTCTGAACACACACACACGCAGACGGAGGTTCAGGTGGCCTTTAGGGACGGAGGGCTGGAGAGGAAGCTTCAGGGTTGGGAGCAATTAGAGTGTCAGACTCTGAAACACACACACACACACACCTGTGCGTGTTTGGGGGCCCGTGGCCCCTGGGGACACTGCTGAGAGTTTGTGTGACAGTGTGAGCGATCATCGTCATTAGCATTATTTATTCTCTAAGCACAGGCTCACTGCAGGGCCGCACTAATAGAATTCACGAATTACAATGAGCGTTTGTGTGTGTGTGTGTGTGTGTGTGTGTGTGCACGAGTCTCTCACACACCTCACAACCTGTCAGCACACTCCAGATCCAGCATGCTGAGCTGATCTTCATGTGTCAGTGTTGTGAGTTGTCTTGTATCTGTCTGTATTTAAGGTCACAGAATTTCATTTGGATTCAGTTCCAGAGCTTTTCATATGCTGAGATCTTTTTCTGCTGTCAGAAACATGCTTCGCACTATTGCAAATGAGTGAGTTGCTTTACTGGAGTTTTTGTGTTACTGTGGCAATATCAAACTTCAATACAAAGGCTGTTTCCTTCAGATGTCCTGTGTATAACGGCCCGTCCAAACGTACGATATCATCATGTTTATTCTCAGTTTTGTCGTCTGTCGCTTTAAATGCTCGAGCTCTTTAAAGCAGGATGGATTCTGATTGGCTGTCAATGTTTTTATCGTTCATCAGCTGGAAAAACAAATTGTTCTGAAAGGGATTTCGACGATATTGTTTTTCTGTGCCGTTATTGTTATAGGCGTGTTGTGGACTCTTTTACATTCAGAACCATTTTCACTGATCAGGGATGCAAAACTGTCATTTTGAATCCAAATTAGGTCAAAAAAGAAGAAAAGTGTGGCATTTAAAAATCTTCCCAAATTTGTAAATGTTTATAAATCGGTTTTTCACTAAGATAAAACCTCTGTTTTAATGTTTAAAAGCAAAGAAATTAAGTGTCATTAATATCAGTATTGTAATTTTACTGTTTTGTGAAATAAATGTTTTTTTTACAGTACAATAGTATTATTACTATAGTAATATATTTTTTGATTACATTTTTTAACTGTTACTTTTAATGAAATATTTTAATAACTGCACATTTGTTTATTTCATTGTGAAATGTAACTATTGTCCAGATTTAATAATAATAATAATAATTATTGTATATTCATATTAAATGAGTTTTATAATAAAAAAGTGTGAATGTGACCTGTGACAACTAAAATGGAGATTTTTATTTTAGAGCTATAGTATCTGGGGTGAGTTTCCATATATGTTCATGACTGTATCCATGTTTTAAAGGTAATATTTAAAAAAAAATGTTTGTTGCCTTTTTCTGAAGAGTTTACACCCCTGACGGACACTAGAGTAGATGAAATCAAGCTTGTGCAGCTCTGAGTGTTTGTGTTTGTGTTCTTGCATGAGTTTCTCTTTAATAAGTTGCTGCTGACTTCATCTGTGTGTTTGTGTTAATATGAGTCTCTCTGGTCAGTTGTAGCTCATCATGGCACTTCAGGGTCTTGATGTGTGAGGATTCTGGGCCGTTCTTACCTTGACTATCTCTGCGCTTCAGAGCGTTTGCTTTTACACTGTCCAGTCATCAGAATAAGAGGAGGCTGAAAAATATCATCCCATAAATCAAAGCAGTAAGCGCTTTTTACAGAGACCTTCCTCCTGATGAAGTCGTCTAAACCTGTAGCTACACACACACACAATCTAGCATTATAAATCATTTCTTTACTGTTTGGCAGGTAAAGTTGGAGGCTGAACTCGACTAGACTAAAGTGTTTCTCTGTGTTTAGAATTACAAATGAGAGCAAGAAGTAATCAAGAACTGCTGCTGCGCTTAAAGAAATGATCACTGGATATGCTGAAGTTGACCAGGTTAGTGACGTCAAATCTACAGTACATTTCCATTAGATTAAGAACACTAAAAGTGAGCTCATATTTACTTCACCTTTCCATGAGGAGACGACGAGTGAGGCTTCTTATTTCCAGGACACATATATTTCATCACTGGACTGTAGTGAGACTTCCACCACACCAATCGGCACAATGCCAAATGATTTTGTCTCAATATAACAGCGGAAACAGCTCAAAGTACTCTGTCAGTTTTGGTCATACAGATAAGAGTAACACATCATTCGAAACTTGCATAGACTCACAATGTAAAAAAAACATTGTGCTCTTATAAAATAAAGAAAACAAACAGGATGGTGCTTTCTGCCATCCCGGTTTCCTTTCCGTGAAGTTTGTGGAGCATGTCACAAAAATGAATCATAACTCAGCGTATAGGCTACTAGCAACTCTGGTGTGTAGATATCTTCTTCTTCTGCTCTTTTTCCTGTTGTGGCGAATAGCAAACAGTGTTGCATTACTGTGCACGCCCCCTTCTGGATTGGAGTGTGGATCACCTGTGACTGACTGTATTCGTCATCTGACTGTATGAACCAAACTGTGACATCCGTACTGTGACGAATACATGTACAACCCGAATTTCGTAAATGTTGGGACGTTTTTTTAAATTTGAATAAAATGAAAACTAAAAGACTTTCAAATCACTTGAGCCAATATTTTATTCACAGTAGAACATAGATAACATAAATGTTTAAACTGAGAAATTTTACAATTTTATGCACAAAATGAGCTCATTTCAAATTTGATGCCTGCTACAGGTCTCAAAATAGTTGGACGGGGGCATGTTTACTATGGTGTAGCATCTCCTCTTCTTTTCAAAACAGTTTGAAGACCTCTGGGCATCGAGGTTATGAGTTTCTGGAGTTTTGGTGCTGGAATTTGGTCCCATTCTTGCCTGATATAGGTTTCCAGCTGCTGAAGAGTTCGTGGTCGTCTTTGACATATTTTTCATTTAATGATGCCCCAAATGTTCTCTATAGGTGAAAGATGTGGACTGCAGGCAGGCCGATTCAGCACCTGGACTCTACGATGAAGCCATGCTGTTGTAATAGCTGCAGTATGTGGTTTTGCATTGTCCTGCTGAAATACACAAGGCCTTTCCTGAAATAGACGTCGTCTGGAGGGGAGCATATGTTGCTCTAAAACCTTTATATACTTTTCAGCATTCATAGTGCCTTCCAAAACATGCAAGCTGCCCACACCATATGCACTTATACACTTCCATACCATCAGAGATGCTGGCTTTTAAACTGAACGCTGATAACACGCTGGAAGGTCTCCCTCCTCTTTAGCCTGGAGGACACGGTGTCCGTGATTTCCAACAAGAATGTCAAATTTGGACTTGTCTGACCATAGAACACTTTTCCACTTTGAAACAGTCCATTTTAAATGAGCCTTGGCCCACAGGACACGACGGCGCTTCTGGACCATGTTCACATATGGCTTCCTTTTTGCATGATAGAGCTTTAGTTGGCATCTGCAGATGGCACGGCGGATTGTGTTTACTGATAGTGGTTTCTGGAAGTATTGCTTTGTCCCTTACGCACAGAGATTTCTCCAGTTTCTCTGAATCTTTTGATGATGTTATGCACTGTAGATGATGAGATTTTGCAAAGCCTTTGCAATTTGACGTTGGAGAACATTGTTTTTAAAGTATTCCACAATCTTTTTACGCACTCTTTCACAGCTCTGCCCATCTTTACTTCTGAGAGACTCTGCCTCTCTAAGACATCCCTTTGATAGCTAATCATGTTACAAACCTGATATCAATTAACTAAATTAGTTACTAGATGTTCTACCAGCTGAATCTTTTCAAAATTTCTTGCTTTTTTAGCCATTTGTTGCCCCGTCCCAACTTTTTTTGAGACCTGTAGCAGGCATCAAATTTGAAATGAGCTCATTTAGTGGATAAAAGTGTAAAATTTCTGTTTAAACATTATACTATGTTATATCATATATTATGCTAAACATTATGTTATCTGTGTTCTATTGTGAATAAAATATTGGCTCATGTGATTTGAAAGTCTTTTAGTTTTCATTTTATTCAAATTAAAAAAAACGTCCCAACATTACCAGAATTTGGTTTTTTTTATATATATTGTATATCCACTGAAATCGCAAAGCAATGGTAAATGTGACCACTTCTTAACTCAACTGAAAACTAGCATGTGTAGTGTGGTGGATCTAAAGGGACGACGGTCATAGTGTTAAAGTCATGGCTCTTTGTACTGGAGGCCCCTCAGGGGCCCGACCGCCAACCGAGAGATTCAATCTCTCGCTTAATCGATATTCAGGCCCAGATGGGCCGCATGAAGAGAGACGGAGGAACTGCAGGATGAGGGATGAGCGCTGGCTCTCCTGCCTCTCTCAGGGCCACGCTGCTTCAGTGCTGACTGCGTTTTTCACATGATATGGAGAGAAAGAGGCCCGATAATGGAGTCCAGGAGAAAAACTAGCTGTGTTAGACCACTAGAGAGAAACGAGACGAGCATAAGCTCTCTCTTCTTCTGCTCTTCTGTTTCAGGTCTCGGATGATGTTTTTGTGCTTTTGGCTGATGCTGTATCAGCCGTACGGTTTTCCTCTGGAGCGTCCCGATGGAGTAAAGCTTGAGATCAGATCAGATGATCTCAGTTCTCGAGGTGCCGTCTCATCTTAACATGCACTTAGCTGTGGCGGTAACACACTTCAGAACTCAAGGGGACAATAGAGTTTTTCTTGCTGACAGTATTTGACCTGAAAGAAAAAAGAAATGGCCGTAGAAATAGTTTCACTTACGCTGCACCTGGGAAACTGGTACAGGCATCTGTTATTACAACATGCATTCAAAAGAATTATATTTTAAAACAATAAACCCAAATCTAAATTATGAAATTGAATACTTTCTATCACTTATTTATACATGGTATATATTAAAACTAAATATATTTGTTACCTAAAGGAGAAGTGTGAAAGTTGAGCGACTGACTTTACACTATTTGTCAATGCATGAAATCAAACAAGCGTATTTTCAAAAATTTTCTCACATACTTGCGGCGGGAATGTTTCGTACCTGTGTGTGTGTGAGAGAGAGAGTGTGTGTCTGTGTGTGTGTTTGTGAGAGAGAGAGAGTGTGTGTTTGTCAGTGTGTGAGAAAGTGTGTGAGTGTTTGTGAGAGTGTGTGTGAGAGAGAGAGAGAGTGTGTGTGTGTGTGTCAAAGGGAAAGTATGAGTGATGGAGGGGCTGCTGATGGAGAATGAGTGTGATGACGGATGAGTGTGACAGGCAGATGGTTTTGCTTGTCGTCTCTTTAATCACACAGACTCAGCTGGGCGTGAAGGCAGAGCTTTGTCTCGTCATGGCAACAAACAGGAGACAAATTTACCCACAATTCTCTCCCGCACCCCTCCTCATGGCTGATGTTTTTGGCTAAGTGTAAGAAAGAGAGAGAACGAGTGTTATGAAGCAAATATGTGTTTAAAAAAGCCGAAATTGAAAAATGGAAAGATTTCAGAGCAGAGTTCAGCCTGTTTGTGTTAGACATCAGGAGGCGAGAGTCTGATCTGAGTTTGAAAGTCATTGTGTTGTTCAGCATCATTATTTGTTTTGTTCCTCCTCATGAAGATAAAGCGTGTCGAGTTGAGTTTTGTCTTTAAACTCGCTGCAGTAAGTCGTTTCTGTCAGTGCGACTAAATTATGATGAAGAGATGAAAACTGATGAGATTCTCTATTACAGATCACTGACTGAGATGCTCTTTGTGGTTGCTAGGGTGTTCTGAGTGGTTGCTAGGATGTTCTGAATAGTTGCTATTGGTATACAGCATGTTAAACTAAAATAAAAGAAAACTCAGGAGATTGTAGGAGGAAACCATAAACACAACCACGTATAACACTGATGATACCGGACAAAGGAACTAAATAAACACAGGGCTTAAACACACAAGGAGGGTAATCAACATGAACAGAAACAGGTGTGTGGAACTAATTAAAGAAAAAGGCAACTAACTAGGGAACACAGGCAGGCAGACAGGGAAACCAAAACACCATGATAATAACACACAACAACTGTTACATCTGACTGGTTGCTATGGTGTTGCTAGGGTGTTCTGAACGGTTGCTAATGTGTTTTGAGTGGTTGCTATGGGGTTGCTAGGCTGTTCTGAACGATTGCTATAGGATTGCTAGGGTGTTCTAAATAGTTTTTGTGGTTGCTAGGGTGTTCTGCATGCTTGCTATGTGCTTTCTTCCTGTGTGGCATGAAATCGTCCCCCTCATGTCTCTGTGATCTTTAGTGCTGGAGGTTTGATCGGTATGAGCATTAATAGTAATGCTTACCTCAGTAAAAACACACACAGACATGCAGATGAGGCCGACTGCAGTGAGGTGACAGTCAGGTGATAATTATCTAAATGATCAACTCAGCAAAACAGCAGCAGCACACACTGGGTTTACTGTGATAAACACACACCCACACGTGAAGCGCTGAGGAGTGATAACAGAAGATGGCAGCGCTCTCTCTCTCTCTCTCTCTCTCTCTCTGTCTGTCATGTCTGCTCTGGACGTGGATCTCAAGGTTACGCTGTCAAGGTTAAATTGACTTTAGATTAATTAAGTGTCAATTAACGGAGTAATTGTTCCATAATGTGGCCGGCCCCGGAGGCCGAGGTGTGAGTGAGAAGGGCCGCCACTGTCAGACTCGCTTTAGGGCATGACTCAAGTGTGTGTGTGAGTGTGGGTGTGTTTGTGTGCGTGTAAGAGAGTGTGTGTGTGTGTGTGTATGCGTATGCGTGTGAGTGTGTGACAGTGAGTGTGAGTGTGTGTGTGTGTGTGAGTAAATGTGTGTGTGTGAGTGCGTGTTGAGTGTGCGCGTATGTGTATGTGTGTGTATGAGAGAGTGAGAGTGTGTGTCAGTGTGTGTGAGACAGCAGATGAAGCAGATGTTTAATATTTATTTATTAAATAGATTTATTTATTTGAATATTTTTATATTAATAATGCTGCTATATATTTTTTTATATAAATATTTTATTGTTTGTTTATTTTATTTGCCATTAAATATAAAATAATATATTGTATAAATCTATAATATTACATATTATAAATTTATATATGATTTACGTATATTTCTTAATTATTAATGTCTATATTTTATAAATTTACTGTTTATCATATAAAATATATAATTATATATTGCATAACTATATTAGAATGTTTATCATTAATTAATTAATTAATTAATTAAATTAATTATTTATTATTAATATTATTATTTATTAATTATGTATTATTTTAATATTTTTTTATTACATATTTGTAATTTTGCAACTTATTTAACTTTTAGTTGCAACAGTATATATATATATATATATATACGGTTGGTAGTGAAGCGTGTTTGTTGTTGACTGAGCCGGTAACAGTTCTCGACTGAATCTCTCGCAGGGCTTTTACTGCAGCAGATTCAGAAGACGGATGCAGCCGGAGTGAGATAGAGAGACAGACAGTCAGTGAAGGGAAGACAGAGAAGAGAGCAAGAAAAGAGGATAGAGAGATAAAGAGGACAGCCTGATGAAATGCTGATTGGCTCTCGTCTTTAATAGCTGGCCTGGAGGAGAGCCGCGACTGGAGCCCATCTATATTCACTCTCTCTCTCTGTTCTTCAGGGCAGGGAGGAAGTGATGTCGCTTACCTTTTACCAAAATAAAGAAATCCATTTCCACCCTCTTCACCTCAGCACTGCTCACCTCGTTCTCGCTGTATCTTCTAATTCTGCGTCTCGTCTCATCGCTGCTTCCATTAGCACAAGTGCGTTATTGAAATGTCACACACACATTAGAAATGATTTATGATGAATGACGTATTAGCATAATTAGGGCCCTGTGAAATCCATTTCATTTTCTTCCAAATCCTAAATACTTCTGGACTCTGATTTAATTGTTAAATTAAACGTTAGTAATCAAAAAGCATGTCTAATTAATTGAAATCATGACACTTCTGTGACATGTAGCTCTGCTGTCAGTAAGATGGAAACACGTCTGCACAGATTGCATATGGATCGAGTCTCGTGAAGCTGTGAGGAAAGCGTGTGAAGCACATAATGCTTTAAACACGAATCTATTTTAATTAAAGCTGAAATCAAGCCTCCTGTAATGAGTTTAGAGCAGAAACATTGGCCCTTGACTTTAGCGCTAATTGATATTGGGCCCTTTAGTAGCGGCGGCCATCTTCTCTCTTTATACCTTTAATTATAACCCTGTTTGTGTTGCTGTTTCCTGAACGCAGCGATGGAAACGGTTGCGGCCCGTATGCTGTGTTCAGTCTCCTTAGGAGAGTCATTTCAACACATTTGACCCTCAAAATTAAAAAATGTGAAATGATGTTTTGTACGAAGAAAACAAATGTTTTAATGTATTTCTGTAGAGAAACGCCAAATGTGCAGTTTATCTTATAACATGTATACTGTACCCTGAAGTGTCTGCAAGTGCATAAATGTAAATGTCATGCCTAAGGTGGTTTGCATTGTGACATTAGTTTAAAAAAAAAAAAAAACGAGATGATGCATCTCAAGGGGTTTATCCTAAAGAATACATTTGTTACTACTATTAGTTTTATGGCAGTTGAGAACATTTTCACAAGTTGTCATTTCTATTATGCATAAAAATCTTATTCAGGAATTTACTGTATTACAGAAATATGAAGCAAACCCTCTAAAATGCAAACCTTGAACGCAAGTCGCTTTGGATGAAAGTGTTTGCAAAAGCATTAAATGTAAATGTCATGCTTCAGGTGGTTTGTGACTGAAGCAGATCTTCTGTGATGTGTACCTTGAATGCAACATGAATTGTGTTAAAGCATCTGCCAAATGCATAAAATGTAATGTAATGTCAATTACTAATAATTATAATAATGAGAATTAAAAAAAAAGATGCATTATGGTAATTGATTTGTCAGATAAAAATGTGTTTAATTGTCAAAAAAAAAAAAAATGTCACAATGCAAAAACTCTTAATGGATTATTGTTAATTTGTTTAATTATACATATATATATATATATATATATATATATATATATAAACAATCCAAGTTGGGTTGAAAATGGACAAACCCAGTGGTTGGGTTAAATGTTTGACCCAACCTGCTGGGCAGTTTTATTTAACTCAACTATTGTCTAAAAATGACTATATGTCTGGATTAAAATGAACCCAAAATATATTGGAAATTAAAAATCAGACACACAATTACTAGAGCCAACAATAATAATCAAAAGGTGAACATTTATTAATAAGCAATCTAATAAATGTTTATTGTTTAATTATTATTCATTAAGCATATTAATAAATGTTAATTTTCAACATATTTTGGGTTCATTTTAAGCAACAATACAGTAATTTTTAAACAATAGTTGAGTTAAATAAAACTACCCAGCAGGTTGGACAAACATTTAACCCATTCACTGGGTTAAAACATCCCATTCGCTGGGTTAAAACAACCCAAATGCTGGGTTAAAACATCCCATTTCACTGTGTTAAAACGAACCAATTGCTGGGTTAAAACAACCCAATTGTTGGGTTAAAGCATCCCATTTGCTGGGTTAAAACATCCCATTCGCTGGGTTAAAACAACCCAATTGTTGGGTTGAAGCATCCCATTCGCTGGGTTAAAACATCCCATGTGCTGGGTAAAAACATCTTATTCGCTGGGTTAAAACAACCCAATTGCTGGGTTAAAACATCCCAATCACTGGGTTAAAACAACCCATTCATTGGGTTAAAGCAACCTATTTTCTGGGTTAAAACATCCCATGTGCTGGGTTAAAACATCTTATTCGCTGGGTTAAATCAACCCACTTGCTAGGTTACAACATCTTATTCGCTGGGTTTGTCCATTTTCAATATATACACATTTCTGTCTGTTGATTTTGAGGCGAAATGTTGAAATTCACAGTTGTTTTCAGACACGGACCCCGTCACATCCTCGCCTTCCTGTTTCCTCCCTCTTCTCTCATTTAGCATGGAGTTGTTTTCCTGCGTAGCGCAGCAGATGGTTCGGACACACGCTGCTGCTTTAGACTGAAGTGATGGGCGCACGCGGGCCGCTGCGTTTGTGTGATATTTTTCAGCTCGGTATCCTTCTGCACGGCTCCTCTCTGAATTGGTAGCTTCTGTCCTGTTTTCCCTCTAAATGCGTCTCTTAGCCGACCCGTCTCGCTCAATCTGCTTCCGTGCGGCCGTCCCGTCCACAGCGCCATTACGTTAACTAGCTGTGGCTACTCTCCCGGTGATCTTTCACCTTTAGCGCTCGGCATTGATCCCGCTCTCAGTGAGAATAATGTCACCCATCCGCTCTTATCTCCCGCTGCGCTCCAAACACCCGATAGAGGCAGAAAGTGACTCGTTTGCAGAATTTCTCGGCCGATATTAAAAGAATGTCGATAAGTAAGCAGTTTTGGGGAGGCGTTGTCTGGTAGCATCTTCACCCATAATGCATCAGGGTGTCAGGTGTGTGAGTTCTGAATGTGTAAAGAGATGCATGAAGGAGTTCCTCAGTAGTTCCTGTTTGACTTTCTTTCTTTTCCGGAGACGTTTAGCAGAATGTTCACGCCGCTCTTTTCCATACAATGAAAGCAGAGAGTGAACAGGTCATTGGTTCTTGAGTGTCACACGACCAATGCACGCATGCAATTTGTTTCAGATTTCAGTATAAAATAAAGCTTAAACTTTATTTTTATATTGCAGCTTTCTCATTTTACGTTTAAAGGTGAAGTACTAACTAAAACGAATAAAATTAAAACTTAAAAACTATATGAACAATACTTAAAAAACAAATACTAATGTAAAATGAGAAACAACAAAATGACAAAAACTAACTAAAATGAAAAAAATAACAGAAAATATTAAAATAAAATGTAATTCAAAATATTAACAAAAACATAACAAAATTACTAAAACTTAATCAAAAATTAAAATGAAAACTGAACATATAAAAATAAAATGTAATTCAAAATATTTAAACAAGCAACACAATGACTAAAACTTCACCTAAAATTAAAATAACAGAAATATTAAAATAAATTTAATTAAAAATATATTAACAAAAACGCAACAAAATCACTGAAACTAACTAAAATTAAAATGAAAACAAAATATAAAAAATAAAATCTAATTCAAAAGATTAACAAAAACACGTATTATATCCTGCGTCCACTCTTGCCTGTCTGGAAATGAAATAATAACAAATAAAAATCTCTTAAATGGAGCACAGAGAGGCTGAGAGCATGATGAGATTCAACAGGAGTAATTTTCATCATGTTGTAAATGTATTCAGAGTCTCAGTGAACGATATTCTGCTGCTTGAAGTCAGTAAACATCTGTATTCTGCTCATAATTGTGATTTGTGAGTGTTTTTTTCAAATCGTCCTCATGGGTGGCGTGTTTTCATGCTGCACGGCTGCACATTTCAGCTTGTTTGTCTGCTGCAAACATTAAATAAACGTTAAATATAGATTTTCTTCTCCCCCTTCAAATGTAAAACATGCCAGAAGCTCGAAATCATCCCCTCTGACACATTTGTGTGTGTGTGTGTGTGTGTGTGTGTTTCCTTTCTGAGGTTACACACATCTCAAGATGGAAAACATGAGATGTAATTCAGTGTCGATTCATGAAGTTTCTTTGTTTTGACCTGATTAGATGTTATTGCATCTTACAAAACCAGGCTTTTGACAAGTGCAGACTAGAAACGACTGACAGACTGAATGTCAAGCGACCAAACACAGTTCATACGGGCTGTTTCACCCAAATTAATCATTTCCTCGCCCCTCATATCATTCAAAACCTGTATGAGTTTCTTTCTTCTGCAGAAGATATTTTTGAGAACGCTGGGAATAATCTTCATGTTCCACAAAAGAAAGTCCAACAGGTTTGGAAGAACATCAGTGTGAGTAAATGCTGTTTAATTTACATGAGGAGTGTGACTTTCATCCAATGAGGTGTCGGGTGGGCGGGGCTAACCAGATCTACACTGCATTAAAAGTCTGAAGGACCTCTCACACTATAAAAGTGATGTTCTTCCTCAGTATTTTTGTCCTGTTTTTCAGTACAAATATCTAAACATTCTTAAATCAAGATACATTTGATTGAAAAATGTCTGTTGACACATTTGTATGAAAGCACATTTTCGCCACATAAGAATCATGCTTCTGTAAATGATAATTATGACATAAGAAGTCCAAATGTTGAGTCATAGTTATAACATAAAAGTTGGAAATTGTAACATAAAAAGCCATATTTAGGACTTAGAAAGTCATAATTTCAACAATTTATCTCATAATTTTAACTTTTTATAAGATAATTGACATAAAAAATATATATATATGACTTAGTATGTCATTTCACATTTTTAGATCATAATTATGACAAAAAATAAAAAAATTGTCTTAGTATGTGAATTTCAGCTTTATAATTTCAGCTTTTTAATCTCAATATGATTTTTTTATTTAATAATGATGTAGTGTCAATTTCAAATCATAATTTTCAATCTCATAATTTCAATTTTTATAATTTTTATTTAATAACTATGACATAGTATGTCATAATTTCAACTCTCCTAATTTCAATTTATAATTTCAACCTTTTAATCTCATAATTATGACTTTTTATTTAATAACGATGTCATAATTTTGACTCACATAATTTCAAATTTTTATAATTTCAATTTTTTAACCTCATAATCAGGAGTTTTTATTTAATAAATATGACTGAGGCCTAGTATGTCATAATTTTGAAATTAGTATGTCACAATTAACTCATAATTGCAACATTTTATAATTTCAACTTTTTAATCTCATAATTATTTTTATTTAATAATGATGTAGTATGTCATAATTTCGATTATCTCATAATTTCAAAATTTTATAATTTCAACCTTTTAATCTTATAATTAGGACTTTTTATTGAATAACTGTGATGTATGTTTCATAATTTCGACTATCTCACAATTTCAACATTTTATATCATAATATAATGTTATATCATTATAATTTCAAATTGCAAACTCACAATTATGACTTTTTATGTCATAATTATGATTTACCAAAGCATAAATTAAAGGATTAGTTCACTTAAGAATTAAAATGTCCTGATAATTTACTCTCCTCCATGTCATCCAAGATGTTCATGTCTTTCTTTCTTCAGTGGAAATGAAATGAAGGTTTTTGAGGAAAACATTCCAGGATTTTTCTCCATATAGTGGACTTCACTGGGGTTCAACGGGTTGAAGGTCCAAATGTCAGTTTCAGTGCAGCTTCAAAGAGCTCTACATGATCCCAGACGAGGAATAAGAGTCTTATCTAGAGAAACCATCGGACATTTTCTAAAAAAAATAAAAAATTATATACGTTTTAACCACAAACGATCGTCTTGCACTGCTCTCTTCCTCCTCTTCTTCTTGTAGAATTCCGGCAGTGTAGATGCTGCTAAGTGTATTACTGCCCTCCACAGGTCAAAGTTTGAATTAAATTGCTAGTACAAGTATATAAGAATTAGTTCAAACTTTGAATCACTTCATTTTCACTTAATTCTTCTTATTTCAGTCTTTTGCTTCTCCAGTAAGTGTATCTTGATTTAAGAATGTTTAGATATTTGTGCTGGAAAACAATAGAAAGGTACTGAGGAAGAACGTGATGTTTTGCAGTGTTCAGTACTATAGAGTTTAATAACGGCTTCTGTAGAGTTCTATAGAGTTCGGTGGAGCGTGAGACGTTCAGAAGCAGCAGTGAGAGACACTAATTGTATTCGATACAGAAGCGCTCTGACAGGCCGATCTGGAGGCACGTGAAGATGAAGATGTATCTACTGACGATCTCGGAGTCTGTCTGCACTGAGATCAGACAACACTGTCGCTCTTTATGCGCGGGGTCAGGGCGGAAATAAATTGCGGAAGAGGAAAATGAATTAGGGATGACGGTGTGGCAGCGGTGAGGAATTGGACTGTCAGGACGAGCCTCGCAAAGGTCCGATAATGAAAGAAGATGAAGCGCTGCTCGAACACTGATTTTGGTGTGTGTGTGTGTGTGTGTGTGTGTGAGAGCGACTATACAGCGTTTACTGTACGTCTGTGCATTTATAAATGAACCGTCAGGAAACATTAGGTTGAATCTGAAGCTCAATATATTCTGGTCTTTTCATTCTGTTTGACAGAACAATGTACACAAACGTGTTTCGGTGAAACTTTCATTATCCGTCAGATTTTGTTCAGAATTTTAATACAGTTTCTCAAAAACATTCCAGAACTTTAATTTGGTCTAAAATAAGACAAAACAAGCATTTAAATGAGCTGAAAATACAGATATTTCCTATTTGATTTAAATGATTTTTCTTTTGTCATTTTTTTTTTCTGTCCTGGATTCTCACGTTTTTGGGGAAACCTGGATAAATGAGGAACCCTGATTTTAAAAGTGTGATTTCTAGACCTGCATGGTAATTAGTAAAATATTAAAACTCCTTGGTCATTTTTATACATTTTTCTAGTTATTCCCTAATTTTTATACCATATTAGCCTATGACTTTTTATTTAATATATCATAATTTCAAATTTTCAGCATTTCAACTTTTTAATCTCATAATCAGGACTTTTTATTTAATGATGTAGTATCTCATAATTTCAACTTTATAACTTCACATTTTTAATCTCATAATTATTACTTTTATTTAATAATGAGTATATCTCATAATTTCAATTTTTTAATCCCATAATTATTACTTTTTATGTACTAATGACATAGCATGTCATAATTTTGACTATTTCATAATTTTATAATTTCAACTTTTTCTTATAATTACTACGTAATTATTAAATAAAAAGTAATATCTCATAATTTTAACTCTCTCATAATTTCAACTTTATAATTTCAACTTTTTAATCTCGCAATTAGGACTTTTTATTGAATAATTATGAGGTAGTGTGTCATAATTTCACATCTTATATCATAATTAAAATATTTTTGGGCAGGAATTGTGAGTAAAAAGTATTTTAGAATATCTTAAATCTTACAAACAACTGGAAAAATTAAGCAAATTCACTGGGGGTGTCAGGCCTTCTAGTATTGTTAAAGTCAGAAAGGTTGAGAACAGCTACAGTGATGTATTAACTGTGATGATTGACACCTGTGCTGGAGTGGGCGGGGCAGTGGGCGGAGCCGGACGTCTGCAGAATCACCCCAGAACCTTTTGGCTGTATCCTAAATCACGTACTCTCTGAGTAGATACTTCTTTTTGGATAATGTGAGCGTTAAAAAGGTATGTTTTATATAGTATGAAGGTGTCTAGTACCTGTAATCAAGAGTACTACATCTGTCATGTGACCTACCAGCATCAGTTCACCTACTGTTTTATCAATACTATGGGTTCTGACTTTGTTCTCTTTCACTCTTGTTCAGCTCTATAGTGTGATTTCAGATGCAGTCTTCATGTTTCATTCATTGCAGACTGTAGAATCTGAAAGTGTGTCAAAGTCTGACAGCATTTCTTCATTCGCAGAGCGCTGAATCTGAACTTGCTCAACAGTCCTAACATTAACTTCTCTCATTGTCTGTAGAAATCTGGAATCAGCTGAACGTGGATTTGTGCTGACGTCTGAGACCTTTTACCTGTGTGTGTAAGAGTTCCTCCTCCGTCTGTCCGGAGATCCTCCGGGAGTGAAGCCGGATGGTTATTTATGTGGCCGTTGAGCTCTTTAATTGCATGAGTAATGAGAGACACGTTATAATGTGTGTGTGTGTGTGTGTGTGTGTGTGTGAGAGAGTGTGTTTTCCTTTAGGGGTTTGGTTAGGGTTAGTCAGTTTGTAATAATTTGATTTATTTAAAACTAAACACTCTCTCTCTCTCTCTTTCTCTCTCTCCAAGTGGCC
This sequence comes from Hypophthalmichthys nobilis, assembly GCA_037950665.1. Classification (NCBI taxonomy): domain Eukaryota; kingdom Metazoa; phylum Chordata; class Actinopteri; order Cypriniformes; family Xenocyprididae; genus Hypophthalmichthys; species Hypophthalmichthys nobilis. Next base: position 761,148 of record CM075471.1, read on the forward strand.
ACTGTCGGAGTCTTTGCTCTGTTTGCGTCTCACACACACACACACACACACACAGGGTCACCTTCTTCCATCCACATGGCGTCCCTGCGGTAAAAATATCCTTTATTACAAAAGATAAGTTTCGACATGAAGTCATTAAATGACCTGTTGCTCTTAGAAATCAAACACAGTCTGATCAAATATAAGCAAAGGCTTTTTTCTTTTATTTATCTCAGTTAATCCAAAAATCACTATATATTCACAATCGATTTAAGATAGTCATGTAAAAAACGATTAACATCATGAATATCTCACTTTTTATATGACTATGACTTTATATTTAACTTTCCTAGACTAGATCAGTTGTATTAAATTAGTATTATTTATATCTTATTATAGTGTTTATTAATGTTTAATATATAATAATATAATATATATTTAATATTTAATATATAATATATAATTTTTTTTTTTAATTATATTTTCAGTTTTCATTTTAGTTTTTTTTTAGTAATTTAGTTGTCCAAATGTGCTTTTGTCATTTTTTTTTTTTATTTCTATTTAGCTTTATTTCAGTTTTACTTTCAACTTAAACCTACTTTGTTTCAGTTAGTTTTTTCAAGTTCAAGTTTTTATCTAATATTTCTTTGATTTTATTTTAGCTTTATTCTGATTACCAAACATTATTTTTAATAGTTTTAGTTTAGATTTAACAGAAGCAGATGAAATGAGAGTTCTGTGAATCAGTTCAGACTGTCCATATCAATGAATCGATTCAAACCTCTGATTCAATGATTCTTTAGCATCATCGATGTGCCCTTTTATTATAGATTTAAGATGTTTTAGTAAATATATTAATTATATTCAAATATATTCATTCAATTATATCATTTACATGTATGTCTTTGGCTGACACTTTTATTTTGAAGGGGATCTATTATGCTCTTTTCACAAGATGTAATATCAGTCTCTGGTGTCTCCAGAATGTGTCTGTGAAGTTTCAGCTCAAAATACCCCACAGATCATTTATTATAGCTTGTCAAATTTGCCCCTATTTGGGTGTGAGCAAAAACACGCCGTTTTTGTGTGTGTCCCTTTAAATGCAAATGAGCTGCTGCTCCCGACCCCCTTTCCAGAAGAGGGCGGAGCTTTAACAGCTCAACAACAACAAAGCTGGAGAATCTCACGCAGACAAAATGAGGATTGTCAGTAACGGTGTTCAGCCTTACATTGTTCAAACCGGAGTCGACACTGATGGAGAGACTCAGGAAGAAGTTACAACTTTTAGACGTTTCTGAATGGTTAGTGGATAAATTTATGTAGTTGCTGTGGAGTTGATTCAACTCATCCACTAGCATGTGCCGTCATGTTAATCTTTTGTGTTGAATTGACCCTCGTTTGTGAAGCAGTCCGGCGTAAAATGACGGCATGTCAACAACACTCTACTACAACAACTCTTCCTCTTCTCTAAAGCAGCCCAACATGGCCCCGCCCCCTTTGTTGTGTGTTCTCGGGGGCGGGGTTTATGTAAATGTTAGGGTTTGTGATGTCACTAACCTGGGAAGAAGCTCTTTGTAGTCCCAGCCGTTTAAAAAGCGATTTCTGTAAAAGAAAATATCTCTCTTTGCATTGAACTTTGAGCGTCGTAACTTTGCAGATGTTGTTTATGCTCAAACAGCAACACTAACTAAAGTTAAAAAAGTGAAATCATAATCAACCACCCCTTTAAGATGCACATTGTGTCAGTATGCATGTTACCTGGAAATCAACCGAATGAATTAATAAATGAAATGAGTGCATGACGTCGCTGGTGACGCTGGTTGTTCCGATCATCAGGTTTTCTTTTGATGTTTTTAATCTCCTGAAATATTCCTCGACTCAAGAGCCCAACGAGAGTCTCAGTTTCTCTCTGAATATGTTCTTGTAATGAAATGTGTCCAGTTCTCCTGATCTCCACACACATGCAGCATCCTCTGGCCTGCGGCTCCAGCGCCGCCGCTATAATAAATAGTGTTCTTTGTTTCTAATTGCATTAGCCGCTGGCTTATTGAGGTCTCCTGCTATAAGTCACAGCGGTCGGTGAGGGAAAGAGAGGAAGGAAGCAGTGTGTGTGTGTGCGTGTGTTTAGGCCCTCACGCTTGGCCGATCGGACTAACATTAGTGTCACTGAAGGGGAAGGTGTGCTGGTTATTAAAGCCGTTGCTGCTTCGGCTGCTGCGGAGTCGTATTATATGTCACTGAGCTTAAAGGTGCCTGAGCTTTACGAGCTGAACGATAAAAGCCTCCTGCAGAGATCCTTTGGAGATCCGTTGTAATCAGAATAAAAGATTTTTAGTGACCAAAATAAAGCTGAAATCAAATAAAATATGAATTTTAAACGATATTAAATAATAATGACGCCATCTATAGAAAACTTAAATATAAAAATCATAAGAAAAGTGTGTTAAAATGATCAAAATAAAGCTGAAATAAAAAATAAATAAACAACTGAACTTAGAAAACATAGTTTTAGGGTGGTACCTAATTGAAAAAAAAAGTTGAAACTGAAATAAAAATAAAATAAAGCTAAATAAAAATATGAAAAAAATTACAAAAGCATAAGAAAAGTGTGTTAAAATTATCAAAGTAAATCTGAAATAAAATAAAACATAAATATTAGATAAAAAATAATTGAAATAAAAAATAAAATGAAGCTAAAAATAAATATTTTTTAAAAATCAAAAAATGAATAAAAAATGACATTTAAAAAACAAAATTACTAAAAAACTGAAAATATAAAAATAAATTCTATTTCAAAATATTAATAAATACTATAATAATAAATAATACTGACTTATACTCAAACTAAACTATTATGGTGGCGTCTTTAGAAAACTTAAATTTAAAAATCATAAGAAAAGTGTATTAAAACAATCAAAATAAAGCTGAAATAAAATTAAAAATATAAATAATTGAATGTAGAAAATGTAGTATTAGGGTGGCAACGAATTGGAATAAAAAAGTTGAAGAAACTGAAATAAAAATAAAATAAAGCTAAATAAAAATATGAAAAAATGGCAAAAGCATTAGAAAAGTGTGTTAAAATTATCAAAATAAATCTGAAATAAAACAAAACATATATATTAGTTAAAATTATTGAAATAAAAAATAAAGCTAAAAAGAAATTAAAAAAAATCAAAAAATCACAAAAGCATTTGGACAGCAAAATTACTAAAACTAAAAATGAAAATATATATATAAAAATGCTAATTAAAAACTAAATACCATATAAATAATACGAAAATAACACTGACTCTTACTTAAACTAAACTATAATGACAATAAAAACTTAAATATAAAAATCATAAGAAAAGTGTTACAATTATGATTATATTGTTTTCTGCATTCTTTATTAGGTTCATATGAAAAATCACAGAAGATCTTAAAAACTGAGACTAGTTAATACTGTACTCTAAACTTTAAAAGCAGCAGGTATTGAATCGAAACTGCTCATTTTGAAACGTTCTGCTCCTCTTTCTGAAGTTGGCGTCTCCATGTCGTTATTTTGGGCCGATAGAGTAAGTGACAGGTGTCAATCATGTGTAAATGCAGCACGCTTCATCAAAGTGACGTCTGCTCGAGCGCTTCATCTGCTCAGGCTGGAAATTTTGACATTTGCCTAGACAGACTTGGATTTAAAGTGTGTCGTTGCTCTTTCTAATATGAACCGTGTGTTTTTATTTTCCCACAGGCCAAAAACAGTAGGTTTGTACTAAGAAGCGATTGAGATGGTGTTTGTAACGCGCTTGAGGAATCAGAATATGATAATGAGTCCAAACTCACGTCTGCGGATGATGAAGGTTGGTCACATGTTCTTGTTTTTTCCTTCATATTCGCACTATATCAGACTATATGAGCCATAAAAGCCTGATGGATCAGAGATGATACTCAACAAAAAACACATATGCACACTTATTTTTTCTTTTAGATCTTTTATATTTTTTCTAAATGTTCAATAAACTGTTCCATTAAAAAAATTTCTGACTATTATTTCATATGTCTGGCTTTACAGGCTTAATGACATCATCCTCCAGGAAGTGACATCATTTTGGAGGAAAAAGTGACAGTAAGTATCAACAGGTACAGAAAATTCTGTTTTGTTTTATGGTGTTGGTTTGTGTCTCTCTAAAACACTGAAGTAAATATTCCCGGTGAATGGACGATACGATGAAAAGTAAACCTTGAAAGCAATGTTTTGGCCAAATGTGCAAATGCAAATGGAGTCAATTTGATTTCACGCTGAGCTCAAATTACAACATAAGCATGGAATGACCCGTCTCTCTTTGTGTTTCCTCTCTCTGCCGCCCCGTCGCAGATGTAGGAGTAATGTGAGCGCCCGAGACACGATGGCACAAGAGATACGGCTCTTCACGAGAGAGAGAGAGAGAGAGAGAGGGTGTGTGTTTTGTCGGGGCCACCGACCGCAAAAGGCAATTCCAATTTGTCGTGTGTGTGTGTGTGTGTGTGTGTGAGTTAATGAGGCGAGTGTGTGGGCTCTCACTCATTCTGCCAGCGCCGGCCGATCGCTCTCTGATTACTATAATGAAACGGTCAGGGCATTATTAACCAAACGCCACCACACACGCACAGAAAAAGAAGAATCACGCCCAGTGTTGTCACCGCATCGTTTTAGCCATTTGTCTTTTTGTTGGTTCTTCTAGCGCGAGAACGAGACGGAGACCTTTTCAAGTGGAGATCACAGATAAAGCGTGACCTGTCGTCAGGTGTGGGACTTTTATTATAGATGGAGATATTGAGTGCTGGTATTAGACTGGTCAGATGACCTGAACGCATGTAAAGCTTGTGATCTGCATTCATATTTCTTGGGAATGTTATTTTAAAAAGCCAGTTCCTTAACCCTATAATGCTTCTGTATTATATTTGATATTTAAATTTCTAAGGCCTCTAAATGATGATGATCTAAACCTGTCGCACACAATCTCCTCCAGTCCTTCCGTCTCTGACTGAGAGTTTGAAACTCTTTTATCAAGTAAAAGTCTTTATACTTGAACTTCCAAAAAACTAAGGATTAGGGCGGCGACTATTTGAAATAAAAAAATAAAGTTCAAACTGAAATAAAAATAAGACAAAGCTAAATAGAAATATTTAAAAAAAAAAATAAAAAACTAATGAAAAATGGCACAACAAAATTACTAAAACTAACTAAAAAAACTGAAACTATAAAAATAAATGCTAATTCAAAAAGTGACTCTTATACTCAAACTAAATGATAATGACGCCATCTTTAGTAAACTTAAATATAAAAATCATAAGAAAAGTGTGTTAAAATGATTAAGATAAAACTGAAATAAAAATAAATAAATAATTGAACTTAGAAAACAGCATTAGGGTGGCAACTACTTGAAATAAATAATGTTGAAATCGAAATAAAAATAAAATAAAGCTAAATAAAAATATGGAAAAATAACAAAAGCATAAGAAAAGTGTGTTAAAATTATCAAAATAAATCTGAAATAAAATAAAATGAAATAAACCATTAATATTAGATTAATAAAATAAAATAAAGCTAAATAGAAATGTACGAAGGCACATTTGGACAACAAAATTACTAAAACTAACTAAAAAACTGAAAATATAAAAATAAAAGTCCTTCTGTCTCTGATTGATAGTTTAGACTGTTTTATCCAGTAAAAGTCTTTCAGTGTAACTGTACAGCTCGTGACTTTCTGATCTGAAATCTGCACTGATTTTTATAATGTAAACGTAAGAATAACTTTGATATTGTTAGTAATATTTCAACTGGACTGAAGCAACTTGATTATCCAGACATCATTTATTAGAAAAATCACGATTTCTCAATCATCATTGTATTACATTATATGTTTTAAAATTACGGATACTTTGATCATAAACTAAGCATTTAAATATCATCTTACTAAGACATATTATTGGCAGATATTTACATGCATTTTATGTTATGAAGATCTCACTGCTGTAAATCTGATGCATTCACAGGGAGGCTCTTCAGTAAAGTGTGCTTCAGCAGATGTGGAGATGTTGCTCCATTGAACAGCGGAGCAGAACGATCAGAACATGCAGAGGCAGAAACTCCCTCATTAGGCGTCAGTAATGTGCAGTTTTGTTAAAGACCCTCTTTACTCCTTCATCCTCCTGTTATTCTATCTCACATCCCAGCTAACAAAAATGTTCTAATATATTCTAAAATATATTCTAAGAATGTTTCACTAACATTCAAAATGCGTTTTCATGGTTATGTGAACGGAACGTTACTTTTGAATGTTCTCTGAACGTTCTGAAACTAGTAACATTTAAAAAGTGTTAGATGAACATCCAATTAGAACATTCCCGAAAAAACGTTCCATGAATGATGTATAAATAGTGTTTTTGATCATATTTCCAGTGCATTTTCGCCAAATGTTACATTGGAGTCAGTCACATGACACGTGGGGACCAATGGAAAGATTATCAGTGAATATTGTCTTAAATTAATCTGTACTGCATGCATACATTATTGTGGTGGCGGTCTTACTTAGTAAGCTCTTTAAGTTTACTTAGTAAAGGCGTCATGAACTGCATTTTTTATTTTGTAATGTTTGAGGCGCACTTATAATGTAGGATTTGTACATCAAAAATAAAAGGCACTGATTTTATCTTTTATTTAAAAGCACTATTTAAATGGGCGTGTCTCCTTTAAGACTTTAATTTAAACGCCCACATTTGATTGGGTCGCATCTTTGCATGTGAAATAAGAAAGCTTTTGAAAACCTTTACTACATTTTTACTATTGCAGGTGTTGAGATGAATTAATCATGAGAACCGCAGAAGCAGTAAACGAGGCAAGGTTCCAATAAAAGCTGTTTTTGGACTAATGAGGAGCTCTCATGTTTTTATAGTACGATGACCTCTTAGATGTCAAAAGAAAAGATCTGTGTATGTTTAAAACATCTTATGTGATTGTATCTATTGAATACATTTTTTATGATGACATAACGATCATTATCCTGTGAATTAACTGCAAAATTCAGTGTTTTCTCCACTTTATAGAGGAGTTTATCTGAACTGCGAGCAGATCTTCTTAAAGGAACAGGTACAGACTCTTCATCAATGAGCGTCTTTAATTCAATTGATAAGAAGTCCCTCTTAAGCACCTTAAAGGTAATAAAGCGTAATCAGTGCGGACTGATGGCTCGAGTCAGAGATAGGTCAGTGCTCGATGGCTTTACCGCTGCTAGTTAACACTAATGACTTCAGTATTGCTTTTCTGATTCATCTGAGGGACGGACTGCACACATATTATGGACATGTGACATAAATAATCAACCAACCAGTACACCCTAGCAACCATCCATAGCAACCACCCCAGGTACCCTAGCAACCTCCTAGCAACCACTCAGAATATGTATCTATCTGTTTTTCTGATTGTATGACCTGTACACTCTAAAAACTGCTGGGTTAAAAACAACCCAAGTTGGGTTGAAAATGGACAAACTCAGCAATTGGGTTGTTTTAACCCAGCGGTTGGGTTAAATGTTTGTCCAACGTGCTGCAGTTTTATTTAACTCAACTATTGTTTAAAAATGACTATATTGCTGGATTAAAATGAACCCAAAATAGGTTGTAAATTAAAAATCAGATCAATAATTACTAGAGGCAACTACTAACCCAATCAAAAGGTGAACATTTATTATTAAGCAATTTAATAAATGTTTATTGTTTAATTATTATTGATTAAACATATTAATGTGTTAATTGATTAAACATATTAATAAATGTTAATTTCCAACATATTTTGGATACAGTACTGTATCCAAATACAGTAATTTTTAAACAATAGTTGAATTAAATAAAACTACCCAGCAGGCTGGGCAAACATTTAACCCAGCCGCTGGGTTTGTCCATTTTCAACCCAACTTGGGTTGTTTTTAAACCCAGCAGTTTTAGATTGTATGGCCTTCCAATCCTTTAAACTTCAAGATTTAAAACTACTTTAAACTTCAAGCTGAAAACCTTCAGACATCTTTTAAAGTTGACCTATTATGCAAAATTCACTTTTATATGGTGTTTGAACATAAATGTGTCAGCAGTCTGTGTGCACAACCACCCTATAATGGTAAAAATCCACCCACTCCTCAATCATAAGCAGTCTTAGAATAAGCCATTTACAGTTTTTATGCAATGTGGCGTCACATTGTTTAGGCCACACCCACAACTGCTGACAGACTCCGCCCTGTTAGCATAGACTCCGCCCAGGATGTTTATCTCCTCGCCAGAGCATTTAACCGCAGCATTCATATAAGAAATGTATTCTTATTAAAGCGACTAAAGTTATTCAGTCAAGAGCAGTGAGCGATTTTCTGTTTTTCTTTTGTTTTTTGATTCATATTAACAGCTGATACAGCAGTAGATACTGTATATTACACTGTTGTCACTTTAATACACAGATCTAATACACATACATGTGATTTCTATCACTGCTGTTTATGTTCACAGACATAACGTCTGTATTTATGTGAACTGTGTGTTTTTGACAGTTTGAACACAATAAGATGTGAAAGAGAGCTTAGTTTGATACTCACATGACGCTCCGTCTGACAGCCAGCTTTCTGTGCGCTCAGAAAACCATATATCAGAAGTTTAGACTGATATTGCTTTAAAATGAATGCAGATGATGATGAAGAACTGCAATGTTGTGAGTGTTGTACTTAAGTTGTACAGGCTCCACCCTCTTCTGGAAAGCAGGGCGGGGAGCAGCAGCTCATTTGCATTTAAAGGCACATGCACGAAAACAGCTTTTCCTTCCACTCAAAAACGGCATTTACAGCATGCTATAATATATGATCTGTAGCGGAATTTTGAGCTGAAACTTCACAGAGACACATTCTAGAGACACCAGAGACTTATATTACATCACGTTATATTACATTACATGTGAAAAGGGGCATTATAGGTCCCCTTTAAATCTATTTCAAACTTTCTGGTCAGGCTCTATCAAGCCAACATCATAGTTTGTCACTGATCTCGGTGTTTCTGTGAGACGCAAACGTGACAGCAGGGCGGTATTTTGAGACTCCGCTTCAGTTTGTTCTTTGGAAAGGCTTCTGTCTGATAATTAGATGGAAACCCTCCTGCTCCAGAAGTGTCTGGACGACATCCAGAGGCGTCTATATTTAGTGCATGTGAGATAAGCGTTCCCAGATCTGCTAACTGAAGCTGGACAGATGATTCCCAAGAGCTGGAATCGCAGATGTTTGCTTCTGATCACCTGTATCGGTGCTGCTTCTGCTTCTTTTTCAGGAGCCAGATGTTGCATTGGACATCAGGTGGCGGCCTGACACAATAAAACTGTTTATTGTAAGACTCAAACAGAGATTTGTCTCTCTCTGTCGAGATCAAGATTCTATTAAAATTGAATCTTTTAGATGCATTTGAGCGTTTCGCCCTCATATTACCAAATTCTCAGGTGTGAGATCAAATACACGTAGCACTTCCCAACCAGACACTAATGCTCTAATTATTACAGGAATAACAGAAGAAACGCTTGGCTTTCGTTGTTCCCCTCGCTCTCGTGCGTTGCTCGCCTCACATCCACAGGCGCCATCGGTGCGAAGAAATAACAATCACTTCATATCGACCAGCTGAATTCAGACTTGCATCACGTTCCTGGTCATTCAGAGTCTCTCTTCCATTTATGGACCTTTATCACTGATGCACTTGTGAAAAAAAATCAATCGCTGGAGTTGTTGCATTGCATTGATGTGTTTTAAAGCCTCGTGCTATTTATTTTCACACAGACAGTTGCGTTGAGTTCTACTATCATAATCACAGCCATTACGCTCGGGCTTCAAACGTGGGTTGATTTTACTCCAGTTTTTGACATGTTGTGTGAATCTCCTCTTGTGGAGGAAAATTGCTGCCATTCAGTCGTCCTGTGCTTTCAAACTGTAGATTGTCAGCGTACAGTATGGTAACCGTCGTCTTGTGAAATTCACTACTAAGGGTTAGTGTTCATATAAACACAATAATGTTTGGATGTCACATATGAGACTGAATGTGTGTTTCTGTCTGCATGTGCAGTACACTGTGACTTAATAATCGTTGTTGTTTTGTATTCTGCTGCTTGTTGGTGCAGAACAATGTCAGTGTAAATCGTTTCCTTTATAAATTGACTCATTCAGCAATGTGCATAAGAATGGATTTATGGACGATTTACGTGTTTCATGAATGAGGCTGTGTGTAAATGAGTTGACTGGATCATGTCTGCGCTTGTATTTGTTCTCCTCTTTCTTTTGGCTTTCATATTTCACCACACTGCAGTCATGTCAGTCTTTGTAGATCGTATTAATGTTTAAATATAAAGAGTGTCTTGAGAGACTGCTGACGTGTGTGTGTGTGTGTGTGTTTGTGTGTGTGTGTGTGTCTGTCAGGGATCAGGTGTGTGCCGCTATTGAGACTGAATGAATAATCACTGGCTCACGCTTGAGATCGCTCTGGTCTTGTCGAGAGCTTCTTGGCTCACACAGGTCATATTTTGCATCCAGAATATGAAAATGCAATCTTTGATTCTAAGGTGTTGTCAACATAGACTTGCCCTTCTGCTGCTAGTCTGAGCATCTCTAACATTATATATATATATATATATATATATATATATATACAGCCAAACCAAAATGTATTCAGACACCTTGAACATTTCATTCATTAATACAGTTTATTCACTATAGTTTAAAAAAATGGTAATAAAATATGACAAAAATTAATCTTAATTATGTTAGATAACACTTAAGCAAAACATGGTCAGGTCAAAGTGTCTGAATTAATTTTGGTTCCAAATTTTACTGGTAGTCCACTGTATGAAGAATTTTTGGGTATAATATGTCATAGTTTACTTTATTTTGCTATCCTCACTTACAGAAATGAACTGTAGTGTCCTGCACCCACTAGTACAAATATATCAAAAACATCAAAAATGTCTGAATAATTTTTGCTTTGACTGTATGTATATGTCTGTGTGTGTGTGTGTGTGTGTGTGTATTTATGTAATCAATATATAATATTTCTAAAATATTTTACATAGTATATATACTAGTGTGTATGTATATATAAATATATATTAATTGTTAATTTTGTATATATAACATGAATATTTAATTTTTATGAAATACATGTATTATATATATTATATTATTATAAATGTTTTATATAACAATTATAATGAATTGTATATTAATTGTAAAATGAACATGTAATATTTATGAATTATTGTATGTATACTGTATGTGTATATAAAAAATAATATATGTGAGTATGTAAAAAAATTATATATATATATATATTTAACACTGATATTTTATATATTATTTTGTAAGTAAATCTTTAATAAAATTAAAAAAACATTAAGCGTTATATATATATATAATTAATTAAATAAATAAATTATACTTTTTTTTATACTTTATGGGAAAATCATTTAGTATAATGATTCGATGCTTAACAAAATTTCTTATTTTTTCTTTTCACTCTAAAAAATGCTGGGTTAAAAACAACCCAAGTTGGGTTGAAAATGGACAAACCCAGCAAATGGGTTGTATTAACCCAGCAGTTGGGTTAAATGTTTGACCAACCTGCTGGATAGTTTTATTTAACTCAACTGTTGTTTAAAAATTACTGTGTTGTGCTTAAAATGAACCCAAATTATGTTAAATAATATTTCCAACCTATTTTGGGTTCATTTTAAGCAAGCAATACAGTAAATTTTAAACAATAGTTGGGTTAAATAAAACTGGGCAAACAGTTAACCCAACTACTGGGTTAAAACAACCCATTCACTGGGTTTGTCCATTTTCAACCCAACGTGGGTTGTTTTTAACTCAGCAATTTTTAGAGTGTAGGGTGAAATATGGCCTGCCCCTTTTTTCTGATAATCCTTAACTACACTGGTCTGTGTGCAAAACAATCCACTAGTACCATGGTACACTGTGGTACTTTACTGCTAATGAATGGAAAAATAAGTGGTAAAGCTCCAGTAAGTACCCTGGTCAGGATCAGGCAGTGGCGAATTACTCCTCGAAAAAACAACCTTGCCAAAGACGAAGCCCTTGCAGTCTCAGGAGACTGTGTTTGTGACCCCTGCGCCCGAGAGCATGTTCATCACACGGCACGTGCCTTAACCTCACCGCTGCATATAAAGAAGGCGAGAGCTTTCAGAGCCAAAGAGTGAAGTGAAAAAATAAGGGAGGCGAGATTAGAATACAGAGATTTGACACTGTAATGTATGCGGCTCACCTAATAGACGTTCCATCTCAATTAAGCTCCGATTTGAGACTAGCGGAGCGCTCTTGAATCTCAGAGAAGTTCATCAATCTTAGCAGTTCTTTCTCAGCAACAAAATAGAGTGAGGCAAATTTCTGCATTTAATTAATGTAGTGCTTCCTTTACTGCTGTTCAGCATCTTTCCAGCATCAGTAGCGGCAGAAAAAGGGCGGCGCGGTTCTCCAGAGAGATTAAGTGAAAAGCGGCGAGGAGAACAGCAAAGATCGGCAAACTCTGTAATGAATGTCTAAGTTTGGCACTTATGATGGATGAGCAACGAATGTTGTTTGTCACAGACGCAAGCGGCTTCAACTCACAGCTAGCCTAGCACTACGCTTAGCAATGGCGCTAACAATGCAATTAATGACTAAACGATCAGCTGTTGTGCAATAGATTAACACATTGTTGGCATTGGCGCACCTTTTTATATGGTTGTATTTGAGGGGCTCTGTAGTGCACCCCTTTTCACCTACAGTAACCAAACGTCATACAGTTAGGAACAACTTCTGAACTGCATGTCATTAGCCCCGCCCAACAGGAAGTCGGCTATTATGGGTTGTTTGAAAAATGCCTGCTCTGGAACTTGATATACTCCTCCTAGGGGATTCATCTGGTTGCCACCAAACCTGGTCAGCATGAAGACATTGAGGATGCAAAATTGCAAGCAGATTTTCGATATCATACAGTTTGTTTGTGGTGAGGCAATGGATTTATGGCGAAAAAAGGGAAACAGGAAGTGTGTTATAACTTCGGCGTACATTGACTGATTTGGATGAAACTTCAGCTGTGTGTTCGTTGAAGGAGCCCGATCACATGGATGTGACTGTTATGAGTCAAAGTCACAGTGCCACCAACTGGCAGCAGGAAATTGATAGATGTAGACCTGTGAAAGGATTCTTGATATCTTAAATACTGTTGCCATAGCAACAAATATTCTTTTTGGGTGTTTTTGAGACTCTTAGCATGCTTCAAATTGCTTGAAACTTGACAAACATCAGAGTTGTCGGCCAGTAGACATAAGCAAAGCCTTAGAAACAGGGAGGGAGGAGGGGCTTTATAGCGCCACCTTTTGACCGAAGTGATGGAGGGGAGGTTAGTTTTACCTACAGTCACCAAATTCAGTGCATATATTGTTCTCATTGAGCCAGAGATCTATCTCATCTGTCTCTTTCAGTTGCAGAAATGTTAATTTATGTATTAGTTTTAGACACTACTGAATGTCTGTTCAGTAGATCAATCAGCCAACAACAAAAAACAAAAATATTAGTTGTGAAAATGAGACATGACCTACAATATGACATACTATATGTCTGTCAAACACATTATTAGTTTATTGTGTTCTTAAAGACAAAACGTGGCCTGAGTTCAGCCTATATATGAATATGTTAATCATTCTGTGGCAGCATCACTGTGCTTTATGCATATGCAAATTACCACATTAATAATATATTGTCAAATGTGATTTTGAAGATGTACTTCTGAATATTAAATTCAGAACTTTCCTGTAGCGCAAACAGTTGATCGTGGCGCTAGCAACACCAGGGTCATGGGTTCGATTCCCAGGGAATGCATGAACTGATTAAATGCTTACTGCTTTGACTACATTAATGCAATGCATGTTGCAAGCGAGATCTGTGAGTCAAAGGAAGCAGTCGAGATGGAGGGGGTCTGAGGTCGAAAAAACAAGGAAGAAGTAAAAAGGAAAACCAGGCCAGTACAGAAGCAACAGCAGTGAGTGAGGAGGAAAAGAAAGGGATGATAGAAAAAAGGAAGGAAGAGGAGAGAGAGCGAGAGAGGTGTTAACCTTGAGAGAGCTCATCCATTATATTGCGGCTGCTGGTCTCTCTGTCACACTGTCAGAGACGCCACCTCTACAGCACAGCAAAGGTCAAACACAACTCTCTTCTGTGCGCGCACACACACACACACACACACACAGATGCATTAACAGGAATAGTTCAGCCAGAAATTAAAATTCTGTTATTATTTACTCACCCTCATGTTTTTTCCAAATGTGTAATTTATGAAAGCTTGTTTCCACCACAGAATAAAAAAGATAATTGCAGCTTTTTATCTTACAATTCTGACTTTTTTCTTGCAATTATGATTTTATAACTTGCCAATCTGACTTTATTCTTAGAATTGTGAGATATAAACTCGCAATTCTGAAAAAAGGTCAAAATTGTCCTTTATTTGCGAGTTTGTCAAAATTGAGAAAAAAATGTCATAATTGCAAGTTTATCTTTTTTTCCAAATGTTTTGCCTCAAAATTGCAGATAAAAAGTTGCAATTACATTTTTTTTTATTCTGTGACAGAAATAATTTAATCAAGCTTTAAAAAGAAAAAAACATCACAAAGATTCATAACAGTAGATTGTCGTCCACAGCAGTTTCAGAAGATAATTATAAAGTTTGAGGTTCTTTATTCATCACATATTAAGTACATGTGATGTAATGACAGATTCTCCAGTGGATTCATGTCATTTATCCTGAATGTGTCTAAGGAAATGTGTTTCTGTTCATCTGGATTTGAAATGTCATATATCTTTATTATTTTTTATGTCACATGGCACAGCTGAACTTCAGTGGAATGATGGTCTTGATGATCAATTACTCCAAAACTGAATCCAAAAATATAAAGTTGTTCCAGAGCACTAACCCCTGATTTCCCTCGACTGGTGGAGGCGAATGATCCGTGAAAATATTCAAACTCTTCTGATGTTCGCAGGGCCGAGGATCTTCCGCTCGTGTTGATTTGAGGTGGTGCGAAAATTCTCATCTGGCTGTTTGCTTTGTTTTTTTTAACACGTAGTTGCACACAGACACACAAACACACACACAAACACATACAATGACAACTGACTGTGAGGAGGAGGGTGTGAAAACCTGATGTAGTTCATTAGGGCTGTGTGTGTGTGTGTGTGTGTGTGTGTGTGCACGTGTTTTTGTGACATATCAGGACACAAATGTGTATAATGACATGGGTATGACACAGGTATTACAACGAGAGGGTGACTTATGAAGACATTACTCCATGTCCCCATTTTTCAAAAGGCTTATAAATCATACAGAATGAGTTTTTTGAGAAAATAAAAATGTGCACAGTTTCCTGTGATGTGTAGGTAGTGTAGGGCGATAGAAAATACGGTTTGTACAGTATAAAAACCATTACGCCTATGGAATGTCCCCACAATTCACAAAAACAAACGTGTGTGTGTGTGTGAGAGAGAGAGAGTGTGTGTATGTGTGCTAGTGTAAGTGTGTGAGTGTGTGTGTGTGTGTGAGAGAGAGTGTATGTATGTGTGAGTGTGTGTGTTACTGTGTATGTGTGTTAGTCTGTGTGTGTGATAGTGTGTGTACGTGTGTGCAAGTGAGTGTGTGTGAGATTGAGTGTGAGTGTTTGTGTTAGTGTGAGTGTGTGTAGATGTGTGTAAGTGATGTGTGTGTTTGTGTGATAGTGTGTGTAGATGTGTGCAAGTGTGTGTATGATTGAGTGTGAGTGTTTGTGTTAGTGTGTATGTGTGTTAGTGTGTGTATGTGTTTGTGTGTGCGCGCAAGTGTGTGAGAGTGTGTGTGCGGATGTGTGCGAGTGAGTGTGTGCCTGTGAGTGTGTGTGTATGTGTGTCAGAGTGTGTGTAGATGTGTGCAAGTGATGTGTGTGAGATTGAGTGTGAGTGTGTTAGTGTGTGTTTGTGTGTGTGTGAGAGTGTGTGTGCAGATGTGTGCGAGTGTGAGTGTGTGTATGTGTGCAAATGTGCGAGTGTGAGTGTGCGCGAGTCTGTGAGTGTGTGTGTGTGTGTGAGTGTGTGCGAGTTTGTGAGTGTCTGAGTGTGTGTGTGTGTGTGTGTGTGTGCGCTCGTGTGTGTGCACTCATGTGTGTGTGCTTGTGTGTGTGTGTGTGTGTGTGTGTGTCCTCTTATTAAAGCTGCAGTTCTCTGGATTGTTATCGACTTAAACACTTGCTCTGGCATTTCCACCCTGACATCATGTTCAGTTACTGCTCCAGTGTGTCACACTAGTTCCTCTGAACAGACCATTACCAGCACAGACACCTACAGCCGACAGAAGCAGCAGATAATGTCCCTGTTGTGTTAACACTGTGAATGCAGCACACAAATACTTTTGGAAATATTCGGCTCAACATCAGGAGCATTTCAGGACATTCCTATAGTTATTCAGGCAAACTCTCAGTGCTATAACACCCACTCAGGACACTCACATGGCAACATGTTGAAAACACCTCAGCATCATGGTGGCAATCTTCACTCAGATTTCTTTAGTAAATGTTAAACTCTCATTTGGCTCTGCTCCTCCAGAGCTCTTGGCAGTAAACGGGATCATCCAGACGCCAGTGGCCAGTGACAGATCTTCTCATTCGGCGTTGGAGGACGTCAACTGCCCCACAAAGCTACATTACCGCCCCCCTCTCGCCTCTGTTATTCTTCCTCTCATTATGCGCTCATTCTGCTGGGTGAGGAGCAGGTGGCGGAGCGGGTGAGAGACGGTCCCGGCGAGAGTTTGAGCGACTGATGTTCATTCTCAGCCTGACTGAACGGATCCAGACAGATCCAGACTCCATCAAGAGCGCCAGCAGTCGGCTTTGGGTTTCTTCTGTAAATGTTGCTTGCAGGAGCAGAATTATAATTATTAACCCTCTGAAATATTTTGGATTTGTTTAATTGGAAATGTTCATCTGTCAATTCCAGATTATGGTAAAACAGTGTGTTATTATATGAGTGACAGCACACTTTTTGTGACTTGGTTTCTTGTTGTCTAAGATGTTTTTTGGACATCAGGAGGCGAGAGTCTGATCTGAGTTTGAAAGTCACTGTGTTGTTCAGCATCATTATTTGTTTTGTTCATTCTCATGAAGATAAAGCTTTGTCTTTAAACTCGCTGCAGTAAGTCGTTTCTGTCAGTGCGACTAAATTATGATGAAGAGATGAAAACTGATGAGTTTCTCTATCACAGATCACTGACTGAGACGCTCTTTGATTCTTAAAGACTGTCAAACTAGAGCTGAAGAACCCGTGAGTGATGTTCACCTGTACAGAACTCACTGCCATCATGCTGCTGTGAACAGTTGCTAGGGTTCTTCTGAGTGGTTGCTAGGGTTTTTTGGATGGTTGATAAGGGGTTAGTAGGGTGTACTGAATGATTGCTAGGTGGTTCCTACTGTGTTCTGGATGGTTGTTATTGGGTTGCTAGGGTTTTCTGAGTGGTTGCTTGTGTGTTTGGGTGTTGCTAAGGGGTTGCTAGGGTGTTATGAGTGGTTGCTAGGGGCTCCTAAAGTTTTCTGGATGGTTGTTTTTGGGTTGCTAGGGTTTTCTGAGTGGTTGCTTGTGTGTTTGTGTGGTTGCTAAGGGGTTGCTAGGGTGTTCTGAGCAGTTGCTAGGGGGTTCCTACAGTGTTCTGGATGGTTGTTATTGGGTTGCTAGTGTGTTTGGGTAGTTGCTAGTGTGTTTTTATTGGTAGCTATGAGTTTACTAGGGTTATAAGGATGCTAGGGTGTTCTGAGTAGTTGCTCTAGAGTTCTGGGTGGTTGTTATAAGGTTGCAAGGCTGTTCTTGGTGGTTGCGATGGGGTTGTTAGGATGTTCTAAATTGTTTCTATAGGGTTGTTAGGATGTTCTGAATGGTTGCTAAAGGGTTGCTAGGATGTTCTTAGTGGTAGCTATAAGTTTACCAGGGCAATGAGGCTGCTAAGGTGTTCTGTGTGGTTGCTAAAGGGTTGTTAGGATGTTCTGGGTGGTTTCTATGGGGTTGTTGGGATGCTCTAAATTGTTTTTATAGGGTTGCTAGGATGTTCTTTTTGGTAGCTATGAGTTTACTGGGGCTATGGAGATGCTAGGGTGTTCTGAATAGTTGCTAAGGGGTTGTTATGGTGTTCTGGGTGGTTGTTATAGGGTTGCTAGGCTGTTGTGGGTGGTTGCAATGGTGTTGTTATGATGTTCTAGGTGGTTGCGATGGGGTTGTTAGGATGTTCTAAATTGTTTCTATAGGGTCGTTAGGATGTTCTGAGTGGTTGCTAAGAGGTTGCCAGGGTGTTCTTAGTGGTTACCATGAATTTACTGGAGCTATGAGTCTGCTAAGGTGTTCTGAGTGATTGCTATGGGGTTGCTATGGTGTTCTAGGTGATTGCAATGGGGTTGTTAGGATGTTCTGAATGGTTGCTAAGTGGTTGCTATGGAGTTGCTAGGCTAGGTGTGTTCTCCCTGTCTGGTGTGAGAAGAGTCTCTGTGATCTTCTGGTCTGTAGTTATGCCTCTGTTTCCTCCTTCAGTGTGTGTTTGTGAGATCTTGTTCACCAGTTGTCTGGTCCAGCAGGTGAAAATGAAGCATCTGATCACTGAGTAAAGCACCAGCAAAACTTCTCAACAACACACGATTCAAGAAATCCTGTATGCAGAAGTTTGTTCACATCACTAACTCTAACTATGAGCAATAATAACAGGGATTCTTGACTCACCAAACACCCCTAATAATAATGGCAAATATATAATGGCTCAGAATCTCACTTTAGTTTCAGTCTCTGTCCCCACATCAGCGCGGGTTAATTGTATCTAAGAATACATTTGCTGTGTGACTGTTGTATTTTGCCTCAGAGTTTCTAACTCTTTATTATTATGATCTTTGTCTCTCTCTCTCTTTCTTCTTCTCTCATTACTAACTTGACTATTTATACTCGGATAAAGTGCAAAAGCATAAAGTTCACCGGAGTAACTTGTTAGTCTGAAGCATCATGCTTTATCCCCACAGCACATCTTGACCCAGAAATGCATCTGTAATACGGCTCTATTTTCCAGAGGACAGCTCCATACTGTTAACAGATAATATTTGGCTTATGCACGAGCTGTGATGGATGACGTCTAGTTAAGCCGTAGAGTTTCCCAGAGTGCATCTTGTTCTCCTACAGTAGCTGGATGTTTTTAGTTCATTAAATTTTTCATTACGCTCTCATTATCGGACGGCTATGTAAGATCATTAGCCTCAAACACGCATGTTATATGTCTATTAATAAAGCCATCTAGCTTATTAATAGCTGTGGCAATAAATGCATCATTTGTTTAGCGGTTATTGTTGGTCGTGTTTGCGTTTCCAGCTGATAGATGGGCGGAACGGTGCTCCTTTTTTTTAAGAGCTTCCCATCATGCTCCTGACATGCTGCTCGTTTCATTAAAAGCAGAAAGCGACACGTCTCGGTGGAGCTCGTCTTTAATAAGCATGTGTTTGTGTTTGCAGTTAGATGTTGTTCAGGCTTCGCTAAAGGAAACCGGACAATTAGTACAAAGAAGAAGAAGAAGAAGAAGAAGAAGAGTTCAAACCTTCAACCGGCAATTAAAGCAGAGACACGAGAGGAGTGTGTGTGTGTGTGTGTGTGTGTGTGTGTTTTAATTGGACCGGCGTGTCACTGTCACGCTCTCACGTACACGCATGCTCTCCCATCAATGCTCAATTAGTCTCAGCCAATCGGTGGCCCAATTAAGTCTCTCGGTGACTCCGTCGCCCGCGTGTGTGCGCGTGATTAATCGGGACTCATCTTCCAATTAGTGCAACAGTAATAAGGGCTGATGAACACAGGGTGATGACAGAGAGACCAAGATTTCTCACTCTAGAATAATGTGAGAGAGAAAAGATGCAGAGAACAACAGTGAGAGAACATGGAATATAAAGTTAATGTGTGTGTGTGTGTTTGAGAGAGAGAGAGAGAGAGAGAGTGTGTGTGTGTGTGTGTTTCCAAAATGAAGAAAGGACTACATTTTATGATAAATAAAGACAAGAATGACAAACTAGCTGTTCTAGTTTCAGTTTTAAGGTGGTTTATCAGCATGACAAATATTTTTATATTCGTACTGCCAAAGCATCTGCAGCATTGTTGCATACTGTACAATTAAAACAGTGCAAAATGAAAATAGTTTAAAGCAACAATGTCAGTGCACAGTGCGTTTATTAATAACACTTTACAGTAAGGTTCATTAGTTAAACATAACATGAACTAACCAGGAGCAATACATTTGTTACTGTATTTATTAATCTTCGTTAACGTTAGTTCATGAAAATACAGTTGTTCATTGTTTGTTCATGTTAGTTCACAGTGCATTTTAATAATGTATTAGTAAATGTTGAAATTAACATTAACAAAGATTAATAAATGCTGTAGAAGTGCTGTTCATTATAAGTTCATGTTAACTAATGAACCTTATTGTAAAGTGTTACCATTTTAATTTATTTTATTTTATTTTGTTTTATTTTGTTTTATTTTATTTTATAGGCTGTGAAGCCAGCATTGACAAATTTTATGACTTTTTTTGTGGTTATAAGAATTTCTTTGAATTTCTATTGATTTTAATAAAACTTTTCTATTGATTTTAATTTATTTATGTATTGTCTTTCCGTTTGTCTGTAAGGCCTAAAAAACCTTCAAACTTAGACTTTTTTATTTTATTTTATTTTATTTTAATTAATTAATTTAATTATTTTTTTTCAAAACTGAAGCTAGCATTAAAATGTTGCCTTTTTTGTGGTTATATAAATTTCTTTGAACTTCTATTGATTTTAAATCTTAGTTTATTTATTTATTGTCTGTCAGTAAGCCCTATAAAACCTTCAAAAATATATATTTTTTATTTATTTATTGTCTGTCACTAAGGCCTAGAAAACCTTAAACCTTAGTCTTTCATTTATTTATTTATTTATTTTTATTAACACGACGACTGTGAAGCCAACATTAAAATGATGTTTCAGATAAATAAATACATTTAAATAGATGCATTTCTTAGAACTAAAATCAATAGTAATTCAATTTCCTGATTTAAAATTTTTTGCAATTGAAATTCAGGAATTGACCTGGAATTCCATTGTAATTAAACCAACGTCAGCTGCTTTCTGCCCATTATGATCTTAGTTAGCGGTCCTGCTCTCGCTCCAGCCTCCCCTGCAGACGATGAGAGTGTCTTCTCACGCTCTTCTGTCGCCGCAGCCCTGCTCAATGACTCGAGGAAGGTGTCATTTCTCAGATTGTTCCCGGCGGCTCGGCGTCGGAGGGAGAATAGAATGCTTGAAACAGACTGTTCAATTAGGCGCGTGCTGCTGTGAAATTGCCTCCAAACGATAAGCCTTTATTATATCTGCCGGCCGCCCGGAGCCGTGCATCAAACACACGTGCACACGCGAGCAAAGCCGCGCGCTCTGTTTACGGTGCTTCTATCGTGCGATCGGACTGATATTCCTGGTGTTCGGTGGGTTATATTGACAGTCACGTCGGCGGTTGAGACAGATGTTCTCTCTCTGTACGCCGATGTGCCGTTATAGATGGATGCCGCTCGGGTCATGCGTCATTTGCTAAAGGTTAAGCAACACTCGGAGAAGAGGAGCGCTATAGCAAACGAAAGGGCACGTGTGTGCAATTATCTACAGCCTTCTTTCGGCTCAAACTATGAAAAACACCAGCAATTAGTCAAAAGAAGGTTTGCAAGTGTTTGTCTGGGAGACACACATTCCCACACTCCCGACTGTGATGTGAAGACGCCGCTGGTTTGTTGTTAGAGAGCAGAAATCCTGTAAGAGTGTGTGCTCATGTGAAGTGTGTGTGGGAGATTCTCACAACCAGACCTTTGATTATTGGTATAAAGTCTGCTTTGACCTTAAAGGGGACCATTAATGCCCCTCTCACAAGATGTAATATCAGTCTCTGGTGTCTCCAGAATGTGTCTGTGAAGTTTCAGCTCAAAATACCCCACAGATCATTTATTATAGCTTGTCAAATTTGCCCTTATTTGGGTGTGAGCAAAAACACGCCGTTTTTGTGTGTGTCCCTTTAAATGCAAATGAGCTGCTGCTCCCGCCCCCTTTCCAGAAGAGGGCGGAGCTTTAACAGCTCAACAACAACAAAGCTGGAGAATCTCACGCAGACAAAATGAGGATTGTCAGTAACGGTGTTCAGCCTTACATTGTTCAAACCGGAGTCGACACTGATGGAGAGACTCAGGAAGAAGTTACAACTTTTAGAATGAAACTGGACATTTCTGAATGGTTAGCATAAAGTAAAAGAGCGAGCGTATGGAGGCTAAGGGAAAGCACACGGAAAGTGGAGCTGCCTGAACCGAAGAAACACATTGCATTACTTAAAAATTTGTACATTTTCTTCATCTGCAGCTTTGCCTCGCTTGCAAAAACAAAATGGCGGTGCTGTGGGTGGAAACATGCAGATTAAGGGGTGGTAATATTATAATAAGATCCCCTTCCTAGTCACTAGGGGAGCGAAATCTGCTTGTTTTTCAAAACAAAGTTACTGGGTTTTCCTTTTTAACGTTTTCTGGGTTGATAGATGCACTGGTGATCCAATTATAGCACTTAAACATGGAAAAAGTCAGATTTTCATGATATGTCCCCTTTTAAGTGGACCTATTATGCCCTTACAAACTCTTGATGTTGTTTTTGGGCTCTTCTAGAACAGGCTGATTATTTTCCTCATATTCTCCATTGTTCAGCTCCTCTCTTCCCAGTCTGTCAGTAACGCTCTGTTTAGTTCCTGTCTCTATGAAGCCCCTCCTTCTGAAAAGCACAATGTGCTCCGATTGGTCGGCTGGAGCGGTGTGTTGTGATTGGTGTTTGGGAAATGTCCCGCCCCTTACCATAACCGCCAGTTTCAACACACTACTAACTAACTCAACCAGGCCCCGCCCCTTTATTCTGCGTATGAATTATTTAAATGAGGAATATTGTGAAGAAAACTCAAGATGGAGGTGTTTCAGGAGTTCAGAAACACTGACACTGATATAGAGAAGAACACCTGCTGGAGGGACTTTGCAAAGCTTTTTCATGCTCAAACAGCAACATTATATATTTGAACGTGTTTGAAGAACATATTCATTTACAGTGAATATGAAACTCTTAATGCAGAAATACAGTCTGAAGATGCATTTCAGTGAAACAGGTGTGTTTAGTGTTCTGTGCTGCTTGCTCGTCGTCTCTTTGAACTTATTTAACGTTTATTCATATTTCTGATGTGGTGTGCAGTGTTGAGCGGCCAGCGGTGTGTGTGTGTGTGTGTTGGATCTCTTTATCAGTGTGTTGCTGATATCAGCATACTACACCCTCTGCCACTGCAGTCGCTTCATCTGACAATGAAAAATATCCTTCCTTAAGGCGAATGCTGAAACACAGCTTGTGTGTGTGTGTGTGTGTATGTGTGTGTGTCTACAGGCTAAACGTGAGGCCAAAGTGTAGATGTGATGTGTGTGGTGTGTGCAGTGATGTTGTTCAGATGTGTTTGTGTGGAAGCAGACACACACAGTTCTCTTCCTCTCAGTATATTTGGATGTGTGTGTATTTGTGTGTCATGATTTAAGCAGCTTCTGCTTTGTGATTTTTGTTTAACCACTTCACACTTCTGTGCATATTCAACACTCACTGAGAGAAACTACAGTATCTGAAATTACACCAAAGCAGCACTAGATTGATCTACAATAATCAAATACGCTACTGTTCAAAAAGTCTGCGGTCTGTACGATTTTTTTTAGAGAGAGAGAGAGAGATTAATAGTTTTATTCATGAAGGATTCGTTAAATTATGGAAGCTTGTTTCCACGGAATAAAAAATAAAAAGGTAATTGCAACTTTTTATCTCGCAATTCTGGCTTTATTTCTTGCAATTCCGACTTTATAACTCACAATTCTGACTTTGTCTCGGAATTCCGACTTTGTCTCGGGAATTCCGAATTTATATCTTGCAATTCCGACTTTATTTCTCGCAATTCCGACTTTACAACTCGCAATTCTGACTTTATATTTCGCAATTCTGGCTTTATTTCTCGCAATTCCGACTTTATATCTTGCAATTCCGACTTTATATCTCTCAATTCCGACTTTGTCTCACAATTCCAACTTTATATCTTGCAATTCCGACTTTATTTCTCGCAATTCTGACTTTATATCTCGCAATTCCGACTTTATGTCTCACAATTCCGACTTTATGTCTCACAATTCTGACTTTATTTATCGCAATTCTGGCTTTATTTCTCGCAATTCCAACTTTACAACTCACAATTCTGACTTTATATCTCACAATTCCGACTTTATAACTCGAAATTCTGACTTTATAACTCGCAATTCTGACTTTATATCTCTCAATTCCGACTTTATATCTTGCAATTCTGACTTTACAACTCGCAAATCATCATATTAGAATGATTTCTGAAGGATCATGTGACACTGAAGACTGGAGTAATGATGCTGAAAATTCAGCTTTGATCACAGGAATAAATTACACTTTACTATATATTCACATAGAAAACAGCTATTTTAAATTGTAAAAATATTTCACAATTTTACTATATTTTTGATCAAATAAATGCAGTCTTAATTCTTTCAAAAACATTACAAAATCCCTCAAGTTTTTTACAGTAGTGTATTTACACACACATCACATCTATTGATTCTCATGCACAGGATTGTCATGACAACAGCAAAGTTTCAAGCAGGGTGAGAAGCAGCATATTTTCATACGCGCCATTTCATTTTTACACAGAATTTGGAGGTGATCTGATCTTTATGAATCAAGTAAGCGTGTCAATGATTGTGTGATCTGCTGTAGTACAGTATCGTTGCTGCTCTGTATCTGTTCATCCGCTCATTCTGAGACTCTTGATGCAGTTTCTGTTGGTTTTAAGACACATTGTGTCAAGTCACTGTAAAATTGTGTGAGTGTGTGTTTGCGTGTGGATGTGTGAGCGCTGAGACGGGTTTTGTGAGGACGCACGCTGTCACCCTGTGGGAAAGCAGCGCTGCGAAATGAACTGCAGTTTTTGTAAGGAGTGGATCTGAGCGAGGCGCGTCTGATCAGCACTGAACAAATTTCATGCGCTCAAGCGGAACCGTGTGGAAAGACGAGCGCGTTTTGTCTTTCATCACTCCCTGCGAGACGTGGAATGAAGGAATCTATCTTTCGTTTCGTCTGAGCGCTTCGGTGAAAAGAAAGCCGAGCGCCACGCTGACCGTTTATTCTTACCTGGTTTTCTATTTCAGACTGCTGTGAGATTCAGATGAATCTTTCATCTTACGCTGACACACTGAAACACTGAAACATATTGATTGTGTGTCGATTCACATTCACTGTTTCAGCCCAACATCACATGAGCAGATACAGGCCTACAGATGATTTTGTGTTATGATTGTGGTGATTTTTTTATTAGACATTCATTACTGTAATTCAGTGATGTTTACAGTATTTTTTTATTGATTTAACAATTTTTGAGTTTAAATTTAAACCAGTATAAATGTGAGTGTGTGTGAGAGTATGTGTGTGTGAGCGTGTGTGCGTGTGTGTGTGTGCTTGTTTTCATGATTTATGAGGACACAAATTTGTTTAATGACATTAGTATTACACTGGCATTACAACGTAAACATGTTTTATTAGGACATTTCATGAGTCCTCATGTTTAAAATAGCTTTAAAAACATACTAAACAATGTTTTATTAAAAATGTAAAAATGCAGACTGTGTGTGTGTGTGTGTAGTATTTGTTCTAGTTCTCTCTGTGGGACAGTATGTCTCTCCTCTCATCATGTGATCGTCTCATCACTCTCATTTTGTCGTCCAGTACGAGAAACAGGCCGCCCGTTTCTTTCAATCACACACTGATGATTGTCAAATCAATACATGCACACATATTTACTAACAGGAAGATGATTTTCAAATAGTCAAATCACTCTGTCTGTAAACACACACACACACACACACACACACACACACACATCTGAGTGAATCACACAAGAGCGGTCCAGACTGTCCATCTTTTATTTCACATTTAAACTGACATTATTTTCATGACAATTAAAGATATTTTATCTCCAAATTCTCATTATTGTAATGAAAATAAATAAATAAATAAAAATTCGAATTACCATATTTCCAAAAAAAAAAAGGGGGATGGAAGTATTAATTTATGCAACATGGTGTTATTTGTTGCACTGTAATTAATGCAAACTGATTTAAACAATAAATAACAATAAAAATGTTAAAATAATAATAATCATTTATATTAAAATACAAATTAAAATACATAATTGAAGATATTTACCTCAAATTCTCATTATGTAATGAAAAAAAAATTCAAATGACCATATTTCAAAAAAAAAAAAAAATTTAAATAAATGTTATATTATGTATGCGGCATATTTTATATTATTTATATTTAAATAAAAACATATCTTGTTTTTTTATTTTATAATTTTGTTTGAATTCTTATTATTGTAATGTGAAAAAATATGATAATATAATTTTATATTATTTATGCAGGTGTTATTTTTTGCACTGTTATTAATGCATGCTGATTTAAATAAAAAGAAATATTTTTTTTGTTTGTATCCTAATTTTTTAAATTATTATTGTCATTATTATTATTATTATCATTATTTTAGGGGTAAAATTACCTGTTTTTGTGAGATTTGAGAGTTTCCATCCATCACAGAAGGATCTGATTCACAAATCAATACATGTGGGCATGTGTTCTGATTTCCCCTCATACGACTGTAAACACACACACACACACACACACACACACACACACATTTGCTCAGGCACATTATTCACATTTCCGTCTCTCCTGGCACTGAACGATTGTCCCACACTTAATTTCTACATTCACTCTTTCCCAATGTCCCTTTTTCAATCTTTCTCTTGATTTCCTTCTTATTTCTGCTGGGAAGGAATTCTGCTCCATCACACATCATTAGGCTTTCCAGCATACAGTGTGTGTGTGTGTGTGTGTGTGTGTGTGTGAGGGATGTGACTATTGCTGTCTACTGTAGTAAAGGTGTATAATGAATAAAAGATGGGTCGGTTCTTGACTGACTGACATATGGTAAAACTACTGCAGACTAGTCCTATAGCATGACAGCAGGCGATTTACAGGCCTGCTGTCCATCATTAACTACACACACACACACACACACACACACACACCCCTCTGCTGTCTTGAGCTGCTGTCTTGAATTCTAGAAACTCTGTGTTACATCCTGCAATACTGAACTGAAGGAGGAAATGATGCGTGTGAAGCTTCATGAAGCCCCCGTGTGCTCCGCTCAAATCCACATACAGGAAACACACACGTCATGTGATCATGGGATGTTTTTATATAACAACGTGAAACAACATTCGCAAACCCATTTTACTTCTGTAAGGTTTCATATTTCTGAGAGAAACAAGATTTTCAGATCAGGATTTCTGCGGTCTGTTAGTTGATGAAAAGCTTATAATGAATTAAATCATAAAAATGTTAAAATAATAATAACTATTATTATTATTATTATTATTAGAATCCTTATAATAGTTTAATTATTATTAAAAATAAAACTTAATTTTTAATAAAAATGGCAATTAAAGATACAATTAAAGATTTACCTCAAATTCTCATTAATGAAAAAAGCTAATGACCATGTTTCCAATTTTTTTTTTTTAAATAAATCTTATATTATACAGCATGATATTATTTGTTGCACTGTACTTAATGTATGCTGATTTAAATACATTTTTAAAAAAAAATAATAATAATATTATTTAAAAAAAGATTTTAATGGCAATGTTTTTTATATTTAATACATTTTATATTATTTTTTACAGCATGTTATTTGTTGCACTGATTAATGTATGCTGATTTAAATAAAAAATATTATTAAAAATAAAAATAAATAAGTAAAAATTACAATTAAATACAGTTTACCTCAAATTCTCATTATTGTAATGAAAAAAAATATTTGAATGACAAATTTTATATTTAATACATTTTATATTATTTTATTTTTACAACATGATGTTATTTATTGAACTGATTAATGTATGCTGTAATTTAATTTATTATTAAAGATAAAAATGTAAATAAATTACTCTCAAAATAAAAAAAAAACTTACTAAAAAGATGTAATTGGTCATTAAATTATTGAACATTAATAAAATCTCAGGCGGACTTCAAGATAATATTTTAGGTCAAAGGTGTTCGGCTGACAAGAGTTTGGGAACCCCTGAACTAGATAAATGTCAGACAGGACAGATATTATTCATGAGAATTGATTGGATGGAGAAAGTGTCTCTATATATGTCAGCTGATGCAGTAAATACAGTCAGTTTTAATGTCATGTTTACCATCAACACGACTGTCCACGTTTACACAGTTGGTTCTGGGAATGCAATGTAAGATAGAAGCATATTAGTCAATGCAAATCATCATATTAGAATGATTTCTGAAGGATCATGTGACACTGAAGACTGGAGTAATGATGCTGAAAATTCAGCTTTGATCACAGGAATAAATTACACTTTACTATATATTCATATAGAAAATAGCTGTTTTACATTGGAATAATATTTCACAATTTTACTGTATTTTTGATGCAGCCCCATTGAGCAAAAGAGACTTTTTTCACAAAAAACATAAAAAAATATGACCAACCCCAAACATTTGACCGCTAGTGTAAATGTAAATTTTTGACACATGCAGTGATTTATGGCCATGATTGTATCGTTGCTTGTTGTGGGCGTTCCTGCTCCTTCAGTGATGTCTCTCCCATTTGGTGCATCTCATTACTGCTCATTTGCATAGAGTTTAACTTTCCCAGCGTGTCTGTCATGCAGCAGCATCACACTGTGTTTGACTAGTGAAAGAGTCCTTATAGAAGATGATTAGAACACACACACACGTTACGGCTCCCACGTGGCTCGCTAAAAGGACGTGAAATGCGACAGTAACTCAAACGAGTCACTTTATCTTTCTCTTCTAAGCTGCCGCCTCTCGGTTCTCCCACTCAATCCTGCATTTCTGCGGGCGGTCGGCACATTTATATTAAACGTCTGCCTGTCACGGTTCAGTCTGTGTGGGGAAAACGAATGAGTGATGCTGCTTACAGGACAGGTGATTGTACAGAACAACAGCTCACGTCACAGAGATAAAGGACAATTAAACTGTGATTACTGACTGAGTTCATGTGTCTTTGCTCAGTCGGTCATAAACTGTCTCCATCCCACCTGTGTTGCACCCAGGGTTGTTTTAAAACTTAAAATAAATGTTAACTGAGATATGTATGTAATGACATGACGAGTCATTTTTGTGTCCAAAGGCCTTAATAATAATAAAAACAGGCAGTACAAATAGATCTCTTTTATTGAATTCAAAAGGTTTTAATTATATTTTGCTACATATAAAGGTATTTTAATGATTTTGAAGTGTCAAAAGGTCATTCGGTTTAACCGTCCAAAGGCCAATACAGCCATTTCATTTGTGATTAAAATATCTTAAAATGTAATAAATGCATATATTTTTTATTCTGGCATGATTTTATAACATCATACATCAACATAGTGCAAAATGTTAATTAAAATTATGTGTAGAAGTCGTTGCTTTGTTATGAGAAAGAATGTCCGGAAAAATGAATTTCATTGATGTCATTCGGAGTAACCAATATAAAGGGACCATTTTGGATCAAGTCATGCGGTCAATATCATGTGACAGGATGTGACATCATTCAGACACCTGCAAAGGACCACATGGTCATGAAGCAAAGTAACTAACTCTCTCTTAACTATTTGAAAAATTCATGTTTTCACTTGTTCATACGCATGTCCCGAAACATCAGGTCATTCGGTACAACCGCTATAAAACATGGAAAATGTTGTAATATTTTAAAAACTTGTACTAAATATAAAATCACTTTTGCTAGCTAGCTAGATATTAGCCTGTTAGCATTGTTTGAAAATATCGTCATTTGGTGTAACCAAAAGTGTCATTCGGAAAAACCGAAATATTGGTTAAACTGAATGACTTTTTTGGTGACAAATTTTGTCCATCTTGTAAAAAATGACAAAAGCAGTGTTAATTGATTATAATCTCATTGTTAACACTTAGTACAACTTCAAAATTAATAAATTAATTATATCTCCATTATGTTTTTTTTTTTACACTTTTAAAAACCTTATTCATCAATGACCCATAAATATATATATGTTAAAAAAAAAAAAAAACATTTCTTGTCTTCATTTAGTTTTACTTGATGGACTAAAATGGACAATATACATAGTTGGGGTCAGTATTTTTAATGTTTATGAAAGAGTCTCTTCTGCTCACCAAGGTTGCGTTTATTTGATCAAAAATACAGTAAAAATTGTGAAATATTATTACAATGTAAATCAGCTGTTTTCTATGTGAATATATAGTAAAGTGTAATTTATTCCTGTGATCAAAGCTGAATTTTCAGCATCATTACTCCAGTCTTCAGTGTCACATGATCCTTCAGAAATCATTCTAATGTGATGATCTGCTGCTCAAGAAACATTTATGATTATCAATGTTGATTCATATTTTTGTCGAAACCGTCATAGATTTTATTTTTCAGGATTCTTTGATGAATAGAAAGTTCAAAAGAACAGCACTTATTTGAAATAGAATCTTTTGTAACATTAAAAGTATTGAAAGTAACAAAAATATTGATTAACAAAAGTCAAAATGAAAATGAAAAATAAAAAAACATCTGAATTTACATTTTCATTTATGTATTTGGCAAATGCTTTTATCCAAAGCGACTTTCATAGCATGAAGCTACACATGCATTCACTGAGAATCGAACCCATGATCTTGCCGTTGCTATCTAGTGTTTAAGCTACAGTTCTGCACGAGTCTCCTGAGCGGTGAAACACACGTGAGTATTTGTCGCCCACAGTTGACCCACGTGTTGCTGGAGACCTGTCGTCTGATGTCTAATTACATGGGAGGAGGAACAGCATCCCGGACGTCCTGCCTCTGCGCTGTAGTTCAGACAGTCGAACAGACGGAACAGAAGCTTGTTAAATATTTAGGCTTGAAAATCCAGTCCAGTATCGTCAAACACACTGTCTGCGTTATGAGACGCTCCAGCAGAGAGTGAAACAACATGTGAGTGTGAATACAGAAGAGACTTTTCAATCAGTTTGTGTGTGTGATTAGAACACAAGTATCATTAAAGGGAGTGTATGTGTGCTAGTTAAGAGATAAGACAGAATGTGTTAACTATAATATGTTCACTTGTGTGTGTGTGTGTGTGTGTGTGTGTGTGAGTTAATGAGCAGCGGGACGGTGTGGCCGGTGTGAGTGTCAAACAGCCGGGGAGCTCGTTAGGAAATATTTCGGTTAAAGCGTCTCCTCCTGCCTTCACCTCTGATTATTATAAAAGCCCTCACACACTTCATCATCATTCATACTGTGTACACACACACACACACACACACACACACACAGATGATCTCATGGGTTCAGCTCTACTCGTGTTTTCAGTCACACAGAGATGATGATGAAGATCAGCACAGTTTTAACTAATCAAGTTTAAAAAAGAACACCTATGTCACATCTTGACTAATTAGTGCTGTTTGCCAAGTCAAGCATCACTAGTACTCGTGCTTACTAGTTGTAGGGTGTTTTCTGAATTGATACACACATACATAAGTGTTCTAAAATTTGGGGTCGCTAAGATTTAAAAAAACACATTTTACTTTTATTCATCAAGGACACATTAAATTGATCAAAAGTGACAGTAAAGATATTTATAATGTTACAAAAGATTCTAATTCAAATAAATGAACTTCATCAGAGAATCCTGAAAAATAAAATGTGTCACTGTTTCCACAGAAATATGAAACTGTTTTCAATCATACATGTTTCTTGAGCAGCAGATTATCATATTAGAATGATTTCTGAAGGATCATGTGACACTGAAGACTGGAGTAATGATGCTGAAAATTCAGCTTTGATCACAGGAATAAATAACACTTTACCATATATTCACATAGAAAACAAGTTACTTTAAATTGTAATAATATTTCACAATTTTACAGTTTTTACTGTATTTTTGATCAAATAAACGCAGCCTTGGTGAGCAGAAGAGACTTAATTTTTACAGACTTTTCTGCGGAACAGTCCCAAATTTAACATTTCAATACAGTAAATATTAGTATATTTGCCATCCATTTAAAGTGGACCATTAATGCTCTTTTCACAAGATGTAATATAAGTCTCTGGTGTCTCCAGAATGTGTCTGTGAAGTTTCAGCTCAAAATACCCCACAGATCATTTATTATAGCTTGTCAAATTTGCCCCTATTTGGGTGTGAGCAAAAACACACTGTTTTTGTGTGTGTCCCTTTAAATGCAAATGAGCTGCTGCTCCCGCCCCCTTTCCAGAAGAGGGCAGAGCTTTAACAGCTCAACAACAACAAAGCTGGAGAATCTCACGCAGTCAAAATGAGGATTGTCAGTAACGGTGTTGTCTAAGCTGTTTTGTGGGTGAATCAAACACAACTTCTGTTTGTGCTAGCATAAAGTAATAGAGCGTATGGAGGATAAAGGAAAGCGCACGGAAAGTGGAGCTGCCTTAATCGAAGAAACACATTGCATTACTTAAAAATGCTTACATTTTCTTCATCTGCAGCTTTGCCTCGCTTGCAAAAACAAAATGGCGGTGCCGTGGGTGGAAACATGCAGATTAAGGGGCGGTAATATTATAATAAGATCCCCTTCCTAGTCACTAGGGGAGCGAAATCTGCTCGCTTTTTTAAGACAAAGTTACCAGGTTGTCCTTTTCCAAGTTTTCTGGGTTATGCACTGGGGACCCGATTATAGCACTTAAACACGGAAAAAGTTAGATTTTCATGATGTCCCCTTTAAAGTCATTTCTGTCTAGTTGAAATCATTGAATAGTTTAGATTTAAAAGACCTCATTTGTGTTTTTTCTTTGTTCAGGCTATATATGTGCAGATGTTAAATAAGCAGAATATACAGAATCCAAGGATTTTTAACATGTTTTCAGGAAAATAACACTGTGGTCTTTCTATCTTCCCTCTACAACATGAAGTCGATGTAATTAACGAGTCTCTCCACAGTTTCACATTTTAATTGCTCCTGCCAGCTGATGTCTCCAGCTCCTCTCAGGGTGTGAAAATCATAAAAAACATATTCTGTGCAGTTAGTGCTTTCTGTTGTCCTCTCGTGTGGACAGTTGTTTCGTGTTGTTAGTTTAGTTGTTAATCCAAACGGAGACTTTGTGAAGTTCGTGTGTGTTGAGGCGTCACTGATGGAGGCAGAAGAGACCCGGCGGCCGTTCGTTACCACATCCGGACGCCGCTGATGGGAATGAACGGAGAATAATGAACTCTAATGTCCCGTGTAGCTCATCAGTTGTGCGTCTCCTCATGCTAGAATGGCAGTGAACCTCGGTTTCTCTGTGAATAATGAGCGGTTGGTCAGCCGAGCTCGGCGGGGTTGTTCTCACTAATCATGCGGGTGTGAGAGTCGAGGACG
Source organism: Hypophthalmichthys nobilis (assembly GCA_037950665.1). Classification (NCBI taxonomy): domain Eukaryota; kingdom Metazoa; phylum Chordata; class Actinopteri; order Cypriniformes; family Xenocyprididae; genus Hypophthalmichthys; species Hypophthalmichthys nobilis. Next base: position 794,769 of record CM075471.1, read on the forward strand.
GCCGGCCTGCGTGAGCTCCGTTATTAAGACTGCTCACTTGATGACTAAGCAGTGTCTGTCCCTACACACATATGTGTCCCATAATGCACCTCTCAAAGCCCTTCACCCGCTCTCAACGGGTCAAACGACCCACAGCAGACGACGGCGAGCGCTGATCGTGGCTTCAGAAAGATCCATTAACCTCCTCATGGTGTGATGAGAATCTATTCCTCATGCTCTTTTTACAGTCTGAAATGAGATGAATTAGTTCATATATTCATTTTTCTGTTCTGTACTATAAAAAAAGAATGTTTTAAAATACATTAACAGAAAAATTTAGTTGGTAACACATTACAGTTGTACATTAGCGAATGGGTTGTTTTAACCCAGCGAATGGGTTGTTTTAACCCAGCGAATGGGATGCTTTAACCCAGCGAATGGGTTGATTTAACCCAGAGAATGGGTTGCTTTAACCCAGCGAATGGGTTGTTTTAACCCAGCGAATGGGCTGTTTTAACCCAGCGAATGGGATGTTTTAACCCAGCGAATGGGTTGCTTTAACCCAGCGAATGGGTTGCTTTAACCCAGCGAATGGGCTGTTTTAACCCAGCGAATGGGTTGTTTTAACCCAGCGAATGGGACGATTTAACCCAGCGAATGGGTTGCTTTAACCCAGCGAATGGGCTGTTTTAACCCAGCGAATGGGACGATTTAACCCAGCGAATGGGCTGTTTTAACCCAGCGAATGGGTTGCTTTAACCCAGCAAATGGGTTGTTTTAATCCAGCAAATGGGATGTTTTAACCAAGCGGTTGGGTTAAATGTTTGCCTAACCTGCTGGGTAGTTTTATTTAACTCAACTATTGTTTAAAATTTACTGTATTACTTGCATAAAATGAACCCAAAGTATGTTGGAAATTAATATTTATTAATATATTTAATAAATGAACATGTATGTACAAGTTTAATGAACAATAATTAAACAATAAACATTTATTAAATGGGTTTTTAATAATTGTTCACCTTTTGATTGTTATTATTGTTGCCTCTAGTAATTATGTGTCTGATATATAATTTCCAACCTATTTCGGTTCATTTTAAGTCAGACATCTAGTAATTTTTAAACAATAGTTGGGTTGTTTTTAACCCAGCATTTTTTACAGTGTACTCAGTACTTAAATGTATAATTACAGTGTAACAAAGACACCTTAAAATAAAGTGTAACCCTTTATTTTGATTGTCCACTTTACATGTCAACTATCTGTAATTATTTTGTAACTACATGTCAACTAACTCTCATTAGAGTATCAGTACACTGTTCTGGTTAGGTAAATAAGTAGTCTATACAGTGTTGTGGAGCATCAAAATAAAGTGTTAGCAGATATTTAGCAGACTGTCTACAAAATATATAGTTCACATTCACAAAAAAAGCTTACTTCCATGTTGAGAAAGAAGGCGAACACCTCACGGCCTCCAGTTCATTAGTGTCAGATTACATGTGGTGTCTTACATGACTAACGTCCACCGAGGGAGGAGGACTAGTGCTTTCTTCCCCAGAGAAAACCAGAATACTCCAGCGCCCGCTGCATTAAACTTTTACAAAGGTTACAATCAGTGTAGAGACTCCAGGACTCCTCTGTGTGTGTGTGTGTGTTCTGCCCAACCTCTATTCTGTGGGTTTTTATGGTTGTGGTTGTAAAACTGTGTTTTTTGCCCCCGTGTGGAGTCCAGCGATGAGACGGCGGTGTGAGGAGCACAAGTCAAGTGTCCGACTGAGATTCGGTGGAAGCGAGTGTGAGATGATGGTGATTCGTGGCGGAGACGGTCTCTGGTGGAAATCTCAGCACGCCTGCTATCTGTAGGGAGCATCTTTGACTTGATGATCCTGCTCATCGCTGTTGTCGACGCTCTCTCTCTCTCTCTCTCTCTCGCCCCCCAGAGAGCTCGCTGCTACCTGTCACTGTTTCTGCCTGCAGGCAGCTGAACCAGGGAAGGGGAGGGGGACCCGGCTGTCACCGTGCCCGCTGGAAGAGTCACCTTTCTGGGATATGAATCCTAATGAGGTGGGGGGGAAGCCAAGACAGATGGGGAGAAGTGGAGGTCTGACAGGCCAGCATACCGCTGAGCTGCCAGATTATTTTTGGTCATTTATAACTATAGTTACTTAAAAATACTGTGCTATGAATCCAGCAGAGGCACAACAGAGGCTCATGACATGCGTTCATCTGAGGACTTGTAAAAGGTCACTCTGATGGAAATCACTTTAATCATATAATTCAATGAAAGTAGCATTCAAAAGATTGGAGTTTGTAAAGGGTTTTTTTAATGTTTGTGAAAGAAGTCTCTTTTGCTCACCAACTGCTCAACATTTATTTTATCAAAAATACAGTAAAAACAGTGAAATATTATTACAATGTTTTCTATGTGAATATATAGTAAAGTGTAATTTATTCCTGTGATCAAAGCTGAATTTTCAGCATCATTACTCCAGTCTTCAGTGTCACATGATCCTTCAGAAATCATTCTAATATGATGATCTGCTGCTCAAGAAACATTTATGATTATTATCAATGTTGAAAACAGTTGTGTACTTTTCTTTCAGGATTCCTTGATGAATAGAAAGTTCAAAAGAACAGCATTTATCTGAAATACAAAGCTTTTGTAACATTATACACTACCGTTCAAAAGTTTGGGGTCAGTAAGAATTTTTATTTTTATTTTTTTGAAAAGAAATTAAAGAAATTAATACTTTATTCAGCAAGGATGCATTAAATCGATCAAAAGTGACAGTAAAGACATTTATAATGTTACAAAAGATTATATTTCAAATAAATGCTGTTCTTTTGAACTTTCTATTCATCAAAGAATCCTGAAAAAAAAAAATTTGTACACAATAATTGTTTCTTGAGCAGCAGATCATCATATTAGAATGATTTCTGAAGGATCATGTGACACTGAAGACTGGAGTAATGATGCTGAAAATTCAGCTTTGATCACAGGAATAAATTACACTTTACTATATATTCACATAGAAAACAGCTGTTTTAGATTGTAATAATATTTCACAATATTACTGTTTTTACTGTATTACATATATGTATTACATATAATTCATACATATCATAATGATTGCCCAAGGATCCATGAGGTTGTACTCTATACCTGCTCCAAGTCTCCATTATGTGAAGCTCTGCTTCTTGAAGATTCGCTCTGAAACACATGGAAGTATCACCGATTAATGAGAAAAAATTGTGCAGAAATCACTTCTCTCTCCTGTCAGCGCGATATAATATAATCTCATTCCTCTACTTCTACCTGACACCCATTACATGTCTGTCTCTCAGCCAGTGAGATATCGGCCTGAATCGCATTAAAATGACAAAGATATAATCATAATTCCTCTAAACATCCCAGTCCTGCAGTACTGCACACCGCCGAATCCATCTGAACAAACACAACTATATGACAGGCTCCCCAATCATATTAGTTGGCCGTAGCAGGATGAATACACACAAGAAACACACATGGCCAGCGGGGGAAATGAGAGTTTAACACAAACAAAAGCTCTCATTAGAGATGTGTGGCTGGTGTCACCTCATCATGGGAATGTTTCTGAGCCTGGAGACACACATTCTAGCAAACACAAACGCATACGTGCAGAATATACACATTTGTAGATTTTATAACTGGCATATACAGTATGATCTGTGCAGTCTTATGCATGTCGTTTTTCCAGATTTTTCAATCAGATAGTTGTTTTCTTTGCAGTTACATTTAAGGGGTGATGCTTAAAGTCACCATGAAATCAAAATTGACGTTTTTATGGAAAATTGAAGTGTTTATTTTAAATGATTTATCAGTGCACATCATTGTTAAATTCATGTTCTGCGTAATCTTGAATCAGAATATCTTTTGCTAAATATAAAGGTATTTTAACGATTTTGAAGTGTCAAAAGGTCATTACTTATTATATAGTGTAAATATATAGCCTAAATTAAACACATTAATTTTATGCTGCATTTATGGCACTTTCTTCTCAGGTTTGGCGCTTGACAGCCCTATTCACTTTCATTGCATAGAAAAAAAAATGTTTGAAAAAAGAAAATATGGTTTGGGAATGGGGTGAGGGCGCACAAATGGCGACGAGTTTTAATTTAGGGTGAACTATTCTTTGAACGCTACGTAATTCAATTTATAAGGGAACAAAGTGAAACTCACGTGTTAGATGTTTTCTTTGCAGACTCTTTGAGTCGCTGTAATAAGAATAACACGGCATGCATAAGATAAATGCGTCCAAAGGCCAATACAGCCATTTAATTTGTGATTAAAATATCTTAAAATGTAATAAATGTATGTATTTTTTATTCTGGCATGATTTTATAACATCATATATCAACATAATGCAAAATGTTAATTAAAATTATGTGTAGAAGTCGTTGCTTTGTTATGAGAAAGAATGTCCGGAAAAATGAATTTCATTGATGTCATTCGGAGTAACCAATATAAAGGGACCATTTTGGATCAAGTCATGCAGTCAATATCATGTGACAGGATGTGACATCATTCAGACACCTGCAAAGGACCACATGGTCATGAAGTAAAGTAACTAACTCTCTCTTAACTATTTGATAAATTCATGTTTTCACTTGTTCATACGCATGTCCCGAAACATCAGGTCATTCGGTACAACCGCTATAAAACATGGAAAATGTTGTAATATTTTAAAAACTTGTACTAAATATAAAATGTTTAATTGTCCTTTTGCTAGATATCAGCCTGTTAGCATTGTTTGAAAATATCGTCATTCGGAATAACCAAAAGTGTCATTCGGTAGAACTGACTTTTTTGTCCATCTTGTAAAAAATGACAAAAGCAGTGTTAATTGATTATAAAAACCACATAATCTCATTTTTAACACTTAAGAATTGACTTATTTGTCAATGACCCGTTTATACATCGTTCATGAAACTTTTGGATGTTAATACCAGGTGTAAATGGAGCCTTTTGTTTTGTAGTCTGTCTCATATTTCTTTTATGTCTTTAAATACATATATCTTCACCTGGGAAAAACATTTTTGCTGGAACTTGATTATGTGACTCTAAACTCGCCGTTTGTCCAAAAACAGCCCGGAGGAAAGTGTGAACAGGAAGGCCCTTTAATATTAAACAGTTTTTATTCTGCAAACAAATGAAATGAACTGCCCAACAACTTGCAGTGTTGTTCTCTTTCCTAATCGATAATGCTGATAGTTTATATTATCATAAGTTAAAGATCAGCAAAATGCTAATGTAAGTTTCTCATCAAAACTGAGCCGGCGTGCAGAATCACAAAACCATTCATTTTATTTCACTTCAGGTATAAAGAACATTAATGTTTATCAAGGATTCGCCTTTAAAAAATCATTTACATCGTTCAAACTTTCGGGTGTGTTTCTCTCTCTAGGTACGACAACTGCAAACCAAAATAGTGATTTTTTGTACAGTTCTCAGCAAGATATATATGAAAAACCCAGCAATCTCGGTTATATGACAGTTGGACTATAGATTTTAAGGACACAGTACACTCTCTGATTTGTGTTCTTCTAAAGTGAATCTGGCTTGTTCTGTTCTTAAATTGTGCTGATGTAATTAGCAATTTAGCTTTGTCATTGTGATTTACTGTTTGTTGCTTTCTCTCTGCCGGCGACAGTGGAAGTCTAAACAAAGAATCTTTACCACAGTGTAATTTTCTATTAACAGACGACAGAATCTAAGCACCTTCAGCACTGCACTAACTGTAAATAAGTCAATACATGCATGGATGTTCAGTTGTTCAATTCAATGAACTTTTTTTTTGCTTGACACATTATTATTTATTTATATCTATAATATTCTTAAAGCTGTCCCAGCTAACAGGGAACATTCTCAGAACGTTCTGGCAAGGTTCTCTCGTTCTTCAAGTAATGTAAATAGAAAGTTATCTGGTCTTTAGTAACATTCTCAAAACATTAGCACAAAAACACTATAGTACGGAGCCCTGCATGACACGCAAACGAAAATATAAATATCGTGGCCATGAATAAGAACTCGTTCTCTTGTTTTAGTAAATTGTGGCCACGATATACTAATTCGTTCCATAGTTTTACTAAATCGTGCGCACAATATAAATCGTTCCCTCGTTTTAAGTAAATCTTGTAAAACAAGGGAACGAATTATTACATCGTGTGCACGATTTAGTAAAAAGAGGGAATGAATTATTATATTGTGTGCACAATATAATAATTTGTTCCCTTGTTTTACAATATAATAAATCGTTCCCTCATTTTAAGTAAATCACGCGCACAATAAAATAATTTGTTCGTTTTAGTAAATCGTGGCCATGTTGTACTAATTCGCTCCCTCGTTTTAACAAATCGTTCCCACGACTTACTAATACATCAGCACGTTTCACTAATTTGTTCCCTTGTTTTATTAAATTGTGCGCACAATATAATTCGTTCCCTCGTTTCACTAAACTTGCGCACAATATAATAATTCGTTCTCTCGTTTTAGTAAATTGTGGCCATGTTGTACTAATTCGCTCCCATGTTTTAACAAATCATTCCCACGACTTACTAATACATCAGCACGTTTTATTAATTCGTTCCCTCGTTTTACTAAATCGTGCGCAATTTGTTCCCTTGTTTTCATGCGCAAATCAAAACGAGGGCGTGAACTGGTACAACATGGCCACGATTTAGTAAAACGAGGGAACAAATTATTATATCATGCGCACGATTTAATAAAATAAGGGAACGAGTTAGTAAAATGTGCTGACGTATTAGTAATTCGTGGGAACGATTTGTTAATTCGCGGCCACGAAAATACATATTTTTTCCCCTCATGTCATGTGCGGGGCTCCGTAATGGAGCATTTTTTATGTTTTAGTTGGACGTTCATCTTGCATTTTTAAATGTTACTAGTTTCAGAACGTTCAGAGAACATTCAAAAGTAACGTTCCCATAATGTTTGAAGAATGATACAATGGAATGTTCCTTTAACGTTCACACAACTAAAAAAAAATGTTTTTAAACATTTTTAAAAATTGACATTTTGAATGCTCAGAGAACTTAACGGGAACATTAGCAAAACGTTCCTAGAACATATTTTTGTTAGCTGGGGTTAGTGTATGGTAATGCTGCTGGATTGGTTATTTAGATGAACAAACTATGGGTGAACAATCTCATTTCAGGAAGTAGAATGAAGTTTAAACTTTACTTTGGGATCTTAAAGCTCCTCCAGATGCTTCATTGACCTGTAGAGATTCTGTACACACCTGACCTTCTACTGTAATTGATATTAGCTAGAAAATGTGCTGTGTTCTGGTCCTTTAGATTTTAAGTGCCAATGCAATTCAAAGAGCAGAAAAACTGTGATTAAAAACTGTATGTTTGCTTTTGTTTACAGTTATTCTATTGCTGGCTCTACATTTAAAAGGTAAAAAAATCAATAGAGCGATTGTTTTGCATGATGACGTGGATTGTTATGATGATTGGTTGTGTCAGAGATGTTCTGCTCTTTAGTATTTGTCTGTTCGTATATTTTACTGACCGTGTGATAGAGGCGAACTCTCTCATCATGTCGTTCCAGAATGAGTGCGTTGATTTGCAGAGAAGAAGAGAGCGAAGTGGAAAGATGAGTGGATATGTGAGAAAATTGCGCTCATTTTCCCCGGGCATGTTCATTCATTTGTGCTAAAGCGCGCGGCGTAGTTCTCTGAGAAATAGAAAGCGCGCGCTTTAGCAGCCCGCCAAATTCACCTGCCAACTTCAATACTGCACGAGCTGCTGGATCGCAATGGAAACGAAACCAACGGAACATTTATTTCGATGCTCCAAAAAATATGTATCCATGAAGGCAATTTACTTAGAAAATGTGCTAAAACTGTGGAAGTGTGGAAGATTTTCACCTTCTTGGTGTTCTTGTTCTTGTCAGTGAGGGAAGACATTGGTTGCATTCTGCTTAAATGCATATTTTAGTAGGCTATCTCTTTACAGTTGTTCCATCAATCATTTTATCTCACAATTATGCATACCCTATGCGGTCATTTAAAGGGATAGTTCGCACAAAAATTAAAATTCTGTCATTAATTACTCACCCTCATGTCATTCCACACCCGTAAGACCTTCGTTCATCTTTGGAACACAAATTAAGATATTTTTGATGAAATCTGAGAGATTTTTTTTATCCTCAATTGAAAGCAACGAAATTACCACATTCAAGGTCCAGAAAAGTAGTAAAAACATTGTTAAAATAGTCAACATGACTGCAGTGGTTCAACCTTAATGTTATGAAGCGATGAGAATACGTTTTGTGTGCAAAAACAAAACTAAAATAACGACTTTATTAAACAAATTCGTGTCTCCCCTGTCATTCTGCTGCGCTGTTTACATTGCATCAGGTTCTAGTCAGAATGCTGGCTCATTATTGGCCCGCATGCGTCGTGCTGATCATGTGACCAGAACTGGCCAATACTGAGCCAGCGGGAAGCTCTGCAACGTAAATAACATAGAAGAATGACAGGGGAGAGATGAATTTGTTGAATAAAGTAGTTATTTTTGTTTTGTTTTTGCGCATAAAAGTATTCTAGACGCTTTATAACATTAAGGTTGAATCACTGAATCACTTTAATGATGTTTTTACTACTTTTCTGGACCTTGAATTCCGTTTCTTTCAATGAAGGATTAAAAAAACCCCTCTCGGATTTCATCAAAAATATCTTAATTTGTGTTCTGAAGATGAACGAAGGTCTCACGGGTGTGGAACGACATGAGGGTGAGTAATTAATGACAGAATTTTCATTTTTGGGTGAACTAACCCTTTAATTGCAAGTCGACGTTGAGATGTTGTCTGTCAGTCATTCGCAAGGGGGCGATGATGGGCTTCAGTGGTTGCATATGATATGCATCTATCAGATGTGCAACTTTGAGGCGTTTCTGAATTGTTAGTCTGCGTTATAGGGGACTATGCACAGCTTTTTTCCTCGCCAATCCCTGCAAGATTGCATGCATTCTGGTGGAAAAAAATGCCCGAAAGAAAAAAAAGCTCGCCCTACTTCAGATTCTCTCTCTCTCTGTCTGTCTCTCCATGTACGTTTTTATGTGTTTATGCGTAATAAGATGTCATATTGATAAGAAAAAGAAAAGAAGCCTAATATTCATTCCGAACGCGTCTCGCGCTCACGGCACAGATTGCGCGTTTCATATTTTAACACCGCGAGCAGCTGTGAGACAAGATGCACTTTAAAGCCATTCAAAATTAAAAAAGCCTTCGGGAAGATTTGTTACATGCTGTAAACTCTTTCATTCTCTTTGTACATCGCTTTCCGGCCAAATTGGAACAATCACGTCTGTGACACGCTGAACTCAGGAAAACTTTTTACTGAATGCAAAATAATAAGTGCGCCAACTTTTGGCACCCGCGCGCACGTATGATAAAAGACGCACGCGAGGTTGGTTGACCTGTTGGCTTTTGGAATCGATATTCACACGTTCAGCTGTTAAGCGCGCGCGCGCACGAGAGAGAGAGAGTGAGAACGAAAAGAAGAAGACGCAAAGTCTACACTGGGCGTGCGCTTTCGAGTGAGAGAGAGAACGCAACACAGTTTCTTTTTTAAACACCAAACGGGCGCGGTAATGAGGGCATTAGGCGCGAACGCCAGCTGACAGCAGAAGTTGCCACCGTTCCCACACCAACTTTTCACCTCCGTAACACCCGAAACCCGCGAATGGATGTGCACTTCACTAATGACAAGGACTCCGAGAGCTGAGCCGCCTTAATAACTCAGAGAGCGCTGGCTTATTGTTACAGTCTGCTAAAGCACCTGCCTCGAGCTCTTTCCCCTCGGATGGTTTTTGGTTGGTGATTTGTGTCCGGTATATGTTTGCTCAACGGGACTAGTGTTCTCCTGGAGGTCGAGATGAGGCTGCTCTGCTGGAGCGTTCTGCTGCTCATCCAATGGATTCTGAGAAAGGTATGAAGCTCGTTTCTGTGAGTTTAGCATCTGTAGATGTGACAGATGTGATGCAAACTTGGAGATGAAGCGTTATGTGATACTTTGCAAATCGTAAATGTATTGTTTTTGCGCTTTTCTTTTTAAAAACCCCACACACAATGCAGAAAAATCACCGTGCTTTCAGCTGAAATGCAGTTAGATCATTAAAAAATCTCCTAATAAGTTTAATATTCTGAGGATGTAGTTCACTTAAGCTCTTAAAAATAAAGTTTCTTAATTTGCATCGATAGTTGCATGACAATCTTTCCATTGCGCAAAAGGTTCTTCAAAACATAGTTCTTTTAAAAATAATCACACAACCAAAAATGATCCTGCGAAATTGGAACCTTTATTTTTAAGAGTGTGATGTTTTTAAATATTAATATTTTTATAGCACAGAGTTCATGTACTGTAAAGTGCGTGTGTGTGTGTGTGTGTGTGTGTTAGAGCAATGTGAATCTTTCTTGGAAGCAATTTAAATCGATGCCATATGTAGTATCAATATAAAATATAATTTTTCTGATCACATTCTTATGCAGAATCATGTCTCAGAGTATAATATATAATAAAGTCTCTCATAAACAACCTGTGTGAGCAGATATGTGAGAAAATGCTGGGTTGTTTCAACCCAAATTTGGGTCAGATATGGACAAACCCAGCCAATGGGTTAAAAATTGAATTGAACCCAACGATTGGTTTTGTCCATTTTGTCCATTAACCCAGCATTTTTTTTTAGAGTGCACTCATCTGACTGGCTTTGCAGTGGCCTGATGTGAAGAATATCTTCTATATATATTTTATTTTCACCTTCATGCATCAAGCTGGAGAACGGTTTCCGGCAGCTCTTTAGAAATGAAATAAAATCATGCTGCTGATAATAAGACCGTTCTTTTTGAGAAGACCGGCAAAACAGCTTTTTGATGAGTGACCTGAAATAAAACATTTTATGATGAAGTTTCGTCATCTGATGTTAAAAAACAAAAACGTCTTTCTGACAACTTGACTTAAAAGCATTTATATCTACACTTTCCTCTGCTTGTCAAACACTTATTCACTGAGGAGTCAAACACACATTCATACACTCACAGTCTCAAAAACAGAGGCGAAGGCCGGTTTTTGGGGTTGGGCATGTGCAGTTTATTAGGGGCATTTTTATAAGGCTACCGCCATCTTATTGATGATCCCATTACCTCCTTCTGTAAGTGTGATCATGTCATAATGACCCAACAGTAAATCGCAGTCATGTATCACACTCTTGCAGACAGAGCGGAGAAATATTGCTCAAATCTTTTATGCTTGCACGGGTCTGCTTTATTAATGTCTCTATTCTCTTCTCCACATTTGTCCAATATAATCTCATTTTTTAATGTGACTCATTTTTAGGGATCAAAGATCCATACCTCATGCACTGAGTGATTATTAAAGCATATTTTATGTTTTTATGGCAGCGCATGTCGAAAGGCTGTAAAATCCATCTCTTGATGTTTGTTCCCTCAATGCAACTGTGCATATAAAATGTCTTCGAATTGCACGTATTTTAAGCTGGTTTGCGAGGCCCGTCACATGTCATAAGTGTGCTCAGTGGAACGGTGTGTTAGTGCATTGTGAAATGAATGCTGTCTTATCCGCTCCTAATAAATGGATCCAATTTACAAAGCTGCATGTATTTAAAAAAAAAAAGTTGCACCAGCAGGAGGTTCTTCTCACCCACTCCATTCAAACCCCACCCGCTTACTTGTGTAATCCATCATATTAATGATAAAAGCAATCGTATTACTGACTCCAGCCTGAGTGCTGCCTTTATTTCAGAATTTAATGTCTAATCTTTGATGATTGATATGATAAGAGGATATTGTGTTCCTATTAAAGAGCAGGTCTTAATGTAGTCATGTTTTTTTTCACAGTAGTCTATGAGAAGGGTTTGCCTTTTTATGCTGTTTTGCACGCTTTGATTGACAGGTGATGGAAGCTGAATGTTATTAGATAGCGGGGTTGTGATGGTTAAGGAAAGCGTAATGACGATGATATGATTTAAGGCTACACTAAAGAGGTGTCATTTTGCATACGCATGTGTTTGTGTGTGTGTTATTATTATGCATTCATTAAAAACAGTAATTCCTTATTGAGGTCACTGTTTTGCTGGATCTTAGACTGGTGTGTTTTGTGGTTTTAGTGTTATTCACTAATGATGATGTGTCGTCTGATTGACAGTGTCTTGAGGTTAATGAATGCAGTGAATAAACAGATCTCGGTTGACTGAAGACTGCAATTAAAGTGAATTATTGGGGAAGCCCTGCGCTGTGGTTTTCATATTGACGCAGCAGTTAAGTCTTTATGTGGATTTGTCTCACTTAAACCGTGTCCTAACCAGGCGCGACACGATTCCTGCGACAAGTAATTCATCTGTCCACTCTGAAAGCCATTAGCTGATGTGTAAGAGCACAACCATGACCGCGGTCACTTAAATTCATTCATAAACCAACCACTCATAAAGCATTGTTGATGACGTTATCAAATCAGCTGCAATGATGTACAATAAAAAGCCATTTATTAATATTATAATAAATAATTATAAAATTTGTACAAAGGATATTTGTATATTTAAAAATATTTTATAATATACTTAAGTATTTATACAAATTTTGTAATATTTTTATTCTTATAATAAATGGCTTAAAATTGATAGTTTTATTTTTATTGTGAGATTTTTATTATGAGAGTGCTGAGAGACTCGATTACATCATACGCAGTGAATCATGGTCACTGTTGTGCTCTATATAGAGTGCAACAGTCAGTTCCGGAAGAAAAACTGTTCAAAATTTTCCATAAGGAAAGTTATTTTTAACATTAACTTATGAACCTTTTAAGACACCCTTACTGTGAGCTACAAGGTTATTAATCTACACTCTAAAAAATGCTGGGTTAAAAATAACCCATGTTTGGCTGAAAATGGACAAACTTTTAACAAAGCGGATGGTTTGTTTTAACTCAGCGAATGGGATATTTTAACCCGACGAATGAGTTGCTTTAACCCAGTGAATGGGATGTTTTTAACCCATCAAATAGGACATTTTAATCCAGCGAATGGGACGTTTTTAACCCAGCAAATGGGATGTTTTTAACCCAGCGAATGGTATGCTTTAACCCAGCGAATGGGTTGTTTTAACCCAGCGAATGGTATGTTTTTAACCCAGCGAACGGGATGTTTTTAACCCAGCGAACGGGATGTTTTTAACCCAGCGAATGGGATGTTTTTAACCCAGCGAATGGGATGTTTTAACCCAGCGAATGGTATGCTTTAACCCAGCGAATGGGTTGTTTTAACCCAGCGAATGGTATGCTTTAACCCAGCGAATGGTATGCTTTAACCCAGCGAATGGGTTGTTTTAACCCAGCGAACGGGATGGTTTTAACCCAGCGAATGGGATGTTTTTAACCCAGCGAATGGGTTGTTTTAAGCCAGCGAATGGGATGTTTTTAACCCAGCGAACGGGATGTTTTTAACCCAGCGAATGGGATGTTTTAACCCAGCGAATGGGATGTTTTAACCCAGCGAATGGGATGGTTTTAACCCAGCGAATGGGATGTTTTTAACCCAGCGAACGGGATGTTTTTAACCCACCGAATGGGATGTTTTTAACCCAGCGAATGGGATGTTTTAACCCAGCGAATGGGACGTTTTTAACCCAGCGAACGGGTTGTTTTAACCCAGCGAACGGGATGTTTTTAACCCAGCGAATGGGTTGTTTTAACCCAGCGAATGGGATGTTTTTAACCCAGCGAATGGGATGTTTTAACCCAGCGAATGGGATGTTTTTAACCCAGCGAATGGGATGTTTTAACCCAGCGAATGGGTTGTTTTTAACCCAGCGAATGGGTTGTTTTTAACCCAGCGAATGGGATGTTTTAACCCAGCGAATGGGATGTTTTTAACCCAGCGAATGGGTTGTTTTTAACCCAGCGAATGGGATGTTTTAACCCAGCGAATGGGTTGTTTTAACCCAGCGAACGGGACGTTTTTAACCCAGAGAATGGGATGTTTTTAACCCAGCGAACGGGACGTTTTTAACCCAGCGGTTGGGACGTTTTAACCCAGCGAATGGGATGTTTACAACATGGCTTACAACACTTTAATCAAGACTTTTATGATTGAGAAATAAATGGAAAAAAAACTCCCAGAACTGAAGAAGTGGGCGGGCACTAATGCACTCTATAGTCATGTGGAACAGGATTATGGACCAATGAGATGACAGGTTAGGACAAATCTCAGATGTACATAAAAGAGTCATGGCTGGCTCGTGTTTAGTGTTAGCATCATTTCAGATGATTTAAGCACAGCCGTTGACAGAAGTTTTAAATATAAATACCTGTGAGGTACATCACCGCTACATCACTTCAGCTGCGGCGAAGGCCCAGAGTAACAAGTGATTTCTTGTGTTCATTACATTATTTATTGCACATCTACTTCATCAATAAATAAGACCAAGGCAAGTGATATAAATTGCCACATTCTCAGCAACATTTTTTAAAGATGTGAAGTTCAGTTAAAAATACAGAAATGAATAATGATGGCTACGTTTACAAGCCCTCTTGAAGCAAAGCTGCCCAAGGTCTTTCTCAGCGACCACTTTATTCATCAAACCTCCCGTCAGCGTGACTGATGAAGCGCGCGAGGTGAGAAAAACAGACGAAAAGCTGCTGTCTGTTCAGGAACAGCTCCAGATTTCCTCAACTAACCTCTGCTTCTGTCTCCCCTAACGCGACCTTTACGGCAGAACCAATCTGACTCTAATTTATGCGCTAACTGCCCAATCAGGTGGCAGCAATTACCTCGGCCCGCCCACCAGCTGCCCGAGTGAACAGATGTGCGTATTTTTCAGAGGAGGTAAATCAGATCTCCCCAGAGCAAGAGCGAGCGAGACGAAAGCACTGGGCTCGACATCAGACCTTCCTGCGAGTGCCAGGATCGGCCTTGTCCAGCTGCTGCCCTGCGCGGCGAGAGATCGGCCCTCTCGCTCTGTGTCGCGTCCAGCAGACGCGCTCGGGCTCTGGGTTTAATCAGACTCAGGGATGTTGAGCTCCAGAATCCTTTCTTCACAGGCACTGCTCCAAACGAGGAGGATCTTGTGACAATATTTGAGGGAATATATTTGATTTCTGTAGAATTAGTTAGTGGTTGACCGCTAGGGGTTTCACAGTGGCCAGTGTGTGTATATATATATATATATATATATATATATATGTATATATATATATATATATACTGTATATATATATATACTGGGTAGTAATGGATTACATGTAATCTGGATTACGTAATCAGATTCCAAAAAAAGAAATACTTGTAATATTACATTTTAAAATACTCATAATCAGACTTACAACTTTGTTGATTATATGACTACTTAATATTCACAAAATGGCAGTAAATTATCCAGAATTCATTGATTCTCCCTAATTCTTCTTTTTTTGTCTTTTAAATGTTCCTTTCTCAAAAGTTTTGTTAAATTGCTCACACAGACCGACTTCTAGTCAGGCTAATTTAATGAATTAAGCTTTTGATAAATTTGGGAATCTCTGACATAATATAATATTTAATGCACTTCATTTTGTTGACAACAAAAAATGGAATAGTTTTTCTTTCTCTTTATTTTTTTTTTATCAATATGATAAAAGATTGTACTATTCAAATCAATGTTATAAACAAGTTGGATCAAAAGTAATCAAAAAGTAGTCACAACTTTTATGTAATTTCATGTCATTTGTAGTTAGTAATGGACCAAAATTCATTTGTTAAGTAATCTAAGCTGCTAAATTTCATAAGCACGTGAAATTTTGAAGTAGAAAATTATGGAAGCTTGTTTCCGCTATGAAATAAAAAATAAAAAAGGTAATTGCGACTTTTTATCTCACAATTCTGACTTTTTTTCACAGAATTGCGAGATATAAATTCACAATTACGGGTTATAAATTCAGAACTGCAAAAAAAAGTTTCTATATCTCGCAATTCTGACTTTATAACATGCAATTCTGAAAAAAGTCAGAATTTTTAGATTTTTTAGTAGCGAAAACAAGTTTCTATAGAAAACTGAAATAGTATTTTATTGTAAAATCTTAAATCCAATAATCTATATTTACAGCCTTGAAAAATCTTTTTCCAATGTAATTGTTTTTTATATAACCGTTTTTTAAAAGCCACTCAAGGTCATCTGGTACACTGATTTTACCAGGGTAAATGCATTCTGGTTCACCTCATGCATAAGAAAACCCCTTCATTGCACTATAAAAATTGGTAGTATTTTACGTTTAAATTTATGCATTATTTAAAGCAACTTGTGTTGCATTCAAGATACATTTGATCAGTTTTTGCTTTCCTGGGAATCAAACCCTTGACCTTGACGTTGCGAGCGCCACACTCTACTGTTTTTTCTTGTAAAACCTATAATCTATGTTGTGTTTAAAGCTTCATAGCATCATGTTTTACAGTGTATATGAGCAGGAACTGCAGCTTTTGTTCACTGTCCCATGTATTGACTAACACAGATGATCTCAAAAAGGCCACATGTCATTTAATTAATCATCCCTGTGTCATTAGTAATAGAATGCAGCATTTGAATAAGAGATTTCTCATTCTGTGCACATCTCAACACATCACCGTTTACTAGAGCTCCTCTGCTCTTCTGTTGGATCTTATGCAGGAGTCTGATGATTTTGAACACTGTGTGTGTGTGTGTGTGTGTGTGTTTTACCTCGCCGCCATTCGCTCGAATGCCAAAAGTCACAGCACATGTCACATGTAACGGATGATACTGTTATGTTAAATTGTTCATTTTGCTGGCTCAAGCTTCTTGCACATTACATCTTCCAGGCAAAGAGGGAGGAGATGCTAATAGATTATAATGTCTAAATGGGAATCAATTTGGAAATATTCCCAGCAACACTTCTAGCCTACAAAATGAAGTGTGCAACACGCTCATGAGAGAAGCTGCTTTGAATGTGTTTGAAGCTGTAAAAACATAACAGTGAAATCTTCTAAGTTTCACTTTGATATATCTGATTATAAGAAGCAGAACTTGAACTGAATCAGTTGTTAGTATTTTTAGCTACAATTTAGTTCATTAATATATATATATATATATATGTGTGTGTGTGTGTGTGTGTCTGTATTTTATTATATGTCTGTATGTTTATTTTTTATAATTAATATTTTTTAATGTAATTTATTCCATATTTTTGTTTCCACAAAAATCAGAAGCAGCACAACTGTTTTCAACATTGATAATAATCATAAATGTTTCTTGAGCAGCAAATCATCATATTAGAATGATTTCTGAAGGATCATGTGACACTGAAGACTGGAGTAATGATGCTGAAAATTCAGCTTTAATCACAGGAATAAATTACATTTTACTATATATTCACATAGAAAACAGCTATTGTAAATTATAAAAATATTTCACAATTTTTATTGTATTTTTGATCAAATAAATGCAGCATATTAGAATGATTTCTGAGGGATCATGTGACACTGAAGACTGGAGTAATATTATTAATATTTAATAATATATATATAAATTATTTGGGTGAAGTTGTTGGTTTTATAGTGTTAAATTTAATGAAATATTTATAGTTATACAGGGACTGTGAATCTGAATCTTTGAACCGTTTCATTGAAATGACGTCTGGACTTCTCAACTCACTGTGAGACACGTTCTCATCTAGAGGAACTTGTTTGACGATCGTCTCGCATCGCTCAGCTGTATGTGTGGATACAGTGAGACAAAAACAGTGTTGTTGTGTTTTGTCACAGCACTATTTACTGGTAAAAGTATCTTGTTACTGGAACATCAACACTGTTTTTTAAACAGCTGAGCTACAGTCACACTGAAACGAGTCCTAGACACTCCTGTACATTCAGAATACATTTATGATAATTTGACTGGCAATAAAATATTAAATATTAATAAAATAATGCTTTTTAGGCAATTAAACATGATAAGATTTTAACTTTAGTGACAATAACAACATTACAGTTTGATTCACTTCCATGAATCAGTTCAGCTGAATTGATTCACAACTATGATTCAATCATTCCAAAAAAGGATTGCAGAAGTTAAAATGTTTTATACTTAAATTACTATGTTTTGTTATATTATTGCAAATACATAAACATATTTAAAAATTCCTTTGTAAATTTATGATTTTTTTTTAACTTCTTGCATTCTTGCATAAGTTCTTGGTAACAATGGTTGTGTGGTCAAAATAACAGTTGCTTTAACTGACAAAAAATATAATCATGAAGATATAGAGTGAATATTATCTACACTCTTAAAAATAAAGATTCCAAAAGTTGGAACCATTAAAAAAGCTTTATTTTTAAGAGCGCACAGGCTGAAGAATATTGAGATATAATTGTTTTCTCAGCCTCAGTATCTCCTGACACGCCTGCGAAGTGCAGAAACAAAAGGCGAAGGCGTTCACTGTTCAGCAGGTGGCGTTTTGTCAAGTTGGTTACAAGATGTTTAAAGGAGGACAAAGACTCCCATTACCAGCGTCGAGCTTCTGCCAGCGCGACCACAGCTTTGGTGCATGAAGACTTTCACAAAAGGCATTAAAGTGGAGGTTCTCTAACCGTAACTCGCTTTCATACATCGTCGTGAGGAAGAGAGAAAGGAATACGCTGGTGTTAAGGTCTCAGTCTGCGTTTGTCTCCGTGTGAGACGTTGATTTGAGTCTTTGTGTCTGTTTTGCATGTGATAATGAAGCCATTGGGAGAAAGGAAGAGGAACAGGGGGTGAGGTGAGACAATGATTGGCCATCGACCAAAAAGAAGCGGCGAGGTGGTACATGTAGACACATCCAAAGACGTGCGATGAGCGTGAAAATGAAGCAGACGTGTAGTTGGAAATGATCTGTAGCGATGGTCAGTCCAAATGAGTCCAAAGAATGACCGGCCTTTTTGCTTTGTAAATCTCTCAGAATGCTACATTATCAACTTGTTTTCTCTAATTCGTTAACTCTTAATCAAAGATGAATAAAAAAAGATCTGTTCATTCATTACTGTGCAGTTCATCTAAAGATTATCTGAGTAAATTTTGGACAAATTATGAAGGAGGAGTAGCGAGAAAATTAAAAACTGTACTTTTCAAAATGGCCACTAATGTAGTAGGCAGAGAATTAATGTAAGATGTTGAATGTGATCAGCATAATGAGAGGGATTGGGTGAACTAAATTTCATTTTTCTAGAACAAAGGGTTCAAAAGTTACAACCTTTAGAAAAGTGAATTTTTGAACTGGTGGTGGCGCTATAGAGTTGGTCCTAGAGACTCCAAAATTGGTAAAATCACTATTCATTACTATCTCTGCAGTTGTGCCAAATTTCATCATTTTCTCATATTTCCCTTTCATAGACTTCCATTCGGGAAGAAAAATAATAATGTGGAAAACTAACGGATGTAATAGGGGATTGGTCCCTAACAAGGTGGGGGGAAAAACCCCAAATGTTATACAAAAATTATCCAAAAAACATTTGGGAAGTTGTTATAACTTATGTGAGCAAAGTCAGTAAGTTTTGGTCCAATGCAACAAGCATTTTCAGGAAAAAGAAAATCTTCTGTGGGTCAAAATGATCGAAACGCAACGTGAGGGTTAAGATTGCATCGCTGCCCTAGTTAGCAAGTCATCAGAGATACTGGTGGATTGGCATCAGTGTGTTTTCCTTTTCAACACACACACACACTCGCAAGCAGGAAAATAGTTCACATCAGCAGGGAGGCACATGTGCTGAACCGCATGCATGCAAGCGTCCTTGTCCACGAGTTTGACAGCGTGCCAAACCTGCACTGAAGACCGACCCGTCAACAGAAGCACCAGCAGATTTCCCATCATCACCTTGCGTTTCTGCATTTGTGCGATGCGTACGTGCCGACACCGGTGTTTTTAAACACGTCTGCATGCAAAAAAATTCGCTTTAAAAAGTTTTGCCAACATTGCCATTAAATTATGTTCTCTGAAACATAGGTTTCAAAACATTCTTTCTTGGCTATGTGAACGTTAAAGGGTTAGTTCACCCAAAAATGAAAATTATCCCATGATTTACTCACCCTCAAGCCATCCTAGGTGTATATGACTACTTCTTTCAGACCAACACAATCAGAAATATAGTTAAATATAGCTGCGAGCAGCGATTATCAGGGTTCAAACGCTTTAAGGCCTTTAAGCATACATGTAAAAAGTTGTTATGTTTTATTTAGCAAGCATGTAATCACTTAGATCATAGATGGAAAAGACCATTTAGAGCCAATAAAGGCTTCTTTAGAATCATGTGACGCTTGTGCACACCCAACTTCATGAAATTCTACACAAATCAGGCAGGAAGAAGGCCATGCGAAAGTTGGTTTTTGAAATAATCTCCGATATTTAATGAACGTTTCGATGGACAGCGGTGGTTCTAGAGGCAAAGTTGCTCAGAATGAGGAGTTCTACCATGTGGTATGAATGTTGTGGCCGTGTACGAAAAATTGTGTGATTTACAATCCTCTACACATGTGAAAAATGCAAAGGTGCCCCCCAGTGGCCGATTTCTCTCGAATTTCTCACAGTCCTCTAGGGCCGTGAGTCAAACAGGCCCAGTGAGTTTTGTTCCAATCAGCCTCCGTTAACCTTGTCTGATAGCTGCTCAAACTTCATTAGCCGCTGCCAGCCGTGTTTTTCGAGATATGTGAATGTCTTCAAAGGCAGTCTTGGCACCTTGGATAAAGACACCGCATGCCAATTTTCAGGTCAATCAGACTTAGGGTTGTGTAGTTATAGCCATTTTAAAGTTTTTTTTCCATGTTATAGCGCCACCAAGTGGCTAGTCACCGTGTCCTTTTTCAAGCGACCACAGAATGAGCTCTTACATAGGTGTGCCAAGTTTGGTGAAAATATCTCATTCCGTTCACGAGTTACAGCCATTTCAGTAAAAGTGGCTCCGCCCACTTCTAAAGTTTTGGCGGCCCTTAGAGACCGTAAATCGAAATTTCAACTTCATTTTTGATAATTATTGACAATCAGACTCTGGAGAATCTCGCTGCACTGGTTTGGTTCCGATCGGGCCTAAAACCTTGGACTAGTTCACAAAAGTATGTTTTTCAAAAAATCCAAAATACCCAAAAATATTCCAACGATATAAGACACTTGAGCCCACGCCTAATGGTTCAAGAGTTATGGGTGATTTAGCACTTTTGACCGCTGTAGCGCCCCCGTCAGGCCGATCGGAGCGAGCCTTGGTGATGTTGTAGACGGTGTGAGTACTACCAGCCCTCAAAGTTTTAAGTCTCTATGACTTATGGTTTGGTCTGTCCGATCACTTTTAGGGGAGAATGATGATCCTTGGAAATTTTAACATTTACAATAGAGTTTCAGCTCTATTTTCTCCCCTGAAAATATCCTGGCTCTTCCAAGCTTTATAATGGTATTGAAGGAGGTGTGTAATTTTGAAGCCCAAAAAAATGCATCCATCCAAGTAATCCAAATGGCTTCAGGGGGTTAATAAAGGCCTTCTGAAGTAAAGCGATGCGTTTTTGTAATAAAAATATCCATATTTAAAACTTTATTAACTACAATAACTAGCTTCCAGCAGACCATACGCATCGATTTGCGGCAGAAGAGTGACCTCTGACCCGACGCATGATGCAATGATGAACACGGAAGCGCAGAGGATGGAGCAAAACAAAACACCGGTCACGAATTAGAATAAAACTACATTTTTTAAAGAGAAATGTTGGAGGATTTCGATTTAAGAGAAGATGAGCTTGAGTTTGTGAACCGCGAGAGGCGTGTAAGCTTACGATACTCCTTCAACGCGTTACTCTTTTGGTGCTAGTCGACTTGTACAGTATGTGAACGGTCGTCCGCTGGAAGCTAATTATTTTAGTTTATAAAGTTTTAAATATGGATATTATGGATTACTTTTATGATGGATGGATGCATTTTTTTGGGCTTCAAAATTGCACCCCCCATTCACTGCCATCATAAACCTTGGAAGAGTAAGGATATTTTTAAATATATCTCCGATTGTGTTCGTCTGAAAGACGAAAGTCATATGCACCTAGGATGGCTTGAGAGTGATTAAATCATGGGCTAATTTTCATTTTTGTGGGAACATTCCATTGTATCATTCTTCAGACATTATTGGAATGTTACTTTTGAATGTTGAATGTTAAAAAACATTTTGAGAAAGTTATTAAAGACCAGATAACTTTAAATGAACATTCTATTAACGTTACTGGAAGAACGTTTGTTCATAACTTTGAGAGAACCTTGCCAGAACGTGTCCTGTTGGTGGGTTTGTGCATGTGCGTGTCAACAGAAGCACGATCGTATTTCCCATCATCACCTTGCGTTTCTGCCTTTGTGTGCGTGCCGACGGCAGTGTTTTTAAACACGTCTGCATGCAGCGCAGGTTCATGCATGCGTCCTTGTTTTCTCTCGCCGGCCGTTGTGGACTCACGGACCTCAGTGATTAATAACCACACACCTGTGCTAGATATACGACTGTGGATTTTGTGCGTGTAATGAAATATTATGGAGTAATCCGAGCGATGTTCAGCACTATAACACGAGTGTGTTCAGGGTCAGAGCGGCGCTCACCGGCTCAACATCAAGGATTAGTTTTTATCATTTTTTTAATATCTCTCCCATGGCTTGTAATGCATTAATTTAGACACGCATTGAATTTATTGGAGAGGGGGTGAAGGGAAAAAAAGGCAATAGTCTTTTTTTTTTTCTGAAATAATGATCTGTGTAGGCTGTGCCTCTGGACAAAAAAGAAGTATAATAATAATGACAAATAGAAGGATGAAAATCGGCCCCAAATCCTGCCGACGTACACGAGTATCAGGGCTTTTATTAAAAATTTTAATATCAAAGCCCTTGTACCACCCGAATCAAATTATAATTTGAAAGAAGGATGAATAAAATGGAACACAAGAAAAGAAGTGTTGACATTGTGTCGTTTGAGATGGAATTGTCGGCCTGGATCTGCGTCTCTGGAGGAACTGAGAGGAGTTTTCTTCAGTGACGTCTCCTTCATACTGGCAGCCTTGTGCTTTTAAAGGAATATTAAAGGTTATTCAGGTCAAAATGAAGAGAAACACTTGTATTGATTTCATCATGATGTTGAAAACAGCTGAGCTGCTTCATATTGTTATTCAGCAAGGATGCATTAAAGTGACTGTAAAGACTTTAATAATGTTACAAAAGATTCTATTTCAAATAAATACTGTTCTTTTGAACTTTATATTCATCAAAGAATCTTGAAAAATAAAATGTATCACAGTTTCCAACATTGATAATAATCATAAATGTTTCTTTCTGAAGGATCATGTGACACTGAAGACTGGAGTAATGATGCTGAAAATCCAGCTTTGATCACAGGAATAAATTACATTTTACTATAAATTCACATAGAAAACAGCTGTTTTACATTGAAATAATATTTCACAATTTTTACTGTATTTTTGATCACATAAATGCAGCCTTGGAGAGCAGAAGAAACTCTTTCAAAAACATTAACAAAAACGTAATTATTCCGAACTTTTGACTGCTAGTGCATGCATTTAAAATGTAGTTTTTCTCTTTCCAGAAAACAGATTTTTGTCCAATCAGATGCTGTTTTGCATATGAAAACACTCTCATTGTTTTCTACATTATAGACTTAAGAATGTCGTTTGATGTTGACTTTAAAAAACTCACTGATTGTGAATGGTATATATTTCCAGATGTGATTTTCCCAGGAGAATCTTATCTTTTCCTCCTTCATCATCTTCATGTATCTCCATCTTCCTCTTCAGTATCCTTCCTTCACCCCATCTCTCTCTTCCTCTTCCTCCTCCCTTCTTTGATGCCGTCTCCGTTCCCCGGGCCTCGCTGCTGCCCCTGATTAAAATGGAGCCCTTGTCGGAATAATAAATGTGAGACGGATTCCATGTCTTACGGCCTGCGCCCTGAAGTTTGTGCGAGTGTTTGGGCATGAAGCTCTGGCTGCACTGCCCATGTTGAAGCCCTCGATGTGTGTGTGTGTGTGTGTGTTTTGAGGTCTTCGGTGGCTGTTCTTGGACGGCAGACAGCAGCCTGAAGTGTTGAATAATATAGATGCTCAGCTTGGGTTGTTCTTAATTAGACTGAAGGCGGCATCGCGCTCCTTTAACTGTGTCCAACTTCACCCGGAGGAAACTCAGAGAGACAGACACGCGCAGGACCTGTCTCACATCGCTCATTGTGACACGCTTCAAACCGGCCACTTTAACGCTTTCATTTTGTGTTTAATTTCTGACATTCATCGTGGGTAGAGGTCATCCAGTGTGTTTTTGGCAGGTGCAAATCTGGACACTTTTTTCTGCTCATAGTTTGGAGTTAACCTGTTTTTGATCACAGATCTGAACTTGGTTGTAGTGCTTTAGAATACAGACCTAAGTTTGGTCTCTTTTTAAAGAAGGCACTCAACAGATTCCAAAACACTTCAAAAAATGAAAGTGAATAAAGTTATAGAAATTAAGTGTACTGTAAAGCGAATGTACTGAACTAAACAATTTATATTTTATACAAAATATAGATTTTACAAAATAATTTGGCCTCTAAAAGTTCTAGAAAATCAAAGCCATACATCTAACCAAGTTGTGTTCCAAATTTGAAGTTGATCTCACAAAAATTGAGCTGCTAAAAGGTTTTAAAGTAGTGTTTCCATGATAAAGCGGGATCAATTTTGAGTGTTTAAGCTTTTGAATGAATTACTAAAAAATGTTATAGGGGGGAAAAAGTATTTCTACTTCATTACTGTACTTAAGTACATTTGTCAAGTGTATCTGTATTTTATCAGAGTATTTACTGTATATTTTGAGAATTTTTTTCTTTTATTTCACTTCATTCCAATAATATCATAATATCGTACTTTTTACTGCACTACTTTCCATAAAAAAACATCCACCCTCTCTGGGATGCAAGATTGATTCATGAACTAGTTGATTCTTTCCAATGAACCTGTTGTATTGGTTCACAAATAACACTGAACGATTCATTCGTGAATTGGACTGATTCAGTTGTAACTGTTCTTGAGTCAACAACTCACTGATTCAGTGATCCAGTCAAAATGATCCAAGAACAATCGTCGGAGCTTGAATGTGAGTGCAACTGATGGCATGAAAGTAAGTTACTAATGAATTTTAGTATTGATTATTGTCAATGAAATCATATTTAGGTCATGACAATCTGTTGTTTATGAACCAGATCTGCTGTAAAGGGCGAGCCGTTTAAGCCTGTTGAAATGCTTAAATGCACATTTGTGTGTCACCGTCTGTACCGCAATTTTAGGTAATATAATGCAAATTAATACCCGTGCATCTTCCTCGCTAAATGATATAAACTAGTATGTTTGCACAGCATTCCTCTTAAAATATTAATGCATTTTGCCTCATGGGATGTCTGTATGTTGTATTTTTATAGTATTTGTCACCACATAAACACAAATTTTGTTTTCCCCATTTTTATATATGGTAGCCTATATTATTTCACTTGTTTGCACACTTGAATTATCACTAACCTAAATTGATAGTTCAGTATATTAAAGTTTAATGTTTTGGTACTGTATAATATGCTTTGGTAATAAAATAAAAATTGAGCTTATTTGCAATACATATTAAATGCTCTAATCCTTATTAGTACTGACTAGTGCTGGCTAGAATAAATATGGTTCATCAAACAGTACTTTTTAATCTAGTACTAAAAATCTAGTACTTTAGTACTTTTACTCAAGAAAAACAGGGTAACTGTACGTTTACTCAAGTACTTGATTTGTGTACTTCGTCCACCACTGTACAATAGTATTATATTTCTGTCATAATTTCTTCAAGTTAAAGTGAACTTGTATTTTGGCGGGCTGTGCTGAAGAGCTGTGAGTTTGTGTGTGTATCTGCCAATAGTTTCTCAGATGAAATGGTGAGACGCTGCTGAAGAGACTCTCAGAGTGTGTATGTGCTTATATAAAGAGACGTACAGCTGCATGATTAATCATTAAAAGATCTCGATTCAAACTCCCACACAATCTTATTCCTAAATGACAGCGATTCGGTTATGTCTTTTAAACCTCTGACAAGTAGCTACGATCACAGCGGAACATTCAGATCTGTGTTTGTGCTGCCGTTGAGCCAGAGAGAGCCGCTGTCATATATAAGTTGCACCAGTAGGTGTTAAAAATGTGTTTGTCAATGAATCATTCATTTAAGAGATTCGTTCAAAAATGCTGATTCATCCAGTAATAAAACAAGTGAAGTCTTTATTAGTGAGTCAGTGAATCATTCATTCAAGAGATTTGTTCAAAAATGCTGATTCATCCAGTAATGAAACAAGTGCAGTCTTTACGAGTGAGTCATTGAATCATTCATTCAAGAGATTTGTTCAAAAATGCTGATTCATCCAGTAATGAAACAAGTGCAGTCTTTACGAGTGAGTCATTAAATCATTCATTCAACAGATTCGTTCAAAAACGCTGATTCATCCAGTAATGAAATAAGTGCAGTCTTTACGAGTGAGTCATTGAATCATTCATTCAAGAGATTCGTTCAAAAACGCTGATTCATCCAGTAATGAAACAAGTGAAGTGTTTTAAGTGAGTCACTGAATCATTCATTCAAGAGATTTGTTCAAATACGCTGATTCATCCAGTAATGAAACAAGTGCAGTCTTTATGAGTGAGTCATTGAATCATTCATTCAAGAGATTCATTCAAAAATGCTGATTCATCCAGTAATGAAACAAGTGAAGTGTTTATGAGTGAGTCACTGAATCATTCATTCAAGAGATTCGTTCAAATACGCTGATTCATCCAGTAATGAAACAAGTGAAGTGTTTTTAAGTGAGTCACTGAATCATTCATTCAAGAGATTCGTTCAAATACGCTGATTCATCCAGTAATGAAACAAGTGCAGTCTTTATGAGTGAGTCATTGAATCATTCATTCAAGAGATTTGTTCAAAAACGCTGATTAATCCAGTAATGAAACAAGTGAAGTGTTTATGAGTGAGTCACTGAATCATTCATTCAAGAGATTCGTTCAAATACGCTGATTCATCCAGTAATGAAACAAGTGCAGTCTTTATGAGTGAGTCATTGAATCATTCATTCAAGAGATTCATTCAAAAATGCTGATTCATCCAGTAATGAAACAAGTGAAGTCTTTATGAGTGAGTCATTGATTCATTCATTCAAGAGATTTGTTCAAAAACGCTGATTCATCCAGTAATGAAACATGTGAAGTGTTCTATGAGTGAGTCACTGAATCATGCATTCAAGAGATTCGTTCAGATACGCTGATTCATCCAGTAATGAAACAAGTGCAGTCTTTATGAGTGAGTCATTGAATCATTCATTCAAGAGATTCATTCAAAAACGCTGATTCATCCAGTAATGAAACAAGTGAAGTATTTATGAGTGAGTCATTGAATCATTCATTCAAGAGATTCGTTCAAAAACGCTGATTCATCCAGTAATGAAACAAGTGAAGTATTTATGAGTGAGTCACTGAATCATTTACTCAACACAATTTTGAAAAAGTACTTAAATATTTTTATATTGACTGCAACAATTAACATTTTATCAGAAACTGTAGTGAATTAAGTCTGCATGTTTTGTTTAGATGTGTATTCAGAATCATGGGAGAATTGTGATCTATTTTAAACCCCAAAAAAATGTGATTCTCATTTTATCCAGAATCGTGCAGCTCTAGTGAGGCGACAGGCTGTCATGCGCTCTTGATTTTGTGTAGTAGACCAAACTGACACAAGCACAACATGCAGATTTACATAGCAGGCTTTAATATTCACCATCTGATTGAAGTGTACAGCCCTGATGTATTTATCCAAAATTTGCCAAGTTCCATGAAATTCCATTTTTAAATGACTGGATTCACGCAATTCCGTCAGCGTATCACACAGATCATAGGGCCCTACTCTTGGACAGTATTTGCACTTGTGTGTGTGTGTTTGTTCTTCACCCCTGCGTTGATATTTGATTGTTGAATCAGGCGAACCTCACAGCCGTAAGTGCTGATGTCAGAGCCACTTCCTTTTCTTTTATGTGTTCGGGAACGCTGCTGTTGTGACGGCTCTCCATATGTTCAGTTCTGTCTCCGCTCACACGCGACGTGTCCCTGAGGACAACACGTGTTCGTGGAGCTTCAGCGTGTGACAGCCTGAGCGTCATAATGACAAGGATAAAGCAGTATAACCTTATATGACGGGACGCATGGCCGAACACCACACGTCAGTCCTCACGAGTGTCGCATCCGTTCACATGACGCAACTGTGAAAATATCCTGCACGTGAACATCATCACAACAGACCGTCAATATCAGTGCATTTTACATTCAGTTCTGCTACACACACACACACACACACACACACAAGTTTTACTGGTCCAGTGTATTTTAGGATGATTTTTGATTTAAAATTTTTGCCTAGATTTGCCTACACTAAAAATGCTGAGTTAAAAACAACCCAAGTTGGCTTGAAAATGGACAAACCCAGCAATTTGGTTGTTTTAACCCAGTGGTTGGGTTAAATGTTTGCTCAACTTGCTGGATAGTTTTATTTAACTCAACTATTGTTTAAAAATTACTGTATTACTTGCTTAAAATAAACCCAAAGTATGTTGGAAAGTATGTTATTTATTAATAAATTTAATTCAATTGCTTATTCAATTGCTTATTAATAAATGTTCACATTTTGATTATTATTGTTTCCTCAAGTAATTATGTGTCTGATTTTTAATTTCCAACTTATTTTGGGTTCATTTTAAACCATATAGTCATCTTTAAACAATAGTTGAGTTAAAAAAAACTGCCCATGTTGGGCAAACATTTAACCCAATCGCTGGGTTTGTCCATTTTCAACCAGCAATGGGCTGTTTTAACCCAGCGAATGGGCTGTTTTAACCCAGCGAATGGGATGTTTTAACCCAGCGAATGGGTTGTTTTAACCCAGCGAATGCATTGTTTAACCCAGCGTATGGGTTGTTTTAACCCGGCGAATGGGTTGTTTTAACCCGGCGAATGGGATGTTTTAACCCAGCGAATGGGATGTTTTAACCCAGCGAATGGGTTGTTTTAACCCAGCGAATGGGATGTTTTAACCCAGCGTATGGGTTGTTTTAACCCAGCGAATGGGATGTTTTAACCCAGCGAATGGGTTGTTTTAACCCAGCGAATGGGATGTTTTAACCCAGCGAATGGGATGTTTTAACCCAGCGAATGGGATGTTTTAACCCAGCGAATGGGTTGTTTTAACCCAGGGAATGGGTTGTTTTAACCAAGCGAATGGGATGTTTTAACCCAGGGAATGGGTTGTTTTAACCCAGCGAATGGGTTGTTTTAACCCAGCGAATGGGATGTTTTAACCCAGCGAATGGGTTGTTTTAACCCAGAGAATGGGTTGTTTTAACCAAGCGAATGGGATGTTTTAACCCAGGGAATGGGTTGTTTTAACCCAGCATGTTTTAGAGTGTAGATACCAAAAATGTACAATTAAAAGTGAAAGATCTCAATCTGAACTCAAACTTTTCTCATCACATTCATGTTAGAGCTCTGTACTCTTACTGGATGACACTATTGATTCATGTGGGTCTGTTTTTATTTATTTGAAGTTTAAACAAAACATAAATAAGAACTGCATTGAGTCTCCTGAGCAATTAAAGAGCAACCTTTGAGCGATATAATTCTGCCGATGGTTAAATAAGACAGTTTAAAGGATTATAGTAAGTGGATTGTAATGCAGTAACATTCATACATGTTTAAGAGCAGATTAAGTGTATGTTTGTAAAAGCTCAAATGTTGGAAATGTTATTTGATTGTTGGCTTATCTGATGCAAATCTGTATTCATGTAGAACAGCAGAAGAATGAATGTCAATCAAATGTGAATGTGTGTGTGTGTGTGTGTGTGAGAGAGAGAGAGCTGTTGTTTTTGTATCCCAGTTTAATGATTGAGGTTATTGGTTCAAATCCCTAGAAATGTTGCATGTCAGTCATAATCTGTGAGTGAACATGCACATGTGTCTCTCACCGCATGTAATCTGAGATTATCATGTACCAGTGTTGATCACAGTAGAGAGACGTCTGCGCCGGTGTTTTATTTTGAGTTTAAACAACGCTATTAAAGTCGTCATGAAAGGGAAGTTGCGCTGGTCTTTTCTTCCCTATTGTGCCGTATATCAGAGTGAAACAGCTTCAGGAACAAGAACAAATGTAGGGCGGGGCTTGATTTTGTCTGTAGGGAATTGATTGGATGGTTGTGGATCTATTGGTGGATCTCATGTGAGTGACAGGTTGCCCCGCCCTCATCATCAGAGAAGAGAAAAGATGCTGCAAGAGGGAGGAGAAGATATTCTGATTCAAGATTACCAGGAACATGAATTTAACACAATAATGATGTGCACCGATAAATAATTTAGAATAAATGCTGCAATATTCCTTTTTAATCCAACTCTCAGGTCACATGAATTGTAACATTTGTTTATTCAACATTGAGAAGGCTGATGTATAGAGATGATCATAGAAAGATTGTTCTGTCTGATGAACGTAAATGAGAATGATGAACGCCAGCGGATCAACTTGTCATTAGTTCTTTTTGACAAGACTCCAGTGGTTTGGCACAAGTCATGTGTGTGTGGTTCAGTAGTTCAGTCGGTGTGTGTGTGGTTCAGTCGGTGTGTGTGTGGTTCAGTAGTTCAGTCGGTGTGTGTGTGGTTCAGTTGGTGTGTGTGTGGTTCAGTAGTTCAGTCGGTGTGTGTGTGGTTCAGTTGGTGTGTGTGTGGTTCAGTAGTTCAGTTGGAGTGTGTGTGGTTCAGTTGGTGTGTGTGTGGTTAAGTAGTTCAGTTGGAGTGTGTGGTTCAGTCGGTGTGTGTGTGGTTCAGTTGGTGTGTGTGTGGTTCAGTAGTTCAGTCGGTGTGTGTGTGGTTCAGTTGGTGTGTGTGTGGTTCAGTAGTTCAGTCGGAGTGTGTGTGGTTCAGTCGGTGTGTGTGTGGTTCAGTAGTTCAGTCAGTGTGTGTGTGGTTCAGTAGTTCAGTTGGAGTGTGTGTGGTTCAGTCGGTGTGTGTGTGGTTCAGTAGTTCAGTCGGAGTGTGTGTGGTTCAGTCGGTGTGTGTGTGGTTCAGTAGTTCAGTTGGAGTGTGTGTGGTTCAGTCGGTGTGTGTGTGGTTCAGTAGTTCAGTCGGAGTGTGTGTGGTTCAGTCGGAGTGTGTGTGGTTCAGTCGGAGTGTGTGTGGTTCAGTAGTTCAGTCGGTGTGTGTGTGGTTCAGTCGGAGTGTGTGTGGTTCAGTAGTTCAGTCGAAGTGTGTGTGGTTCAGTCGGTGTGTGTGTGGTTCAGTAGTTCAGTCAGTGTGTGTGTGGTTCAGTAGTTCAGTTGGAGTGTGTGTGGTTCAGTCGGTGTGTGTGTGGTTCAGTAGTTCAGTCGGAGTGTGTGTGGTTCAGTAGTCCAGGCGGTGTGTGTGTGGTTCAGTCGGTGTGTGTGTGGTTCAGTCGGAGTGTGTGTGGTTCAGTTGGTGTGTGTGTGGTTCAGTAGTTCAGTCGGTGTGTGTGGTTCAGTCAGAGTGTGTGTGGTTCAGTAGTTCAGTCGGAGTGTGTGTTGTTCAGTAGTTCAGTCGGAGTGTGTGTGGTTCAGTAGTTCAGTCAGAGTGTGTGTGGTTCAGTAGTTCAGTCAGTGTGTGTGTGGTTCAGTCGGAGTGTGTGTGGTTCAGTAGTTCAGTCGGTGTGTGTGGTTCAGTCGGAGTGTGTGTGGTTCAGTAGTTCAGTCAGAGTGTGTGTGGTTCAGTAGTTCAGTCGGTGTGTGTGTGGTTCAGTAGTTCAGTCGGTGTGTGTGTGGTTCAGTCGGAGTGTGTGTGGTTCAGTAGTTCAGTCGGTGTGTGTGTGGTTCAGTCGGAGTGTGTGTGGTTCAGTTGGTGTGTCGGTGTGTGTGTGGTTCAGTAGTTCAGTCGGTGTGTGTGTGGTTCAGTAGTTCAGTCGGTGTGTGTGTGGCTCAGTAGTTCAGTCGGAGTGTGTGTAGTTCAGTCGGTGTGTGTGTGGTTCAGTCGGAGTGTGTGTGGTTCAGTCGGAGTGTGTGTGGTTCAGTCGGTGTGTGTGTAGTTCAGTTGTTCAGTCGGTGTGTGTGTGGTTCAGTCAGTGTGTGTGGTTCAGTAGTTCAGTCAGTGTGTGTAGTTCAGTCGGTGTGTGTGTGGTTCAGTCGGAGTGTGTGTGGTTCAGTCGGTGTGTGTGTAGTTCAGTTGTTCAGTCGGTGTGTGTGTGGTTCAGTCGGTGTGTGTGTGGTTCAGTAGTTCAGTCGGTGTGTGTGTAGTTCAGTCGGAGTGTGTGTGGTTCAGTCGGTGTGTGTGTAGTTCAGTTGTTCAGTTGGAGTGTGTGTGGTTCAGTCGGTGTGTGTGTAGTTCAGTTGTTCAGTCGGTGTGTGTGTAGTTCAGTCGGAGTGTGTGTGGTTCAGTAGTTCAGTCAGTGTGTGTGTGGTTCAGTAGTTCAGTTGGAGTGTGTGTGGTTCAGTCGGTGTGTGTGTGGTTCAGTAGTTCAGTCAGTGTGTGTGTGGTTCAGTAGTTCAGTTGGAGTGTGTGTGGTTCAGTCGGTGTGTGTGTGGTTCAGTAGTTCAGTCGGAGTGTGTGTGGTTCAGTAGTCCAGGCGCTGTGTGTGTGGTTCAGTCGGTATGTGTGTGGTTCAGTCGGAGTGTGTGTGGTTCAGTCGGAGTGTGTGTGGTTCAGTAGTTCAGTTGGAGTGTGTGTGGTTCAGTCGGAGTGTGTGTGGTTCAGTAGTTCAGTCGGTGTGTGTGTGATTCAGTAGTTCAGTCAGAGTGTGTGTGATTCAGTAGTTCAGTTGGTGTGTGTGTGGTTCAGTAGTTCAGTCGGTGTGTGTGGTTCAGTCGGAGTGTGTGGTTCAGTAGTTCAGTCGGAGTGTGTGTGGTTCAGTAGTTCAGTCGGTGTGTGTGTGGTTCAGTCGGTGTGTGTGTGGTTCAGTCGGAGTGTGTGTGGTTCAGTAGTTCAGTCAGAGTGTGTGTGGTTCAGTAGTTCAGTCAGTGTGTGTGTGGTTCAGTCGGAGTGTGTGTGGTTCAGTAGTTCAGTCGTGTGTGTGGTTCAGTCGGAGTGTGTGTGGTTCAGTAGTTCAGTCGGTGTGTGTGGTTCAGTCGGAGTGTGTGTGGTTCAGTAGTTCAGTCGGTGTGTGTGTGGTTCAGTCAGAGTGTGTGTAGTTCAGTAGTTCAGTCGGTGTGTGTGTAGTTCAGTCGGTGTGTGTGGTTCAGTAGTTCAGTCAGTGTGTGTAGTTCAGTCGGTGTGTGTGTGGTTCAGTCGGAGTGTGTGTGGTTCAGTCGGTGTGTGTGTAGTTCAGTTGTTCAGTCGGTGTGTGTATGGTTCAGTCGGTGTGTGTGTGGTTCAGTCGGTGTGTGTGTGGTTCAGTAGTTCAGTTGGTGTGTGTGTAGTTCAGTCAGTGTGTGTGTGGTTCAGTAGTTCAGTCAGTGTGTGTGTGGTTCAGTAGTTCAGTGGGCCGCTGTAGCGAGTAATGCAGCGGTCAGCGTGGGTTTGTGCTGCGAACATTATTTAAAGGCTGTCGATCCAGGGGGAACGATTAAAGCCTTACGCTAATTAGAGAACCTCCAGAAGGTCTAAGAACAAGGGAGTTAAAAAACAAATGAGTAAACAAAGATCCAGAGGGGCTCTGCACTGTAGTCAGCCTGAGAGAGAGAGAGAGAGAGAGCATCATGAATCTGTTCAGAACAGCACACAGCATTTCTGTACTATAGCATCTGTATTGTGCACAGCATATGAATTTTCTGTACGCATATACCCAGATGAACTACACTTGAACTACTACTGACCTTACAGTTTGATGAATGAGCAGGAATTACAGCAAAAGGCATCTTTTTTAATTACTTGAATTAAAAATGCAAAAAAGCTTTTAGTTTATAAGAAAATAACTGGACACCACTCAGATCAGTGTTGTTATAGTGTCATTGAGATACTATTATAGTTTTTTTAATTAGTTTTTTTATTTGTGTATTTTCCATTTTCTATTTAATTTTAGTTGATTTTAGTAATTTTGTTGTGTGTTTTTGTCAATTTTGTCTATATATTTTTATTCATATTTATTTCAGTTTTAGTTATTAGTTATTTAGTTATATATTTTTAAATTAGTTTCTATTTTTGTATTTTCCATTTTCATTTTCATTTTAAAGTTTTAGAAATTTTGTTGTTTTAATCATTTTTTATTAGTTATTTTTATATAGTTTTTATTCTTTTTTTTTTAGTTTTAGTTATTAGTCATTTAATTATACGTTTAATTAGTTTATATTTTTCATTTTAATTTTAAAGTTTTTTGTGTGTTTTTCTAATTTTTATTAGTTATTTTTTAATATGTCTATATAGGTGTTATAGTTTTTATTTCAGTTTTAGTTATTTAATTTTATATATATTTTTAATTAGTTTGTTTTTGTATTTTCCATTTTAATTTTTAGTTAAAGTTTTAGCAATCTTTTGTGTGTTTTTGTCAGTTATTGACAAATAATACTTGTCAACAATTGACAAATATTAGTTATTGTTTTAATATTTGCATATAGTTTTTATAAATTTTATAAGTTTTAAGTTTTTTTCAATAGCTATGTAATTGTATGTATATATATATATATATATATATATATAGTTATATTTCCCAGTGTTGTTTCTGTCATTTTTATTAGTTATTGATTTTTTTATATCTATATATTTTTATTAGCTTTTTAATTATGTATATTTTTCATTAGTTTTATTAGTTATTGTTTTTAGTTTTTTTAGTTATTTTAGTACAAAATAATAAATGTTGATTTAGCAACTATCTGAAATAAAATAAGTTTCATTTTATATTTTATTATTTATTTTAGTTAACATTTATTTTATTTCAAGTAACGTTTTTTAATGGTTTTAGTCTTAGTTAAATGTCCCTGTCTCAGATGTGATGTGATCATGTGACAACAATACTTTAGCATACTTCAGAATGTTTATTGTGGAATAAAGCATATTGTTTCACAGACTATTTGTTAAAGAATGACTGTGCAGTGTTCATAAAGTTATAAACCCTCATTATGTTTTACATTAAATGCTCCTCCATGTTAGAGATAGAAGTTCTTCCTCTCTGGATGCGTTCAGATATGAGCAATGAGCACATAACCATTACGACGAATGAAGACACATGCCTCAGATGAGCGTGAACCTGATCTGCAGAGAAACACGTGAAATTAGAGCGAGCACTTTCACACAGACACCATCTGCAAGAGAGAGAGAGAGAGGGAGAGAGAGGAGGGGAAAAATAATAATCTCAGGCAAAATTAAAAACATCCCAAAATGAAATAAAGATGAGTGCTGTGTTGGGTCTCAGCCGGCAGAATATAAAAGACAGAGTATGAAATATATATACGGCACGGGAGGCAAAGTGAATGCTAAGGCGGCTGTACCTGCGCTGACTGGAGCGACTCCAGGAGATCAAGCCCTGTCTGTCCTCTTCTCCTCATGTCTCTCTCCACACACACACGCTTTTAATAAGATTCCCTGTTATTTTCCTGCTCCTGTAATGCTTTTATTATTGCAGATTCACTCGCAGGTGAAGCATATTGATCACGAGGCCATGAGAGAGAGAAATGTGCATGCTTTCATAAATCAGAGAGCTAGACGACCGGCAGAAATGAAATTTGCTCGAGAAACTATACTAACTTTTTGCTGTCTAATCTACGACTGATGCACACGAGAGAAAAACAACCGACCTCGTTTACTTTCTTAACGCACGTTTCTGGCATTATAATGAATGTTTCATCAATGCAAAACATGCAGTCTGTTTTTGCAGTCTATCCAGTGGACTCTTGGTTAATGCTAACCTGTAGTCAAATATCTATATTTAAAACATGCTTCTAATGTTTAACATCTAGAACAGAGCGAATGATTGTGATATAGTGATATAGTTTTCGAATGATTGTGATAATGGAGGCATTAGATCAGAGTTTCCACTCCGTCTGCAGTGTTGAGAGGATGTTTCAGTCATTGATCGAGTGCTTTTAGAAAACAAATGAGCTGAAACTCTTTATATTGATATTCCTGCTTGTCAGAAATATGAAGAATATATTATATGATGTGTGTGTGTATGTGTGTGTGATTTCTGCTCCAACAAACGGAGCATAAAATGTAATGCCTGTTTTCATACAGTCTATATATATATATATATATATATGCCATTCTACAGAATTGGTTCAAAGTCAGAGTTGGAAACGTCTTGAAAAAAATTTCTTTTTCCACAAATTTTGTATGTATGCAAATTGCAGATTGCAGTTAATTCTGATATTGTATTTTCAGAAAGTTTTGGAATATTTTTCCTCTCCCCAAATTTGTCACCACCGAAACACAATAATAAATAATTTAATAAATAGGGTTACATTGACCTATTAAGATTTAGAAGATTTATCTACCTTGTAAATATAATTTTAGTTATTTTTTAAAAAAGTTTTCACATGTAAATCAATAACAATTACAATTTTAACAATATTTCAAGTGTAATTTATGAGATTTGTTGTATTTTGAATCCAATCTTTCTTTGTAAAAGTCATAAAGTTTATCATACTGATTTCAAAGTGAAGGTTTCATTAGTTTGAATAAACATTGAACCAAACACTATAATAACATCTTAGCTGATCATTCAATAAACTTTATTTTTGACAAAACATCCCATGTTTCGGTCGTGACTGCACATTTTCGGTAGTGACAGTAATGTGTTGGTAGTGACCACATCATGTTACACAATTTTAACTCACATACTAAAATGCTAATGATTTGCATAACTATACTAAAATTTAGTTTATTTCCCCCAAATAAATGATTATATATGTCACTACCAAAACAGTCATGACCGAAACATGTGGTGAAGTTTTGGAAGTGACAATTTTAGATACTTTTAAGCCTAGCTCAAAGATGACACACAGAAAAAAACCCTAAATTTATCGAGTAACCCCCCAAAAACAATGATGTTTCGGTTGTGACTGTTTCGGTAGTGACAATTTTCAATATTTTTGAGCCTAGCTCAAAGATGCTAATCAGCACATGATTAGCTAACACAGTTCTGAACAGTTGTGCACACAAACACTAAATTTTATCGAATAACACTCAAAAAACCAATGATGTCACTACCGAAACTTTACCACGTGTTTCGGTAGTGACAATTTTAGACACTTTTGAGCCTAACTCAGAGATGCTAATCAGCACATGGTTAGCTAACACAGTTCTGAACAGTTTAATGTACACACATAAAAACTACATTTAATAGAATAACAGCCAAAAAAGTTTGCTTAGTTGTTAAAAAAAAAGGTGTTTGGTAGTGACGTTCCTTAAAGTTCCACACAGATTTTCAGACTTTTGAACACATTTAACTCAAAATGATGGATCTATCTACTCTGAAACAGAGGCTGTGAGAGGGAGGGACACAGGAATATATCCTGATCAGAAATGTAGAAGTGTGTTAAAATCAGTCTCAGACAATGGACTCAAACACACACTGTTTCGGTAGTGACATGAAAATGCGGGACACATTTTTTTACATAAATTTTCATGATTTAAAAATAAAATATAAAATAAATATATATTTTTTTACTTCACTTTTTAAAAAAATCAGAAATATATTTTTACAAGTTGAAATTTAGGCAGACTGTCCTCCAAGCACCTTATTGCGACCTACACTATATTGCCAAAAGTATTGGGACACCCCTCTAAATCACTGAATTCAGGTGTTCCAATCACTTCCATGGCCACAGGTGTATAAAATCAAGCACCTAGGCATGCAGACTGCTTCTTCAAACATTTGTGAAAGAATGGGTCGCTCTCAGGAGCTCAGTGAATTCAAGCGTGGTACCGTGATAGGT
Source organism: Hypophthalmichthys nobilis (assembly GCA_037950665.1). NCBI lineage: Eukaryota > Metazoa > Chordata > Actinopteri > Cypriniformes > Xenocyprididae > Hypophthalmichthys > Hypophthalmichthys nobilis. The sequence continues at coordinate 832,683 of CM075471.1, forward strand.
TGCCACCTGTGCAATAAGTCCATTCGTGAAATTTTCTCACTACTAAATATTCCATGGTCAACTGTTAGTGGGATCATAACAAAGTGGAAGCAAATGGGAAAAACAGAAAGTCAGCCACAAAGTGGTAGGCCACGTAAAATCACAGCGCATGCTGAAGTGCACAGTGCGCAGAAGTCGCCAACTTTTTGCAGAGTCAATAGCTACAGACCTCCAAACTTCATGTGGCCTTCAGATTAGCTCAAGAACAGTGTGAAGAGAGCTTCATGGAATGGGTTTCCATGGCCGAGCAGCTGCATCCAAGCCTTACATCACCAAGTGCAATGCAAAGCGTCGGATGCAGTGGTGTAAAGCACGCCACCACTGGACTCTAGAGCAGTGGAGACATGTTCTCTGGAGAGACGAATCACGCTTCTCTGTCTGGCAATCCGATGGACGAGTCTGGGTTTGGCGGTTGCCAGGAGAACAGTACTTGCCTGACTGCATTGTGCCAAGTGTAAAGTTTGGTGGAGGGGGGATTATGGTGTGGGGTTGTTTTTCAGGGGTTGGGCTTGACCCTTAGTTCCAGTGAAAGGAACTCTTAATGCTTCAGCATACCAAGACATTTTGGACAATTTCACGCTCCCAACTTTGTGGGAACAGTTTGGGGATGGCCCCTTCCTGCTCCAACATAACTGCGCACCAGTGCACAAAGCAAAGTCCATAAAGACATGGATGAGCGAGTTTGGTGTGGAGGAACTTGACTGGCCTGACCTCAACCTGATAGAACACCTTTGGGATGAATTAGAGCAGAGACTGTGAGCCAGGCCTTCTCACCAACATCACTGCCTGACCTCACAAATGCGCTTCTAGAAGAATGGTCAAAAATTCCCATAAACACACTCCTAAAACTTGTGGAAAGCCTTCCCAGAAGAGTTGAAGCTGTTATAGCTGCAAAGGGTGGGCCAACTCCATATTAAACCCTACGGATTAAGAATGGGATGTCATTAAAGTTCATGTGGATGTAAAGGCATGCGTCCCAAAACTTTTGGCAATATAGTGTATATTTACGTTTTGAAGTCATGCGCCCTCTAGCTGGCTTAAAAATAATGACAGTGTCATATTACATCTGTTGTCATGAAATGAAGCATGACTGTCGTTACCAAAACACATTTTTTTTTTTTATTAACGACTACACCCACCCCTAAACCTACCCTTAGTGATTTATAGTGCATATCACATGCGTTCCCTGGGATTGAACCCACGACTGCATGATCACATGATTGCATATTGTTATATATTGCAATGCTCTACCAATTGAGCTACTCAAAACCCAAAATATGATGCAGATAAAAGGGAACAATGCATTAAAATGAAAGTGTCCTGTTGTTGATAGGGGCGCAACTTTAGCAAACACTCCTATGGGTCGTATTTCAGGGAAGTGACAAACGACCTATATAGGCATATTGGTTGGAGAACATGTTGAATTTAGGGGTTATGGTTCAGGACAAACACCTCCCAATTGAAAGTACACCAATAAATGATGATTTTATATATATTAAGCTTCCTGATATTTTAAATATTATTGTGGGATTCAATAGATAATAGAAGGATCTTAGTAAACATCTAAAATCTGAATACTTAAATGCTTTTTAAATGTGTTTTTTGGTTGTGGGACAGCAGTTTGCACCAGTTCTGTAGAATGGAGCAAATGAACTTACAGAACTGCTGTCACAGATTCATCCAGTGTCGAATGGCTGAAGAAGAGAAATGCTTACATTTGAATTTGCAATTGCATTAAATTGAATCTTTGGCTCTTACTGTACATTACTGCTGACTGTTTACAGAGGGGATTCAGTGTAACAGATGATTTAATTCAATTAAGAAGAGCAGCTTTTATTTACAGCGTCTCAATTACAGCGACTGCATCACATTATATATACGTAGCACATAAATTTACACTAAATATAAACTAATAAACTAAGCAACACCCTCATTGATGTAACTGAATCATGAATCATAGCAGAGTGTGATGAATTATTTATTTTACTGTTGAAAAGAAAGGAGCACAACTGATCAAATGAATCTTTTTTGAATCTGTTCATTCAGATGAACTGCCTGAATGAACTGACTCACCGGAATGAATCAGAGTGTGTGCTACTTTGAACTTGACCATAATGATATAAACAAACTGTATTTTGAATAATATATGTAAACTATGCATTAGATAATATTGAGTATGAAGCTGCATCAATTTCATAAATGATTTACAGTCATTTAGACAAACTCTTCGATGGATGATGTGTAAGTGTGAGCAGAGAAATGATGCTTCTGTGTCTCCTGAAGGTCAGCGGTCTGCAGCGGTGCATTGTGGGAAATTTGCCCCAGTCAGAATGAATGTGTAGTTTGTCTTTGACTTTGGCCCAGAATTTACTGCCTCCCAGATCACTGTGACTACAAGCATTCTTTCTTTCTTTCTTTCTTTCTTTCTTTGTAAAAGTGCACGAAGGTGAAAGTAGTGCAGAACTGGTGTGTATGGGAAGTGTGTGTGTGTGTGTGTGTCCGTGCATGCATGTGTGTATGTGAGAGTGTGTGAGTATGTGTATGTCAGAGTGTGTGTGTGTGTGTGTGTGTGTGTGTGTGTGTGTGTCTGTGAGTGTGTGTGATTTGAACTGTTACTGGACATTTAATTCTTGAGAACTGAAACTCCTGAACTCACATCACTGAAATCTCCAAACCGAAAATGAAAAATGATCTGATATTCATCTGATGTCCTCAGATTTCATCCCAACAGCTCAAAATCAGAACTTGTGCACACCAGGGTTATTATAGTTAACCAAAAACAAAACCATTAAATATATATATATATATATATTTTGGTTACTTGGTAGCACTTTACAATAAATTTGTATTTGTTAACATTTTTACTACATGCATTAATGATGAAAACTACATTTATTAATCGTAGTGTTAAATGTTATCTAAATGTGAACTGCTTTAGTTGTTTCAGTGTTTCTGAAGACTGTAGTTCAGTTTGTCTTAATGAACACTGATGCATTAATGAACGTCTTTTTCATTCTTCATAATCAGCTGAATGACTCGGTGTCTCAGACGCATGACAGATAAACATTTCACTGAGACAAAACTCATTGAGAATAGAGCAGGAGACGAGAAGGACTGAGAGTTTCAAATCGAATCTTCCTCTTGTTGAATTCAGCGCTAATGGATGAGGAGAGAATATCAGGACACGAAGAACAAGAAGCGACTGCACATTAATAGAGGAAAGAAGCTCTCATCTCAGACCCATCAAACTCTTAACCAGTGTTCACTAACTCACTGAACGTACTGAAATATTGTGTGACAGTCATTCAGAGGATTTCAGGACATCTGTTGTTCAGCATTCGTTGTGTTGTAGCTTTACAGTCGAGACTCTCTGTCTGATTCATTTTACTAAATTGTTTAATGGATGGTTGTAAACTGGCAAGGTTCTCTCAAATGAACAAATGTTCAAAAGTATCTGGTCTTTAATAATGTTCTCAAAATGTCACCACGAAAACATTATTTATACATCATTCATGGATGTTTTTCCTCAAATGTTTTAGTTGGACGTTTGCCTAATGTTGTTTAAATGTTACTTGTTTCAGAATGTTCACATTCAAATGTAACTTTTCCATAATGTTTGAAAAATGATAAAATGGAATGTTCTCTCAACCAAGGAAAAACATTTATACAACATTAAAAAAAAAGGGGAAAAAAAAAGGTTGTTTTGAACATTCAGAACTAAACATATGTTTGTTAGCAGGGAATGAACTAATTCACCAGTTCATTTGAGAAGCCTGCATGACAGAAATCACATTTTATCCTAAAATATTTACTTAAATGTTACTGCTTTTGTGAGTTGTTAGTTGGATGTTGTCTACACTCTAAAAATGCTGGGTTAAAAACAACCCAAGTTGGGTTAAAAATGGACAAACTCAGCGGTTGGGTTAAATGTTTGACCAACGTGCTGGGTACTTTTATTTAACTCAACTATTGTTTAAAAATGACTGTATGGCTGGATTAAAATGAACACAAAATCAACTCATTCGATGGGTTAAAACAACCCAATCACTGGGTTAAAACAACTCAACCGCTGGATTAAACAACCCAATCACTGGGTAAAAACAACCGATTTGCTGGGTTAAAAACAAACCAACCTCTGGGTTAAAAATAACCCAACCACTGGGTTAAAACAACCCAACCGCTGGGTTAAAACAACCCATTTGCTGGGTTAAAACAACTAATTCGCTGAGTTAAAACAACCCATTTGCTGGGTTAAAACAACTAATTCGCTGGGTTAAGACAACCCAACCACTGAGTTAAAACAACCCATTTGCTGGGTTAAAACAACTAATTCGCTGGGTTAAAACAACTCAATCGCTGGGTTAAAACAACCTAATCGCTAACCCATTTGCTGGGTTAAAACAATTCAACCGCTGGGTTAAAACATCCCAATCACTGGGTTAAAACAACCCAACCGCTGAGTTAAAACAACCCATTTGCTGGGTTAAAATAACCCAATCGCTGGGTTAAAACAACCCATTTGCTGGGTTAAAACAACTAATTCGCTGGGTTAAAACAACCCATTTGCTGGGTTAAAACAACTAATTCGCTGGGTTAAAACAACCCAACCACTGAGTTAAAACAACCCATTTGCTGGGTTAAAACAACTAATTCGCTGGGTTAAAACAACTCAATCGCTGGGTTAAAACAACCTAATCGCTAACCCATTTGCTGGGTTAAAACAATTCAACCGCTGGGTTAAAACATCCCAATCACTGGGTTAAAACAACCCAACCGCTGAGTTAAAACAACCCATTTGCTGGGTTAAAATAACCCAATCGCTGGGTTAAAACAACCCATTTGCTGGGTTAAAACAACTAATTCGCTGGGTTAAAACAACCCAACCACTGAGTTAAAACAACCCAATCACTGGGTTAAAACAACCCAAGCGCTGGGTTAAAACAACTCAATCGCTGGGTTAAAACAACCTGATCGCTAACCCAATCGCTGGGTTAAAACAACTCAACCACTGGGTTAAAACAACCCAACCACTGGGTTAAAACAACCCAACCACTGGGTTAAAACAACCTAATCGCTAACCCATTCGCTGGGTTAAAACAACCCATTCACTGGATTTGTCCATTTTCAACCCATCTTGGGTTGTTTTTAACCCAACATTTGGATTTTGTGTAAATCTTGCTATTTAATACTGAGATCCTCAGTGTTTCTCTTCTAGATAACTATTGTTTTGACTGTAAATAATCTAATATTTATACATTTGAGAGACGCCTTCATCCAAAGCAACTCACATTGCATTCATTGCATTTATGCTTTCCCTGGGAATCGAACCCATGACCTTGCTGTTGCAGTGCATCTACTGTTTATGTTCCGTATATGTATCTGATATATATTTTATATGTTTTTAAATCAGCGTGTTATCTTCTTCTGGTTAAAAAAATGCTTGGAAGTTAGGATTTTGATCAGGAAAAATATGGGCAGGCGCACGAGATTTCATAAGTCTTTCTTTTTCATTTGCTGATGAATGTAATGTAAGAACAACAAAATAAAGAGAAATGTACGAGGGTTAGGAGTGTAACTGATGTATGAGTATGTTGTCATTTTTGTGAGAATGAGTATTTCCAGAGTTCCAGGACCGTCCTTCAGACGCCGGAGTCGCACGTCCTCTCGTCCTCATCACTCATTCTTAATTTGCCTCATTTGTGCCGTGAGAGGTCAACTCAGAAAACCCTCGTCTTTCATTCTCCGTCCTCTTCCAGAGAGAGAAACTCCCGGATTTAAATGCCCGGGTCACTGTAAACATTCATTTAGCTACATGCGGGTCTCTTTATCTCAGCGTTTGTTTCTCTCAGACCTGCTGTTTTGATCAGAATTGACAGTAGCGGCGCGTGTGTCCTATGGCTTTGCAATCAGTGGATGTGAGGCCTCTCGTATCAGGAATCCATTAGCTGTAACGGTGTGTTGCTTCAGGCTCTGTCGGACTATTTCATCAGTAACTGAGCCGCAGATGTGACTCGTCACGTTTTTTATACACTGAATAATGCCGACCCTCATTTGAAAGCAGCGGGTGGATTTTGTTGTGTTTGTCTGGCATGTATGAGTGTTCGGTGTGTGTGTGTGTGTGTTGTTTGTGAATTGGTTGTGCTGCCAGCTGTCAGAACTGTTTCCCGCAGGTCAGGTGACCTGAGCAGGAGTGGCACGACCGCCCATCTGGCACCAACACATGCATACACATACACACACACACACTACCTGTGATTTTTCACAGTATTGTTCTGACTGAGCAAAATTTTTTTCTATTGGGAGAAATCTCTGCTATTCCTTACAAAGGCATTTTATTAAAGATTAAAAACTACTTTTATTATATATATGCATATATATATATATACACTACCAGTCAAAAGTTTGGAATCGGTAAGATTTTTAATGTTTTTAAAAGAAGTTTCGTCTGCTCACCAAGGCTGCGTTTATTTAATTAAAAATACAGTAAAAACAGTAATATTGTGAAATATTTTTACAATTTAAAATAACTGTTTTCTGTTTGAATATATTTTATGAAGTAATTTATTCCTGTGATCAAAGCTGAATTTTCAGCATCATTACTCCAGTCTTCAGTGTCACATGATCCTTCAGAAATCAATATTTTTATTTCTTTTTCAGGATTCTTTGATGAATAGAAAGTTCAAAAGAACAGCATTTATTTGAAATATAATCTTTTGTAACATTATAAATGTCTTTACTGTCACTTTTGATCGATTTAATGCATCCTTGCTGAATAAAAGTATTAATTTCTTTAATTTCTTTTCAAAAAAATGTAAATAAAAATTCTTACTGACCCCAAACTTTTGATCGGTAGTGTATAATGTTACAAAAGCTTTGTATTTCAGATAAATGCTGTTCTTTTGAACTTTCTATTCATCAAGGAATCCTGAAAAAAAGTACACAACTGTTTTCAACATTGATAATAATCAGAAATGTTTCTTGAGCAGCAAATCATCATATTAGAATGATTTCTGAAGGATCATGTGACACTGAAGACTGGAGTAATGATGCTGAAAATTCAGCTTTGATCACAGGAATAAATTACTTTATAAAATATATTCAAACAGAAATCAGTTATTTTAAATTGTAATAATATTTCACAATATTACTGTTTTTACTGTATTTTTAATTAAATAAATGCAGCCTTGGTGAGCAGACCAAACTTCTTTCCAAACTTTTGACTGGTAGTGTATATATATATAATAAAAGTAGCTTTTAATTTTTAATATGTTCATATTCCTGTGATCAAAGCTGAATTTTCAGCATCATTACTTCATATTTTTGTGGAAACAATGATACCATTCAAACATTTGTGGTAGAATTAAAAGAGAGAGAGAAATTAATACTTTTATTTATCCAGGATGCATTAAATTGATCAAGACATTTATAATGTTACAACAGCTTTCTATTTAATAAATGCTTTAATAAATGTAATTAATAAATGCACATAAATGCTGTTCGTCGAGTTAACCTCCTTTATGTCAACTTGTGACCTTGAAAAAATTAAACTGAAAAATAATAATGCACGAGTGCTTTCATCGGTTTGGTCATCTGTATGGAAACATCACTGAACTGTTGTAGGAAGAGGTCCTGTGTCACAAACCAAATAAATCATCGCTATATATATCTGATTCATCATCTTTCCACACACTGCACTGCAATGATCTCTGTTCTGGAGAAACATCTCAGAGTATCTCAAGGACATAAATGGACCACAATAGCACATCATCATCTGCATTTGTTCATCTGAAGGCTGTAGAGTTGATGAGTTGGTGATCAGCAGAACTGTCCGCTGATAGCAGATGGTGTGTGTACGTCTCTCAGCCAGGAGTCTGAGCGCTTCGTCCTTGAAGAAGGTTCACATCCACAAATCAGCAACTTGAGCAGCTTTCACTGGCGCTGGGAAGGAAGTTTTGTATTGATGAAAGCATGAATATTCTTTGAAAGTGCTCGCCGATGGAGAGACGTTTTGATTAATGCTTTTCAGATGACTATTGATTCTTCGTCTGGAGTGAAATTGTGTTTCCTGGTTGTTGTATTTTTCACCGGTGGACTCTGGAGGCGATACGAGGGCTCGGGTAGACACTGACCCTGGTGTTTTTCACCGGCTGTGAGGTGATGCGGGTTATGAACACACTCACACACACACTCACACACACTGTGCTCCAATTACTGCATCTAGTGTGTTCAGCACAATATCAACTCATAATCACGACACACACATTGGAATTTCATCATATTTATATGCAGCCGTGATCAAAGCACAGGAGAGGAACAAGGTTAAAGTTCAAACTCTGTTTTACATTGTTTGGATGTTTCACTCTTTAAAGTCATGAAAGTGAAGTTGTGCTAGTCTTTTCTTCCCTATTGTGACGTATATCCGAGTGAAACGGTGTAGTGGCAAATCGGGTCCCCCCCCACCCGAAATCCAGTCTCCATTAGGACCCCAAGCGATCCCATTGGTTCAAATTGCTTTTAGTGTCTGGTTACAATTCATACAAAATCATGTTATGATGAATGCTGTTTCAACTACGTTATAATAACCATTTATGTCTTAATTATTTAGATTATGTACTAGCATAGCATACACATGCTAAGAAATAACTAAAAAAACTAAACAAACATACACAGTAAAATATCGATTTCCATTGAGACAGTAATATACCATAAAAACAATGCATTCTAGGTAATATTTGTCATTTTATGAAAAGAGGCCTATAGGTTAATTTCTTGAAAACGACAAATATTACCCAGAATGCATTGTAATATACAGAAGTAATATACTGTAAAAACAATGCATTCTGGGTAGTATTATTTGTCGTTTTCGAAAAAAGTAGCCTATAGGCCTCTTTTCTTAAAATGACAAATATTACCCAGAATGCATTGTTTTTATGGTATATTACTGTTTCAATGGAAAATGATATTTTACTGAGTAAATTTGTTTTCGTTTTTTTACGGTTATTTTTTAGAGTGAAACCCAATTAGCCTGATAGCTTAGTTTATATACACATTTGCATGTATTCACAATCATCTTTAATGTAATTATGTGTTAAATTAAGTGTTAAATGTCCAAATATTTCAGTTTAATGATGTTAAATTATTTACTTAATATGCTATTATTATTATTATTATTCATTAATTAACAGTTAATCAAGTGTATGTTCAATTGGTTTTATTATGCATTTATTAGTTTTTACACATTATATAGTAAGCTATGCATATTTTAAATTAATATCATTTGTATATACTTTTAGACAGTTTTTGGAGACTCGATTTTGAGGGGAGACCTGATTTATCATTGACGAACAAGAACAAATGTAGGGCGGGGCTTGATTTTGTCCGTGGGGAATTGATTGGATGGTTGTGGATCTATTGGTGGATCTCATGTGAGTGACAGGTTGCCCCGCCCTCATCATCAGTGAAGAGAAGAGATGCTGCAAGAGGGAGGAGAAGATATTCTGATTCAAGATTACCAGGAACATGAATTTAACACAATAATGATGTGCACCGATAAATAATTTAGAATAAATGCTGCAATATTCCATAAAAATGTTTTGATTTTTATGATGACTGTAAAGCACACAGGTGATGTCAGATCCGTCACACTGCTGCTAATGAGCGCGGCCTGCGAACCTGCAGCACTCTGACAATCCTGCCGTCTGTGTTTGTCATTTTCCCCTCTTCCAGCCCTCTAACTCTCCAGATTCCTCCCAAGCCGCAATCGCTCCTCGATGTTTCCCTCGGGTGTGTTTTCCTCCCCTCCTCTTTTCATTATGTAGATGTGTCTTTGCGCGTTCGTGCTCCTGCTGTCTGCGTTTGCTATATTCCTTTTTTATTTCGTATATTTTTCTGTTGATTTGTCTCGCAGCGGGAGTGGAGAGGGCATCAATCACTGTCACTTAGTGTCACTCATCTTAAAGACGGGATACTTCTCCCTCTCACCCCGCCACCCATCTGAATTTTAAAACTCACTCAATACATAAATCTGCGGAGGGCTCGGGCGCCCGTCGGCAATCTGACTCAAATATATGTTTACACGTTTACAAATGAGGAATGCGCCGGAGCGCCGTCACTTCTTATTCCTGCCGGCCGGCCGGTGCACGCCGCCGCTCGAAGCTCGTAGTGCGGGACTCGCGCTCGTGCAGCTCTTATTTAGATGAATGATTAAAGTTACGGCCCAGCCAGGACTCTCCACCCAGCGATCTTATTTAAAGAAGAATGGGGGAGCTGTCATCTTTTGATGCATCGCCTGCCGTCCCGCATGCAAAGCGGAGGCGCGCGCGTTCACTGACACTGGAGCGAGCCTGCAATCATTGCTGGAAGTTGCTGCGCTTCCAAGCAGCAAAGCCAGAAAAGCATTTTGTTTTCAGTGTTGCCGATCTGGAGGTAAAGCGACTGTTGGCGGTGAGACAAAGTTGAGAAAAGTTCTATTTTATGCAAATGAGGTCACGTGCTCCGCTGATTTACACAGATGCATAAATTGGAACGTCAACAAATGTCACACTGAAAACTGAACACAATGGACTAAGGCAAAGCCAAATTTTGAACAATGCATGAAGGAAGCTATAAATGGCACAGATTTATTTTATTATTATTAGAAATATGAAAGCAAAAAAAAGCATGGGTTGTTTTAACCCAGTGAATGGGTTATTTTAAACCAGAGAATGGGATGTTTTAACCCAGCGAGTGGGTTGTTTTAAACCAACGAATGGGATGATTTAACCCAGCGATTGGGACGTTTTAACCCAGCGAAAGGGTTGTTTTAACCCAGCAAATGGGTTATTTTAAACCAGTGAATGGGATGATTTAACCCAGCGATTGGGACGTTTTAACCCAGCGAATGGGATGATTTAACCCAGCGAGTGTGTTGTTTTAACCCTCCGAATGGGTTGTTTTAACCCAGCGATTGGGACGTTTTAACCCAGCGAGTGTGTTGTTTTAACCCAGCAAATGGGATGATTTAACCCAGCAAATGGGACGATTTAACCCAGCAATTGGGACGTTTTAACCCAGCGAATGGGATGTTTTAACCCAGCGAGTGGGTTGTTTTAAACCAGCGAGTGGGATGATTTAACCCAGCGATTGGGACGTTTTAACCCAGCGAATGGGACGTTTTAACCCAGCGAATGGGATGTTTTAACCCAGCGAGTGGGTTGTTTTAAACCAGCGAGTGGGATGATTTAACCCAGCGATTGGGACGTTTTAACCCAGCGAATGGGACGTTTTAACCCAGCAAATGGGTTGTTTTAAACCAGAGAATGGGATGATTTAACCCAGCGATTGGGACGTTTTAACCCAGCGAATGGGACGTTTTAACCCAGTGAATGGGTTGTTTTAAACCAACGAATGGGATGTTTTAACCCAGCGAATGGGATGTTTTAACCCAGCGAATGGGTTATTTTAAACCAGAGAATGGGATGATTTAACCCAGCGATTGGGACGTTTTAACCCAGCGAATGGGATGTTTTAACCCAGTGAATGGGTTGTTTTAAACCAACGAATGGGATGTTTTAACCCAGCGAATGGGATGTTTTAACCCAGCGATTGGGACGTTTTAACCCAGCGAATGGGACGTTTTAACCCAGCGAATGGGATGTTTTAACCCAGCGAATGGGATGTTTTAACCCAGCGAATAAGTTGTTTTAACCAAGCGGTTGGGTTAAATGTTTGCCCAACATCCTGGGTAGTTTTATTTAACTCAGCTATTGTTTAAAAATTACTGTATTGTTGCTTAAAATGAACCCAAAGCATGTTGGAAATTAACATTTATTAATATGTTTAATAAATGAACATCTATCTATCTATCTATCTATGTCTGTCTGTCTGTCTGTCTATCATCTGTCTGTCTATCTATCTGTTTGTATTTTATGTGATCTTGCATGCATATATTTTTCATAAAGTTGTCAATAATAGAGCGTCTACTGCCAGACATGGTGGCCAAATGAAAATGAATGACTTGCTGTTTGTGTTCATTATCTCTGCAAATTGTTTTTCTGATATTCCTTTTGAAATAAATAAATATAAATCAGTTGCATTCACAACTTTGATGGAAACATAGCTAGTATGAAGGCACGTTCATTTGTTAAACTTGTCTGCAGTGTAAACGGTTTTGTTTGCTACCGCTATGTTTTTCTCTCTTTCTTTTCTCCCACTCTCTCTTTCTCTGTCTTTCTTCACTCTCTCTGAATGATGGATCGCTGTGGGTTTTGTCGGTATGATGATTCGCTCTCCCTCCCTGTCGGGCTCCTGTGGGATGGGCGCGTGTGCCGGTGATCTATGGCCCGTGAAGTTCCTCAGTGCTGGTGGTCGGTAACGGGGCTGTGTATCCTCTGGGGCGCTGTGAGGAGAACGTGCATTATCTGTCGAGTCCTTCAGGGCCAGAGAGGCGAATCAAGCCTGAAATAGAGCTCTCCTCCAAAGCTTAAGCACCAGGCGATGACATAAACAACACAGTTCTTCTCTTCCCTTCCTTCCCATCAGCGTTTTCCTCCAGTCACACTCAAACAGATGGGACTATCGTCAACTCTCAGCCACAGAATTGCGCTTAATTAGCAGCATTTTACGCACATTTTTTACCCAATTAGAGTCGTTCTTCACACATTACCTGTATTGAAATTCATTTTGAGTTTGCGAGTCTCCATGCACTTCAAGTGCAGAACGGCAGTGAGCGCAGCAGATCGGTCATTTGAGGTTGCATTAGGATGCTGCATTAGATGGAAGCGCACTAAATATCGAAACAGACACTTTTAGGGCTCTTTTGCTTTAGACGAATTTGCAACCACCTAGCAACATCTTAGAACTCCTTCCGAAGACCCTAGCAACTGCATGGAAATCTTCTTGTGCTATAGGACACGATGAAAGCACAGCAGGTCACTCTCTCCAGCAGATTTTATATACATTATTGGTTGGTTTAATGATCTTGATCATACACTCTAAAAACTGTTGGGTTAAAAACAACCCAAGTTGGGTTTAAAATGGACAAAACCAGCGATTGGGTTGTTTTGACCCAGCGGTTGGGTTCATTTTGGGCTCATTTTAAGCAAGCAATACAGTCATTTTTAAACAATAGTTGTGTTAAATAAAACTACCCAGCAGGCTGGGCAAACATTTAACTCAACCACTGGGTTAAAACATCCCATTCGCTGGGTTAAAACAACCCAATTGCTGGGTTTGTCCATTTTCAACCCAACTTGGGTTGTTTTTAACCCAACGTTTTTTAGAGTGTATAAAGTTCATCAAGCCCTTCATACAGCCACAGATGAAAGCCGTCACGTATTTCAGAACAATAAATAGCTGGTCTGGGATCAGGTTTTTTTAGACTGTGTCCATTATGATGTGAGAATGTAAGAGCTGATCTGAGATCTAATGCGTCTTTAGCAATGCCTTTGGCATTACCTAACAAACAGCTTGAAGGTGAAGCTCTTCCAGGTCTTGATCATATTTCAGCAGATGTCTTTATGGACACTCTATGCGGTTAACAGGAAATCAGACACAGATCATATTATCTCACTTCACTCTGTCGATATGTGCAGCTGTTTATTAGCTCCTAAATCTAATTTTGAGGTTCCAAACCTGCTCATATGCTAAGAACTCAATTGGTCCAGTTGATGCTATTCTAAGATCACTGTCAAAGTTCTCGCAGCCTACAAGATTTCAGTCTTGTTGTAGTTCCAGAAAAAAGCTCAAGACTGCTTCATTTTGGTGGTAAAAATCACTTCCAGATTTTCTGTAAAGTATAAATTAGGACTGCATTTAGCAAAGTGCATTGATTAAGTTTGAAATCATTTAATACTCTCTTATAAATGTGTGCACGTGATTCTGATCATCTATTGTTTTAGCATTTTAAACCGTAACTTATTTTTGTTCATATTTTGATTATAAAGCATGTTTGTGCATCTGTGTTTCCAATAAGATATTTTGACTAATATATGACATCCAAGACATTTCATGTATGACTTAATTGTATACTTATACACCAGGTTATAGTTATGCACCAGTAGATGGCGACAAGTGACATCTTTGTGACTGACTAATTGATTCATTCATTCAAATGATTCATTTGAAAACACTGATTGATTCAGGAAGGAAACACGGGCTGTGTACGAAATCTTAAAAAATGCTTCCTCCAAGATAGGAAGGCATCAAGGCACGTCTAAATCCAATGTTAAATCCTGATCAATTTTTGAAGGCAGCATAGATGTATAATATTTACCACTTCTGATGTCATTTATAGTGAGAAATTACTATTAAATTTTCACTGAAGCTCTCTCTATTTTGCTGTAGATCATTAAACCGTTATGCTGCCTCAGAAGTCTTCATGAGGTACCTTCGTGCACAAACGTTGCCTACAAAGTCACCGCCTTATAAGGCAGCGAGGCAAAAAGTCAGCTGTCTTAGTTTTCAGACGCAGCCAAGAGATGAATGAGTCATTGAATCATTTATCTGATTTGTTCAAAACTCTGATTCATCCAGGAACAAAACTGTCTTCGAGATGCATCGGCACTACACTGACCGATCGGCGTATGACATCAAAGTACCGCGAGAGCGTTTGGAGAGTATACGACTCCTTATACTTTTGAATCGCTCTTGTGATACTTTGATGTCAGACACCGATCGGTCTGAGCAGCGCCGATGCATCTCAAACAAGCCTAACAAAGGATGTGTGAGGGATTGAATTGATTCAGTCAAAAACACTGGTTCATTTTGGAACAAAACAAGAGATGAGTGAGTCATTGAATCATTCACTCAACCCATTCCTCCAAAAACACTAGTTGCGTCCCAAATGATACACTTATACACTATGCACTTATGCACTATGTACTCATCCATATAGTGCATGAATTGTATAAGGTTATTTTGTCATTTAACAACGGAGTCTGACAGCCCCTTCCCCTCCACTTCATAATTAAAGCTGCGACAGCTGAGTGCATGAAGTGACCAACACTTTGTTTTTTCCGTTAATTTAGTGCATCATCCGAGTATTTAAAGTGTACTTTTTCTTTTTGGAATTTTCAGTGTGAAAGCACTACTCACACTGTTTATACTTAAAAACATCATAGAATAGTGCATAAGTATGCGATTTGGGACGCACCTACTGGTTTATTCAGTAGTCTTTATGAGTGACTCATTGAATCATTCATTTATCTGATTTGTTCAAAACATCCGCTCAGCGGATAATTCACCTGCGGCTTTGTTTACACTTGTTTATGTTGGCGAATCAAACTGGGAATATTGTGTCTAAAATGTAAGTTACTCAATATGAACTTCTTTTTAACTGAATTGTTGGTTTGAGTCTAAAACAGCAAGATTGCGAGTGTGATATTGCTGTGGTTAGTTATTTCTGTTCCCTCTAAATCTTTACGGTTATTGACAGTGTCGATACATATATTTCTTTTCTCAAACACTATGCTCTAATTAAGATCTGCTGTATATCGAATTGAACCTATGGAATCTTTGCCATTTAGGAAATCAATACAGCAGCACTGAAAGGTCAGTCTTTCCTTTACTTTTCTCTTGGTCTGAACTTCTTTGTGAGCTTCATTTAAGTATCTTCTTTTGTCTGTTGTCTCAGATGTATCTAAAATTCCTCAGGAGAAATAAAATAGTCACAAATGAGTCAATAACTGTCATTTAGTAAGAGAGTATGAATATAGCAACACAGATCTTTTGATGAAAAATGTGCGCTCATTTTGAGATCTCTCAGTTTTAAATGACTAGGTATCAAATCCAAGCAAGTTTGAGACTCTAAAGAAGACACATGTGAGATTACTGGGTCTGTTTTCCAAGTGAAATGTCTCTGTTTGCTCTCCATTCAGTCTCATTGCTTTCTAAAAGAAACTAAGTTGACATATTAAAGTGAAAATGTGCTTTATGTTTCTCCTGTGGGGTGTGATGATCTGCTCTTCAGATCTTCTAATATTCCTGGATCTGCGTCGTTCTGAACTTCTCAGTTATTTTCGGCAGCTCTTGAAGTGTTTCGGTGACGTTTGTTCTGTGTATTTTTATGAATTCTCCA
The DNA here is from genome assembly GCA_037950665.1 of Hypophthalmichthys nobilis. Lineage (NCBI taxonomy): Eukaryota > Metazoa > Chordata > Actinopteri > Cypriniformes > Xenocyprididae > Hypophthalmichthys > Hypophthalmichthys nobilis. The sequence goes on from CM075471.1 coordinate 848,776, forward strand.
ATATCCCCCGACAGAAAGCCTCCAGACCCCTTATACTTCATGAGTAATAAATAATCTCTTTAGCCATGACTGAGCCAAGATAAAAATGAATTGCTTTCATCCAGTTACCCATCATGCCACGAGACCCTGGGCATCCCTGACAACAGCCAGCGTGAATGATGTCACACCTGTAGGCTGTGGTAATTACGGCCCTCCGGCTCACTTTCCCCCAGTTTGCATGCAGAGGAGTCACGCTGTGCCAAATTTGTATTCTGGATAAAAATCTGATCCTACCAATAAAATGAGCTTTTTTGGGTTCATATTCGAATCCATGAAATCTCTTTCACGTCACTCGAGTCAGAACTTTAGTGTCGCCAAAGCTGATGCACATGATGCGCTTACTGTATATACTGCACTATGTACTTCAACATTCCACACTTTGTTTTTTCAGTTCATTAAGTGCATCATCTGGGCATTTAAAGGGGACCTATTATGCACTTTCTCAAAATCTTGATGTTGTTTTTGGTCTTGAATGTTGATTATTTTCCTCATATTCTCCATTGTTCAGCTCCTCTCTTCCCAGTCTGTCAGTAACGCTCTGTTTAGTTCCTGTCTCTATGAAGCCCCTCCTTCTGAAAAGCACAATGTGCTCTGATTGGTCGGCTGGAGCAGTGTGTTGTGATTGGTTTTTGAGAAATGTCCCGCCCCTTACCATAACCGCCAGTTTCAACTAACTCAACCAGGCCCCGCCCCTTTATTCTGCGTATGAATTATTTAAATGAGGAATATTGTGATGTGTTCATTGTCATCATTCCAATCTAAATTAACAATCTTAAATCCATTTCTTCCATTCTTATTCTGTCCTGAGACACACACCATGTGATTGTCCAGTAATCATTGACTGTGTTGAAAGGTCAACTGCAAGTGGGGTCAAAGTTGAACTTTGAGCGTCACGTTGTGCAACTCCGCGCTTACATCGCTGACGGAGTGTATTTTGAGGCTGTGGATGATGTTTTGCGTCTAGTCAAGCAATTAATGGAGAAGTTCATTTGTGATCTTCACAGTAACAGTGTTTGATCTCCTGCTCCTCGAACATCAGCGGTGCGTCTGTAAATAGTGGACCTTGGCCAGAAGGGTGAAAGTCAAGCATGTCGAGGCGCCGCGGTGGTCTCTGGTGGTCTGTGGCGGTCTGTGCAGCGTGAGGGTCGAGGCTGAACAGGTGTAGGTCAGGTAGACAGTGAGATCAAGAGGTCTGATGCTTTCAGAACTAATCTGAACTGCTGTCACACACACACACACACACACACACTTCTAATGAGATAATGGGGCTGAAGGTTTGGCTCCTGTGTCTCATGGAGCGAAGTCAAGTCATCATGAAAGTTTATCATTTGCACGTGTTTTTAAGCCTGGCAAGAAGACGTGAAAGATAACTCTGTTCAATAGCATGAGAAGTTTAGTGTGCACACACATCCGAAGCGTGCACACAGAAAGCCGCTTCTCTGACAGCATGCGAATGCTGAATTGACATATTCACACAAAATTACATTAAAAAATGCTATGTGTCCCAGTAAGCATAGTCTGTTAAATCTTGAAGGGCACCTATTAAGCCCCTTTCACAAGATGTAATATCAGTCTCTGGTGTCCCCAGAATGTGTCTGTGAAGTTTCAGCTCAAAATCCCCCACAGATCATTTATTATAGCTTGTCAAATTTGCCCCTATTTGGGTGTGAGCAAAAACATGCCGTTTTTGTGTGTGTCCCTTTAAATGCAAATGAGCTGCTGCTGAAGAAGAGGGCGGAGCTTTAACAGCTCAACAACAACAAAGCTGGAGAATCTCACGCAGCCAAAAATCAGTAACGGTGTTCAGCCTTACATTGTTCAAACCGGAGTCGACACTGATGGAGAGACTCAGGAAGAAGTTACAACTTTTAGAATGAAACTGGACGTTTCTGAATGGTTAGTGGATAAATTTATGTAGTTGCTGTGGAGTTGATTCAACTCATCCACTAGCATGTGCCGTCATGTTAATCTTTTGTGCAAAACCCGTATGGACGCCCACAATACATAGCGTGCCTGTGGGTGGAAATGTGCAGATTAAAGGGTGGTAATATTATAATAAGAGCAAAATCTGAGCGGCTCATTTTTTCACATACTTGCAGAGAAAGGTTTACCAAAACAAAGTTACTGAGTTGTCATTTTTCACATTTTCTGGGTTGGTAGATGCACCGGGGATCCAATCATAGCACTTAAACATGGAAAAAGTCAGATTTTCATGATATGTCCCCTTTAAGTGAACTTAAACAGTTGATAAATAAAACACGTGCAGCTCTTAAAGTGACAGCAGCCTAATAAACCTGCTGCTGTCTTTGATTTAACGTTAATCAAACAACAAAAGACACTGCTCTTGACTGAATAACTTTTGTAACTTTAATAAGGATTAATCTGTATTTAATTTATACAATTTATACAATACATATCGTATCGGCACCCAAGTATCGTGATAGTATGGAATCGGGAGATAACGTCCCAGCCCTAGTTTTCACTGTTACTGAAATCAGAAATCAAATTTCTCACACATTTACAGAAAATAGCTCCATATTTGTAATATATTTTGCCATTATTATTTTTAATACTTACATTCCTAGTCAGTGCCTGAATTTGAATTAAGGATGCAGATATGCAATTCAAATTAAAGTGATGATATAACCAAAAAGCAATTTTTTGGTTTTAGAATTGTAGAATAATCCTCACTTCAAACTGTCAATGTTTATTTTCTTAAAGTGATCTGGAAAACATTATGTACAACTACAATCTGCTTTGTTAGCTGTAAAGTGGCTTAAAAATACATTCGAATGCGTAATTATTCAGAATGAATGACATAATTATTTATGTTTTTGTTGCAAAACTTGTTGTCTTTTGTGCTCAATTTAATGGCAGTGAAGTATAATATTTCTTCTGTATCTCTTGAAGATGTTTGAGGTTTTATATTAGTGTCTGTTGTTTAATTTTGGAGTTACTGTGTTTTTCTTTATTGTACACTTTAGTACAATGTCTGTTGTTTTTAATCATGCTTTATAAATGAACACGACTTGACTAAAGGTTCAATAAACCAATTAACAGGGGAGGAAACATCTTGATGGACTTTTACAGTTTCACTCGGAGATGAATGTTCATTCCTCCCATGATTTGATCAACATGAATGAGTTTATTCAGGGTGTAAAAAGCAGCAGCTTTGACAAGGATCTTCTCTGCGTCTTTACACAGTTAGTGTGATTAAAGTGTTCGGGTTGTTTGTCTCTTTATCCTCATGTTATGACAAGGGCTGCAATAAGCGCGCTTCGTTTTAATGAGATTCTTCACTTTCAGAGTCAATAATCAGAAAGCGCTTTACACCTGAACTCATTTACCGCACACGCTGTCTCATATGCGCCTCTGTCAGCGAGCTCCAGTTTTCAGGAGCTGATCGACTCCTTGCAGTGAAATCAGTGACTGTCAAACTCCAAAAACACCATAGAGCATTTCAGAACAATTAAATAATAGAGTTATATTTGATCATTAAATGCATTATTATTACTAAAACTAAAAATGGAATAAAAATTATATAGGCATATTTAAACAAACTAAAAATGACAAAAACAACAAAATGACTAAATATAGTGCATGATATTTTATTTTATGATGTTTTTGGTCATTTTGTGTGAGTAAATGATGACAGAATCTTCATTCTTGGCTGAACTATTGCTTCAACTTTCACTAATAAGATCATCTTCTTTTTCTTTTGTGGCAATTCAGTCTCTCACTTTCTTTTCCTACATGTTTCATTTCTCTCGTCCGTCGTGTTATCAGTCTCGGCTCCGTTTCTCTCGTCTCTGATACTTTATAACTCACTCACTCTCGCTCCATGATAATCCCTCTCTCTCTCCCTCTCTCTCTCTTCCCAGCGGTTTATCTCTTTTCCTCTGGGCTGTATTTCTCGTCTCATAATTAAATGTCATTTTCATTTTAAAGGAAAAGAAGGCAAAAGTTTCTTACAAGATTATTGTCAGAATATAGAGTTCTCAAACTATTTCTCTGTGAGTGTGACTGAGAGGAAGCATTTGATGTTAGAACTGTGATGCTTAAATGCTGTCTAGGACAGTCAAAAGGTTTGGAATAATTAACATTTAAGTCTCTAATGTTCACCAAGGCTGCATGTATTTGATTAAAAATACAGTAAAAATTGTGAAATATTTTTACAATGTAAATCAGCTGTTTTCTATGTGAATATATAGTAAAGTGTAATTTATTCCTGTGATCAAAGCTGAATTTTCAGCATCATTACTCCAGTCTTCAGTGTCACATGATCCTTCAGAAATCATTCTAATATGATGATTTGCTGTTGAAAATAGTTGTGATGCTTCATATTTTTATGGAAACTGTCATACACCATTGAAAAGTTTGGATAAATTGATCAAAAGTGACATTTGTAATGTTACAAATTTCTAATAAATGCTGTTCTTTTGAACTTTCTATTCATCAAAGAATCCTGAAAAATAAAATGTATCACCAAAAAACTGTTTTCAACATTGATAATAATCATAAATGTTTCTTGAGCAGCAGATCATAATATTAGAATGATTTCTGAAGGATCATGTGACACTGAAGACTGGAGTAATGATGCTGAAAATTCAGCTTTGATCACAGGAATAAATTACATTTTACTATATATTCACATATATTTAAATTGTAAAAATATTTCAAAATTTTTACTGTATTTTTGATCAAATAAATGCTGCTTTGGTGAGCAGAAAAATCATAATCATTCCAAAAGCATAAAAAATATCTGAGTTATTCTAAACCTTTATGTACATTTATGCATATAGTGAGCTGAGGAGAGTGTTTGTGCTGACACATGATCAATATATCAGCGTCTGACAGAAATGAATCGATTGCATGAAATAAAACTCCAATTAGCTAAAGGAAGAGGTGAGAGGACGCACTTCTCTTCCCATCATTCCTCAGGGATGAGCGGTGTGTCAGTCGCTGCTGGACACTAACAAGTGTTAGAAGTTACAGTAGAAATATGAAACACAAGGATCAGCCGGCGCTCCGTCATCGATTGCATGTCTGTAAACGAGCGTTTTAATTGCGACGGGTTGATTCACTCCCTCGACGCCTCGTTTCCGGCTCCGCTGCGACTTCCGCCCCCTCATAAAGACTTTCTTAAGATGCTTTTTGCTGGTAGTGTCTCAAATGAAGTTAGTGATTATTAATGGGCCTCGAACTCCAAAGCAGCCTCTCTTTCTCGTCTCGCTGCACCAATAAAGACATTTCCCTCCACCGCTCGTGATTTCAAGCCACCGTAATCAAATTTTCTTTATATTAAATTCCCTGAGATATACATATGTATACACAGTTCGTCTGGCTGGATTACTCCATCTTTGGGTTATTATTTCTCCTCAGTGGAGAGATGGCGCATAAAGAAGGAGGAAAGCGCGGGAGTGTTATATGCATCAGGCCCAATGCTTTATTTTGGTGCCAGCTGTTGTAATCGACAGCAGCTTTCCATTTGATATTGCTGTCTACAGACTTGTAAATGTATCACTCAAATTGAAATGCTGCTAACAACTTCCTTCAGCTCGTCTGCGGCGCATTATGAACTCCGTGTCACGTGTTATCTCTCTCTGAAATGCCTGAAATTCCTTTCAGCGCTGTGTGTGAAATCTCTGCTTTTTTTAATATCATGCATAATTGGGAAGATCTCACAACCGGCAGGTCCTGCTCACATTTCTGCCCAAAAATCTAAATGAAATAATAATAATATTTTTGTAGAAAGAGAATGAAGCCCATTTTTGCATGATTATGATTTTTTTTTTTACCCAAATTCTCATTACTCTAATGCATCTGAATTCTTCACATTTGTTTTATTTTTTTTTGTTGTTGTTGTGATGAATGATGATTCTCATTACTGTGATAATTTATTTTTTATTATTTAAATCAGCACAGTCTATACAATATATTTAAGAATTTAATTAATATTTATTTTTTACATTGGAAATCAGAAGGATATAATTGAATGGAAGCTTATTTCCACCATGAAATAAAAAATAAAAAGGTAATTGCAACTTTTAATCTCATAATTCTGACTTTTTTCTCAGAATTGCAAGTTATAAAGTCCGAATTGTGAGATATAAAGTCCGAATTGCAAGTTATAAAGTCAGAATTGCGAGATATAAAGTCAGAATTGCGAGATATAAAGTCGGAATTGCAAGATATAAAGTTGGAATTGTGTGACAAAGTCGGAATTGTGTGATAAAAAGTTGGAATTGCGTGTTATAAAGTCAGAATTGTGAGATATAAAGTCGGAATTGTGAGATATAAAGTCGGAATTGCGAGATATAAAGTCAGAATTGTGAGATATAAAGTTGGAATTGCGAGATATAAAGTCGGAATTGTGTGATTAAAAAGTTGGAATTGCGAGATATAAAGTCGGAATTGTGAGATATAAAGTCGGAATTGCGAGATATAAAGTCAGAATTGTGAGATATAAAGTCGGAATTGCGAGTTATAAAGTCGGAATTGTGAGATATAAAGTCGGAATTGCGAGATATAAAGTCGGAATTGTGTGATTAAAAAGTTGGAATTGCGAGATATAAAGTCGGAATTGTGTGATTAAAAAGTCGGAATTGCGAGATATAAAGTCGGAATTGTGAGATATAAAGTCGGAATTGCGAGATATAAAGTCGGAATTGCGAGATATAAAGTCAGAATTGTGAGATATAAAGTCGGAATTGCGAGATATAAAGTCGGAATTGTGAGATATAAAGTTGGAATTGTGTGACAAAGTCAGAATTGTGTGATAAAAAGTTGGAATTGCCTTTTTTAATTTTTTATTTAGTGGTGGAAACAAGCCTCTGTATAATTGTGTTTAATTGTAATGTTAATAAAAAAACCTCAATGATACTAAAACAGACCTCATTTCATTTTGCATAAAGAAAATTTCAGTAACAGTTTACAATAAGGTTTTGTTTGTTAACATGAACTAACAATGGAAAATACTTCTACAGCATTAATGTTGATCTTAACATTTACTAATACATTTTTAAATGTTGTATCAGTTAATATTATTTAGTGGACCTGAACTAACAATGAACGATGAATGTATTTTCCTATCGTTTCTGTCTGTAACAAATGTATTGCATTATAAAATAATGCATTATATAATAAGATCTAATTGTACGGTGTTATCAAAACTTCTTGTGAGTTTAGGGTGAAGTATGTTCCTGACAGCAGGTTTTTGGACTGTTATCATCTCAGTTGTCAGTTTGGTGGTCATTTTGAGCCCAACATGAAGACATTTTTAGGTGCAGCTCCTGTAAAACAGTGTTTTTTGGAACTTTTTCTTTCTGACTCGACACTCAGTCCGAGTGCTTTGCTGGCATCTGAATTGCTGGCCGGCGATAATGCTGACAGTGAACAGTGTGGGAAGAACTGAACGTCCTGCTCTTATTTCTTTATTTTGGTCCAGAGTTGTAGTTTCATCATGAAGTGACAGGATCTTCTGCAGGAGGAACAGCTGTGAAGCCGTCCTGGGATGAGGATCTGTGCTGAGCTGGCGTTACATGAAGGGCAGGAGCGCCGTCGACCTCATTATGACTGAATCCACCGCATGCGTCTCATGAGCTGTAGGCTGAAAAGTAGCAAAAACAATTACACTAACGGCCAAAAGTTTGGAATAATTATGATTTTTCTGCTCCCCAAGGCTGCATTTATTTGATCAAAAATACAGTAAAAACAGTGAAATATTTTTACAGTTTAAAACAGCTGTTTTCTATGTGAATATATAGTAAAGTGTAATTTATTCCTGTGATCAAAGCTGAATTTTCAGCATCATTACTCCAGTCTTCAGTCACATGATCCTTCAGAAATCATTCTAATTTGCTGTAGAAACATTTCTGATTTTTATCAGTGTTGAAAACTGTTACTTATCAAACTCTGTTTCTGTATTTTAAAAGTGTTAAAGCATTAATTTACCTCCAAAAATGACTTTTCTCTCACATAGAACAGAACAGATGTTCTTCATAATGGAGTTATCATGAAAAACATCATCAGTAACAGTCGTCCGTATGACTCGTGCATTATATTTCTCATATGAAGGGTTTGTTGTTATTTGCTGAAAATCTTCAAATCTTCAAAAGTAAGGTTTGAATCAAACAGAATTTCGGTAATGCTTTGCAAAAATGTCCCATTAGCTAACGTGAAACTTGTCTATTGTGACAAATATCTGAGTGAAACGCTTCTGGAACAAGATCAAATGTGGGCGGGGCTTGATTTTGTCTGTGGGGAATTGATTGGATGGTTGTGGTTTGCTATTGGTGGATCTCATGTGAGTGACAGGTTGCCCCGCCCTCATCATCAGAGAAGAGAAGAGATGCTGCAAGAGGGAGGAGAAGATATTCTGATTATGAGGATCAAGATTATGAGGAACATGAATTTAAAACAATAATGATAAATCATTTATAATAAATACAACATTCCATGAAAAAAGTCAACTTTGATTTCATGGTGACTTTAAAGGAACTATCTTGCAGAGTTGTGAACTGATACACTGTCCCTTTAAGACCCAGATGTGAGCTGAAGTTTCTCTCATTCAGTCACATGGTCGTGTTTAAAAGCTCATATTTAATCTTGCGCGGCTCAAACTTGCCATTTCTGTGACAGCAGTGAAATCAATGATCCATGTTGTGAAATCATCATTGATCCAGCATTTGGGTCGGTCGATGCTCCTGTACCGATACATGAGTCTGACGCTGAAGTGACCGTGAGCAGAGGTCAAGGGTCAGAGAGGGTGACGGTAGCGTACGGTGGAGATGAGCTGACGGCGTAACAGATGGAGACGGTGCTGATACAGCGAGACGTCCATGCGGATGTCCTTGCATTCATTTGTCTGACCGCTGGTCTGGGCTGGAATGGACAGTAGAGATTCTCATAACTGTTATTGATTTGTAATGAGCGATTTACACTAGCGTTCAGAAGTTTGGGGTCGGTAAGATTTTTGAAAGAGTTTCTTCTGCTCTCCAAGGCTGCATTTATGTGATCAAAAATACAGTAAAAATTGTGAAATATTTTTACAATGTAAAACAGCTGTTTTCTGTATGAATATATAGTAAAGTGTAATTTATTCCTGTGATCAAAGCTGAATTTTCAGCATCATTACTCCAGTCTTCAGTGTCACATGATCCTTCAGAAATCATTCTAATATGATGATCTGCTGTTCAAGAAACATTTATGATTATTATCAATGTTGAAATATTTTTGTGGAAACTGATATATTTTATTTTTCAGGATTCTTTAATGAATAGAAAGTTCAAAAGAACAGCACTTATTTGAAAAAGAACATTATAAATGGCTTTACTGTCACTTTTGATCAAATTTATGCATCTTTGATGAATAAAAGACCTCAGACTTTTGACTGGTATTTGTTTACATTTTTTATTCATAATATTATACTATTTTGAGTCTTTTATTTTTGATTTGTCATTAATTTGTTATAAATAATCAGATTGTTTGGTTTGTGTCCATCTGGTTTTAAATTAAACAATAATTTGAATCAAATTCAATCAAGAAACTTTTATTTGTTTATTTAATGCACTTAATTAGCCAAATAAAAGTCATTTTTAAAATATTATTTAAAATATAACACATTTTTTATTTGAGTTAATGGTGAAAATACTTCTGTTATTGTGAAATAAGATTTAAGATGAATAAAATGGGAAATAAATTTTTTACCTGCCGCTAATTTGATTTGGAACCAGTGTTGCCAAGTCTGCGGTTTTCCACAGGTTGTTTTTCATGTCCGCGGGTCCCAGATAACACGATTTTTAGCCCCTGGAATGTGAATTTTACTAAGGGAACCCTGCCAAAAAGCAAATTTTACCCTCCAGAATGCGGGAAGACCCCCCGAAAAGCGATTGGGCTAGTTTTGAGTAGCAATTGGGTGGGTTTTTTGTGGAAACCTGGCAACCCTGTTTTGAACCCCTAGTTTTTACAGTAAAATACCACTTTAACTAGTTAGTTAAAGTTCTCTCATTGGTTTACCGCGGTTATCGCCCTGTCAGTCGGTACGTTACCCTGTTTTTCTTTGTCCATTGGTCACGTTTCGTTTGCTGAGATCATCAGCGCTCAATAATCTGTGTTACAGCTGCGATGAGAGTTGCAGTTCCTGCATCCGAGAGAGAAACGACTGTTCAAATGCACTTCCAGTCATTATCCGCTCGATACGCATCCATCATCAGCTCTTTTTTAATCTCTGCTGGCAGTGATCAATATTCCCTCACTTATTCCGCTTTAATCAATCGCTCTGATCGCTTCGATCCCGTAAACACGCGCGGCTAAATTAATTTACTGATTGAATACATTAGCAGCCGCATTGATGAATATTGCAGCGAGCGGCGACACCAGTTTGTGTTCAGCTGCTGGAGATTGATGAGGGCAGGTATGGACGTTTGTGTCTCCGGAGCTCATCCGGATGGGAATAAGATGAAGCCGTGACCTGTAATGAAGACAGGAGTCAACTGGTGTGTGATGGGATGTTTATTCAGAGTTCACACGCTGATATATCTGGATGATGGAGCTGCACCACTCATCGAAATAAAACTGAAATCACGATATGACTCAGCGATTATCAAAGGCTGCAATTTAAATAAATCAATATAGTTTCTGTATGTTTCAGATTGAGCTCAACACACACACACACACTCACACACACCATCTTACCATACCATACAAAATTTGTGTGAGTGTGTGTGTGTGTATGCGTGTGTGTGAATGTGTGTCTGAGTGTGTGTGTGTGCATGCATGAGTGTGTGAATGAGTGAGAGAGAGTGTGTTTTAGTGTGCGTGCGTGAGTTTGTCTGAGTGTGTGCATGTGAGTGTGCATGTATGAGTGTGTGTGAAAGATTGTGTACGTGTGTGTCAGAGTGTGTGTGTGTGAGAGCCTGAGTGTGTGAGTGTGTGTGTGTGAGTGTGTGAGTCTGAGTGTATGTGAATCTGAGTGTGTGTGTGTGTGTGTGTGAGTCTGAGTGTGCGTGTGTGAGTCTGAGTGTGTGTGTGTGAGCGTGCATGCGTGTGTGTGAGTGTATGTGCGTGAGTGTGCATGCATGAGTGTGAATGAGTGAGAGAGAGTGTGTTTTAGTGTGCGTACGTGAGTGTGTCTGAGTGTGTGCTTGTGAGTGTGCATGTATGAGTGTGTGTGAGAGAGTGTGTACGTGTGTGTCAGAGTGTGTGTGTGAGAGAGTCTGAGTGTGTGCGAGTGTGTGTGTGAGTCTGTGTGTGTGAGCGTGTGTGCGTGTGAGTGTGCATGCATGAGTGTGTGAATGAGTGTGTGTGTGTGTGAGAGAGAGTGTGTGTGTGAGTGTGTGTGTGTGTGTGTGAGAGAGAGTGTGTGTGTGTGAGTCTGAGTGTATGAGTGTGTGAGCGCACGTGCGTGCATGTCTGAGTGTGTGTGTCTGAGTGTGTGAGTGAGTGTGTATGTGTGAGAGAGGGAGAGAGTGTGTGTGTGAGTGTATGTTTGTGTGTGGGAGTGTGTGTGTGTATGAAAATGTATTCTTCACATTTTCTTTGTTTTCCAGTGTGTGTGTGTGTTCTTTGTTCTCTAGTGTGTGTGTGTGTGTGTGTGTGTGTGATGACTCTGAGTGTATAAATGAGAACAGAATAACATCAGATACTTTACTAACATCAGAATCATCTTCAGTTCCAGTCAATCTGTCTTTATTAATATTCACAGTCTCTGGATTAAAGCGCAGGAACATGTGAACACAACTACATCTCTCGACGCGAGACGCTCACTTTGCTTTGTAAATAGAGCAGTGACAACATCATTAAAGAACTGTAAAAATAGAAATGTCCCAGAGAGCGGCGAGAGCCTCCAGACAGACATCAGCGTATCAATAATGAACAACGGCAGAGAAACTGAGAGACGCTCTAGAACCTTCCAGCGCTGCGTTCTAGATCCTGCTGTCACAGATCTGCGTCATGTGACGTGTCATTGATCTGTTCTGTGTTCGCTCTGATTGCAGTGAAATGTGCTTTTATGGAGTCATTGATAATCATTACCTCACTCTAAAAGTACATGTGCAAAATATAATTGTGTTTTCAGTGTTAAAGCAATTAATACAGAATCCATCAGGACTGTACGCACTTTGCTTATTTATTTTAATATTATTTTCATACCATATATATATATATATACAGTCAGTCAAACCGAAATTTATTCAGACACCTTCATTCATAAATACAGCTAAAAAAAATGGTAATAAAATATGACAAGATCTCAGAGTTAAACTGTGTCAGAAAAAAATAATCTTAATTATGTCAGATAACACTTAATCAAAACATGGTCAGGTCAAAGTAAATATATATCAAAAATATCTAAAATGTCTGAATAATTTTTGGTTTGACTGTATATATATATATATATATATATATATGAAATTATTTGATTAAATATCAAATGAAGCTGAATTACTCTTAATTGCATTGATCATTTTTATCATATTTCTGAGTTTGTGTTTGTCATTCAAAATTAAATTTTTAAAAATATTTAATAATTATATTTAAATGTTTAAATATAATACTAATAAATAACATTTTAATTATTGAAAAGTTTAAAAACATTTAATTATATTTAAATAATGATGAAATATTATTGTAATGTATAAATATAATTTAAAAATGTATGATTATTTTTTAAGTATTATATTTAGACATGTACATGTCCATTTATTTAAATAAAAATCAGATCAAGCTGAATTAGTCTTACCGTCACAATGTAGTCCTTATTTATAAGAAATATATTATAAGTCAAATTTTAGTCATTTTTTAAGTTTTAATATTTAATTATTATATTTAAATATCAAAATGTTTAAATAGATTTTTAATATTTAAACATTATATGTAAATATTTAAATGTTTAATTATTTAACTAAAAATCAAATCAAGCTGAATTAGTCTTACATCATCTTTATATTTCTTATTTCAAAGTCAAAAGTTATTTTAAAGATATTTTAAACAACATTTATTTATTTACTATTTAAATATTGAATTTAAATGTATAATATAATTTAAAAAAATTTAAATATTACATTTAAATATTTAAATGTTTAATTATTTACCTAAAAATCAAATAAGACTGAATTAGTCCTAATTACAGATGGGGGAATGTTTAAAAACATTAATAAAATATTTTTATAATGTTTAAATATAATTGTATTTTTTTAATAATTTTTTATTTGAATATTTAAATATTATATATATTTAAATTTGTATTTATTTTCCTAAATGAAGTTAAATTTGTCTTAATTACAGACATATCATATTTCCTATTCAAAGTCATATGTTTGATTAATTATTTAAATGTTTAATTATATAAATATTTAATTATTATATTTAAATATTGAAATGTTTAAATATATGACACATTTTTATTTTATTTTTTTCGAATATTTAAATATGATATTTAAACATTTATTTATTTACCTAAAAAATCAAATGAAGTTGAATTAGTCCTAATCAAAGTCATATTTCCTATTCAGAGTCAAATGTTTGTCACAGGCTAACGTCTCCGTGTGTGTGTGTGTGTGTGTGTGTGTGTGTGTCCTCAGGTGCACGGCTTGGAGAAACAGGTGGGCAAATCTCTGGATTACCTGGAGCAGGGACCGTCCGGCACAGTCTTCAAGAGCCTCCCGCACGGAGCAGGAGGTGTCAAACCTCCGTACCAGACCTCCAGGATATTCTCCACAATGGACCACACACCCGTCAAACCCAAACCGCCCACCTTCAGCTTCCAGAACCCGTACGAATGGGTCCGAAACCAGTCGCAGCTCCTGGACCAAACAGGCTACCGACCCAAGCGCAAACCTTCCCTCAAAACCTCCATGAAGACTAAAAAGATCTTCGGCTGGGGCGACTTCTACTTCAACGTCAAGACGCTCAAGTTCAGCCTGCTGGTGACCGGCAAGATCGTGGACCACGTCAACGGGACGTTCACCGTCTACTTCCGCCACAACTCCTCCAGTCTCGGGAACGTGTCGGTCAGCATCGTTCCTCCGACCAAGGTGGTGGAGTTCGAGGTTCTCCAGCAGCAGAACCCGCTTCACCCGGAGATCCAGTTCCACCCGCCGCAGCAGTCCACCATCGACCCCAAAGACATCAAAACCTTCAACTGTCGCGTGGAGTACGAGAAGACGGACCGCTCCAAGAAGCCCAAACCCTGCCTGTACGACCCGTCGCAGACCTGCTTCACCGAGAACACCCAGTCGCACTCGTCCTGGCTCTGCGCCAAACCCTTCAAAGTCATCTGTATCTTCATCTCCTTCTTCAGCATCGATTACAAGCTGGTGCAGAAGGTCTGTCCGGACTACAACTTTCAGAGCGAACATCCTTACCTTGGATGAAGCGGATGTGCTGACGTGTTTGTGTTTTCCGGGACTCGATGTTGATTTTTTTGGATCTAAGTTTTCTTTGTATATAGAACGAACAACCCTAATCCGTTCAGCTCTTGATACTGATTTATTGCTTTCGTCCGTTTCTGTCTGTCGACTGTTAGACCAATAGGGAACGTGTTGTTTTTCTACCGATCCCGCTTATGTATTTCACAAGGAGATTACGGAGAAAAATGATGTTCTTCCTCAGTGTTTCTGTCTCGTTTTCCAGCACAAATATCTAAACATTCTTAAATCAAGTTACATATGCTGGAGAAGCAAAATGACTGAAGATATTAACCCTCTGGTGTTGTTCGCTCATTCTAGACCCAAATATTTTTTTAATTTTTAAAAATCGCTACTTCAACGGAATGGTACGAAACTCTGTGACTTTTATGGCAGTCGCTATGTAACCACAAAAAAAAAATAAAAAAATTGTGGACTTGATTCAAAAAAGCTTAATGGTCATAAAAATAATCACACTTGTGTTGTTCGCGGTCAAAAATGACCGCCATAGTAAATGAATTGGGAAATAGGCAAAAATATGAAAATACAGAGAATTTTTTGTGTGTACAATATATCAAAATTGAGCCAGAAGACTCAATTAAGAGGTGAAATCAGGTTGATTAAGCTCTGATAAAGCATTCCTGTACATTTTTGTCCAGTTTTGATGTAACAAAATGTCTTTTTGTGTTCAGGTTTGACTTGCAAAAACTGACACTTCAAATCAACATCTCAAACAAAAAAGTCTAAACCTTAACAAAAAGTAGTCTTTGAGAATGTCTAAATGTATATCTAAATCCACAACTTAATAAAAATAAGTATTTATGTCTAAAAACAACCAGAGAATTTATAAGTCTTTTTATATAGAGCTATACAGGCATCTAGTGGTTACACTACGCCATTACAGATGTTTTTCTTTTTTTATTCCCACCAGATGGCACTAATCTGCCTTCAAAAATTTAATTTTAAAGGCATTTGGCCCTATTTTAACAAACTAAGCTCATGGTCTGAAGCACACCCCGCAAGTGCACTAGGGCTCTCCCTAGTCTCTTAGTGAGTCATGGGTGTGTTTTGGGTGTAACATGCAATAAACCAATCAGAGTGTCATCTATTTCCTTTAAAAGCCAGTTGCGCTCGCACCATGGTGGAATTTCCAAGCGGAAAAACGAAACGCTTCTCTAGCGAGGAAACGCGCTTTAACCTTGCGCATGAGCAGACCATCTATGGGAAAAGTCGATTCCACCAAAGCATTTTTATCTTTATGCACACAATAATAATCTTTTACAGTGTAATCCTTTTATTTTTAATATTTGGCATGTTTGTGTGCTGCTGAGCGTCCCTGTGTGTGTAACAAGCAGAGTGTATGTGCTTGTTACACACACAGCGAACAGATGGGAGCAAATGCATTTGCTATTTAAATAACGTGGTGCAGGACGTGAAAATGATAACTGCGTCAGGCTGAAACTAGCAAAAAACACTTGTCGCGCCCGGCGTCAGGTGTATGATAGAGCCAGTTGTCTCTATTTTAACATGAAATACTGCATTAACTGAAAAGTATTTAAAATTTTTTTATTATTTTTAATGGGAAAACATTATCATAATTGTTGCATAAATATTAATTAGCCGTGAAATTATCTCAAAATACAAAAGAAAAAATATTATTGAACAAAAATATATTACATTGATTTTACTGAAAATAAAAAAAAAGTTACATTTCAGGTGTTTTGTCACTTTTGACTGCGAACAACTTTTTCTTCTTTTTTTTTTTGATATTTGGCTACTTGTCCTTGTTTAGATATTTGTCCTGGAAAACAACACAAAAATACTGAGGAAGAACATCATTTTTTGCAGTGTAGAAGAACGTCAGGCATTTGATGCCGAGACAAAAACCAGCTACTTTTCATTGGTTTCAGTTGACAAACCTGTTGCGATCTACAGTCCGGTCAGGGTTTTGACCAACTCAACTGGTCATAAATGAGGCCTGGTAGTTAAAGTTAACAACCCAGTGGACTTCAGGAGTGTGATTTGAAGAACTGATTGGATGATGATGAAAATATAGAGTCTGGAGAAATATTGATTCCTGATGTCAGTCAAGAAGAAGGAAGGTGATGAAAGATCATGAAGACAAACTTTTATTTTCTTTAGAGTGATGAATTGTTCATAATAACAGAAGGAATGTGAATTTGTTTCAATCTCATGTCGACTTCAAGAGGCCATCCTGAAAATTTCAGAAAGATTTTGAGGTATAAATTACAATATTTTGATGTTAAATGACAGCAAAACCTTTAAGTTTCAGCTTCATGATCAGATCATCAGCAGAAGCTCCAAAGCTTTAACCGGACGAAGAGTTTGTGTGTTATTGGTGAAAAACAGGGTTTAATGTTCAAAACATTGAGCAAAAACACTCTCTATGTGTTTGCAGAAGATGAATCCAAATGAATGTATTTAACAGAATGTTATTCACCCCAATATGAATTACCTTTATGTATTATGAAATTAAAGACATAGCATATCTATTTACTCTGAATAAAGCTTGAAGAGACGCAAAGACAAAATGCAAGATGCTGACACAGATAGAATGACATCTTTTTTATCCCATTTAATTATCCTTTAATTTCCCCATCTTGTTTTTGAAGTACAGCACCAAAAAACTGAGCCGTCGCTCTTTATTTTTGGACCACCGATTAGTCTGTGATCGAGAGGCTGAAGAGGAACTCAAGCTTCTGTGAATAAAGTATTGCTTGATCATGTGTAAAGTATACATGGGGAAAATTGTGTGTAAATAATGTATCACAAATAAATAATGAAATCCAACCTGCCTGACCTGCTGTTATTCACAAACACTGAATGAAATGATTAAGAAAAGATTCAAGACTGCAAAGAAGCACCTTATGATCTGTATTATGATGCTTCGTTTGTAAGGTCATTTTACTATGGTAAATTATAGTGCACTTTCTTTACATGATCAGTTTGTTTTCTTAGGGTCATCGGGAGACGTGGACACTTGAACTCTGATTGCATAGAAACAACAAAAATTATTGCTGACTGTTAATTATTTGGGAGACGGTAAGTATATATTATATGTATATGCATTATATATTGCCTTATATTCTAATCAATTCATTTATAAATATAAATTGATAAAGATATGAAATAGTGTGGTCATATTTCATCATTATGATCTCTTCTTTTTGATGTTAAAGGGTACCCATGCCCCTCTCACAAGATGTAATATAAGTCTCTGGTGTCTCCAGAATGTGTCTGTGAAGTTTCAGCTCAAAATACCCCACAGATCATTTATTATAGCTTGTCAAATTTGCCCCTATTTGGGTGTGAGCAAAAACACGCCGTTTTTGTGTGTGTCCCTTTAAATGCAAATGAGCTGCTGCTCCCGCCCCCTTTCCAGAAGAGGGCAGAGCTTTAACAGCTCATCAACAACAAAGCTGGAGAATCTCACGCAGTCAAAATGGTAAAAAAATTGCTTTCTGGGGGGTAAAATTGCATTCCAGGGGCTAAATATCACGTTATTTTGGGTCGATTCAACCCGCGGACATGAAAAACAACCCAACAGTGTAAAAGTAGCCCAATTCCACGGGAAAACCGCGGACTTGGCAACACTGGCCTCACCCCCTCTGTTGTGTGTTCTCAGGGCGGGGTTTATGTAAATTTTAGGGTTAGTGATGTCACTTACCTGGGAAGAAGCTCGTTGTAGTTCCTACCAGCCGTTTGTTGTAGTCCTTAAGCAGAGCATTTTTTAAAAGAAAATATCTCCCTTTGAATTGAACTTTGAGCACTGAATTTCAGTCAGTTTCAGCTGCAAATATTGTATAGATTAATTATTAAATGCAGCTTTTATGAATTAATTAAGAGACTAAACTGTGTTTGGCGAAGTAAAATCTTAATGTTGAATAAATAAAAGCTTGTACTCTGTTATATCAAATACATGTGTATTAGAACTGTGATGAAATCGAATGCAGTCGCTGTAGTTTTTTCCTGACTAGCGCAAAATTACGTTCCCATGTTGTCCGTTAGTCATGACGTCAATTTGTAGGCCAGCACAGCCGACTGCGCAAGTGCGCGGCGCTGCCTTCTGTTACAGGACTACATTTCCCATGAGCACTCGCACGGATCGTCAATAAGCTGCTGTCATTTAGGCGACGGACGAAAAGCGTGCAGACGCAAAAACCTGCTGGAACTGAAGAAGTTGAGACGCTTTACCATGTTAACGCTGACGTTAAGACAACTAATCAGGGTGAGTTTAAACACACATACGCGCGTTATAGCGCACAATATCGCGAAGAGCTGCTGGTCAGAGCGCGTGATGTGTTTATACAGATCGCTGTTAAAGCTCCCGTTCGCATCGATAGAGCCAGTGATATTAATCAGTATGCATGCATAAGAGAACATGCATTATAAACGTTATGCCACGATGCAGATTTTACATGCACACCTCTAATGCAGTGTGTTATTGAGACGCGCGAGCGCGTGTTGCGCGTCTGTTAGACGTGGCATGATGTCTGGACTGGATTTCACTGTTTGATTTTAGTCTCCAGATCATGTTTCTGTGATTCAAAAAAAGTATTGATGTTTAAAAGTGTCTCTGCAGTTTGTGTGACCTGATTTGATTTTGTAGTGCAGCAGAAGTTTCACAATCTGCAACTTTTTGAGCAGCTGGAGAGAATCTTTGACATTATTTTGAACAATTGCATTTGTGAACCTTCACTAACTTTAGCAGACTGAAGTTAGACATCAAGTTAGTGAGTTCTGAGAGATGTCAGGCAGTGGAAGCAGCAGATCTGTGTTAACTAGTCCTCTCACACCGGTTAGATGATGCAACCACACATGATGTGTTTCAGCATGATGCAGCACATGCACCGCTTCATCTACAGGTTCATGCTTTAATCTGTTACATCTAAATGTTTTGAACTTCTCTGTGAAGTTTGTAGAAGTGTGTGTGACAGAGATCAGATCTGTGTGTTTGACTGAACTCAGATCAGACGTTCATATGGAAGCCCATTTCTACAACATCAGAAAACAAATCATGCTTTGGAAAATCTTAATTTTTTTTTTTTTAGAAAAAAAGTCATAATTATGAGACAAACAGTTAAAATTATTAGAGATAAAAAGTCTATATTATGATTTTCTGTCTTTTTTTATGTACTTTTTACGACTTGTTATAATTTAAAATAATTTTGACTTTCATCATTATGACTTCATCTCATAAATGACAAATGACTTTTCATTTCACGAGTTGTTAGTATGTGATAATTTTGACTTTTGTCATAATTTTGACTTTTCTTCTCAAAATTATGACTTAGTATGTCATAATTTTGTCATTAGTTTTGACTTTCCTTTTCATAATTATAACTTAGTTTGTCATAATTTGGGCTTTTTGTCATTAATTTTGACTTTTGTTCTCATAATTATAACTTAGTTTGTCATAATTTTGGCTTTTTGTCAATTTCATCTTTTGATCTCACAAATGACTTAGTATGTCATAATTTAAACTGTCATAATTTTGACTTTTCTTCTCATAATTATGACTTAGTATGTGATCATTTTTAGTTTTTGTCATAATTCTGATTTTTCATCTCATTATTGACTTGTCATAATTTTGATTTTTGTCATAATCTCATGTTTTTATCTCATAATTATGACTTAGTATGTGATCATTTTGACTTTTCATCTCAGAAGTGACTTATAATTTCAACTTTTTGTCATAAATTTGACTTTTCATCTCATAATTATGAGTTAGTATGTCATAATTATTTGCAGAATCATGTTTTCTTTCTTCTGTGGCAGAAATGTGCTTTCATTCGTTTCTTATCTAATCCAAGAACATTGACTTTTACAGTGAACTGACAAAACTGTTGATGGAAAGATGAAAACAGCTCTTTTTTATTCTTCAAAGTTTAATCAGTTGAAATGGCTTTTGCCAGCTAATAAGCAGAGCCTTGTTCTTTGACACTTGATGGCATGTTTTATTACACTAAGCAGTAATTATCTGTTAATATATGTCAGTTTGTTCAGAACTCGTCTCTGTGCTCGTGCTGTAAGGCCTGTTGATGGTCAGTGTTCGTCAGTCCCGTGTCTCTCATTATGTCCGTCATTCACATGCTTTCATGCTTTTCTCGTTGTGGGAATGAGCTGAACGTGCTTCTGAACATGAAAACAAATGCATCTTTGTGTTTTCAGTGATCTGATCAAACTCTTTATTAACCTGATGGATTAGTGAAGCACGAGGGCTTGAGTTATGAAGAAACTGCTGAAATCACAATGTTTGTGTCTGCCGTCGAAATCTGAAGACTTTTATATTGATTGTTCTGCAGAAATCATTTTCTCAATCAGTGCTTTGTCTTGTTTTTTTTTTTTTTTTTTTGTCTGACAAAATATCTTGAGGTTTATGCTTAAAACAGGAAAAACACTTTTATTGTTTAAAAAAGCAATAGAATGGTGATAAATGTAGTCTAGTCTACGAAAACAATCAATATCTTACACAGTTTTGTTTCTTGAGTAAATGTAACTTTTTTTTAAGGACTTTACAATTTTTCTTTGTAAAAAACAGGGCAGAAATATTGGAGATTTTTGAGTCTTTTTGAATCATTTCGGCCAGTTGACAGGAATATTTGTTCATCTTAAAGGGTCTGTAATGTAGAATTCAGAAACACTTGTTATTAGCGACACCGGTGGCCGTTAAGTGAACTGCAGCAGCAACTTATATTTTTCCTTCACATAAAAACAAGTCTACAGACCTACCAACCTAGGAGGTTGGAGAAGGTCTTGTTTTTAAAGTTTCCTAAAGCTGTTCACACATTGGCAATAAAAAAGCAACTAATACATGAAACTTCTTCCATAAAGCTCTTTAAACAGGCTCTCGACGGGTCACACAGGGTGAACTTTCATTAGGTCGGGTTTGACCGTCCACTGACCAGCCGTCATCTTATCAGTCATCTTGCGTAAGCAGCTGTAACCGAACGACTCAATAATTAACCAGTTGTTGTTTTGCATAATATGCCAAAGCTCATGTTCTGCACAGCCAATCAGATGGGAGGCTTGCGTCCACACCTCTCAAAGTCTCGGTGAACAGTTTCATCCAGACAGTTATTTAATAATACCTGAGTGACGAGTTTAAATCAGCAGAATTCAACAGATGACAGTCAGATGTGTGGTTTTGGAAGGCGTGATCTCAGTCATCAGAACCGCTTCAGTATGGCTGAAACTCTCATTGTGTGGCGCTGCGGTTCTTCACGTGTGTTTCTGAGTTACCGTGGTGACAGACCTCTGAACTCCAGGGGTTTCATTCAGACATTGTGTCAGACGGGTTGTAGAAGTGATGTTAGTTAGTTAAGTAGTTATCTGATGCTGTGGGTTCAGGTTTGACTTGTGTTCCTGTGTTTAGATGTGTTTGTACTGAAAGTACTGTGGTACTTTGATGTGGTAATGATTTATTATTTAAAGACAAACCAAAAACCATAATAGTATGATGGGTTAAAATCATAACTTATTTAACTCTTGGGCTTCAGATTCCACACTTGATTCCCAGTGAATTGATAAAAATGAATACGTGACTTGATAAAACAAATGAATTAATTTATTTTTAAAATTTAATCCTGAATTTATTTTTGTATTATTTTATTTTCTGTATTTATTTTGAAATGTATTTTTATTTTTCTTAACTTTCATTTATTTTTTTAATTTATATTTATTTATGTATGTGTTCATTTATTTTTATATTTATTTATTCCCACATGTATTTATTTCATTTATTTGTTTAATTTCCTATTATTACATTTTATTTATTTATCTGTTTATTTGTAATTTCTACAGGTTTGGTCTTCAATATGCATTTGCCAAATGTAAAAATGTATTTATTTATTTATCTATTTTACGTTTATTACAACAAAATGTGACACTGAAATTTTTGCATCATTGAGATACTATTATAGTTTATATTAATATTTTGAATTATTTTTTATTTTATATTTTCCTTCATTTTTAATATTAGTAATTTTTATTGTATGTTTTGTAATTTTTTTAGTAGGTTTAGTGTGTAGTTTTTATTATTATTTTTTTTTCAGGTTTAGTTTTTGTCATTTAATACATTAAGTTTAACTAAATTAAAATGAGAATGTTGCCTTGGCTTAAATAAATCTTAAGTTATTAAAAAAAATTGGTTGATTTTTATGTTTTATTTTATTTCAGTTAACATTTATTTTATTACAAGAAATTGTTTTTTTTATATAGTTTTCTAACCCTAATCCGGAGATGGATGTTTAAACAGTGATGTGATTCAGTTAGTGAGTCGAGAACCGCTCTGAACGAATCACTGAGCTATTAGTCTGATTCAGTTTGAGTTTGACAGATTCATTTTGAAGAGTCGTTCGTTTGTGAATCAGACTGCACTGATGTTGTGTGTTTTGTGTCCAATCTTTATTTATTTTTTTAGTTCACACTGAAAACTGACTGTTTTATGATGCTGTAGATTCAGCAAACACTGTCACATTATTCAGACTGTTTTCAAGTGCTGTAAGAATCATTCAGTTCCAGCATGTCTCAACAAATGGAAAACAAACCACTTCTTGATTCCCAGTCTGTCATTACGTCACAGTGTGATAAAAGACAGATGATCGAGTGATCAGCTCTGATGTCTGAATCAATGAAAGCTCATTTTCATATTCAGATTGTCGCCTATATTCAGGCATGTTTAATAATTGATTAGGATATATTTTTAATGTTTTTTCATCTCTATTTTTAGCCACTAGAGTCCCGGTTTTAACTTTTCGTGGGTTTACTGGCAGATCTCGGCTCTCATCGCGGCCAAATCCAGTGACGGGGCATCAGTTCGTTAATCTAGATACATATTAATTTGCTTTCTCATACACTGGCAGTCAAAAGAGTGGAATAATTAAGATTTTTTAATGTTTTTGAAACTTCTGCTCACCAAGGCTGCATTTATTTGATCAAAAATACAGTAAAAATTGTGAAATATTATTATAATTTAAATATCTGTTTTCTATGTGAATATATAGTAAAGTGTAATTTATTCCTGTGATCAAAGCTGAATTTTCAGCACCATTACTCCAGTCTTCAGTGTCACATGATCCTTTTTTACTGTCACTTTTGATCAATTGAATGCATTCTTGATGAATAAAAGTATTAAAACATTTTAATGTTGATGTATGACAGTTTCTACACAAATATGAACTGTTTTCAACATTGATAATAATCATAAATGTTTCTTGAGCAGCAGATCATCATATTAGAATGATTTCTGAAGGATCATG